>JAMJFZ010002944.1:1150000-1750000 GCA_026225945.1 Cricetomys ansorgei
AAGAGTGCTGATCAAATTAATCCACGGAACTTGTATTCCTGGTGTCTTTGACCACCCTGGTCCCAGGAATCCCTCCTCCACCTCTGCCATGGGGGTCCCCAAGCTCTGTGCTTTGTTTGGCCTCAGTTTTCTGTTTCTGCTCCCATCAGGTGCCTGAGGAAGCCTCTCTGATGAAGACTGGGCTAGGTACCACCAATCTATGAGCATAGTGGGCTCATAGAAATCCTCTTCTGGCTATACAGTCACTTGTTCCTGGCCTGCCCTGGGATATCAGGCATGGACTGTGATCCTCTGGCGTGGAATTCTGCTCTTTCATTGTCCCAGCAGGGAGGATGGGTTATAGGTCGAAGGTTTTGTGGCTGAGATGGTGTCCCAGTCTGACCACGGAAGCCATGCCTGGTTACAGGAGATGGCCTGTGCAGGCTCCCTGTCCTTCATTGCTGGAGGTTCTCACTAGGGTCTCCTTCACTGATTCCAGTGAATTTCCACTGTACTAGGTCTCCTGATTCCCCCTTAAATGTCTTCCAATTCCAGTCATCTCTCCATATATTCTTTCCCTCCATCCCTCTCCCCCAACCTGGTCCCTTCTCTTCCCATTCCCATCCTCCCCACAGCCCACACGTACCATATTTTCTATTCCCCTTTTACCAGAGAGATATCTGTGTGCCCATCTGGGACCCTCCTTGTTGCACAGTGTCTCTGGGTCTGTGGGTTACAGCACCTCTGCCCTTTGCTTAATAGTGAATATCCACATATAAGTGAGCACACACCATGTTTGTCTTTCTGGGACTGGGTTCCCTCATTTAGGGCAATGCTTTTTTTCTAGTTCCTTCCATTTGCCTGCAAAATTCATTTAGTCTTGTTTTTAAATAGCTGAGTGGTGCTCCGTTGCGTAAATGTGCCACCATTTCTTCATCTATTCTTCAGTTGAGGAACATCTGGATTGTTCCCCATCTCTGTCTATTTTAAACAGAGCTGCTGTGAACACAGTTGAGCAAGTGTCCTTCTGGTAGGATGAAGCGTCCCATGGATATATGCCCAGGACTGGTACAGCCGGGTCTTGAGGTAAGCTGATTTAGAATTTCCTGAGGAATTACCGAATTGATTTCCATAGTGGCTGTACAAGTTTGCGTTCCCACCAGCAATGAAGGAGTGTTCCCCTTGCTCTATGTGCTTGTCAGCATGACAAGTTATTTGTGTTATTGATCTTAGCCGTTTTGACCAGCGTAAGATGAAATAACAGCACACTTTTGATTGGCATTTCGCAGATGAATACAGATGCTGAACAGTTCTTTAAGGGTTTCCCAGCTGTTTGAGATTCCTATTTGAGAATTTTCTTTTTATATCTTCTCCCTATTTTTTTTTTTAAAAATAGTTACATGTTTAGTTGATGTCTAGTTTCTCGAGTTCTGTATATATTTTGGATATTAGCCATCTATTAGAAGTGGAATTGGTGAAAATCTTTTCCCATTCTGTGGGCTGCCATTTTGTCTCATTGACATTGTCCTTTGCCTTACAGGAGCTTTCCAGCGTCGTGAGGTCCCATTTATTAATCATCGATCATAACGCCTGAGCTATCGGTGTTCTGTTCATGAAGTTCCCTCTTATGTGAGCTCTCTGGCTTTGAACCTGCAGGTGTGAGTTTATAACCTGGAGTAACTGTAGAAACCAGGAAAGTAAAAAGGGATCAGTCGGGTGAGAAACTGTAGGCACCAGAATAGCACATAGATCTATAAAGGGGGAAATAGGAAAACTAGAGGAGGGGGTTACTGTGGGACAGACAGAGTGATAAGAAGGGATAAATAATACCAGAGACATTTGAAAAGACATAGGGAATCATATTACCCCGTATTCATCTAGAATCACATGTAATACACATGTACACATCCTATTACACATATACACATGTATAAAAATGTGTAGTTTAAATATGTTATGCCATTTGGAGTGCTAATGCTCCCTGTCCCAAGAGCCATGAACTATATAACAAAACCCCAATACCATGCATGAGAAACCTCCTTTTGGTCCGATGAATCCAAGACATCACCAAAACAATTTCAGGCATTGTTGCCCTTGGTTGGCTCCCCAAACTCCAAGGTTTAAAACTCTGTTGCTGAAGCCACAACGCACTTCAGACACAGACACTGGCGGAACTGAGCTGGAACAGGCCTGGAAATCTCTTCCCAGCGAAGGGGCTTTGATAAAATGAGAAGATGTCATACAAGATGCCAAGGGAGAGCAGCAATCACGTGACTTTTTTGGATGTGAAGGCTGAGAGCCACGCCAATGAGAGGCTGGCGAGGTATCCACAGCAGCACAACAGTGGGACCTGTTACTCAGAGGAATTAACAGTTGTCTAATTGGACCTAAGGCCCACCCAACAAGAGGGAAGCCATATTTGGTACTGCAAGCATAGACAAGCACCTGAGGGAGAACCCTAAAAACCCTGAAGCAGTAGGGTTTCTATAATTTTCTAAATATCCATCCATATACCCACAGGTAAATGTAGTTCTCATCCACCATCAAAGAGATTTCTTTTTTTGCGATAAATGGAGACTATCACAAGAACATACAACTGGTCGTAATGTGATAGCAATGACTGTACGGTGCCCAACCACAGCTGATACATCTGCAATGAATCCCTTCAACCTACGGCTCAGGGACAATCACAAAATTGGTGCAGAAAGGCCCCAGAGGCCCAAATTGCCTGTAGATAGAGTATACCCCCTAGATAAGGCTAAATTTTATCATGAAACATTTTAATTTAAGCCCCATTTCTAGAACCTGGTACTTCTTATTCAGTTTCAGGTTTGAGGTCATGAACTCAGGTTCACGAAATCCCACAGACTGATCTCTGAATGAGTTCACGTTGCTTAATAAAGTAACCTTTGACTGTAGGTTACAATATCCTTCTTCTCCTATCAATAGATAATTTTATAAAAGTCCAATAGACGTTAATAATTTACTTACTATAAATTTTACCTCTCATAATTTTCTGTAAGTAGCACAAGTGGCCAGGGCTAGAATCCTAACAGCAACCGCAAAGACCTCTTGACCATGTCGGACCTCAATTTTTTTGAAGGAATACAGTTTCCTCCTCTTGGGGTAACAACAGAGAACATAAGAAAGATTCGCAAAACGTTTACGCTAAGAGATGAAGACACAGTCATATTGACTTACCCCAAATCAGGTAAGGACTGTCATGGAGAATGACCCTACGCTATATGAGGAAAGTTGGGATTCTAATCCTCTTTCCTTTGGGTGACGAGTGAAGAGCTTTATAATCTGATGTGAAAAATGTTTTGTGGGCAGGAAAGAATTTCTACTGAGAGACAGACCTCTAGCCTGACCTAGGTGGTCAGAGGGGATCAGCTAAGGCATTCATTAGATGCAGACTCTCGCACTGGTCTGTATCTGTGGGGAGGAGAGAGTGGAAGAGAAACCACAGTTAGAAGAAACAGAAGAAACAGCACCAGGAGACAGATGTGAGGGTGTGTGGAGAAGACCGTGTCAGGAAGAAGAATTGCCACGGTCCTTGTCCAGGTAGTGGAAAGAGTCTGGAAGATTTAAGGAACTGAAAAGGGTTGTCATTGGTGTTTGCGGCCGGGGTGTTTTCAAGGTTGGAGAAACACTGAACATTGGGTAAATATTAGCTTGCTGACATTAAAAAGGGAAGTGACACAGAAAAGCCAGTGGCAGTGGGGATCTAGGAAAAGGGCCTCAGATAATAATAGCCCAGAGAAAGAAGCTAGAGAAACATCCATTGACAGATGAATGCATAAACACAAGTGCAAGTGTAATAGACACACGGGAATTTATATTTATATATTATATTATATATATATATATATATATGACATATATTATATCTTATATTCATATCATTTATTTATTTAAATGAAAGCCGTGCTCAGACATACACTGTAGTTGGATCCAATTCAATGGCATTGTATTAAGAAGGGAAAGGAGACGGTCTCAAAGGACAAATGGCAAGACCTCCTCCCTGTAAAATGTCTAGGATAGTCCAGTCTATTTCACCACCAAGGTGGCATGATGGCGGCTCAGTCCTGGAGGAGATGTTCAGTAGGCAGGTGGTGTTTACTGCGGGTAGAGTCTCGGTTTTGCAAGATGAAGTATTGGGGGTGGTCTGGATGAATACAATGCATACTTAACACCACGTGGACATCGTGAAAAGCACAGGTCTGTGTAGTTGCAAACAGCTGCTCAGTCATACATTCTAGTGGGGGCTTCGTTTCACAAGTACTGTTGAAATGGCTGACCTCCATCCCTTTTCCCTCTTGTTCAGGAACAAACTGGATGATTGAGATCGTCTGCTTGATTCAGACCAAGGGGGATCCCAAGTGGATCCAATCTGAGCTCATCTGGGAACGTTCACCCTGGATAGAGACTGATATGGGCTATGAAAAACTACGCAACATGGAAGGACCGCGTCTCATCTCCTCCCACCTCTGCGTCCAACATTTCCCAGGTCTCTCTTCAGTTCCAAAGCCAAGGTCAGTGCCCACCGGTTGAGAAACCTTTGACCAAATGGTCTTTGAACTTATTCTACCCTGATGTGTGCTGGAGGGCTTGTGAAAATGCACTCTGGTTGTGTACGTCGGGGAAGGGATGCTGGTATTTTCATGCACTAGTTAATGCTGATGTGTTCCACGCTCAGATTACATCAGAGTACCAGGATATGGACCATCCCATCCTGGGCATATTAAAGAAAAAAAAATAGTAAAAGATCACACTAGAGCTTTTCAGGAACTACATGTCAAACAGAGTTCAAACTGTAACGTACAATGGATATGCTAACAATTTCATTGTCATCAAAGTCAATTAGTCAAAATATTGATTCTATAAATACCCCATGCCATGTAGGTGAATCCCCTAAGAGTTGTCCAGGAATCAATGCTCTAATCATTGAGATCGTTCAGCAGTGGTGGCTCCTTTGTAACCACTGTGTCTTGCACTGTCTTGATGCCTAGCGAGATGAGTAGCCACAAGGATCTATATCCCATGTCACTGATAGATAATCACCAGAAGGGATCAGAGATAACCAGGTTTTGACCTATCGAATCCCCTTATTACTAAAAAGGTTTTTCTGGGATCCCACCACCACCACCACCACGGAATCGAAAAGTAGTTTATGCTTAAAGTACGAAAGAAATATATTCTCTCTTGACAATGTCCCAGTGAACTTGTGCCCGTTTATCTACATGTGTGTGTCTTATCTGGGTTTTGGCTGGGGAAACTGAGGCCTAAAGAGATGCGTTTAGAACAATGTCAGCAAGAGCATTAGTACGAAATATAAAGTCCCTTTTTATTAAAAGTCATTACTTATTTTTAATTTATTTCTTGAGATTATAATCTCATCTTCTTCCCCTTCCTCCTTCAAACTCTCCCAAATACCTCTTCTTTCAAATTTGCGGTTTCTTTTTTTTTCATTAACCGATGTTACAATCATATATGATATGTGTCTGTACATTCCTTACGTAACATCCACGCGTGTATATACACTTACATACGATCTGCTCAGTCTTTACAATGTCATGCGTATGTATGTTTTCCGGTCTGAGCATTTGGTATTAGATGAGCGGTTATTCTGCTCTTCCCAGGGGAAGTCTGTTTCTCCCATTCTCAGCATCTCTTAGTTGCCCGTAGGTCTTTGCGTTCATCACTGTGGAATGACACATCAGCTTTAAGAGGTACATCATGAATCTTTTGAGAGTTATATTTGGTAGTAACCAGTATAGAAAGCCAATCATTTGTCAGTTTTCAGGTAGATTTAGCACAGCAAAACTCGTCACTCTGGGTAGGTAAAATGGTCTCTCACAGTGCACGGGTAGATTCTCACTGATCTTCACCACCGTTAAATCCGTCTCTGTTTTTTAAGACTCTCAGTGGCGTCAGTCATTTTTCTGTTCCGTTTTTATAAGTCAAATGAAAGCACAAAAGAGGATTCTGACTGTAGATGTTTTGCATTTATGTATATGTGTTGTCCAGATAAAAATAATAATTGCTTAAAAAAAGAACCTCACTGATATTCAATTACCATTTCATGTAGATCAAGCCAGTTGAAAGTTGAGGAATGACTGTATTGACCTTCATTTACTCGTTTTTCCACTTAAGGTGATTTATGTAATGAGGAATCCCAGAGATGTTCTCGTGTCTGGCTATCATTTCTTGCATAAGACAAACCTTATTAAGAATCCAGAGTCACTGGGAACTTATTTTGACTGGTTCCTCAAAGGAAATGGTGAGTATCTTGTGAAATATAGGGTTTGGGGAGGCTCAGGACATTTTAAAAGACAAGTTGAGATGTTGCCTAGGCTGGCTTTGAACTCTGTCTATAGCCAGGGATGACCTCAGAGTGCTGTTCCTCCTGCCTCCCCCTCCTGAGTTCCAGGACCTCCAGGTCCTAGGTGTAGGACCTCTGGGACAGGCACCTACTACCATGTTCTATTTATTTGCTGCTAAGGTTCAAACTCATGGTTTCATGTGTGTTATTTATCACTGGCCCTTTGATATCTCCTGTATTTTTCCACTGGCTCCGTATTATTCTTCTACGTGCAACCAATCTGTGGGTTCAAGGCTCATCACCACTTTGAACCTGGTTTTGAAATCTCCCTGCACTCACACACCACTGTAGAACAGGGCACACACACAGCCCCCCCCCACACCATCCTGGAACCATTTGAAGCCTCCCTTCTTTCCTACTGACGCAGGTACTAACATTTGTGGTGGTTTATATGGCCAATGCCCCCGCAGAGGTTCAGGCGTCCGAGTTTCCCAGTTGGTAGCACTGTTTCAGGCTTTATTAGGCGCCGCCTCGATGGAGGAAGTATATCACTGATTTGGGACTTTGAGCTGTCACATCTTAAGCCAGTTCCAGTTTCCTCTCTCTGCTTCCTGCTTGCCATCGAGGAGCTGAACTCTCAGCTCTCTGTTCGTATGGCCCCATCTGCCGTCTGTCACCATACCGTCTTTCCCCCGTCACTGATTCGTATCCCTCGAGAACCGCAAGCCAAAAGTAACCTCTCTCTCGTCCTTAATTCGCCTGAGGTTCGTGGTGATTTATCACAGTAATAGGGAAAAAGAAAAATAACAAATGCAGCTTTCTTCTTACCATGACTCTCGTTTGTGATTTCTCTCATCGGCCTCCGCCATGTTGACTGCCCGCCATTTTGTTTAGATACAGCATTCATAATATTGTGAATTCTATTTTTTCTTAAATGTGTCACACGCATATCCTCATAGGTAGGGATTCTTTACACTTTGTTTTTATTTTGATTTTTATTGGGACCTATTAATTATATATATCACAGGGCTTTGTTATGACATTTCCACACCACCTGTATTGTGTGTAGGGATTTTAACCACACGAATCCCCCACTGACCTCTCTTGTCCTGTTCCCACACTTACTGGCCGCATTCCCTCTTCCCAACTAGCTCTGCTTTCTACTTTCATGTCACTTTCCTTCACGAATGTTTTTGCGACCCGATGAGTTCCATTGGGGTTGCTTCTAGGATCGCAGGTGAGGAGTCATTTATAACATGTGCATCTTTACAGTGGCTACTCCACTAAAAAATATATATATATATATACCGTTCCCTCCACCAGAAACCACTAAATGCCTATAGATCCAGGAGGGACGGGGTCTCATGAGCCCTGTCCCTAGCTACTGCTAGCTGCCTATAAATCCTCAAAGACGAGATGGGGCTTAGGAGCACCTCTTTTCTCCAGGAGAGAATATTGATGGACCTGGTCTTGGGCAGGTCTTCGGTGCTGAGTCACAGCTACTGAGGGTTCAAGGCTGCCATGGCCACGTCCTTTCTAGAAGACAACATTCTGGATCATTCCACCCCCTCTTTAGGCTCCTACATAATTTCCATACCTTCTTCCTTGTGTCTAAGCCCGGATAGGGACGGACATAGATGTCTGGTTTAGAGTGAACGCTGAACGGGCACTTATTATCCTCGGCACTGTGACCAGGTTTAGGTCTCCGAAATTGCCGCTGCTCACTACAAGAAGAATAACATAAAAAGAATAAACACAGCTATTTGGATGACCAATTTGATACATGCATTATATCTGCAGATATATATATTATTAACATATATATTAATATATATTAATATATATGTTATATATATATATAACATAATATATATATTAACAGAACAACAGCAATGACTTCAGCACTAGGACCTCCCAATCATGGGCTTTTAACCATCTTGACAGCACCAGATTTGAATTCTCACATCGAGTGAATCTCAATATCAATAAGGAAATTACTGGTTACCTCCATATCCCAGTATCCCAATTATGGCACTGGTGAACATATCTCACAAGGACGGTTGAAGTATAGATCACATCGTCCACAGATGGGTAAGACTATCGATGACAATCTCCCGCCAGCAGCCTACGCAACACCTGACACCGTGAGGGTTACTCAGCAAGAAGACATAACGCAGCCCAGTCCCAGCTTGCTTCCTCTATGTGCCGTGAGGATCTCTTTACCCATGGGGCCTTACCAACTAGGATCTGGATTCATTCTTCTATATAGAGATGTGCAGCTTTCAAAGTACTATTTACTAAAGAGCCTGCCTGTTTCCTCAATGTACGTTTTTGGCATTTTGTCAAAAATCAGGTGCCTGCAGCTGTGTGAGCGTATGTCTTGGTTTCTATTCCTTGAATCTACGTGTCTACTTTTGTATCTGCGCAGTATCAATCATGGTTTGTATCAATCTTTTTTTTTTTTACTATATCTTTGTAGTGTGACTTGAAATAATGTACTATTTTTCCCAGGATTGATTTGATTATCTGGTGTGTGTGTGTGTGTGTGTGCGATGCTTCATATTATTTTATTTTGTTTATTCTATTATTGAATTTGTTCTTTGTAAACTTCATACACACACACACACACACACACACACACACACACATACATTCTGATTATTGAAATTCATCATTTTCTCTAATCCCCTCTCATCTCTATTAAACCCCTCTCCATAAACGTCCTTTAAAGCATTTGTGGGTCTTTATTTGTGACCCATTTAGTTTAACCATCATCAGGATCATCTGTGGGATTGTGTTTCTTGAACTATCCATTGGCCCCTCAGTGGGTACACACCTGAAGACAGTGAGCATCTCTCCTTCTCTTCTCCCTCTCTCTCCCCCTCCCTCTCCCCCTCCTTCTCCCCCTCTCCCCTCCCTCCCCCTCCCTCTCTCCCCTTCTTCCCCTCTCCCTCTCCCTCTCCTCTCCCTCCCCTTCTCCCTCTCCTCTCCCTCCCCCTCTCTCCCTCCCCTTCTCCCTCTCCCTCTCCTCTCCCTCCCCTTCTCCCTCTCCTCTCCCTCCCCCTCTCCCTCTCTCCCTCCCCTTCTCCCTCTCCTCTCCCTCTCCCCCTCTCCTCTCCCTCCCCCTCTCCCCCTCCCTCTCTCTCTCTCTCTCTCTCTCTCTCTCCCTCTCTCTGTGCTCCTTTCTGTTTGTCTGAATGTATGTATATGTGTAGCGGTACGTGTATGCCTGAATTTTCAGTGAAAACCAGAGGACAATTTGCAGGAATGTGTTCTTTCTTTCCACCATATGAATTTAGGTCATCAGATTTGGCAGCAAACACTTTACCTATGGAGCCTTTCCACTATCCTTTGCTGCGTTCCTGAATTCCATTAGAAAGTATTTTGCTGAGAAGTTTTGCATCTGTGTTCCTCATGGATAGTAGTTGGTATTTTATTTTTGTTGAATATTTGCTGGGTTTTTTTTTTATCAAGATGATACTTCACACAAAACAAATACTTTGGTGGTGTGACTATTTTTTGTTCTTTTATGAAATAGTTTGAGAAGCTTCGGTGTTCTTTGAATGTCTGGTAAAATTCTTCTGGGCCTGAACTTAACTTTTAGTTTTTTTAAATGTACCTTTGCTAATTCATTGCTTGTTATGGGCCTTTCTATTTTTAAGGTCTGTTGATTTTATGTGTAGAAGTGTTTTATTTGCATGGCTGTGGGTTTGCTGCACGTGTGTCTGCTGCTCACAGAGGCTGTATGAAGGCATTGTGAGCTGCCGTATGAGTACTGAAAATTGAATCTTGCTCCACTGGAAGAAGAGTGAACGATTTTAAGTGCTGAGCCTTCCTTCTCTCCATCCCTATTTGTCTAATTATTTTAAGTCTCATGAGTTTAATTTTGGTAGTTTTTAATCTAGTCGAAACTCAGCCACAGCTTTCAGATTTTCCAGTTTAGTGGCATATGTATTTAAGTTATTCTCGAACACTTTCTTGAATTTCACTGGTGCCTGTCATAATGACTCCCTTTTCATGAGCTTTTAATATTATTTTTGGCCTCCACTCTTCCTTTTGGTTAGCTCAGCTAAAGCCTTGTCGATACTGTTCATATTTTGAAAGAACCAACTCTGTTTCGTTTGTATTGGTTTTCTTGTTCCTGTTGTTTCTCTTTCACTAATTTTTCTCTTGATGTTAGTGATTTTGGTGTTTGTCTTGTTCTGATTCCAAAGCCCTAAAGTGAATTATTAACTAATTTATTGCAAACCTTTTCGATTTCTTCATGTAGGCACTTTGAGCTTTAAACCTCCTCTTGATGCTGTTTTCAGCCCATTGCGCAGGGCATTTGATGGCGTGCTTTTATTTTCATCTGATTGTGGAAGCCTTTCTGCTCTTGATTTCTTCAAAGATTCATTCATCACTAAATTACGAATTGTTTAATCTCCATGAAATTGTTTACATTCTATAGTTTCTTTTCCTTGCTTTTTTCTTTTTGTTTGTTTTGGTTAGGGGTTTTTTTTTTTTTTTTTTTTTTTTGGTCACTCCAATGTTGTCGGGAAGAATATAAGGAATTCTTTCTGTTTCCCCATATTTGTTAAGACTTTCTTTCTGTCCTAATATATATGATCTAGTTTAGATAAAGTTTCGTGGACTGCTGAGAGCAGTGTGTATTCTGCAGTATCTGGACACGGTGTTCTACAGATGTCTGTTAAATCCATTTTATCTGGGATGTCATTTGATTCTGTTTCTTTCCTATTGGGGTGGCATGCGAATTGTTGAGGGTGAAGCTACTACGATGCCTGGTGGTCGCCTGAGGCTTTCCATCTAGTTGTATTTTCTGGGTTGAACTGGGTGAACTTGTTTGCAATTGCACAGTTCTGTCCACGGATTTCTCCCTTAATCGAGAAGAAGTGGCATTTGCCGTCTCCCACTAGATTTGTTTTCGAGTCTGTTTTGTCGGATTTAGAACAGCCACACGTGCTGCTTTCCAGATGCCTTTGCCCGACATGCCTTTCTGCATCATATCATTGTAAGGCACCACCTGCCTTTGATGACAAAATACAATGAATATACGCTTTCTACTTTTTGATCCAATCTACTGGTCTATGTCTTTTGATTAGGGAATTGGCATCATTAATATTCAGAGTTACTACTGAAAGGTGTCTATGAATTCCTGTCACTTAGTTGATTTTTCCGAGGTGCTTATAATAGACCATAGTAGGCCCCAGACCTTAGCACAGCTGACTTCACGATATAAGTTCCATTCAGGGTGTAAAACCCAGCACACAGACAGCGCCACCTGCCTACACTAAAACAAAGGCCTAAAATCCATCAAAGTCCACAGTTACGGGGAACTCTCTAAACGTACTAACCTTGCATTTTGGCTTCTATAGTCTACTTCTGGGTAACTCCTTGTTAACTAGAGAATGTCACCCTAGGACATGGTTTTTGTACTTAAAAGCTCACCTGGAGAAAGGCTCGGGGCTATACTAGGGTCTCGAACACCTAGTGCAGTCCCTGGTTGGCTAATAAAGACTTTTGATTGGCTTAGACCCAGGTCTGAGAAGTCTTCTCTGGTGAAGACTCCGTAACAGTGCTTAAGCCGTCTTCCTTTTATCTCTTGTTTCATTATCGTTCTAGCTTGCTTTTCAGCTGCTGTGATAAAACACCACTCTTACCAGGAGCAATTTAGGGAAAGAACGTGTTTATCTGGCATACACGTCCAGGTCCCGATCTATCTATGTGAGAAGCCAGTGCAGAATCTTGAGGAGGAACTGAGGCAGAATCTGCTTGCTAATTCAGTGTCTCATGCTCAGCTAGCTTTTGCATTCATCCCGATCCCGCCAGCCCATGGTGCGGGCAGTACTACATCAACCATCAAGTAAGATAATCACTCATAAACACGGCCCCAGGCCAATCCGATGGTGGCAGTCTCTCAACTGAGATTCTCAGAAGACTCTAGCTTGTGTCAAATTGACTGATAAAGCTAACATATGCTTTTTGTAGACTTATTTTTTTTTCTTCAGTCAAAGAAATCCCTTCAGATATATTTTGTAGAGCTGGCTTATATAAACTCATTTTGCATATTTTTTAACATAAAACTTTTATTTCTCCTTCGGTTATAACAAGAAGCTTTGCTGGGTACAGTAGTCTGAGTTGTCTTTTTAGAACTTGAAATAAAGCTTTCCAGTCCCTCCTGCCTTTTGAAATTTTAGTTGGCAAATACTCTATTATTCTGATACCTTCGTTTACCATTTGATTTTCTCTCTTGTCAACTTCAATGCACTTTAATTATAATATTATTGTGGGGAGACTTGTTTTTGGTCTTCTCTGTGTGGTGTCCTAAATTCCTCCTATATCTGAACTGGCATTTGTTCTAGTAAAAAGCAACTTAGGGGGAAAAAGGCTTATTTTGTTTACTAGTACAGGTTACAATTTATTATTGAAGAGAAGTTGTGGCATGAAGTTAACACATCACATTCACAGTCAAGTGCAGAAAGGAAATAATTATATGAACCCTTGCTTTCTTTCCCTAAGCTACAGTTTTCCTCCCTTATACTGTTCTGGACACCCCTGAGTAGGGAATGGCACTGCCCACAATGTGTGTTTCATCCTTCTATATCATCAATTAACTATCAGGACAAATTTTCAAAGACATGCTCACAGGCCAATGTGATCTAGATAATTCCTCATTGAGACTCTCTTTTAAGGTAGTTATAGGCTTTGTACAGTTGACAGTAAAAACCAAGCAACACATCTCTTTTCCTAACTATGGGGAATGATTTTTAAAATGTTTACTATGACTATGGACCTTAGATTTGGTCTTTCCATAGTGTTATGGGCATCTTAGAATCCTCACTCCTATCTCACTTTATCTTCGTTCTTATTAGATTATAGGTTTTTTTTTTACCTGCACATATGTATGTATACCATAATATATACATTAGGTGTATACATTTACACAAGGCCAGAAGAAAACATCAGATTCCCTGAAACTGAAGTTACAAAAGCTTGTGAGTTACCATGTGGGAGCTGGAAACTGAACACAGGTCTTCTGCAAGAGCAGTGAGTGATCTTAACTGCTGAGCTATCTCTCTAGTTTTCTCCTTTTTTGAGGTCGTTCAACCCAATTAATGCTGCCTATATACACTCTTGGGTGTGTATCTATCCAGTGGAGTTTGGTCAACCACCAGGGCCAAACCCTCAGAGGAGACTGACTCCCTTCAGAAAGCTATCAATCACTAATAGTTCATCAAAGATATGAATTTGTTAATGAATTTGTATCAGCTCACTATGTGTGTGTGTGTGTGTGTGTGTGTGTGTGTGTGTGTGTGTGATTACATTTGGTAAATATAGACCCATTTGATTTTTCTTAGTAAAGCTGTCTGCCGTTTGCAGAAAAGCGAAGTATATCAAGCAGACATTTCTCTTCTTCACACAGTCTTATATGGATCGTGGTTTGCTCACACCCGTGGTTGGCTGTCCATGAGAGATTTGGAAAACTTCCTGGTAGTGAGCTATGAAGAGATGAAGCAGGTAAGAACGATTCCTGACAGTCAACCCACAGTTCAGAAGGAGAGGAGACAACAGCACAGCAGCCGTTCTCTCCCTTAGACAAGTAGACGGTGCTGAGAACGCTTCCTCGTACTGGCGATTACTTTTTCTTTGGTTTCCTTTTGTTTTGACTTCTTAACATTTTATTATTTAAACGATTTTTAAATTAAATGTTTTGACCATATTCATTTCCTCCCCAAGTCCTTCTAGATCTCCCTCCTTACCAGCCCAACTGTAAGTTCCTTTTCAAAAAACAAACAGAAACCCAGTAAAGCATCAAATCCTCCCAAATAATACCTTACGATAAAATAAAAGCGTGACATCAAAGTTGGACGAGACAAACTAACAATAGGAAAAGCGCCCAAGAGAAGGCACAAGAATCAGAGACCAACTCATTTGCTCACCCGGGAATCCCATAAAAAACACTAAACTGGAAGCCATACTGTAAACACCGAAGACCTCGCAGAGAACCACCCCACCTGTGCTGCTTCAGTCCCTGGGAGTTCACGAGAGCTTTTCCCGTGATGATTTAGAGAGCCTTGGTTTCTTGGTCTTCTCTGTTCCCTCTCGCCCTTCTTCTGGAGGGTTCCCTGAGCTCTAACGAGAGGGACTTGATGGATATATCCCATTTAGGGCTGGGTTTCCAAGGTCTGTCACTCTCTGCAAAGCACCTGGCTATGGCTCTCTGTATTTGTTCTCATCTGTTGCGGGAGGAAACTTCTCTGATAGCTAAACAAAACTTTGATCTATGAGTGTTGTAGAATATCATTAGGAGACATTTATCATTTTTTACCCTTTTTTAAGACCAGTGTTGTTTCGATTTACCCTAGATACCTGAGCTTTATAGTCTCAGGTCCTTGGTCACCCAAGCAGTGTCAGGTATGGGTTCTAGCTCATGGAGGGTGTCTTAAATCTGTATTGGTTGGTTACTCCCAAAAGGTTTGTGCCACCACTGCCTTAGCATATCTTGCAGGCAGTACAACATTGTAGATCAAAGGATCTGTGGCTAGATTGGTATTTATGTTCCTCTCTTAGTAGCATGCGTAGTACCTTCCTGAACTAGAGATATTGGAAGGTAGGGTTGATGAAGGTTCTCTGTAGGCAAGCTCAGCATCTCCACTGTTCAATAATTCGTGAAGGTGTTACTTCAGCAATGGGGCCTGGCCATCAGTTTGTAGAGAACAACCCCCAGACTTAGCAACAGCCTGAGTTTGGAGACTCCCATGGGAGCCCTTTGTCCAATAACTCGATTGCATGTAACCCAACACAGGACAGGGAGATTCCTTTGGTGACACGGGATGGGCAGTTGGGACTTTGTCTCCCCATTGTTTGGCAATTTCATTCAGATTGCCTTCACATATGCATATATTTCAGGAAGTGTATATGTATTAGGTTTCCGTACAAACCCTAAAATGGCCCTTAATTTTAGCTGTCTCTCCGGGTATTTCTCCCCAGAACCCCCTTACCCTTTTACCCTGACTTGATTCTCTCATCCCAGTCATCCCCTATCCATCCATTTTTTTTGTACATTTACTGTTTTAATTATTATGTGCTAAGTGAACTTTCTTTTCTGCTCCAGTTGGTTTGGTGTTCTGTAAGCTTCTTGTCCTTGATAGGCACCTCCTTCATTAAGTTAGGGATTTTTTTTTTCCTATGATTTTGTTGAAAATATTTTCTGTGCCTTTGATTTGGATTTCTTCGTCCTCTGTTCCATTTATTCTCAGACTTGACCTTTTCGAAGTATCCTAGGTATCCTAGATGTTTTGTGCCAGAACTTTTTTTTTTTTTTTAGATTTAGCATTTTCTTTCACCAGTGTATCCCTTTCTTTGACTATGTCTTCAATACCCGAGTGTCTGTCTCTGTTGATGAAGTTTGCCTCTGAGGTACCTGTTCGAGTTCCCAAATTAGCCACTTCCAGATTTCCTTCAGTGTGTGTCTCTTTATTGATTCTATTTCCACTTTCAGGTGTTGACCAGTTTTATTCATTTCTTTCGAAGTGTGTGTGTGTGTGTGTGTGTGTGTGTGTGTCTTCATACATTACTTTATGGGATATATTCATTTCCCTTTTAAAGGGCTCTATCATATTCATAAAGGCTGTTTTTAGGTCTTTATCTTGTGTTTTAACTATGTTGGAATATTCAGGGCATCCTGTGGTTGGATTTCTGGGCTCTAGTGGAGACATATTGTCCTGGCTGTTCTTCATTTTAAGCTCGCATCTAGGCATCTGGGATTGGAAAGACTGTGATTCTGGGTACTGATATCTGGTCTTGCCTTTGTCAGGTGGGCGTTTTGATCTGTAGTTTCTGTTTCCTTTCTGGTTCTTAGGAGAGTGTGGTGGCTACGTGTTACCTGTAGGAAAATCTTTTAAGGTTCTGATAAGCGTAGGCACCATGGGACCCAGGTAAAATGTGTTTGTTGGTATCGAGACCTGAGACTTAGAAATGGGGAAGGGCTGGGGTCAGTTGAGGGGCTTCACAAGAGGGAAGAAAGCAGAGTGATCCACCAGGATCTGCTTAGTCATTCTGGACACGGGGCCAAAGAGTGAAGATAAGCCATAGTGGAATGTCAGCTGCAGAGCCAGGGACACTGGTGGAGATTCCCATAAGTATCCTTTATGATCATTCATTACATTCTTTTCTTTACAAGAAATATTAACTGGAACCTTGATAAAATATGTAATAAAAAATTTTGAACCAATAAATCCTGTATGGCCCCAGTGGAAGGACTAGGAATCAAAGCAAAATCTTCAGCGTTCAAGATTTTGCATTCTTATGACTATCTCTTATGATTAAGTCGGCCATGTTAGTGCACAGATGCTATTCTGAGAGTTGGGAATCGGAGGCAGGAAGATTGCGAATTTAATGTCCATCTAAGCATGCGATCCTAGCTCAACACAAAACAAAATCTCGCAGAGGTACCCCCAAGCAATACATATTGAGACCATTCATATGTAACCCCTATAAAATTGCCTTATTCTCAGTTAGCTGAAGGAAACAGTATTATGTGGCATAAACATTAATCTCTGTCATGTTCTTTTTCCGTGGGCCTTCATTTACCTCGATGGTTGTCTAGGAGTATTTATGTATGTTTCTTTAAACCTCTAAGGGCAGGTTAGGTATGTGGTACGGTAGTGCACACTTTCAAAGTCAGCACTTGAGAGACAAAGCCAAGTAAGAGGGTCTCTGGCCTCCATGTCCTGAATGTCAGCCCGTTTTCCATAACCACTTCCTTCCCACCAGACAGAGCTCCGTAGTGAGACCCTGTCTTAAGGTAAAAACACCCCAGTGCATTGAGGAGGTCTAGGGACCTACACCTACGACTGCGGCACTGTAGAGATGGGGGCAGGCGGATCGGACGTTAAAGGTCACCATGTCTAAAAAAGTAAATTTGGAGAGCCTGGGTTATATGCGACGCTGTCTCTAATATCCTCACCTCCCTAAGATAAATCCCTCCCTCTGTCTTTCAGGGGCCAGAGAGCAGCCGCATCGAAAGCCCACATAACATACAAATGCCGTCTGTGTGACTCCGGTCATCTCTCCGTGGCCTGATTCTTCCCTACCCCCTTCAGTGCTTTCTCGTTTCACACTCTCTTTTCTCGTTCTCCGTCCACAATTCCCATCACTGTGTCTGTCCTCTTGGAACCCTCTACTTCTTACCATCCTTTGCGTTTCTTCTCTTTTAGGATACAAGAGGAACCATAGAGAAGATCTGTGAGTTCCTTGGAAAGAAGCTGGAGCCGGATGAGCTGGATGGGGTCCTTAAGTACAGCTCTTTCCAAGCCATGAAAGAAAATAGCAAGTCCAATTTTAGCTACGTTCGCGAAGACGTGGTAACTAACGGCTTGGTCCTCATGCGAAAGGGTAAAGAAAAGTTTCTGGCTACAGGATAGGTCAGAACACACAGAGGGCTTCTGGTGCCCAGGGGACTCTAAGAAGTAAAGCGTTGGTAGTGTGTCAAAAGTCACTGTTTATCGCTCATAGCTCCCCTTGGACCTTCCGGGGAAGTCTTCCCGTGCTAACGATAATGTTGTGGGCTTCAGGCACTCTGAAAAGTTTATCTGTTTTTCTAGAAGAGAATCTTGAGATCACAGGTGGTCATGTCTAATGGCTTCAGTGAAAAATCAGAATGTAGACAAGTTCCTATGAGGGTGTGTAAGGCTCCCTATGTCGTAGACCTCAACTCAGGCCAGGCCATGTGAGCAGTTGGACAATCTGGTGTCTCTAAGGGGAAAACTAAAGTCCTACTGGCATGGGGGGGGGATGGGACCCAGGGTATGGTCACAAGGGATACGGTTAGAGAGGACTGGGGATGAAATCGTACATCTTCACAATTCACCGAACACCATGGCGGAGTGAGAACATGGGATGTTTTCAGCTAGAAGTGGCTCATCAAGATGGCGGCCATGCAGTTGACAGTTGTGTGTATCTCCAGCTCCAGGGCATCTGATGTTTCCGTCCTCTTCAGACCGCTGCATTCTTACGCACCTACACACACATAATTAAAAACAATTTCATGTGTTTTTTGAAGGTGCTTGTACTCTATGGAGAACTTCTACAAGTGATCACTAAAAAGAACAACTGAAGTCTGTTGGGATAGTTGGGATGAAATGCACTGTTGGAATTAGCAGTGCGATGAGAACGGGTGTGGCAGGGAGTAGAAATAATCTGAACACGTGAAGGGGTGGAGGCAGGATTGCTGCTGTCAGGTCATGTAGCAGATGGGCTGGGAGAGGAGACGACGGGCATGGTTTGCATAGAGGTAGAAGTCTGTATGGGTCTGATTCTGAGGCATAAGAAAGGTTCTCCAGGGAGTCGCTGGTCATTCCACTTTATTAACCGTGTGGCTCTTGTCAAGCAGGCGGCAAGAGTGTGTGAAGGATGAGAGCTGTCTTAAAACCGTTATCACCACATCTATGTTTCTGCTTCACGTTTTCCAGGCACGACTGGGGACTGGAAGAATCACTTCACAGTAGCCCAAGCTGAAGCCTTCGATAAAGCATTCAAGGAGAACATGGCTGGTTTCCCTCCAGGGCTGTTCCCGTGGGAATAATTTCCCCAATTTTTTAAATCTTATATGGATACTGCTGTTTATCTTCCTGTACATGTACATGTGAGTGACTGTGTGAGATCACAGAATAAATCCAGTTATGGAATTGTGGAGTTATTTTAAAGATAGTAGTGGTGGTATTTGTGTGTGTGTGTGTGTGTGTGTGTGTCTGTGTGTATGTCTCTGTGTGTGTATGTGTGTGTCTGTATGTGGGGGGTGTCTATGTGTGTGTGTATTTGTGTGTCTATGTGTGTGTATGTGTGTGTGTCTGTGCGTCTATGTGTGTTTGTGTGTGTCTGTGTGTGTGTATGGGTGTGTGTGGAGGGTGTCAATGTGTGTGAGGGGTGTCAATATGTATGTGTGTGTGTGTGTGTGTGTGTGTGTGTGTGTGTGTGTGTATTTCTGTGTGTAGAGCCTTCAGAAGCAAGAAGAGTGCATTGGTTCCCATCGAGTTACTGTTACTTGTAGCTTTAAGCTACCTTCTTTGGGTCCTAGAGACTGAGCTCAGGTCCTCCAAAGAGCAGAACAGTGCTCTTAACCTCGAGGCATCTCCCCAGCCCTGGATCTTGGATGTGAGCTCTCAGCCGGCTGCTCCTTTCCTTTGCTATCACGGACACTACCCCCCTGAAACCACAGACCCGATTAAATGCTTTCCTAATAAATGGCCTCGGGCATGGTGTCTTATCACAGCAATAAAAATGTAACTATGAGAGATGTTGGTACCAGAAAGCAGGCTACGGCTGAGGCTGACCTCGCCGTGCTGGGTTTGGGAAGAATGTGGAAGACTTTGGAGTAAGGAAATGGTTAGGGACCCATTGGCCATCCCAGTACAAGCTGAGAGCGGAAGTGCTGAGAGAGTGTGAACTGTTGAGGTCCAGCTCGAGACAGAGAGAGCACTATTCGCAGCATGGCTAGAGACTATTCTTGTGATATTTTAGTAAATAATATGGCTGGGTTTTGTTCTTGTCTTAAGAACTTGCCTGCAGATAAATTGAAAAATAATGGACTAATTTCCTTGTTTGAGGAGATTTCAAGACAGCCTAAAATTAATTCTTCTGCACAGTTATTAGTAACCACAGTGACACAGGTCTACGGTGAAAAGGAGCAAAGGGTAAGTGGAGTCACAAGGCACACACGTAAGGGGGGTGTTGGCTGGGTGCGAGGTACTCTGAGGTGGTATCCCAGGCTGAGGCCTGGGAAGCTGCTAAGGGAGATCCATTCCTGCTGGTGACTGTGCAGACATTCAACCCAACAGACAACCTGTTTAAACTCCACTGAGAGGCTGCATATGGCCAATGTAGTCTATCAAGTTTGAACTGGAGGAAACCAGAAGCTTTTCCACCAGCAAAATGAGTTCCGTAGCACAACATAGGGAGGAAAGTTAAACCAGCTCCAGCCCTAGAGAGAAAGAATGTTAATTGTTTTTTTTTTTTTTAATTTCTGTCTTAATTTTTGGTTAGTATACAGGCTGGCGAGATTCAGGTGTTTTTGTGCATGTGTCAGAGGGACTCAGGGTTAAGTTTTTAGTTGCTTCTGTCACGGCAATAAATATCTAAGCCGTAGACCCTGTAAAGGAATGCTGATCAACTCCTGGTTTATATGCTAAAAATCACAGAGGTGAGAGTGAGCGGTATCGAAGCTTTATGAAGAAATACAGAATCCACAAAAAAAAAAATCAATCTAATCTGCAAGAAAAAAAAGCACATGAGACAGATGGGTCAAGAAAATCAAAGAAGAGAGATGAAATTCTCGGTCTACCTGTTTGCCACTGAGACATTTACTACTTAGACTAGGTCGGGGAAAGCCAGGTTCAGGACGTGACACAGACTGGGAAACACACAGCACTAACATAAGGAGCCCCCTTGTGGGGAGGTTTTCAGGAGTCTCGATGTGTCATAATTCTCCCTGGTTGTGTTGGACCCTCAAAGGCCCAAACCGGAACGCCGCACCCCCACAGAGACTCACAGATGGGATATCGATGCAAATAGCAAGAGGATTTATTCCAGTACACTGGGGCCGTTCTAACACGCAGGATAGAAGCGGCCCCGGGGAGCAAAAAGCAAGCCTTTTTATTTACTGTTCAAGTGGTTGCTAGGCACAAACCAAGTTGGGACAAGTGGATTGGTCCCCAAATTGTTTTCCCATTTTGATAGGTAGGGGCCAGTTAACCTTTAAAGTGATTGGTGCTGGCATATAGCAAGGTTGCGGGCTCCTAGAAAATGTAAACTTTAGGGTCTTAGTCAATGCGGGTGGGGGTAAGATCCTTAGCCCGAGGCCATGGGCTGTCTACGTGGGGAAACTCTTTTAGCCCAAGGCCGTCTTATTTGTCTTAGAAAGTGTTTTTCTTACAGAAATTGTTTTTCTTTAACTCTGGGAACTGTTCTGGGTCACACTGCCCCTGACTTGGGCCTATACAATTTTGGTGTTCTTAGAAGCCTGACTAAAGTTTGGCTGCTTAGCTGCTTTTTCTATCTTTTTATTTACTAGGGACCCCCACAGTTGCAGGTAAGGTTCTGTGTTTAGCTTCCTATGGTGTCTAGAGTAAGTACTGGTGCTGGGTGCTTGGTGAGAACCATTTTGACTGTAAGTTTGCATCACGCAACTATTGCCACGCGAGTGATGGCAACTCTTTTGTATCCACACGAAGCACGTTTTTGGGAGGTGACGCGATCTGAGCCAGGTTTGTATCGGGAACCCATTTCCATCCTCATCTCTCGATCGCAATCCTTCTCCCACACCAATCTCTTTTCTAATATATTTGCTGTTGGGACATGAAGAAACCATGAGCACACAGATAGCTTTTCCATACACAAACCGCTCTTCTTCGTGGTCCATAAACCCAATTCCGAACTCCCCGGGTCGTATCACAACAGTTTAGCTTTTAGGTCTTGAATGACAACCGTACTGCCTTCAACCATGCATTAGCAAAGATACATCCCTACGTACGATACGATCTCCTTCAGTTCACAGCTTCAGAATGATTGGTAATTGGTGGACCTCAGTGTAATGTGTGGCATGTCCATATGGTAAATAACTGTCCTTCGGATGTCTGTTTATTTTTTTTTATATCTGACAAAAAAATGATATCGCCCTTTTCTTCTCAATTAATTCACAAGTGCAGAAATCAGCAACCATATAAAATGTATGAATTAGATCCATGTATTTCATTTTATTAACGAATGAAAATAATGAAAAAGGAATATTAAAATATTTAACTTTCCTTAGAATATCCGCATAAGTCTACTTTAATTGAAAATATATTAATACGGCCTCAATTAATCAGATACCCTACCCAGAAAACTGTCTGCAGGTGTTGGATTTCTGGGGGGGGGGCACCTTCGATTGCTTATGAGCTGCGTGTGCTGTTAGTAGAACACCTGAGGAGTTCTGAATCAATAGACACACCTGAGAGCAGATGATTGGGTTCCACTGTCCAGGATGGAGCTGGTCATGATGGTGGTTCCCTCTGCCGAGTTCTGATAGGTTTGTACCAATAAACATGGCTCCTCGTCATCCTCATTGAGCCTCCACAGTAGGTGTGTACAACTAAGCTCCTCCAGTCTTCTACCGATAGCACATGCAGATCATGAGACATCAAACATCTTTTACAGAAAGCCAACACCTGCGGATAATACAGAATGCCCAGGCCTAAGCAGCCCTTTTCCCAACAGCGCCCAAAACAACCATTTTAAACATAACTAAAAATAAACTTCTACAACAGCCACACTTAAAAACATTATTAGGATCAACCTAATGAAACTTCTGGAAATGTCGGTGACAATTTTTCCAGCTGAGCAGACACATAGTGCTTTTTTCACATTTAATTTAGAACTGTTTTGCCTGAAATCATGTATACAGATGCTTTTTTATTAATTATTCGTATTCTGAAATTGTTGTATTGGTTGTATTTATTCATTCTACCTTTGGAATATGGTCTTTAATTTCCTAAAATATTTTATTAACACATTACTTTCTTGTTTTCCCGAGACAGTTGAAATTCTGGCTGTCCCGGAACTCACTCTGTAGACCAGGCTGGCCTTGAACTCACAGAGATCCTCCTGCCTCTGCTTCCTGTGTGCCGGGACTAAAGGCGTGCGCCACCACCATCCAACAACACATATTACCTTCTTTCTTTTTTTTTTTAAATGCCTTAAGAAACAGAAAATATAATTTTTGTCACATGTTGGGAAGTTTCCAGACTCTTTTGTATGACTTAAATATGTTTGAATGTCATATGTCAAAAGTCTGAAGAACATGGAATAGGTTTTAGGTAGAAGAAAATGCTACTGTCTCTTTTTCTTTTAACAGTGCCGTTCCCATCTATACATTGAAAAGCAAGCATGATAGACTTCTTACAATTCCTGCTTCTTCCCAAGCTGCTTAGAACCTCTGGAATTTATTTTGCATATAATATAAATATACGAATTCAGTGTTATTTTATATCGCCCTTTCGTTCTTACCGTTGAGCGATGTACTGTCTGGGCTTTATGCATGACAGCCTTTGGTGCATTTTGTTATACACACATGCCTGTGTTCACACAGCGAGAGAGCCACCCACTGGAACTTGGGGGCCTTATGAGGTGTCACACCCCCGAGAAGTGTGATCCTTTCTTCCCAGCAATCATCGAGTGCGTCATCTAGAGGTTAAGCCTGATGACTCACCCGCATGTGTGTTAGACAGTTGATTGGCTAGACCGTGCGATGCTCAGATTCAAAGGGAAATCCCCACCATTCCATTAGTCCATTTTCTTCTTAAGTTTTTTACAAGTATAGACATGGATACAGTGTTCTGCAGTATTCCCATCCTTTATTCTCTATCACCTTTTATATTTTTCTTTTATTTTTGAGAATACTAAAATTATGTCGTTTCTCCCTTCCCCTTTCTCCCTCTAAACCCTCCCATATACTGGTACCTCCTTTCCACTTGTCAAATTCATGACCACCTTTTTCAATGATTATCATTACATGCATGGATACACATGTGTTCCTTAACTATAACCTGCTCAATCTGTATAATGTTACTTGTATGTATCTCTTTGGTTTTGTGCTCCACATAAAACTCAAGCCCTTATATGGTCTGTGTGTATCAGAATCACCGATAAATTTCATTGACCTGAAAACGCAGTATTCACTTAGAACAATGGTTCTCAACCTTCCTAACGCTGTGACCCTTTGACATAGTTCCCCATGTTGTGGTGACTGCAACCATAAAATCATTTGTTTTTACTACGTCATAACCGTGATTTTGCTATTATTATGAATTGTAATGTTAATATAGTCTATGCAGATGGTCTTAGATGACCCCTGTGAAAAGATCATTTGATCCACCAAGGGGTCATGACCCACAAGTTGAGAACTGCTGATATAGAAGCTTTGAGATTTAGGTTCAAGTCTAGCATTCTGTGAGTTTTTGACCTCGGATAAAATTTTTCTTCCATACTTGCTTCAATCTACCTGGTCCTGTTGATAAAATACCGTCCTTGGCTCTGAGAAAATGGAAAAAACATTATCTTTAGTACAAGTAATAAGAGCCCCAGGACATAATAACTCTCCAGTTGATTGGGAAAGGAATAATGGGTTCTCTCTGATGTTTCTCAGGCTTTCCAGAGTGTAAGGTGTTCTGGCCTCTGATCAAAATGTCCTTTAGCACGAGGCAGATCTCTAGACTACCGTTCACGCATTGTACACACACTGGTTATAATTTCCATAGCGTCATGAAGACTCAGAAACGTATCTGCCTTGCCTTTGGGGAATGTTATACCCACAGTAAAGAGAATTTAGAAGAAGAACGTTCTTCAACAAAGGAGGGAAAGGACAGAGAAATCAAGGATGTTCTAACTCTGTGAATAAGAGGTCTGGGGAAAGACTTTTCGGTCCCAGAAATGTATGTATAGTGGATTGTGATAGTTCAAATAAATATCAAGAATTAAATTTTAAAAGTCCCCATTTCTCTCCCAAATCAGGCTCCAAAGACAAAAGCAACTCTCTAGAATCATACAGATGGCAGATTGAAAACAAGATAAATTGTGTCTTCTGGGTTGTTATCGCCTGGTTTTCCACACACATGGAACGAGTCGCTCCGTAATTGCACAAAGTCAATGATTTCAAAGGATTGGCTGGCTCTCACTTCGCTATACATGTCTCAAAGAGAGAAAGACAAGAGGTTACAGATAACAAAGCTGAAAGCTTTTCAGGTCGGCTGTCCTGTTAGCCTAGCCAAAATCTCCCAACACGACAACCCTTTCAGAATGACACCCTGGAACGTGGATGTTCCTAATTTGTTGAATCAGTCCGTGCAACGCAGGACAGAGGGAATTCAGTGGGGAGGAAGTGTGTGTGAGCAGTTAGGAGGAGAAACGGAGCTTATAAAGTCAGAGGGTGAGGGTTCGCTCCTGTGCGTGCCATCTGCAGGCGACTAGGGGGAATGAACCATATTTGGGGCTGGGTGTCGCTAGCTGTCTGTATGCATGGACTGAATGCAGGTGAGGTGCAAACGAGGGGGTGAGGGTTGGAGGGGGAGAGACCAGAGCAACTGAGGCTTGAGAAAGGCCAGAGACCTGCTGTCCGTGAGAGTTTTTCAATCTAGCAAATCGAGAGCAGAGAGCCGTGGATTCGACCGCTGTTCTTCCCCTCCTTGGTTGAGTGAGCACAGAACAGGTAATTTTACCTGCAGCAGAGCCCTAGTTTCAACACCTGTACAGTAATAAAAATATCCTCGCGAAAGAGGGAGACTGTTAGGGATTTTTCTGGAAACTTCTGCAAAGTCCGTTGTTAAGGAAGCAAGGTCTAAAATAAATAGTGTCCGGGCCCAGCTATTCTTTGCATCCGAGTAGTTTATTAATGCCCTTCCTAGGGGTGGTTCACTGACAGTCTCTGTAAGTTCCGAGCACGCACTCATGGCACGGGGTTGCCTGTGGCGCGGATGTCAGGGTAACTGGGGGCCAGGTTCGGTGGGAAGAGATTTCATGTTGTTTCCTTTTATACGTCACTTGAAATTTGAACCGCACAAATGGCATCCTCTGGATACCAGGAACTTCAGTGCAGGGCAAGGGATCTCATCTCACGGTGTGGTTGTGAGGGTTGGTCGGGAAGATAGAGGAGTTCCTTAGAGTAGCCGGAATCCTGCGGCTGTGTCCACTGGAATGCACGGCCCTGGAGAAAGCTGGGCTCCTCATGCATGACAGTTAGAGGAATGCAGAGCCTGTGGTCCTCCGTGTCTAATGAAGAGAGAGTTAGTGTTGTTGTAGTAGTATGTTTTAGAACGGTGCATGTAGTCCAAGTAGATCTCGTGTGCACTGTGTAGAGAAGGGTAGCCTTGAACTCCTGATTTTCCAGCTACTACCTCCAGAGTACGGAGATCACAGACAAGGGCCGCTTTCCCTAGTCAGGTTATGTGTTGCTGGGGTCAACCCCAGAGCTTTGTGCATGTTACGCAAGTACCCAACCAAGACATAGTCTCAGCTTGGAGATAAGATTCAGAATCCTGCTGGTACTGTGGGGGTCAGGTCCCTCGCCCAGGCCTAAGAAACTTTAGTCAGGCTTCTAAGAATACCAAAATTGTATAGGCCCAAGCCAGGGGCAGTGTGACCCAGAACAGTTCCCAGAGTTTCCCAGAGTTAAAGCAAAAACAATTTCTGTAAGAAAAACATTTTCTAAGACAAACAAGGCAGCTAGACAGCCTTGGGCTAGAAAATGTGCCCCCCTTCCTGCAGATGGTCCATAATCTTGGTCCCACAGCCTTGGGCTGAGGAGTTCCCTCCTCCCAGTTGCCCACGACCTTGCTATATGCTTGCACCAACCAGTTTAGAGGTTAACTGGCCCCTACCTATCAAAATGGGAAAACAATTTGGGGACCAATCTACCTGTCCCAACTCAGTCTGTGCCTAGCAACTGTACAGCCCCCTAGCAACCGTTTCAACTGTATAAAAAGCTTCACCATTTGCTCCCCGGGGCTGCTTCTATCCTGCGTGTTAGAACGGCCCCAGTGCACTGGAATAAATCCTCTTGCTATTTGCATTGATATCCCGTCTGTGAGCTCTGTGGGGATGCGGCATTCCGATTTGGGCCCTGGGGGTCCCAGTTTGGATCTCTGAAGTCCAGCAGTACCAAAAGTATAAAGGAGCAACAGAAGCCAAGTTGGAATTTGGTCAGAAAAGAAGTTAATTCTATGACTTGCTATCTCCAAAAATTTTGTGCAACATAAAGTATATGGTGGATGAGAGAGCGGCCACCAAAATAGACATTCCAAAGTCAAGCCGTAGGCATTCGTGAGAGCTCAGGCTTACAGTCCCAGCACCTAGGCAGCCACAGGCAACCTTGGCTATAGAGTAAGACCAACCTCACAAAACAACAATTTGAAAGTCAGTTTCCAGTGCTGGGCTTGTTTTGTGTTCTGAAATGGTTCTCGCTTTCAGAAGTCTCTATCGCTAACTGTATCTTCCTGTTCATCTATGGTGACGAAATGCACTGCAACTGTATGTCCATCAACAGCGACTTTGATCGGTGCTCCCTTGATTTTGGTTTCCGAGGAAGGTGGCGTTACTGCACAGCACGGGGGAGAGTCCTGCAAGGGCATATGTCAAGCGCCGTGACCCGAGAGTGGAATGGTTTTGGATTTCAGAAAGAATTAAGTTCAAATATTGTCTTTTCTGTACAATTTGCAGAACTTGAAAACAATCTGGTAGAAAAAATATAATTGATCAGCAGGGATGAATCTGAGGATCAGTGTTCAAACTTCATCCTTCATCCGTCTTTCTCTGCAGATCCTCTGATGCGTATCTTCTCTTTCCAGTTCAGAAAAAAAAGTCCATTAATAAATGCACCAAGGAAGGCTACACTTTGGATCGGAGTTGGTGTTCGTTGACCGGCACTTACAACAAGGACAGAAAATGGAAGCAATGTTCTCCTTACAAGTAAGACAGCAGGCGAGAATGGACCAGCATCCTACCGAGCTAGGAAGGAGCAACGAAGCCTCGGGCCGATGGATGAGGAGCCTGAGATCTAGATCTCCCGGCTATGACTTAGTCAGGGGGCGGCAGCCGTTTCCCGTGAATGTCTCTTGAGTCCAGCAGGCTCACCAAGCTACGCGGCGCTTGTCACAGATACTCAGCTCCGACTTTTCCAGCGCAAAACACACTAATCTCCCCATTTCCCCTTTCATTGTACCTTTGCAAAGTTTCACAGTACACCATTTCCTCTTCGTATAGGATCACATGGCTTCAAATCTATTGGTGTTGCCATGAGCGAGCGGGCTCGCTCCATGCTGGATTTTGAGCAAATCTGTGGGTTCTTTTGGTTTCCGTCACAGTGCTTAAATCAAGAAGTCGGAGCGCGTGTGTGCATCGTATGTGTACACGCATATCAAATTTTAGGTGGTTGGAGACTGTCTACCATCCGTCTACGAGACTTCTGATGAAAAGAATCTTCCTGAACATCGACAGTGACCAGTGAATTGAGTGTCTCTCAAACAGTGGACTGTACAACTTACGTTGTTATAAAAATCACAAGCCATACTCCGTTTTTACAATCAGGAATACACACACTCTTCCGAGGCCACCGATCTCCTGTCTTGTGGCCTCATACTATTCTGATCTCTCGTCAGCGAGCAGAAAAATACTGTCTGTTAGGGAAAGAGACTCACGTGATATTGACCTTGGGACAATAGGGGAGACGGAGGCATTCATTCTAACCTGTGTCGTCGCCTCAGTTTTTAGGTAAGCTTGTGCGGTTTTGAAGAGACTGAAGTTACAGATCCAACCGATGTCTCTCCAAAGACGATTCTCTCTATCATTATGGGATATTCTGACAACAAATGTCCTTTCTCTTTTCTACATCAATGGCTTGTTTCCCTGGGGTCAGTGGGAAAAGGCAAAGCATATTGATGATCAATGAATTCTCACATGGTGGGGTTGTAACGCAGGGGAAGATATTGGGATAGCTGTCCGGACACAAAGAGGTGGGTTCTGGTGCTCAGTAAACCTACACTTGTTTCACCCTTTTATTCAGTGAGAGATTCCAGTGCATGAGATCATTCTGCCCACACTCGTGTGGATTATCCCCCACTCCCCCACCCCCACTCCCCCGCCCCCACTCAATTATATTTTTCTGAAAATGCTCAAATCAAGTTCCTCTAGTGTGGGGCAATTTAACCAAGCTCTCATAGTACCTGAAGCTTCTCCTCATATGCTTTAAATTTTTGATGGCTAAATATATAAATAAATGTAAATATATTATAAATAAAATATACAGCTTAAAGCCTTAAAGCTGCCGTTCACGCGATGTACCGTTAATCACACTGAGTTTAACGTGCATGTCAGTGGCATTTAACAGAATCAGAGCGTTGAGCACCACCTCCACCAAGTTGCAAACCATTTCTATCATCACAGAAGGAAGTCCTGCACCCATTAAGCAGTAATCCCCCACCTTCTTTGCCCCCTAGATCTTGACAGACACGAATCCTTTCCTCTGTATCTATTAGACAATTCTGAATAATCCTTATTTCCGGGATCATCCAGCGTGTGACGGTTTGTGCCTGGCTTCTTTTATTCAAACTAATGCTTTGGAAAGCACCTACATCCCCCACTCCCTTCCCCTTCCTTCCCCTCTCCCCCTCCCCATTTCTATCCCCAACCAGTGCTGAGGTTACAGGCATGTACCTTTATATCTGTTTGTTTGTAATGTGGGTGCTGGAGATCCAAATTTCTATGTCCTCATGGCTGTCCACCTTACACTTAACCCACTGAGTCACCTACCCAGCATGCGTCTTCCATTTCTACTTTCCCTTCTGCCTGTCTTTATGTTTGTTTCTTCCCTCTTACACCGGACCTCTTGATGAGTGGCATCAGTTTGGATTTATGTGTCCCAGTGTTATCGAAGGGGGACGTTGACTGCTCTGACTTTATGAATCACTCGCTGCGATGCACGGCGCTTTTCTCGAAACTTGAACACATCCCCTCCAGGAGGAAGGGGAGGCTCAAAGGTCTCAGGAGGTAAACAAAACGTGACATGTCTGGAAAGTGGAAAGGCGCAAGGTTTCCCAAGGCCTTTTCGCGGCTTTATTGAGGAGTAAACAGCCGGCGGAGGAGGAGGATGTGATCGGGAACACTATGGAGAGGAAATTCTTGGACCAGTAAAGCTACCTAGAAGTCGAGCAGAGAAGTCCAGGGTTGTAGCCTACATGAGTTGGACATCACTGTTGAGGTGAGCTTTTCTGTGGTGCAGCTGATTTGGGGGATCCCTGCTCTCCTCAGTGGTTCCTTACCCATACTCCTCTTAGTAACCCCAATAAAAATTCATTGGGTTCACCAAGCTGGACTGTGGTGCTATCAATCTGTTGTGAGCTCCTAGAATGAGCAGGCGCGCGCGTGTGTGTGTGTGTGTGTGTGTGTGTGTGTGTGTGTTCTCTCAGGAAAAGTCTGTCACACAACAGATGTGTGCTTTGATATTTTTTTTCTAGAAAACGAGATACCCAAATAGACAAGAGCACAGACATTTATTTTCAGAATACTCCATAATGACAGAGAGAGAATTATATGTGGATAAGCAGCAAATGGATCTTTCACTTCTGTCTCTTCAAAAAGACACAGCTTATCTAGAAACCGAAGAAAAAGTAGTATGTTAGAATGAACGTCTTGGTTCTCCACCCTCACAATGCCTCGTGTATCTCCCCTGCTAACAAACCATCTTTTACCCTCTTTTATAGGGAATCAAAATACCGTGAGTTCATGGGGCGTGAGACCACTGGCCTAGAAGGGTGCACATATAATTCACTATAGTGATTCGGGGTGTGTGTGTGTGTGTACGTGTGTGTGTGTGCATCTGTGTGTGTGTGTGTACGTGTGTGTATATGAGTGTATGTATGTGTGTGTGTGTGTGACGTGTGTGTGTGTGCATCTGTGTGTGTGTGTGTACGTGTGTGTATATGAGTGTATGTATGTGTGTGTGTGTGTGTACGTGTGTGTGTGCATCTGTGTGTGTGTGTGTACGTGTGTGTATATGAGTGTATGTATGTGTGTGTGTGTGTGTGTGTACGTGTGTGTGTGTGCATCTGTGTGTGTGTGTGTACGTGTGTGTATATGAGTGTATGTATGTGTGTGTGTGTGTGTGTGTGTATGTGTGTGTGTATGTGTCTGTTTGAGGAAAAAGAGAGAGATAAAGTTGAGTAAGGAAGTGGGGAGGTTCTGAGAAAAGTCGGACGAGAGGAAAAACATGATCAAAATATATTGCATGAAAATTTAAATAAAAAATTTACATATTAAATAAATAAACTGACTACACATTGTGCTTTTTATGACGACATAAGTTGTGCAGCCCTCTGTTTAAAGGGCATTTATCTCATCAACCGTTGTCAGTGTTCAGGAGGATTGTTTTAGTCAGAAGTCTCATATATGGATGGTGGATAATTGCCAGCCTCTTCAAATTTGATACGCATGCACACATATGATGCGCACAAGCAGTCTGACTTCTTGGTTTAACACAACTACAGTGAGAAAACCAAACAGCCCACAGACTTGCTCAAAAATCAGCAGGCAGGGAGCCCGTTGCCCATGGTAACACCAACGTATTTGAAGTCATGCGATCATGTATTATGAGGGAGTGGCGTATCTGTACTGTGAAACTTTGTCACAGGGTGAAGAAAGGGGGAGAGATTGATGCATTTGCAGGGAAAACTCTCAGAATGTGTTTTAAACGGCAGTCAAGCCCGGGTGACTAAGGGGAAAGCAGATTCGGTTCCATTTTAGAGGCCTTGAAATTGTGTGTCGGTGTAGATGTGTGGAGAGCTGAAGTTCTCCCACACTGGGTTATCCCCACTGCCTCCTGCGGAAGGCAGTCCCAGGGGAGGGGAAGTAAAGAATGCTGGCGTTTACTCTCTCTGGTCACGTGCTGCTCCGTGTTGAAGTGTTTATTGATCTAATGTTTATTTCGTGGATCAAAGCAAAAATTTTAAAAATGAAAAGCAATGCGTACATAGTAGATGATTGGTGCTCGTTGTCGATGTGACTGGATTTGGAATCGCCCGGGAGACACACCGCTGGGCACTTCAGTGAGTGGGGTCTAACTGGGGAGCGAAAACTTACCTGAATATGCTCAACAGCAGCGCTTGCTCTGGGGCCTCAGTCACTGCAACGGGGAGGGGGAAAAGAGAGGAAGCCAACTGAGTAGCAGTCTCTGTCTGTCTGTCTCTGTCTGTCTCTCCTGACTGCAGACACAGTGTAACCAGCTGTCCCATGCTCTCGCCACCACACCTTACAGACCACGATGTGCGTGTCCCCTCAAATCAAGTAGCCCAAAGACACCCTTCGTTCCTTCCTTCCTCCTTCCTTTCTTCCTTCCTTCCTTCCTTCCTTCGAGTTGCTTTCCCTATGCACTTTCTCGAAGCAATGACGAAAAGAAGCTAAAGCACACCTGAGTGTAATTATTAGACCCTGTGTGAAAGCACAACAGCATGTCAGATTTGCTAAATATTCCAGCACCTTTGTGTTCTTGTGCTACAGAGTCAGGGCTGAGTATCTGTGACAAGCGCCACGTAGCTTGGTGAGCCTGCTGGACTCAAGAGACACTTCACAGGAAATGCCTGCCGCCCCCGACTAAGACATAGCCGGGAGATCTAGATCTCAGGCTCCTCATCCGTCAACCCGAGACTTCTTTGCTCCTTCCTAGCTCGGTAGGATGCTGGTCCACTCTCGCCCGCTGTCTTACTTGTAAGGAGAACATTGCTTCCATTTTCTGTCCTTGTTGTAATTGCCGGTCAACGAACACCAACTCCGATCCAAAAGGTAGCCTTCCTTGATGCATTTATTAATGGACCTTTTTCTGAACTGGAAAGGGAAGGTACACATTGGAGGGTCTGCAGAGAAAGACGGATGGAGGATGAAGGATGAACACTGATCCTCAGATTCATCCCTGATGAGAAAACATTTAGCTTTTTTTTAATCATCTGTTTTAGCAGGAAAAAAACAAAAACAAAAAAAAAAAAAAAACGTGCTTTTTGAAATCCAAAACATTTCCTCCTGATTCTATACACTGCCTTTTAGATCCTGGATATCTGATACGCACTCCGAAAGGACTCTCACCTAATGCTTTGCAGTATCTCCACCTTCCTCGGAAATAAAGATCGAGGGAGCACCAATCAAAGTCACTGTGGATAGAGATACAGCTGTAGTAGATTGCATCGTTATAGATGAACGGAAAGGCGCAGTTTCGCACGGGGATTTCTGGAGAAGAGAACGATTTCAGAATGCAAAAGACACTCACGATGGAAACTGCATTGATTTCGTTTTGTTTTGTCTCTTTAATTACAGGGTTTCGATAAGAACTTGCTGCGTAGACCAAACTGGCCTTTAACTCAGCGATCCACCCGCCTCTGCTTCCTGAGTGTTGGCCTTAAAGGCGTGCTCTACCACGCCTGACAGAAACTGACTTGTACATTTGCTTGTTTTATTTTAGGTGGTTTTTCAACCGGCTCTCAGTCCTGTCACTCCGTCTGTCTTACAACTCTGTAGCTAAGACGAGCTCGTGTCTAGCTCTGTAGTGTAAGCTCAAACTCGTGTCTGTCAGTCCTCCTGTCTCAGCCTCCTGAGTGCCGAAATTACAAACCTGAGCTACCACGCCTGGCTGGGACTTTGTTTTAGGCTGTTTATTACAGTGAAAGCGCGGGCTGGCTCTCCCAGCACCCCCACAAACACCTGCAGCTGGTGTCTCCCGGTGCCTACTCTGCTTGTAACCTCAGTGGAGGTCCGTTAGCAACGGGAGACTTCATTTCCAGAGCTCATAGTCCGAAACTTTTTCTCATCATCTGTTCTCCTGACTCACCAATGTCATCTCCAAAACACCTCTCTAAGCCCTCTACTGCCCCTCCACACACACTTTAATTACTTAGCATCTGTCTTTGTCCTGTCATCTGAACTCTATGCTGAAGGGGCCATGCTCATGAAGCTAATCATAAAGCTTACTCCTGACATTCCCCGGTTCTTAAGATAAGGCTAAGAGGTGGCTTAACTTTTGCTATGAAAAGCTGAAGCTTGTCAGCCTAATTCCAAGCTGCATTCTAAATACTTGTTATACCCACAGATAAGCGTAGCTCCCAATCCTTATCAAAGGAGCTGCTTTTGGCAACAGAGACCATTACAGAAAACTAAAACTGGTCAATAGGTAGAGAACATCTGTATATGTGTCTACATATACAACACAATTCTCACACGTAAGGCACACAGAGAAGGGACAGAAAATCTATAAGGCTCAGAAGACCAGGAGGTCTACCGTGAGATTGCATGACTTCTAGAAATGACAAGGAAGCTCTGTCCGTGATACCTCAATAGTATGTCTGCCTAAACAAGACCTGAACAAGGACAGACCAATGAATGAGCTAACACTTCCAGAAGGGAGAGCTCTCACTGGACCCTACGCCTAGTCCAAGAGCTACAGGAAACCAAAGGATGCTGAGGGTGGGAGAGTTAGGTTTTTTTCCCGTGGAGGATCCTCCTACTTGGTTATCCAGTAATAAGTGGTCAGCCCTGAAACCATGGACAATACCTGCAGCACGGAGCAGACTCAGCAAATTGTATTTACGTATGTGTGAGTGTAGACAGCTAGAAAAACAGACAGACAGACAGACAGATAGATAGATAGGGGAATGGAGGGAGTGATGTGGAGGGGATATGAAGGAACTGAAGAAAGGAAATGGAATGGAGGGAAACGATGTAATGATATTTTAATAAAAGGAATAAATACAATTTTAAATGGATATTTGTAACAAGGTGGTTTTATTAATTATATTAATGACTTCCGATCCAACCACTCATGGTGTGAACCTGTTTCCAAGCATCACGTTTAACTCCCTACACATGTGATTACTATCTGCCAACGAAAAGGGAAATAGACAACCAATTACAGAAAACCACAGGACATCTTACGTGAATCCTCACGGAGGAGAGAGTGTGTCTCTGGAGTGACGAGGACAAACCTTGAGCTGGTCACATAACCGGATCTCCAATCTTGTTTGGCTAACGTAACCCAGGGGAACCTCTCAGGTCAGAAGAATCACACCCGAAAGGGTTCCGTTGCAGGGAAGTGTGGGAACACTCATGCATCTGCTACTTTCTAGGGGGAGGGGAGCAGAAGCGTCATCTCAAGCTGATGCCTATGACGCCGCCAGACAGGGGTGGCCGCCTTACCTTCATCTGGAGGGTGTAAAGCGCGAAGCAAGTCTGAAAGACAAAAGAAAAAATGGGGAAAGTGTAAACCACCTACTAGAACTTCATATGGAGGATGATTGAAAGGCACGCCAGTGTTCTCAACCTCTCTCAAGTTGGGGTTGTATTTCCACCATGGGAATGTCGCGTTGAGCGATGGGAATCCAGGAAGTGGCGCCCACTCGGGTGTGAGTTCTCACCTTTCCAAATGTCTTCCTTGGCGTAGGTTAAAGCCATTCCGCCACGCCCAAATCCATCCCAGGTCTACCCATTCACTAAACATAAAATTATATTCTCCAAAGAAAAAGGACACCTAGTGTTGGATTAGCAGATCACTTCAAAGGGAATACCGGGGCCATCGTAGATGGTAGCCGTATTTAAGGAACCTGCGTCAAGTAGAGGTATCAGAGGTAGCAGAAGCTTGTCAGATAAACTGGGATTAGAATTGACCTCGAGCATTGATAATAAGGGCAGTGCCGTTCCAAATTCAACCAACATCTGCTGGGGGAAGAAAATGTGATTGGGAGAATATTTGCAAGCTTTTGTGAGTTTTGTTTTGTTGTTGTGTTAATTGTGTGTGCGTGTGTGTGCACGCATGTGTGTAAGCCATGGCACATGTGTGTATGTCAGAGGACAACTTGCAGCTGTCACGTTCCTCCTATATGTGTTCAGAGAATCCAAATTAGTTGGTGAGATTTGACAGAAGGCTCTCCTGCTTGCTGAGTTCTCCCCACCTCTGATCTTGTGTCAGGTTATTTACACGTCCTTTGAGTGTAGCTGCGGTTCTCAAAAAGTATTTTACAATAGCAAGTTCTCCGAGGCAACCTCCCGGGGACTCTTCCTTCGTAACCTTTGGCTTTGTATATTGTATATTCAGTTTTGTTCGGATTGACACAAGCGACTCCCTTGATGTTCTACCGTACTGCCACGGAGTTCTGGGGTGCTTTTATCAGCTAAAACAAGTCAAGATAAGAACACTTCAGAATTCAGGGAGAAAGCAGGACCTACATAAAGCCCTGCCAGACAAGGAGGCGAATCGCTCAGCCAAAAAATGAATGACTAGCACATCTTGACTGAGTATACTTTCCTCTTGCTCTCCAACCTTTCTCAATTCTCACTTTCTCTGGACTTAACCCTTTAACCCTCATCCCCTCTTTCCTTCCTCCCCGTGTTCAGTATATACGTAAGGACTGCTACTTTGCCTCGTCACACATAAGATATACTAAGATATTAAGCCATAGATTTGGCCTCTTTCCTGACTGTGTTCCAACTTCGATGTTTCTTGCTTCCTTCAGAGCTCTGTCAACAAGAGTTCAAAGCTAAATGATGGGGATACGGCTCGGTTGGTTGAGTACTTGTACTGCACATGCAAAGCCCTGGGTTTGACCCCAGCAACACATAAACAGACTACGGATGCTGGCACTTGCCTGTAATCTCAGAACTCAAGAGGTAGTAGCTGGAAAATCAGGAGTTCAAGGCTACCCTTCTCTACACAGTGCACACGAGATCTACTTGGACTACATGCACCGTTCTAAAACATACTACTACAACAACACTAACTCTCTCTTCATTAGACACGGAGGACCACAGGCTCTGCATTCCTCTAACTGTCATGCATGAGGAGCCCAGCTTTCTCCAGGGCCGTGCATTCCAGTGGACACAGCCGCAGGATTCCAGCTACTCTAAGGAACTCCTCTATCTTCCCAACCAACCCTCACAACCACACCGTGAGATGAGATCCCTTGCCCTGCACTGAAGTTCCTGGTATCCAGAGGATGCCATTTGTGCGGTTCAAATTTCAAGTGACGTATAAAAGGAAACAACATGAAATCTCTTCCCACCGAACCTGGCCCCCAGTTACCCTGACATCCGCGCCACAGGCAACCCCGTGCCATGAGTGCGTGCTCGGAACTTACAGAGACTGTCAGTGAACCGCCCCTAGGAAGGGCATTAATAAACTACTCGGATGCAAAGAATAGCTGGGCCCGGACACTATTTATTTTAGACCTTGCTTCCTTAACAACGGACTTTGCAGAAGTTTCCAGAAAAATCCCTAACAGTCTCCCTCTTTCGCGAGGATATTTTTATTACTGTACAGGTGTTGAAACTAGGGCTCTGCTGCAGGTAAAATTACCTGTTCTGTGCTCACTCAACCAAGGAGGGGAAGAACAGCGGTCGAATCCACGGCTCTCTGCTCTCGATTTGCTAGATTGAAAAACTCTCACGGACAGCAGGTCTCCGGCCTTTCTCAAGCCTCAGTTGCTCTGGTCTCTCCCCCTCCAACCCTCACCCCCTCGTTTGCACCTCACCTGCATTCAGTCCATGCATACAGACAGCTAGCGACACCCAGCCCCAAATATGGTTCATCCCCTCTAGTCGCCTACAGATGGCACGCACAGGAGCGAACCCTCACCCTCTGACTTTATAAGCTCCATTTCCGCTCCTCCTACTCTGTCTGCTCACACACACTTCCTCCCCACTGAATTCCCTCTGTCCTGCGTTGCACGGACTGATTCAGCAAATTAGAAACATCCATTCTAGAATGTTCCACGGCGTCATTCCGAAAGTGTCACTTGCCCTGACTGAGAGCTTTTTGGCTTTTCCAACGTGACAGTTAACCCTTGAAATCTTACAACTTTATAAAATGCAGTCTGTGTCTTCTCGTGTTTTTTTTTTTTTTTTTAAGATAAATCCTGGAGAGATACTATATTTATTCTACACAGTGCACGCAGATGGATCCGGGATCACGTCCAACTCTGTCTCATCCCAAGGTCAATATTAACCGAGAACTTGTCTTTGGGGATGAGGAAATGAGGACGGAGGGGAGAGGAGGAAAGAAGGATGGAGGGGAGAGAGGGAGGAAGGTTACCAAGGAGGTAAATATTTTAAAACTTTGATACCAGTGCAGAAGTGTGTCCAGTGCAGCTGGCTCGGTGGACATCAAGGCAATCCCAAATAAAGGGCAAACGGTCTTAGAGCCCAGGTATCATGGCCGTGTTGGTAAGACTGGCGTTGACAGCCACCAATGGTCAATTGTCTAGAAAGAGGTCAGGGGTTACTTTTCAGACATCATTTCCATCGTGACCAGATACAATCACGAGGGGAGAGGCTGATAAAGGCAGAGAACCTGGAGAAGCTGAGCTTTTAACACACAGGATTTCCCTACTTTGGCTGAATTAATGGCTCTAAACCCCTTCCAGTGTTGCCACGGGTGATGAATATCCTCAGAAGATGTGAGCGACAAACTCACAGGCTAGCAGTGCTTCTTGAACGCGCCCACCGGAGTCTCATCAGAGCAGCACCACGTGGCTGTTCTTGGTTCCGCTAGGAAATTTAAGGACCGATATTTAGAAGTTGGGGGCCCAGGCGTCAGAGTCATTGTTAAGACTGTCTCATGGAGACGTGGAAAATCACGGGTTTCATCCACGCATCCTGAGGCAGATCTATCTGGCTCACCCTCATTCCAGAGTCTGGGAGGTCTTGCAGGTTAACTTTTCTTCGTGGGACACCCATCTACTCACAGCCCTGGGAAAATCCATTTCTGTCAGAAAGCCTTGATTTAAACAACTCAGTTCACATGTGTGGAAAGCAAGGGATCCTAACTCAAGAGACAAAAAGCTATTTTTGGAGCCCAATTTGAGAGCAAAATGGTTACTCTTTTAGTACATTCTTGTTCTCTGTTTTCCGTCATAACAGAGCCTCCAGTTAGAACTACCACAACCCAATCTGCACACGTCCCCGGAAATGAAAGGCTCCTGACCGTACCCCGTACACAGAATGTGGTAAGCAGCTGGGAGCAAGCACATCCTTCAGTTGATTTATATGCCTCTTGCCTGCTTCGTGGATGAGCATCTTCTAACACTTTTTACTATGGTCATGACTTTTCCCAAAGACGACGGGCAGATACATTCCTGAATATTCACAAAGTTACGGATGTTAAAACGAATGTGCACGCAGGGAGAGGGGCGTGATCTCAAAATCCACCTCGTGCTACATGCTAAAGGGCATTGAAATCAGAGGCCAGAACCCATCCTGTAGAAAGACGTCAGCGGACATCAGAAAGAACCCGTTGTTCCTTTCTAGCTCAACTGAATAGTTATTATCTCCTAAGGCCCTTGTCACACGCGCTAAAGAGAAAGCTTTCCAATCTTCTCGGAATCAAGGTGCTTGTTTTCTCAGAATCGGCAGAGCTTGATGGGTTGAGGCAAGACGTACAGAGAGTGTTCTGCGCCTGGGTGGCTGATGCATTTGTTACCAACGTCCTCGTGCTGGACGCGAGCTTGTGGCCCCATCAACTGCTCGCTGAATACGCAAACGTAAACAAACACAACTCGGATAGGATCTACTTAGCTTGATGCAAGACACTCCATCCTCAGGTCTGATAAGCCTGGTTTGGCTCTCACTTCTGCCTCTGAGATAGGTTATCATAAGTAAACCCCCACACTGAGAATCCTGTTGCCATTATCATTTTGTCTGAATGCAAGCAGCGTATTGTGGGATCTAAACAGCTTTGTGTTCAGCTTTCCTGGTGTGAAAAATAGAGGTAACAAGAGAACCACAGTCATCAAATTGTAGATTTTTTTATGAGTCGGTGTGTGTGTGCACGAGTGCGTGTGTGTGTTACAATGAGAGCAAGCCCTGTCATAGAACACACTGTAGAAATGTTCGCCTATTGCTTCTGCTACTATCAATGCAGCTAACAATAATAAACTAATTTAAATGAGGCTACTATACAATCAAAACCTAAACTCTGTGTCTTAGGCACTATTCTATTGCTATGGCGAGACCCCCCCTGACCATGGCAACTCTTATCAAAGAAAGCACTTAGCTGGGGGACTTAATTACAGTTTTAGAGGATTAATCCATGATCATCATGGCTCGAAGCAGGCAGGCATGCTGGAGTAGTCACCGAGAGCTTTACACCTTGGTCCCCAGGCTGCAGGCGGGGGGAGGGAGGTAGGGAGAAAGGAACTGTGGGTCTAGTGTGGATTTTTGAAACCTCAAAGCCCACCCCAGTCACACACTTCCTCCAACAAGGCCAGACCCCTAATCATTCTCAAACAATCCCACTCCCTGGTAACTAAGTATTCAAATATATAAGCCTATGGGGGCGATCTTATTCAAACTTCTGTAAGAAAAGCAGTCGTGTGAATCAATTTACAGACGGAGAGGCTAATGTAAATGTGAAATATAGGTCTTGTGACAGATAAAATCTGTGTCAGGGCTTCACACTTCCTAACTCTACTATGTTCTCAGTCACCAAAACACATCAATTCTTTGTGCATTGCTTTCTGGGTTGTTTCGTACAGGAGAATGAACCAGGATTGGCTTGGGGCTTCCCCCTAGTAGGTTCCTGAAGAACACGTGAAAGCAATCCCCCTCTCCTCGGTATTCATACTGCCAACTGCAACCATCTTGCTTGATGGTTGGACATAAAACTGTTGGCGCCCATATCTGGCACGCATGACTAATTATGTTGCGTCTTCCCCTTTATTTGCTTTTGAGCCACGGAAAGCCAAGGTGATAATTGTGTTGCAGCTCAATGTCCAACAGGTGATGAATAGATTTGGGGTCACATTTACACAACGAGGTGCCATTGATTCGTTAACAATCGTGAAGCAAAATAAGCCAGTGAGAGAAACCCACATATCGCGTCGTTTAACCCACGCGAAACCTATTCTTGCATAAATGATAATACCCTGGCGCTTAGCAGAGACCACGGATGGAGGACGGAGGAGGCATAAAGGAGTTGGTTGGTGAGCACAGTGTTACATTTAGATGAGAAGTCATAAATTCTGGTGTCCCACGGCACAGTCGATGGCCAAGGCTCAAAATAGCGCATCACGAGCCAGTCACGTTAGTCAGAAGCGGGGTTTTTTGATAGCTGTCTTTTGTGGAGATGCCTGAAGGGATCTGAGCGCTTCGAACTGTGTCTTTTACTTGGATAAGAACCAGCATCATCATAACTCAGAGTCTATTTTTAAAGCCTGAAGGCGCATCCTCGTCCTCGATTGACTTGAGGTTTGTCTCATTGTGAGAAAGTTTTCCTGGCTCGTACCCTGGGGTTCTTCTCTAGAATCCGCGACTATCTCTGCGTCCTATCATCTCTGCCGCCTTCCATGCTGATGCGTGTGTCGCTTTTGTCTTTCCGCACCACCATCTCCCTTGTGTAAAGCAAAACATTCGTCATAATAAAAGGTCTAACTTCATATTCTACCCTCCTCCCCCTCTCATCTCTCCCCCCCTCCCAGTCTCTCTTTCCTTCTCCCCGTCTATCTTCCTCTCCCTTTCCTCTTTCTCTCTCCTCTTTATTCCCCTCTCCCCCTTTCCCTCTCCTGCTCTCTCGCCAGTCTTTCTTGTGGCTTTCCCTCTTCCCTCTGTCTCTCTTCCTCTCTCTCAGCCCCTCCTTATCTTACATAAATAACTGGAGTCTCAAAATTGAGAGAATATAAATATCATTCCTAAAAAAATGACTAATTACCTGAGAGATGAAAATACGTAACTGACAATCAATGGAAAAGAACAAAAAAAAATTAATGACAACTAAAGACTTAATTTAAAGGGATACCACGTAAATCATTCAACCAAACAGAATAAAGAACAAACATCCACTGGGGGGGTGAGGATGAAACAATACGCGGAAAATGCGAAGTAGCCACTGGTAGGTTGCTCTTTGTGTTGCAGAATGCAGCAGTAGTTACCTGTGACTCCAGCTCCAGGAGCTCCAATGGCCTCCATGGACACGTGAACATTTACACACACACACTCACACACACACACACACACACATATACACACACACACATATATACACACACACACATACACACACACACATATACACTCACACGCACACACACATATACACACACATACACTCACACATACACACACACACATACACACACGCACATATACACACACATACACACACACACGCACATACACACACACATACACACACACACATACACACACACATACACACACACACATACACTCACACACACACATACACTTACACACACATACACACACACGCACACATACACATACACACACACACATACACTCACACACACATACACACACACGCACACACATACACATACACACACACACATACATACATACACACACATGTATGTGTCCTGTTAGACAAACAAATACAGGCAACTAATGACTGCAGAGAGAAGGAGAATTAGCCTTTGTGAGGAATGAGCCTTCTAGCTGGTTACCCAATACATATACACACAATCATATACACACAAGCAATAAAAACAGACTCAGTGGGTTGTATTTATATACCTATGCATTTGAGTATAATATATATACATATATATATACAAATATATGTGTGTGTATAACCATAACATATAACCATGTGTATATATATATATATATATATTTATATATATAAAACCATAATATATATCCATACATACATATATATATATGTATGTATCCATAACACACTAAAAGAGGCTGTCAATTTAAGATGGTGTGAGGGAGGTGAATAGGAGGAGTCTGGGGGAGGAAAGGGAAAGAGGGAAGTGATGTAATTATATTTTAATTAAAATCAATCAATTATTTTTCAAGGTCTGATTATTTATCCATTGCTTTCTTTAAAGACTCGGTTTCGACTGGACTCAGACTTAGACGTAGAAGCTCTCAGCAAGGACAGCCTACATCTCTTGACAATCCATTCCTGCTGTTTCTTTGGCTGTTACGATAAAAAAAAGGTGGGACCCTGGGATCAGCTGTAGCTATGGAAACAGGAGCATGAAACGGCTGGTCACGTTGTGTTTACAGTCAGCAACCAAAAAAAAAAAAAAAAAAAAAGTGGGTCTGGTGTTTCACACACTTTCCTCTTTGTGCTCATTCTAGGACCCGGGCCCACGGATGGCGCCACTCCCATTCGAGGCGAGTCTTCCTCTCTCAGTGGAAATGCCCTATAGAAACAGGGAGACCATGTCAGATACAGGGTGTATCAGCCAGCCCAACAAATGTGAAAAATGCAACCCGTTTCTCTTCACAGACCGATAAAGACTCACGAGGTGATTACAAATCACTTGCCTGCCCCGGAAAGAGGTGCTCTTCCCATTCAGTTCGCGGTTTCTGAAGCGGGTGATAATAATATTTATACAAAATTGTTACAGGAACATCGACGGATAATGAATACGCAGCACATAGCACTTCGGGTCACAAGTGTTAGGTAGAATCTGATTGAGGAGATATGAAATGTACTCTGACCCTATTCTTCCAAGAAAATGACCCAGCCACAAGACATTGTCTTGCAGTAGCCAGGGGCTTGGGGCCAAAAGCCTAGTCAGGTAATGGGGGGAAGCAGAAGGAATAAATTGTGACTTGATCACAGAAAAACTAACAGAAGGGGGTATATCTCCATAAACACCGGCTGAGTCATTCCATACGAGAATTGTGGTCACAACGCCAGTGGCTTGGGCTCCTCCGTCGGAGCTTGGTGGTATGGCTGGAGCTCTCTGGGTCCTTGGAATTAGTCTCCGGTAAAAAGTTATGCCTCCACCCTCATCCCCCCAAAAATACTCCACCAACGTTGTCAACAGCTGCAAGATATACTATCAAAAAAATCATGCTAATTTCAGCCTCAAGGAGCCAGGCTTTTGTTCGAGAAGTCAGGAGGTAGGCCAGTGGTGAAACAGTGCACACTCATTGATGGTCATATGCAACTCTCTTGGACAGTACCCATCATGAACCCTGGTGCGTGCCTCCTAGGAGAAACTGCCGTACGGTGCAGCGGCTCACGTTCCCCGTGCAAAAGCAGGTAGTCATGAAGTGGAAAGTCTCTCCTGACGTGGACTCTATTTTATTTCTCTACTATTCATCTGTACATCTCTCCGTGGTGACAAGGCTTGGTGGGCCACATACATCGGGTCCATTGGGTCCTACGTAGCTCCTCCGTGTGTTGGGATCCTGATCCAGACGACTCAGTTGTGCTGGCTTTCAACACTCCCCAGCGATGGCTTCCCTCGTCCTTTCGTGAATGCACGCTGCTACAAACAAAATGATAAGACAGAGAAGATGGAGAGAGGGAGAGAGAGGGAGATGGAAAGGGAGGGAGAGAGAGAGAGAGAGAGAGAGAGAGAGAGAGAGAAAGAGATTTGGAAGACTTTAAGGAGAAGTTTATTTTATAGTAGGAGGCTCCAATCCAATCCATGGTTGGTTGTCTCTGTTGTCTTGGCTCATGTGGTGTCAGAACACCACAGCAAGGAACACACGATGGCGAAGAACCATTGACGTCACCACGCTTCAGCAGAGAAAGGCAAGAGAGGATGTGTCCGTCAACATCATCCTCCGGGGCTCACGGCCAATGATCGAACTCCATTCTACTCCGTTCTAAAGGTCGCACCACCTCCCAATGGTAACACAGACCTACAACTGAGACTTAAACTCACAGGACTCCGGGGGACGTATAAAATATAAAACATGGTTCCCAGGCATGATGGATAACACCTGGAATCCCAGGACTGGGTAGGCCGATGCAGGAGGATCGCCAAGGGTTCGACACCAGGGTTGGCTACATAGAGAGTTTTGGGTTAGCCTGTGCTACAGAATGAGACCCAGTCTTCAAGGCTTGTGAGTAGAAACTCAAAGCATAGCATACAATGAACACTATCACCGTTTCATTGCTAGATAGGGAAGCTGAGTCACAGAAGCTAGTGATGGATTCACTGTGTGTGATTTTTAATCAGTTCATTCGTTTATTTAGGAGGCCTGTGTCTTAGTAGGTTTCTGTTCCTGTGATAAACCATGACCAAAGGTGACCTGTGGAGGGAATTATTTGGCTTCCAGGTTTCAAACTATCATCAGGGGAAGTCAAGGCAGGGGCTGAAGTCAGAGACTGAGGCAGAAGCCATGGAGTACTGCCCGCTTGCTCCTCATGGATTTCTCAGTTTTCTTTCTTACACCACTCAGGAGCCACCCCCACAGTAGTCTGGGCCTCTCAGTGTCAACAATCAATCAAGGAAAAAAAAATGCCCTGCAGACTTACCTACAGGCCAATCTGACAGAGACGTTGTCTCAACTGAGGTTCCTCTTCACAAACACTAGCTAGAGTCAAACTGACCAAAAGAATTAATCAGGACACCCTGGTGTGTGTGTGTGTGTGTGTGCGTGCGTGTGTTGTGTGTGTGCACACAAATTACAGGAATCAATTGTCTCCTTCCACCCTGTGGGTTATGGGGCAGGATGCAAGTCATAAGCCTTGCCGACAGACATTTCTATCCACAAAGCCATCTCACGGACCCTACTATATACCATTTCTTTGAGGTAGAAAGTGTTAGAACAATAAAGGTAACTGGCATATAATATTTTATCCTTCTGTATCTGGCTTACTTCACTTAATTGGTTTCAAAGTTCATCTATGTGGTAGCACGTTTCAGCCCGACTCCTCTCAAGCGATGGGTAGTATCACACTGCATAGATAATCAAATTCTGGTGAGTGGTATCTGAATTTATTCCGCATCTTATGATTAATTCCGAAGGGAAAAGTATACTCATGTCCCTGCCTTCCATTTATTTGTGTGTAAGATGAGGGGTCTCTAGGTATACTTCCCAAAAGGCAGACCTTTCCTAGAGAAGGAATCATGCAGACCCTTCCCAGGGGAGGGCTCATGATCAGGTTTCTCTCTGGAGATCCTCAAGCAACCCAACTGTGCAGGCTACTCATGAATATACTTTGAACTGCCACACTCAGAAAGCACTGAGACTGCCTGGCCTGGCAACCTTGTCCACAGTGGCCTCTGAGTCCACGTATGTGTGGCAGATCCCTTCACTGGGATGCCCGTGGTGACCTTTTGGTTCTTCTACTGACTAGGAACAAGGCTTTTTCGAGATTCTCTTGTGAGTCATAATTAAATAGTATTAAAGTGTAGAACTCCCTTATCGTTCATTATCCTGTTAGCTTTCTGCATCATAACATCTGGCTACTGATGGTGGAAGTTGCTGTGGCTCACCAAGAGGGCCAGGGAGGCATTTTTCATAGGTGCAAGCCCTGCCAGACCTCAGCAGAGGGAACCACAGTTCTGGCCAGTGCCATAGTCACAGCGGAACCCGGAGCATCTCAGCTCAGGTGTCTTTTATTCTTTCAGAACGCCTCAGGTAGTTTACTGACAGCACGTGCAGATCATTAGCAATCAAACAGCCCCCACAGCAATCCAACACCTGCAAACGGTTCAGAACGCCAAGGCCCATGTATCCCCTTTTCCAATGGTGCACAGAGACCATTATTACAAATAGAACTAAAAATAAACTCCCACAACAGGCTACTTTATCTCCGGGGCATTTGCCTTTTGTGTCTCTAGGTGGAATCTCTTTTTTAGTGGTCGTTGGTTCTGTGTTGAATTCACCGACTCCTTTCCATCTCTTAAATGTCTCATGAGTAGGGTGTTTTAAAGTTTCTCCCACTTTTTTGCTTTTGTTTGTTCTTTCCACGGACGGTTTGAAGATTCCTGATAATTGGGTTTGGAAGGGTTTGGGGAGGTTTGCTTGTTTGTTTGAGATAGGGATTTATGTAGCCTAGGCTGGGCCTCAAACTCACAAAAATTACCTTGAACTTCTGATCCTCTGGTCTCCACCTCCAAATTTCTGGGGTTACCAGATTGTTACTCCATGTCTGCTTTATGAGGTGCTGGGAATGGAACCCAAAGGCTTGTGTGTGCTACGTATGCAAGCACTCCACCAAATGAGAAATTTAAGAGATGGAAAGGAGTCGGTGAATTCAACACAGAACCAAAGACCGCTCAAAAAGAGATGCCGCCCAGAGATACAAAAGACAAATGCCACGGAGATAAAGTAGCCCGTTGTGGAAGTTTATTTTTAGTTCTATTTGTAATAATGGTCTCTGTGCACCGTTGGAAAAGGGGATGCATAGGGATTGGTGTTCTGAACTGTTTGCAGGTGCTGGGTTTCTGTGGGGGCTGTTTGATTGCTAATGATCTGCACGTGCTGTCAGTAAACTACCTGAGGCGTTCCGAAAGAATAAAAGACACCTGAGCTGAGATGCTCGGGGTTCCGCTGTGACTATGGCACTGGCCAGAACTGTGGTTCCCTCTGCTGAGGTCTGGCAGGGCTTGCACCTATGAAAAATGCCTCCCTGGCCCTCTTGGTGAGCCACAGCAACTTCCACCTACAGCTCCACGTGCAGACAATCTCACCTCTACAGCAAGTTTTGCATCTCCACTTTGCCAAGCCTTCACGAAATCCTATTTCTCTTTATCTTACAAAGTGAATGAGTAGCGTGGCATTGATTTTTTTAAAAAATTGTTAGATTTTTCTGGGGTCTCTTTGTTACGGATTTTTCATCTGTGCATAATTAATTACAATTGCATAAAGCCACGAGGCGCCGGAAGATCTAGTTCTCCTTTCGTCGTTCTGCGAGAGGCGAAACCATTGTCACTATGGGAAAGCATGATGCTTTCCCTCTTCTGTGCGATCTTTCATTTCTAATCGCACACATGTTATCTTTAATTGCATGGAAGGAAGCAGGAGTCAGAAGGTGTCTTGCAAGGACCTGTTCTCTCCTTCTACTAAGTGGATTCTAGAGAATCAGGTGGCCAGCCTGTTGGAGAGCACTTTTACCCACCAAGCCACCTCATCAGCCCCTTCAGAATGATCTTCAAATGCCCTAATTTGTGGTGTGGTGGTGACGGCCTGTAATCCCAGCACTTGGGAGGCTGTGGTAGGAAGCTCACCAATTTAAGGCAGGCCTTGCTTATATACCAAGACCTCATCTTTTTTTTTTTTTTGAAAAGTTAAACACTGCAAAAAGCGGACATTGATTGGAGTGGCTCAGCACGAATCTATTTAAGGTACAAAACGCTTGGGAAGGGAGACCTAGACTTCCATTTTATACTGTCTTCTCGCATTAACTCTTATGTCCCAGCTCTGGCCCAGACACATTTCCAGTGCCCAGGAATTGCTGTCTTTGCTGCCTAAGTAAGAAAGGACACAGATATAGACCTATAAGGCTTAGATTCTTAGCTTTCTCCTTTCAGGAACTAAGTGGGTGCTGATATCTGTTGAGATCACCTGGCAACCAAGAAGAACCAAAGTTCAGATGTAAAGCACAGTAGACACAGAGCAGGGCAAGAACTGTGTTCTCAGAATGGGACCTTCCTTCAGCAATGAACTCCTACTTAAAGTAATTAGAGGGCTTTCAATTTCGAGGCAAAATCAAGCAGAGGTTATGAAGATTTCCCATATGCCCTCTGTGCTCATGTATGCACCACCTTCCCCATTATCAACGCCCCATTTCAGTAGCACGGCTGTGGCAACAAATAAAAACTGCATTGGCAGACAGCCGACATGATATTTTTAAGGACTTCCTTTTATATGCATAGCAGATACAATGCAGAGGCTGAACAATAACCTCCACGTAAAAATCCCACTATCTATTTTCTAAACCCCAAGTCATCTACAGTCAGGGCATCTTCAACTCGCATCCCAGAAAAGGAAATTTTAAACTTAAACAAAAAAAAAAATTGCAATGGAGATTCCACCTCTTCCTCTCATTACCAAATCAAGGGGGAAAGTTTTCACCAAGAAGAATCAGTAATTTTCCTTCCTTCTTCTCCTCCCCCCATCCTCCTCCTCATCCTCATCCAGTAAATCCCACCATTACGTACAATATTTCCAAATCTGGTCTTTGTTGTAATCTGGGGTGAGTGAACACCATTTTTTTCCAAACCTATCCCCATCCGCCGTGCAATCCCAGTAGACTATGTGTCTGTACCAGAAGGGAAAGAAGCATGGAGCATAGTCTGTAAGAGAAAGGGTCAGTGAGAAGAGGGACACTGTCTTCTCTGCAGCACACACACACACACATACACACACACACACACACACACACACACATGCACACACACACTCACGCACATACACATACATATATACATATGTACACATACACACAAACACACATGAACACACAAACATACACACACATATCACAGATATACACACACATACACACATTATCACAGACATACACACATACACACATATGCACACATGCACACACATACACACATATCACAGACATACACACACATACACACCCATGCACACACATACACGCATATCACAGACACACACGTACATGCATATGCACACATGCACACTTATATCTGCAAATTTTGCTCTTCCCTAGTCCACCGATAGCTTATGAAAACGAGACTGGTATTGCCTTTCTCATTTGATGTTCTGCTAGGAATTTTCATACCAAGATGCTGGAGCCAAACACCTCTAATGCATCTTAGATTCTAGGTGGCTCAGTATGTAAAGTCCTCAGTGTGCAAGCATGAGGACTCAAGTTCAGATCCCTAGGACCCAAATAAAAAACCAGGCATAGTATTGCATGCTTCTAATGTCAACACTGGGGAAATAGAGACAGGCAGATCCCCTAGGCTTGCTGACCAGGTAGTCTCATCAAATTAGCAAGCTTCAGGTTTAATGAGACCCTGTCTTATAATAATAATAATAATAATAATAATAATAATAATAATAATAATAATAATAATATATATGACCTGTATTGACCTCTGCCCTGACATACTCACAGGCAGGCACACACACACACACACACACACACACATACACAGAGCATATGCACTCACAGACACAACAACAAAGAAATCGTGTGTCTCTAATTTGCACAACAGCCTTTGCTCTGGATTCTGAGTTCTCGTCTATCAAACCATTTGGCTCCCCAGACTAAGGCGTGACCCTCCCACCTGTGGGATTTAGTCTCAAGACACTCACCTAACATAGAACAGTACTTCCAGAAACCTTGAAAAGTCTTGTTCAAAGAGCACCACTTGTGTTTTGCATTAAAAGTGATGCAGTCGTAAAACAGCTCGCTTCTATACCAGAACGGAAAAACACATTCGCCATCTACAAGAAAACACAGATCCTTTGTCTGTCCCTGAGTAATAAAAAAAAAAAAAAAAGAATTCCTGCCCTGTCTGAGATACCTATGCCAACACCTCACACACATGCACACAAAGTTCAGGGACCATCTCAGAAAGGGGGCGATAATTACATAAGGTCGGGAGATGGGAAGGAGGACCGCGACACATTCCAGCGGGCATCGCTCGTTGGACTCAGTGATCAGAAAAGAAAAGAAAATGGAGGAAGGCTTGTTAAGGGTGTGGGGGTGGGGACAGGTTGGGAGAGATGGACACGACCAAAATACATTGTTGACGTGTATGAAGTTGTTGAGGAAGAATATAAACTATATGACATGTTTTTAATTAAAATACAATTACGTCACTATAGCCAACCTTAAGTGGAGAGGAAGTCAGAACGATTTCGCCGAAATCAGGTTCAAGACAAGGTTGTCCGCCTCTCTCCATACACACTGTCCTCCGTGTATGCTGAATCTGGTTATGCTTTTCTGCTTCAGTGCCACTGTCACGCTTTCCCAGATATGATCTATAGTGCGTGCTAGGCAACTGTGTTTAAACTGATCTGCCCTCAAAAAACGTTCTGAGAAAGGACTGCTCCGTTAGGATTTAGTATGTGCTTACTGGTGTTTGTTTACTTGTTTTTCTGATCATGTTTTTTTCTGATATCAAACAACCTTCCTTGAACCATGGCTTTCTTTATGAAATGTCACTTATAAAAGTACACCACAAGTCAAGTGAAGTCATCTACGGCGTGAAGCTGTAGTCCGCCTCGTGCAAGGTCTTCAAATCTCACGTCTCAGCGGACACGATCAGCATAAGTCGGCGAAAATCGGACCACAGCGGATGGGTTCCGGTGCAAAGGCCCGCAGCCAGATAGGCGGAGAGTCTAAATTGGAGGTCCCCAAAATGGTACCTCCCGTTGGAGCTCAGGAAATCACACGGAGGATGGGAAGGAAAGCTCTTAGGAACCAGAGAGGAGCGAGGAGAACGGGAGAACAGGGCCCACTGAATCAACTAAGCAGGGCTCGAATAGGTGCACAGCCTGCATGGGTCCACACCAGGTCCGTTGTTGATATATCAGGGGTGTTCGCTTAGCGGTTACGTGGGACCCCTAACAAGGTGAGTGGGGAGGTCTCTGACTCTTTTGCCGGCTCTTGAGACCTTTTCCTTCCTACTGGGTTACCTCATCCAGACTCCATATGAGGGTTTGCGCCTTGCCGTGTGGCAGCTTGTATCGTGTTTGCCTGATATCTTTTGGAGACCTGTTCTTTTCTGAAGGGAAACGGAGGATTTGTGGATCTGTGGAAAGGGGGGGAGGGGCTGTGAGGAGTAAGGGGTGGGAACTGTGGTCTGGATATATTGTATGAGAGAAGAAATTTTTATTTATAGTTAGTATCTGCTGCCCTCTCCTGGCCTCCACAGGGACGAGACATGCAGGTGGTGAACAGACATACACACAGGCAAAACACCCAGACACATAAAATAAAAAAGAGATAAAGAACATATATTAATAATGAAAATGTTCTAATCAACTCACCTTCTATCTCTTGCTTTCTAATTATATTATCTAAAAAAAAATGAAAACGTAAGTAAAGTTCATTTCGATCTTTGACTTTAAAACAGACTCTTCTAGCAAATGACATGAAGATATTGTAGTCTGAGGAAAAGTGGCATTGGCATGAGATTATGTCGAGGACACCACGCATGCTCTGTTTTGTCAGACCTAGCCTTATGCTCCTGAAATTACTTACTTTTTAGAAATGTTACTGGTTTTTTTTTTCATTGCTGGGGTTTGAACCCAGAGCCCTGTGCATACTGGATAAGCACTGAGTCACACCCCCAGCCCATCACTGGTGGACTCTGGGCAGGAGCTCTACGACTGAGCCACGCCCCCTCACTGGGAGATTTCTAGAGAGGCTCTCTGCTAATCCTGTACACGCCTTAATGACTTAATTTCAAAACACATTCCATCATCAGTGTAAAAGAGAATACTTCTTCTCTTATCAATGTCTGATCGGCTCTTAGCACTAATTATTCGTAAAACGTATCTATACTACATTATGCCAGCCACAAAGCCATATTGTAATGATTTTTACCAGCTTTATTAGTAGCTAGGGGTGAGACTTCCTTCCCACCTTCCCACTCCTAATTCCTTGTCATTGTTCCCATAGCTTAGTGCAGCTCTCCACCCTGATCAGAGAAGCTTCCTTTGCAGTCAATGGCAATTAACAGACTCCCACAGCTGGTCAACATACAAAGAACAAAACACTGGGATGTTCAGCCTTAAATGGGGACATCTATACCGCCCTCCAGCCTCCCCAGACCCAAGGATCACTGTGAACAATGGAGTGAAAATATTGACAGAGCAAGAAACAGTGGATGACTATAGGAAAGCAGCATTTTGCAGACACCGCAAGGCAGGTGCACACTTGAATCCACAGTAATTGTGACAGCATGCACACCAGACCCATTCAAGTTCAAGATCCTTGACTATTTCTTAAAGGAACTTTGTCATATGTACGCAAAATAGTATTTCATCTTTTTTTTCAATCTTTTATTGTAATTTTTTTTCTCTCAGGTAATACACTCTGACCACCCTCCTCCCCTCCCTCCCGCCATTCTTCCCAGCTCCCCTTTCTCCCCTCCTCCCCAGATGTACTTCCCCTCCTCTTCCCCTCAGAAAAGAGCAGGCCTCCCTGTAGAGTGAAGCTTTGCCAGAGAAATGCCCCCATGTGGTTGCATGCCGCTTGGACTTCTGGGAACAGCTTGGAGGGAGGTATAAAAGAGGGGCAGCTGAAGGCAGTTGACAGTCAGAAGTTAAGAATTAGAGCTAAGAGCTACTGCAGAGTTGCTGCAGGATAGGGAAAGAGAGAGCACAAAAGCTGATGATAGAGAAGCAAGCAGAGATAAGGACAGATACATTGACCTAACTGGGGTTTTAGAGAAGATACAATTTAGATCTTCTCAGTAATTACCGTGCTGGGAGAAGCTGAACCAGAGTGGGTTAGAGTTAGTTCCGCTCCCCAGACATAGGCAGATTATGACATCCAGAAAAGGGCTGTAAAGTTTTCTCTCTCCTTCCTATCCTTTCATTTCCTCCCTAACCCTATGAGCTAGCTGAAGTTTAAAAAAAATTACAAGTTAGAAATCTAGCAGCCGGGAACAGAGGAGCGGAGTCAAGATGCCAGTGAGAGAAAAGCAGCTTTTGAGAGCCCAGATTCAAAGGGCAAAAAACAGCCATACCCACGCCCTCTTTTACTAGAAAAACCGTTACATTTTAGATACATTTTAAATATGTTCTTTAAACAAAAATTCACGTTTTGGTGGCATTTACAAAACCTTTTTTTATACTTCCCGGGGTTATCACTTGAACAGGGCACAAAACAAGATAGAAGAAGTCTGGGCAGGAGCCCCTACATCAAGGCTGGACAAGGCAACTCAGCAGGAAGAGAAGGGTCCCGTGGGGCAGGTAAAATTGTCAGAGATCTCCCTCACTCCAACTTTTAGGAGTTCTACAAGAACACCAAGCTGGACAACCATATGATTGAGATATATATATATATATATACACACACACACACACACACACACATACATACATACACACACACACACACATACATACATACATATATACATATATACATACATATGTATATATCAAATATATATCATGCATCTTATCATATATATCATATCATATATGTGTGTATGTATGATATATATATATCATATATATATATATATATATACACATACATACATGGGCTCCATCTCTACTGCCTCAAAAGATAGCATATCCAGTGTTAGCACTAGTCACGACATTTTTAAAATTCTAATAAAAAGTTTTTTAAATAAACTCACCCAAGTTTGGTGGACAATAACCTGAAAGACACAATTTGGAACAAATATCTGTTTCACTAAATTTAAACGTAAAATGAAAGAAATAAAAATATCTTACCAAATTCGAGTATTCTGAAAAATTGTATTCTGAAGATCATGGTTTCTACAGGACCAGAAAGCACTCTGTGTGACCAAGACTCTAGTCCAGTGGCCTCAGAGGTAAGCGTGGGGCCAGGCTTTGGCTCCAGTGCCCAGGAACTCTTAAAACAACGGATCTTTGGTCTCTCGGGTCATTGTGGACGTTGTCTTCCTGGAGTTTCAGTTCTCTGTGCAGGATCTGGACATATACAGCTGTGGTCCCAGAGGTTATTCTGGGCCTGTGGCTCTCATCACAACCCCCAATGAGTAGGCAGACTTTACTGAAGTTGGTACCCTGTCTCCAGGAGATTCACAGAACCTAGGGGGTGACTGGGATTTTGACCCTATTTGGTCACCTTGATGCTGAGGATCCAGTCTGTTGGCACACAGCCAATACGGGATCACGTCAGAATCCATTTGATAACCAACACTTGCTTCCCCAGCTCCCTAGCATGTGGATATTCCTCTAGGAAGAGTCAGAGAAAACAGAGCATCCCAATAGGCTTGGGAGAAGAGGAAGTCAAAGCAAACCCAACAAGCATGTAAAACACAACAAAGCAGCATCAAAAAATACACATAAAAGACAACCTCTACTTGTGACCGTCACCTACCAACAAACTATACCAGAAGGCAATCCAAAGAGAAATTCCTTGAGGACAGAGTAACTTCGGGGGTGTTCACGTATGACTAACTTCAACATACAAGCAATGAGAGGGTTGGAACAAGACAACACAGAATGCTGAGTGTTCATCCCTAATGGGACCTCCAGATCAAGCCCTTCGCGTTGGGTCTCAGGAAAAGGAGGAAGCAGGGGGGAAAATGTAAGAGGTAACGTGTGGGAAGAAGTGTTGTGAAATGCTTTCCTCTAGACATGACGTGGCTGTCACGCCTGTGAACTCACGCCGGCTACGGTCATCTTGCACAAGATCCAGAGAGCCGAAGGTCTGGCGTAGATGAGGGAGATGATCAAGCCAGACCCCATGGTTTACTGGGGATCGGAAAGCTTCTGAGAGAGAGGGAGAGGGCATCGTTTATGTTGAGGGTATGGACATTGATGGGATTCCCACGCTCCACTGCGTGGTCCACACCCACGCACACACAGGTGACCTTAACTAGACTTAGTGGGTTATTCGTTAAAGGCCTAAAATCGGGAACGCAACACGGCCTATATATAAGACTGTATAGAAGCAGTTCATTACATGTAGTTTTATATAAAATTCTTAACAATAAGGATAAATTTTTAAAGCAAAAATAGAAGCAATAGAAAGCAAGAGAAGTCACCATCAGCCAGCTTTTGATTAGATATCTTATTCACAAAATAATAACAATGTCAACCCTGGAATGAGATCACTCAAACCAGCCCTCTGTGAAGTGTTTCCAACTCAAGTGTCTCCTTCTCCAGGCCGTGATCACAAATGGTTTCAGCACGTACCTCTCAAGGCCTGTCTCTTCTGTCTTCCCACTTGCCCGTTCAATCATTGACCGATGGAATCTGGGTGACATTTAGTTTCTTCACCCCAAAGCCTTCCAATGCTATCACTGCCAAAATGCTTAAAATTTGATAATGTTTCATTATCTGATTTCTCTGAGAGCAGAACGCCTCCACCTCCTGATTACATCCTATCAGCTACAGACTGGTTACTGCAGTGACAGGATCCTTACAGCCCACACTGGCGACAGCCAGCATCACGAGCCTCCAGTATACACTTCAGTGGCTCAAACAAAAGCCCACAGACACTTAGCAGGTAAAGATCCTTGCCACCAAGCCAAGCCTGAGGACCCTGAGTTAGGTCCCTAGCACCCACGCAGTGGAAGAAGAAAATCGGCTCTCACAAGTTGTCCTTTGCCTGCTACGTACATACTTTGGTTCAGTTCCTGGGACCCACATGGCAACTCGCAACCATCTGTAACTCTAGTTCCAGGGTATCTCTACCACACCACGAGGTAACCAGGCACACACATGGTGACACCCATACACATAAAACAAGTCTCTTTTGAAAGAAAAGGGGGGACATAGATGGGTCCCCTCATAACTCCAGGAAGAAATGAGCTGTCTGAAGGAGAATCATGAATAAGCAACAGTTGGCTAGCCGAGAGCAAAGCAGCATTGCATCGTCCTAAGCAGGCTAATATGCCCCGGATCCATGGAATCTCGCTCTAGAGAGCAGAGATGGATAATAATGATATATGAAGTGATAAAATGGACCTTAAGAGGCCAAACACTGGGAGTGAAAAGGCCTTAGGAACATCTTAAGCAGCTTCCTGGCATATGTGCTGTCTAAAGTACGCGTGGTAAAAGAGACCTGGGCCAGCAAGATGGCCAAGCCTGATGGCCTGAGTCTGATTCCCAGAACCTCTATGGTAGAAGGAGGGAGCCGGCTCTTGCAAGTTGTCCGTTGACATACGCACGCACACCGTGACGCACATGTGTGCGTGCGCATACACAAACACTATTTAATTTTTTTTTTAAATAAAAATGCGTAGCGAAGGCAAGAGGCAGTATCTCTCAATAATCCCAAAATCAGAATTCCAGCTGACACAAAAGTGGTCAGGCGAGGAGAACCCTTTCTTCCCAGTTTTTCTCTTTCAGTTTTAAACCCTTACCCACTCTGACTTTTAATTGTTTTTAGATGAGAAGACGTGGTGAGAAGTCCTCCGATGAGCAGAACTCTCACCCACTCCACAAAAGAGTAGCTTACACAGCTCTGCACGGTCCTCACAATGGCAAAACAAGGACCAGAGGGAAGTCCTTCCTTAGATCGGCATTTCAGGGTCACCGAAAACGACTCAACGTTAAGAGAGAACTGAGGTAGGCTTTACAGAGGTCCCGTTTTCTCCTCATGTAGACGTTTAAAAACGTAACAAAATGAAGAGACAACTCGTTCTGTGACATGACTTCGGGGCAGCAGAATACCCCAATTCATATCCCTATTCTTCCCCCACCCCCACCCCCACCTTGTTAGTTTAACCTTGCTAGTTTTAAGCCTTTTGGCAGATGGTGTTTTCTATACTTAAAAAAAAAAAAATCAAAAAACCAGAAACTCTGAAAGATAGAGGACTTGCCCTTTCATTTAACAGGACACACACACGAAGTCAGGGTGGTCTCTCCCCGACAGAGCATCTCGGAATCGGTTACATACGGTATCGATGAGCGAGTCTACGTCATCAGAAATCCCCCCAGCCCCCCACCCCCGGCTGCATCCACTCCTCACCTTCCTGTATGTAAAACAGGCAGATGGAAACCAGCAGACAACCCACGAGAGGGACCATGTTGCTCCTGTCGGGAACGGTTGGTAAATCTAGCCCCCTCTCAAGATTCTGCAGACCGGGGATCCAGTCCCAGCCTCCGTCTCCTCCTTGGCCCCATCCTCCCTCCCCTCCTCCCTCCTCTTCCCACTCTTTCTTCTCCGGTGGCTAGCCTCAGTCTGCTAGTCTTTCTACTTCTCGTCTACTCTGGCTTCTAATCTCCCTCTTCCTTTGCTTCCTCTCCTTCCCCCATCTCTTACCATCTCTTATCTCTCTTATCTTCTCATACTTCCGCATCTCTTCTTCCTCGACATCTGACCCACTCATTCCACCTCCGACTCCAGCTCATCTTTTCTTCTGTCACCCCAGTCCTCTGGACGGCCCCCTCTCCTCTCTTCCCTCATCTCCACTTCGCCCTCTTCTCCTCTTTTCTCTCCTCATCTTCATTCTCCTTCACTTCTTCCACAGCACCCTCTTTCTCCTTCTCCTCCAATCCGCTCTCCTCCCGCCATTTTTCCTCCCTCTCTCCATGCCACAAGATCAATCCTCTAGCCTTTCAGTTGAAGAGACACGGAAAAAGGAACACTTCGCCTCGTGGACACCACGTACATCTGAGGGAAGACGATGTTGAGGGAATTCAAGGTGTACCCATGAAAAGAACTATCCAGAGTCACACAGAGAGCCATGTGTCTAAGGATACCTCAATCCGTCTTCATAAGCCAGAGATCAGGACTACTTTATAGAGACCCAGGGAAGATCCTTGATTCATAGGGCTCTTTAGGAAACAATCCAATTGATGAGGGCCTGGCTAACTCCCTCCGTGTTCCTTTCATACTGCATAAAACAGGTATTTTCTAAAATGTGTTTACCTCCAAAGGACACAGGAACATTTTTCAAAGAGGCTACTTTGCCTCTTCCTCCTGGAGACTCCACCGATCCTGAGTCTTGTGCCATCTGTCAGTAATCCCCTCAGGGCCCTAGGAACATCGTGACCCAGGCAATACCATCATCTGCCAGTGCAGGGGAAACCTGTAGATAGGAAGCTGACACCTGTGCTCCAGATGGACCCACTGGAAGCAGAAGTTGGTGGAGTTGGGACAGCTGTCTTGTAGAGAGCATTATCGACCTTCTAGCCAAGAGGGTGGCAGTCTCGTCTGACTGTAAGACCATGATGCAGAAAAGAGTCCCGGAGGACTCTGCTCTGAAGTCCTAGCTCCTATGAATTCAGTTGTTCTGCTAATAAGAGATGAATAACTCCACCAAAACACTAGCGCCAGAAAGTCTAGACTACAGTCTGAGAGTCTATCCTTTTGCAATTACAATTTTCTTTGTTCAGAAAAAAAAGGGAGGTTGGTTTTGTTGGTTGGTTGGTTCATTGATTGGGTTTTTTGAGACAGGGTCTCGTGTAGTCCAGGTTGACTTCAAACTCGCTGTGTAACTGAAACAGACCTTGAACTCCTGAACCTCCTGCCCCAGGGTGCTGGGATGATAGGCACGTGCCCCCAGGCTCATCTTTAGCAACCATTTTTATTGAGAAATAATAGTTGCATGCATTCCTTAGATACCATGTGAAGTTGTTGCATATTTTTACGATGTAGATGTTGATATTAAGCTAATCAAGAAATCAGTCACCTCCAATCACCATTTTTCTGAGCAAAGTACTGAAAGTTTGTCAATGTAATGCTTTTAGTAGTGAAAGATGAAGCATACAACTAATTTATTTAATATGTGCATGCTCATGTTTATGTGTGCACATGCCAAGGTGTACGCGTGGTGGCCAGAGGGCAACCCTCTAAACTGGTTCTCCCCTTCCATCGTGTGGGTTCTAGGGATCGAACACAGCTTGCCAGGCTCACACACCACACACCTTTACCCACTGAAAGACCACCTTCCCAGAAGCGGTACCACCCCACATTGGGCTAGGCCCTCCAACATCAGTAATTAATCAAGAGAACACACCCGCCCACAGACTTACTATAGGCCAATACGACGGACAGGTTTTCTTAATCGAGGTTCTTCTTCATATACCTGAATCCCCGAGTGCCCTTTTCTGGGGCCAGTGGGAGCGTGCAGGAGGGGTGGGTAGATCCCAGCCCACAAGATCCAGACAGGTTTGGAGGAGGTACAGCATTATCTGTTCTCCCGCACATGCGCTTATTAGTCATGCATCACTTACTTTTCTATTGGCGTGATAAAACACCATGCCCAAGGCATTTTATAAAAAGGCAGGGTTTATTTGGGGTTCAAGAGGGATAACTAAGAACGTGGTGTCCACTTCCACGTGGTCCCACTCTTGCCCCCAGTTTACTGCGAGTCTGTCACAAGTCCTTGGCACTTCTACACCTCAACGTCACCATCAGAGGAAACCCGGTGCTTGAGAATCACTGTAATATGTGCTCAGTCCTGAAAAAAAGCCAAAGAAGGGATTACAGTCATCTTAAAAGAAACTCTAAGACGTTAGAACACCATTAAAAAATTAGAACGGGGCCAGCAAGGCGGTTCGGTGGGCAAAGGTGCTTGCTGCCAAGCCTCGTGACCTCAGTTCCATCTCTGGGTCCCAAGTGAAGGAAAGCCAGGGCTGACCCCCTGAGAGCCATCCTCTCTGAGCTACCCATGCTGTACACCATGACGGCAGCACGCGCACATACAAAATTAGTAAATAAACGCTAAAAATTAAGTGGAATTTTAAAAATCAGAACATAGGGGTGTAGTGCCTTGTATCTTCCGTCCCAGCACTTGAGAGGCTGAGGCAGGCAGGAGGATCGCTGTGAGTTCAAGGCTAACCTGACCTACAAAGCGAGTTAAGGGGCCATCCCGAGTTACGACGTGAGATCCCGTCTCGGAAAAAAAAATTCAATTCGTTTATTAAGAAATAATCAGAGCAAGAACAAATTGGACGGTGTACTTGAGAACGTAAGCTTCAACTCACTCGTAATTTATCAGTAAAAAATTCTAGGACCCTTCGTCTTCGGTATTCTGTGGGAACTTCTCAAGCGCCTCGGAGCTCAGTATACAGAACATTTCCCCTTGCTTTATTAACATTCTAACTCCAGCCCTTGGGAAGCTTTAGAAATGTATCCATGCTGGGGTTGTATGGCCTCACAGTGAGGCGTGTATTTACCTCGAAGAACTGTTAACCAACGTGTAAGTTTATCAATGCCATCAACACTTCCTTCTGATACTAGCTACATACAGAGGACTCTCCTCTCCAAAGTAGCCAGCACCTTTGCCCTGCAGACATGCTGGGTCAGTTCCAAGATGATCTAGAGATCTTGGGAGCAGAACTTTGGAGACAGTTTGTGAAGAGAAAGGACAGCGAAACCAGGAAAGACTCTCTCTTAAAAGCACAGGAATAAGGAAACACTCGGGCACCCAGATCTCTCTAACAAGTAATCTCTCGTTCCTCTGAGAATGGAATATGAACGGTAGTACATAATTTTACGTTTTGTGGCGAATGTACGTCTAAGACTCTAAGGATTGAAGAACAAGAGCTGGGATCGATGAGTCCTACAAAGCCCCTGGACTTAGCTCTTTATAGATGCAGGAATGTCTATGGCCCCACTCTAGGGTAAAGCTGGCTCTCCTAACTGTAGGAAGGAAGGGGAAATTAAGATGCAAAGAGACCCTCCCAAGATCTCCAAAGGCAATCTAAATATGTAATAGTATAGGGGGGAGAGAGAGGAAGGAGAAGGTGAGAGAGGAGAGAGGGAGAGAGAAGAGAGGGAGAAAGGGGAGGGGAGAGAGAGGACAAAGAAGACACAGAGAGAAAGAGGGTGGGGGAGGGAGAGAGATTGGGAGAATACTTCCATGAGATTTTGTTTCAAACATGGAATTGTTTTCTGCCAAGGACAGAACAGCCTTCACTGTGGGTGGCGTGAGACCAGAACCTTCAGTGCCCTTATCAGAGCAGCCCCACTCCTGAGAAGGGATTTTTTAAGCAGTGGAATACTGCCTGCCTGGACCTCAGTACATGTGCAACATCTGTTAATTGGATCTGAATCTCATCTTTCTCCTCGCTAAAATTAGGAGAGCAAGCCTTGCCGTAGAGGGATGGTCCAAAGACTCACGTAGAGGACAGGTGTTAGGTAGAAATGGAAGATTAAGGTTAGCAAATTAACGAATGTGTAGCTGCCGGATTTCTAGCAAGGCAGGGATACAAGAATGGGGTTATAGCTGGTAAAGGGTCTGGAGGACATAACAAAAGTTACTTCTCTCCTCTCTCCATGAATAGGAACTGGGGTTGGAGAGATGGCTCAGCAGTTAGGCAGCTGACTGTTCTTCCAATGGACCGGGTTTGATTCCCACCCACCTGGTCACTTATGATCATCTGTGATTTTAATTCCAGAGGATCTGACGTCCTCTTCTGACCTCTGCAAGCACCAGCCGTGTGCTTGGTGCACAGACATATATAAAGTTGAGAGGGAGACGGGGCTGGGGGGCATTAGAAGGAGTTAGAGGGACATAATAGTCAATGGATATGATCAAAATATATCGCAGAAGGGGGTCACAGATTTTGTATTTTCAAATGTGTGACTCCCTAAGGATTCGGGGTGGGTTGCTAGTACAACAAATAAATTCCAAAATATCATCAGTTAAACATGGAAGCTTTTTCTTCTCCCTTCCTATAATTTAGGTCTTAAGCGCCTCCCCCTTCCTGAATTCCATATATAAAAGCCTTACTTTTCAGGTTCTGGTGCTACAGGAAACTGATAAAAATTTGGACAGGTGTGGTCAAGTATAAGGTCTCGAGGACCCTGAAAGGAGTTACGGGACCCCAGTCTCGTTTTGGTCGGACCTCCCTAAGAACACACCTATATTCATGTGGCAAAACTTACTGTCCCCGCGCCTCTTCTAAACAGATTTACTGGTGCCTTTGTTTACCCAGTGCGTGTCTGTTAAGTGACCCTAAGTTCAAGGTTCTGCGTTATAAACAAAGAATACAGCTACAAATCAAATCTAGCGTCTCCACCGAAAGAGCTCACACTGAATGAGACTGTCGACCACAAAGGATGCTTTCAGCCTGGGGGGGGATCTTTCAGAGATTTGCAGGATAGTATGCGCATGGCGAAGACTGTTCACGCAGCTGGAGAGCGGGTTGCCGTGGGTAAGGAATGGGAACTATACACACTAAGAGGGGAATGGCTTTAGGGGTAGAAGAGAGACAAGAGAGACCATGAGGTGAGGTCATAGAGATGTCCATCAGAGTGAGAATGCACAGGTCAGTGGGATCTGGATTATGGAGGATTGTGACCCAGTTAAGAAGATTAGGCCATCTGCCGGGCTGCTTTGCAGACGGCTAATAGTTTTCATTATGCCTCAGTTCTTACTAACAGCTCTGAAGGATAACCTTGATTCCATGCACGGGACCGTGTGCCCTTCCTGTCTCCACAACCTACCACGTACTTAGTGCATCCCATGGTTGAGGAATCACTCTGATGATGCCGATGACGGTGGTGGTGATACTGATGAAAACACCGTGTGGGTGACAGCCAACGTTTGTTGAGCAGAATGCATGCTTCATATAATAGATGCTGTCAGTCATTTCCAGAGTTAAACTGTTTAAACTTCACAAAAATAAGACTCAACATCTCTGAGAGCCGCAGGTGGAAAATGCCACATTGCTTAAGGATCCACAAGCGCGTCAACACATTGGTGAAGCTCCAGAGTATCTCCTTCACTCTTGCCAGTCCATCCCTCGGGGTCCAGAACAAGGAAGGAGGCGATTATGCCAAACACCTTGGAGATGGACTTCACGTTGCCCATGAAGTAGAGAGGGCTGACTGTTGTAACAACACATCGTTCAGTGTTCAAGTTCATTTAGCGCATCGTGGCGTATATCGCGTGGGAAAGCATTTACTGGTAGACAGACGACGAGGTCCTTCTTGCTTCATCTCTTTTATGCCCGGGGCCTCAGATCTCTTTCTCAGAGTTTTCCAACCTTGCTCCTGTTGGACATTTTGGCCTCTGGAGCACATCGCCTGTGCGTTAGGGGATTTAGGGAGAGGGCAGATGCCAAAGTCAGAACTATCTGACCCTTCATCAGTTGTAACAACCAAAAGTGTCTGAAATTTTGGTCTAAATTCAGTGGTGATATGGTTTGAAACGGCAGAACCAACACCATCTTATGCCGCAAAGTCCATTTTAAAACAGAGACAAAGTTCAGGATCCCAGGAAAATGGGAAAAGCCCCTAGCCTTCAGAGCCCACCAGTAAAGCCAAAACAAAATGATTGTTGGGTACTTGTTTGGGGAACTGAGATACGTCATTTCTGGGTTATGGTGACTCTGACCATGATTGTTAATGAGTTTCTAATTGGTGAAAAATAATGACTAATTTTTGTTTATGTTGGCACAAAATGTTTATGGTTTCCAAGCTTAAATAGTTCGTAAAAATTTGAGTCAGGGTCATAGCTCTGAACTTTGATTTCAGACTACATCCCTGACCCTGGCTGGGCCAGCTTTCTTTTTTCTCTTTCTTTCTTTTTTTTCATTTCATGCTTGAACTCAGTAAAATTCTCTTTTCTTTCAACAAGTTGTGTGTTGCTGTAATTTGGATCAAAAGGACTCCACAACAGTGGGAGGGAGGATTACAGTTTCCCCTCCTTCACCCCAGATGTTGACGTGCACCTAACTAGCAGGCGAGAGAGGACGCCGGACAGAGGACTCTTTGAGAACTGTTTTGAGCCAGAAGGAATCGAACACCATTTCCACTGCAGCGTATTGGAGAAGGGAGGAGAGGCTACCTACCGGCTTGTTTTACTTGTGGACTCCCCTGTTATGTCATTAAAGAAGAGAGAAAAGTAGAAAGATTAAGGACATGAGGGGAGGGGAAGAAGGGAGGCTGAGAACCTGGATTAGCAGACAAGAGAGCTCACCTGGCCTTCCATCTTTACTCCGGACAAAGAATTAAATTCACGTTACTCCTCGCGTGGTGCGACTATGTGAATGCTGGCTGGACCAGCACACTCAAGGATGTAAGACCCAGGGTGTAAAGCTCCCTGGGATGTAAGTATCTAGTATTAAGTGCTAAAAAAATAAAATAAAGTAGCACCCTATGCTTTGACTCTAATTTGATTTCACCTCTTCTTGTGATTCCTTTATTTTTTTTAAATCTCTTTAGCTTTATTTCCTCTGGTATTTCCTAAACTTAGTTTATTCTGTCAGCTGTTTCTGCAGCATGAACTGCGACTAATTCACCCCAGATCAATCTGGGGTCGGTGGGCATATTGAATAAAACACAAAATTCCCATTTTCATAAGGAAAACTAAAAAGATCCGGGGGCCTCTGTTTCTCCAGCTTAACAACCCAAATATCACTTTCTCTCTGCCTCCCACATCCAGAGCCCGCCAAAAATTACTGCTTACTTGGCATTTTCTTTAAGTTCCCACCCCTTTTAGTTCACTTTAATAAATTCTTCATTTCTTTGATATAATAATAAAAAAAGAAAGGTTAGCAGTACTATCTGTGCTCGGAGAACGCAAATTGAAAGTTCTATGAAAAGCTTGTTGTCAGATGTCACCAGATACCACTGTTCAAATGTGGGTCTGAGCTGAATCCCACCTGCTCCTCTTTTTGTTAAAAGGGGAGATTATGAAATTAGACCGTAGAGATGTACCTGCATTAAATCGAAGCTTCCCCTTTTCATAATCAGGATTCAGTAGTTCGTCGGAAAGGGATTTATTTGGCTCTCCGTCTATCATGTTTCAAAATGATTCGTTATACGTCTTTGTTTATCTAACAGTCTTGTCATGCCCTACAATATATTTTTTTGTAATATTAGTGGTGCCTATTCCACTGTCTTAGAAAGATCGCAGGAACAATATACCGTGGTTGCCTTCGTTGTGTCTGTACCTGTCCCAGTTAGCTTTACCTGTCAACTTGATTCCATCTAGGGTCAGCTGAGAATGGAGTCTCATCTGAGTGACCTAGATCAGACTGACCTTCGGGCACATCTAAGAGAGCTAGCCCACTGTGGGCAGAACCATCCCTATGCAGGGATATATCCTGGGCTATATAAGAAAGCTAGCCTGGGTCCAGCTAGCAAGCAGGACCCTCCATAGTTCCTGGTGTGCATCTTTGGCTATGAAAGGAGTACCTTGGTCTGAGGTAAGGCTGTGGAACAACAAGCCAGATTGCCTTCAAGTTCCTACTTGAGTTCCTGGCCCGACTTCACTGCGATAGAAAAAAAAAACCAAAAACTAAAACTAAACCTTTCTGTTGGGAAGTTTATTTTTAGTTGTGTTTGAAAATGTTTTTATGCAGTGTTGGGTGAGGGGCTGCCTAGATTTTTGGCATTCTGTATTGTCTGCAGATGTTGGATTTCTGTGGGGGAGGTTTGATTGCTAACGATCTGCACCTGAGGAGTTCTGAATCAATACAAACGCCTGAGCTCAGACGCTCGGGGTTCCACTGTGAGTACAGCCCTGGCCATGATGGTGGTTCCCTCTGTAGAGGTCTAGCAGAGCTCCCACCTATGAAGATGCCTCCGGGTTAGCTCTTGCTGAGCTGCCCCAGCTGTAGGGGCAATGACACCTTTCCCTAGTCCTCTTGTTGTAAACAGAGAGTAAGAACAGGCTTGCGTATCATTAGGAAGCTGGAGTCGCAGAGCAGATGCACAGCCTTCGAACCACCCTGAGAGTTCTCAGTCTATCTGTGCTCCTACAACACAACACCAGAGCCCAGGCGGCTTGTAAACAAAAGAATTGTGTTCCTCACATGTCTTGAGGCTGAGACACGCAAGCTAAGACACCGGATGATCCGGAGTCTAATGAGGGCCCTCGTTCGTGATTCAGATGACGATTTTGCACTGTAAAATCTCCCGTGATTGGCCACATGGGTCTCTTTTAGAGGGCTGTACTCCAGGTCATGAAGGATATCCCATTCCCTTCTCAACTTAATGTACTTTTTTAAAATTGTTATTAATAACAATTTAAATAGTTACTGTTAATAATAATACTGTTCATACATCAAAGTGATTTTACCCAGCGCTGGACACCACGATGCTACAATATTACCCATTGGTGCAACTGTGGTATGACAGTTACGGGGGTAACCAACTGCTTACTGGATATGAAGCCTCTGCATTCTAAATATATATCACAGATCTGTGCTATTTTCAACGTGGGTCAGAGAAGCGTCTTCTTGCTCTCGGTAGTAATGAATGCAGAGACTCTTAACGGACCGAAGTGACGAGTTTGTATAACTCTGAGGGCTCATCTGTGGATGAGTTATCTGTTCCAACCTCCTAGCATTCAAAGCTCAGGGGCTGAGAAGATGTAAACCCTGGTGGATGGGGAGAAGATCTGTGAAATGCTGGTTTCTGGACACAGCAAGGCTGTGGACTGCATCAACTCATAGTCGCTATGGTGACCTGCACAGATTCCGCTAGTCGAAACTCCAGCATGGATGGAGGCAGGATCCCTGAGCGCATCCCCCCTCTATCAGAAGAGCCATTGGCTGTTTCAGTGAAGGGAGAGTCACTCTCCTTTGGGGATGTGGCCATTGGTAGTATGCTCGTCTCCCAGTGGATATAATCACCCCACTTTCTCACTTCTCCTCCCTCCAGATTGCCATTCCCAAGAAAGCCAAGAGTATGCCCTCAATCTTCTTTTATGTGTATGGATGTTTTGCCTGCACATGTGTATGTGCACCACCTGCATGCAGTACCCACAGAAGCCAGAAAAGGGAGCCAGATCACCCAGAAGTGAAGTTACAGATGGTTGTAAGCCACAATGTGGGTGCTGAGAATCACACTTCAGTCCTCTGGAAGAGCAGCAGCCAGTGCTCTTAACTACTGAGCCATCTCCCCAGACCCATAATTCTTGAGTCTTAAAGAGCTTCCTTTAGGATTTCTTGAGTCTTTTCTCTGGGTTGAAATGTTTCAATTCAGAGAAAACTGCTACACAAATACTAAAAGAATAATTTTAAAAAAGCCACTAAAATAAAATCAAGTGATCCCAGATAGTGACACTCAACATAAACAGAGCAACCACAGGCAAGAAGATGGGAGATATCTTTCTTCTACTTTTACTTTATTTCAGTTGTGTAAATTGAGGCTATTGAATCAGAGAGCAGATGACATATTCTACCTAGTGGACTTGAAAGCAAGAAAAGCCTGGAGGAAGACATGACACGAATTCTTTCTACTGAGGGCCTTAGAGTGGCTGAGGTACCCAGATCCATGTCGGTACGTGAGGGAGCTGGCCAGGGCAGAGCAGTACAGAAGCCTAGGGTTTCCGGGGATGAGGGGTGGGGGGATGCCATTGCAGTCACCTGGATGAGCTAGGGATTTGAGGGATCCTGTCTTCCTCCCTGTCTTTCTACTTCAAGATATTTTGCAGGGGATTAACTCCTCACCAGGGATCAGCTTCCTCTAAACCTTGATAATCCAGATTTGTGGTTTAGCTCAGTTCTCCGCGGGTTATCTCACACTAGAGCAGGGGCACGGGTGTTTACAATGGAGCCACAGACTGCACTTGTGGGAAGTTGGGAAAACTCAACCTTGAATGCCTTCTTCCTGAGGCATTTCCAAGCTGACACTTAGCAGGACCCCATCGTGACCCTGTGACCGGCGGGGTCTCTGCCAAGAGACGGGAATGAGGTTGTTTAGAATAGCCAGGGGGAGAGGCAAGCCGTGTGCAGGACTCTTTGGAAGAGTCTTTTCTTCCTTAAGACTGTCCAAAAGCTCCCCCACACCATCCTTTCCCAAAGAAAACAAACAAGGAGAATCTGATGGGACACACAGAATCAGGGAAAGATATCATAGCCTCTGGAACGGTTGAGTGACAGCTGGACCCTCGTGCAACTCATGTTTATGTACATAGATTCTTCCTTCTAGATTTGCTTCTATGCTTGTCTCTGCCCCCAAGAAACAAAGCAACTGCTTACAGCTGCACCTCAGTCCCTACCACGGACACACCATGAGTGGACAAGGCCACGCACCCCCTCCCCTCCACTCCCACCCTCCATCCTTCGAGGGCTCCTGGGCATCTAGTCTTCTCCAAGCGTTTGACCCATGTTGATGAGGCAAGCATGTGTCTGGAGCTTCCATTCCCTCCTCAACGAGACATCATCTTCACAAACTCTGAAAAAAAAGAAAATGTCTCCCGTGAGACCCCTCTTAGTAAAAGCAACCGGGGTTACCCTGGGGAGCTTCTCCCGTGCCGTAGACAGTGACATTCATCGTTAGGAAATGACTTGAACTCTCCATGACGCAATGTTGCTAAAACATACTAAGCACTTGTACATAGAAATCATTCGTGCTTTCTCTCTTTTCTTTTTCTCACGTGTACGGTAGACGCATGTACATACAGGTGCGTGTTCACCCACGCATGCACATGTGGAGGCCGGAGGAGAATGCCCAATGTTTTCCTCTAATGTTCCGTATTTTATTCCCTTGAGAATGGGTCTCTCGCTGAACCCGGAGCTCACTAGTCGCTGCTGCTGTTGCTGTTGTCATTGTTTTAATGTGTATCCGTGTTTTGCCTGCACGTATGCCTGGGCACCACATGCACGCGGGGCCCAGTGCGAGCAGAAGAGACCACTGGACCTCCCAGTACTGGACTCTGAACTCCCACGGGTGCTGGGTCCTCTGGAAGAACAGCCAGCACTCTTTACTGCTGAGCCATCTCTCCAGACTCTCACTAACTTTTTGTTAAGCTGATGGAACCACAGGAAACCTCTGGTCTCCGCCCCATCCCCACGGAGCCATGCCTGGATTTCTTTTTTAAACATGGGTGCTAGGCATCCAAACTCGGGTCCTCATTCTTGGGCAGCAAATGCTCTTACCCACCGAGCCATCTCTCTAGTCTTTGTTCTATCTGCCAACCCACCTGAAAAGTTTTTTTTTCTGGAAAAGAAATAGAAGCTATTAAGGGAAATCAGCCCATTGGAGACCAAGTGGACAATGAATGAACGCCCTGAAGGAACAGATTGCCCCTTACTTTGCTTAGACTTACGGCCAGATGAACTTGCTGGCCCCACCATATCTTAGGGTCATCCTATCCTTCTCTTGCTCATAGCTGGCCTACAATCTGTCTGATTGCTTCCCTCCATATTTTCCCTATTTTCACTGATGCCCATGGTTCATCTGAGACTGATAAGATCCAGCAGGTAGCCAATGCATTTATTATGTTTCATGCGGGAACTCATAGAGCAGATACAGTTTTTAAAAGATGACCCCTCGGTAGCTGGGGAGCTGGATCCGTGGGTAAGGAGGCATGAGGGCTCAATTTGGATCCCTGGTACTGACGTGTAAATCCAAGTGTGGACCTGTAACCACAGTGCTGTGGAAGGTGGGAGAGGAGGGTTGCCGGGGCTTGCAAGCTACCAGCCTAGCTTCGGGTCCAGAGAGAGCCTCTGTCTCAAGGGAATAAAGTGGAGAGTGATAGATGGAGCAGGACACCCAATATCCTCCTCCTCTCAGCTCTACGAATGTGCATACACACATACACACATTGCATTGTACATTGACCTCACACACAAACATCAGAGAGAGGACCGGGATGGGGAAGATCCTCGGCCAACCTGCAGCATAGGATCAAACATAAGTTCCACTGAAAAGAACAAAGCCTCCTGTAGTGCTCATAGTCAGCCTTAAGGTACTCAGGCAAACTTGGTGTAGCCAACTTACACCTCCCTTGGATATGATCCCACAGAGTACGAGTTCATAGTTATTAACAACTTGACACTGAAAGGGTTTAAGAAATATGAAACATAGGAATGCAGTCACATATAGGGGGAAATGCCTTCCCAAGTACGGCCATTAACAGTACTCTTCAGTCTCCTCCCCACCCACAGGGAAATGACCATTAAGCTTATCAGCAGGACTCATCCTTCCCCAGCATACCAGGAGCCACCCTGTCCCAAGGGGCTAGTCCAAGGGCACAGGTTGACCACGCCCCCCCTGGATCCCACGCACGCGAAACTCCCGACCAATTAGTCTAACATAGAGAGCTCGGAGCCAATCAGCTGCACGAGCCCCCATCCCGAGACCCCTTTCCCCTGAACCCGATAAAAGGGCTGGCGGGGAAGGGATTGAGGCCCGCCATGCTCATCTCCTGCGTGGGATAGGCGGGACCCGGACGCGCGCCGGTAATCAATAAATGCCTCAAAAAGCTTCACCATTTGCTCCTTGGGGCCGCTTCTATCCTGCTTGTTAGAACGGTCCCAGTGCACTGGAATAAATCCTCTTGCTATTTGCATCGATATCCCTTCTGTGAGTCTCTGTGGGGATGTGGCGTTCCGGTTTGGACCCTGGGGGTCCCAGTTTGGATCTCTGAAGTCCAACAACACAACCTAAAGTCATCTGGGAAGAGGAAACCTCAACTGAAGAACCGCCAAGGTTAGATTGGCCTGTGGGTATACCTGTGGGGCACTGTCTGGCTGCTAATTGATAAAGGAGAACACAGTCCACTGTGGGCAACACCATTCCCTAGGCAGGTGGTTCTGGGCTGCATGAGAAAGCTAGCTGAGTGAGCTATTTTATCACAGAAACAGAAACGAAACTAGAACACACCTCTAAATGCCAAGTTGGAGAAGAATAAGGAATGGGTGACTTGGAGAGCCACATGGGGAAGGGACAGATGTAGATTCCTGGATCCCTGCCCAGTGTATTACCTTCAAAGTCGACAGTGCCATCTCCGTTGATATCCGCCTCCTGCACCACCTCAGCAATCTCCCGGGATGTGAGCTTCTCCCCCAGCAGCCTCTGCATGGCCTGTTGCAGTTCAGCCAGTGTGATCTCCCCATCTCCATTGGCATCAAACTGAACGGAAGCAATGAGGCTAGGTCAGCTTCCCTGGCGATGACAGCCTCGGGGAAGGTCAGGCTTCTTGGTCACTCGCTGGAGGTTGAGAACCAAGCTCAGCACTTAGGACACATCAATCCGCTGGAATGTTGGCTCCTCAAGGATGGGGCTTCTTTTAAATTTGCATCTACACTATTTTTAACGTCTGGATTAGGGCATGGCTGATACACAAAGAGCTGTGTATGTATAGTGCATACGATTTGGATGACTTTGGACCTATACAGAGACTCACAGGATCATCACAACTACCATGACAGATATATCCACCACAGGCCAGGAGCGTCCTTGTGCTTCTTAGCTTTGGTTTGTTTTCCCTGTCTTTAAACAAATGCGTGCCATGGTGCCCCTGTGAAGGTCAGAGGATAATTTGCAGGATGTGCTTCTCCCTTTCCACTCTAAATCCCAGGGATTAAACTCAGGTCATCAGGCTTGGCCTTCACCCACTTAATTATCTTGCTGGCCCCATGCTTTTTTATTATGATGATATATTCACTATATTTTATAAATTATGAACATTATTATAAATATTTGATAGAATATTTTTTTAAATTTATTCCTTGACAATTTTATCCAGCCATAAAGAAAACTGGAATCATGACATTTGCAAGAAGATGGATGATTCTGGAAATCATTGTTTTCAATGATTTCCAAATCATTGCCAGATTCAGAAAGGCAAAACCCAGATGTTCTCTCTCATACATGGAACCTATATTATTTAAATTTGAGTATGTATGTATGTACATGCATGTGTAGGCAATGAGACTAGAAAGAGGGGAAGAAGAGATTTTAAGGGAGGAGTAAAGAAAGTAAAGACGGTAACAGAACACATGTGACATGAAAGCTGAAAAGAACCAATGCCTCACACACGCTAAAGCAGTGTGTTATTGCTGAGCCACGCCCCCAGCCCCTCACTGGGGGATTCTAGGCAGGGTCTCTACCACTGAGCCACGCCCCCAGCCCCTCACTGGGGGATTCTAGGAAGGGGCTCCACCACTGAGCCACGCCCCCAGCCCCTCACTGGGGGATTCTAGGCAGGGGCTCTACCACTGAGCCACGCCCCCCAGCCCCTCACTGGGGGATTCTAGGCAGGGGCTCTACCACTGAGCCACACCCTCATCCCCTCACTGGGGGATTCTAGGCAGGGGCTCTACCACTGAGCCACGCCCCCAGCCCCTCACTGGGGGATTCTAGGCTGGGGCTCTTCCACTGAGCCACGCCCCCAGATACTAGAGACCTTGTCTGTTTCTTGTTATATCCAACACCCAGTCTTGTCTGCCTTCCACAAACATCTTCCTGTCCTATGACCTCTGTGCTTACAGCTTCCCTAGAAAATCTCTGCCATTCTGGAAAGGTCAAACTCTATCTGTTACAGGAACCAAGATTAGAGGCCCCAACATTTACCTTGGGAAACATGGGGTATTGGATTCAATTGCATTCCTTGAGCATCGGTTTCTTCATCCCTATGACGGGAGTAAATGTGTGCTTACTCCTGATATTGTATGTGAGGGTCAAATGAGATAAATACAAATTGCCAAGTGTTTGGAATATGTGATTCTCCTTCCCTGTGTATCTAATCCCAACTAGTTGATTTTGGCGGGCAATGTCTACAGTGTGAACTAATGAAGCTAGCCTCTTGAGAGCCAGGTGTGGTTAAAGGCCCATGCCTTTAATCCCAGCACTCAGGAGTTGTGTTTAAAACACTGTTTTGTGAATTGTTGGGTAAGGGTCTGCCTAGGTCTTGGCGCTTTGTATTGTCTGCAGGTGTTGGATTTATGTGGGTTTTCTTTGTGTGTGTGATTGCTTATGATCTGCACGTGGTGTCAGCAGAGCACCTAAGGAGTTCTGAATCAATAAAAACACCTGAGCTCAGATGCTCGCGGTTCCATTGTCGAGTATGGTGTTGGCCATCACTGTGGTTCCCTCTGCTGAGGTCTGGCAGGGCTTCCACATATGAAAATGCCTCTGTCTCTTCTTTGCTGAGCCCACAGTAAGAGTACTGCTATACAGAGGCAAGCAGATCTCTGAGTTCGAGGCCAGCCTGGTCTACAGAGTGAGTTCCAGGACAGCCAGAGTTACAGCAGAGAAACCCTGCCTCAGAAAACAAAACACCAGCCCCTTGAGGTCTCCCTGACGCCTCTCGCCACTATGGAGTTATTAACTTGCCTCCTTGAAAGCATCTCGCATCTCCTGGACACCGATCATCCCCGCCGTCTCTGCAAGCAATTTGGGGGTCATGAGCTCCACAAAGTCTTCAAAATCTACGCGGCCACCAACTGAGGAAGAAGGAGCGTGGTTAGCAAGGATTCCGCAGGCTCTGACTTCCATCCCTGTACTGACCATTCGAGTCAGAAATAGACCAGCTCCCTTCCTCTCTCCTGCCAAGGGTTTTCTTTGAGTTTCTCCCTCTACTCAGCCACGTCGAGCGCTCAGGTTGCCCGGATATGAACTGGTTAGACAAAGGATGTAGGTGGGAGTAACTGGGAGATCTTCAGCAAATCTCTTTTTTTTTAATTTGTGCATTTTAAGCTATGTGTGTGTGTGTGTGTGTGTGTGTGTGTATGTGTACGTGCACATTGTACAGTGCCCACAAAGGCCAGAAGAGGACATCAGAATCTTGCAGAGATGGAGTTACAGATGGCTGTGAGCTGCCCAACACAAGCGCTGGGCTGCAAGCTCAGGTCCTTTGAGAGAGCGGTACCCACTCTTAATTGCTGAGTCATCTGTCCAGACCCACTCAGCACACTTCCCACTGGTCTAAGGCTCATGCATGCCCCAGCTACAGATCAGTAAAGAGATGTGGATTTAAATACGTGTCAATCTCTTCCAGATACGACAACAGCCATCCCTTTGCAGCCAGGACATCCCCAGTGTATCAAAAGCTCAAGCCCCTGTCCTAGGTGGCATAATACCACACATGCGGTCTCCCGTATGCTGTGGTCGCCTCTAGAGTATCCGTTATCCGCTACCCTGAGACGCTCTGCGAATAATGGCTGTGCTGATCGTTCAGCAAACGGTGAAAAGCAGGAAGCCCTTCTGTGTGGAATGTAGATACAGTTCCTCTTCTAAACATTTTCTGTTGGCGTTTGCTCAAACCTGCAGATGTGGAAGCAGCAGATCGATGCCCAGGAGCCAACCTAGTTCTGGCTTCCATCACAGAATCAACGGATGTCTCCGTTTAATGCTGCATCCCTGAGCAAGGCTGCTCAGGGACACCGGATCCGAGTTCAGGTGCATGCTCAGCAACCGTCAAGCTCCCTACAGAGAACTCTATCGACAAAAACCTGCATTGGGTAAGGATTCGTCAGGGATTGTGACACTTTCCCCAATGGCACCTCTTCCTTTCACGATGAAAAGCAAGCCACGATCATATCTTCACTCGACAGGGAAGCCGAAACCCAGATATATTCCGCTCTTCCAATAGCCACCGGGAGTAAATAATGAACGTGGAACTTGCGGGCCCAGGGAGATGGCTCAGCAGGCAAAAAGCTCTTGCTGCCCAGTCTGACGACGTGAGTTCAAGCCCCAGGACCCACATGGTGAAAGGCGGGAGGCGACTCCTGCAAACTGTCCTCTGACCTCCTCCCAGACGCTGTGGCGTTCGCACGCACCCCGTCCTCCCTCGACACCCAAAATAAATAAACAGGGTTTAAAGCTTTGTAGTGGGAGCTGAAGAGGCTCAGCTAGTGAGAGCGCTGTCTTCTCCTGCAGAGGAACCTGGGTTTGGTTCTTAGAACCCACGTGGCAGCCCATGACCTGCGTAACCCCAGGTCCAGGGGATCTCTGCAACACGCCACGTACATACTTGGTGCATAGACATACTCGCATGCAAAACATGCACACACGTGATTTTTTTAAAATCCTTTTTTAATAATGAAAGGCGCAACTGGTATCTAAATACATCTTCAAAAGTCCTCTTTCTATTTCCCATGCACCGTCTCTAAGCAGACTGAACTGCCTTCATGTTTAAAACGCTACTCTCAACCTGAACGGCTTCCTCACTCCCGCCCCAGCCCTAACACCAGGCGTGCCCCCTCTCCGTTCTCACGGTTCATGCGGATCTGCTGGCCCAGCTCAGTCAACTCCATCTCTGTAGGCATGTACCCCATCGTCCTCATGAGACTGCCCAAATCCTTGTAAGAGATGAACCCATCTCGGTCTTTGTCAAATTCAAGAAACGCTTCCCGGAGCTCTGAAAGTTAAGAGAGAAGAGCTTTGGAGCAACTTGAAACAGTCAGTGGGGGAAAACTGGTATCCCTTGAAACTAACAATGAGATACAACTAGAGAGTCTACAAAGAATACATTCGATGAACCAAATGATTCATTAAAAAAGAAAAGCAGAGATAAATATAAAATGTGCTTGCAGGCTGGAGAGGTGGCTCAGTGGTTAAGAGCACTGACTGCTCTTCTAGAGGTCTTGAGTTCAATTCCCAGAACCCACAGAAGATGATCTCAAGAGCACTGAAGTCTTCAGACTCATGAATAAAGTCACAGGGGAGTCTCGAAACCAACAAAGAAAAACAGCAACATTTTTTAAATCCCTCTAAAACTTGCATCATTTCTGAGTTTCTGGGACCCGTGCAAATGAAACAGATACGCTGTAAATAACACGGGAACAGCATATAAAAACGACACAGAATAAGCTATGTAAATTACATTTGAGCCGGGAGAGAAGGGGACGGGAATCCTCACATGAAGGAATTTCCACAGAGATGCAGGAGGGAGGGCAGAAGGGTGGGTACTTGGAAGAGAGGGCAGGGGGGTGGGCACTTGGGAGGGAGGGCAGGAGGGTGGGCACTTGGGAGGGAGGGCAGGGGGGCGGGCACTTGGGAGGGAGGGCAGGGGGTGGGCACTTGGGAGGGAGGGCAGGGGAGGGCAGGGGGTGGGCACTTGGGGAGGGAGGGCAGGAGGGTGGGCACTTGGGAGGGAAGACAGGAGGGTGGGCACTTGGGAGGGAGGGCAGGGGGTGGGCACTTGGGAGGGAGGGCAGGGGGTGGGCACTTGGGAGGGAGGGCAGGGGGGTGGGCACTTGGGAGGGAGGGCAGGAGGGTGGGCACTTGGGGAGGGAGGGCAGGAGGGTGGGCACTTGGGAGGGAGGGCAGGAGGGTGGGCACTTGGGAGGGAGGGCAGGAGGGTGGGCACTTGGGAGGGAGGGCAGGAGGGCGGGCACTTGGGAGGGAGGGCAGGGGGGTGGGCACTTGGGAGGGAGGGCAGGAGGGTGGGCACTTGGGGAGGGAGGGCAGGAGGGTGGGCACTTGGGAGGGAGGGCAGGAGGGTGGGCACTTGGGGAGGGAGGGCAGGAGGGTGGGCACTTGGGAGGGAGGGCAGGAGGGCGGGCACTTAGGGAGGGCGTCTGAGCAAGCAGTTACTCACCATCAATCTCGTCCTGCCCCAGTGGCCTCTCCTGAAAGAAACACAAGGAGAGACTGAAAGAGTCAGGAATCCAATTCCCGTTTCCCCGAAGAAGCCCACTGCTCTATCAAGCTTTCTGGGCCTTTCTCACTCTTCCCCTGGCCGTCATCTCCCTCCTCCACCACAAAATCCCGTCCCCGAATCTTCCCCAACCACCCTTTTCTCCCATCTGCCCTCGTCTCCTGCCTCCCATCTTGATCTCCAACCTTCTGCCCTAAACATCACGGAGTCAGAACCTCTCCTCCGGATGAAGAAAGTACATGTCTCATCTACTGCGTCCACGTCGATGTCTGTGCCCAGCCCTTCAACGTATTTAAACCTCAGAGCCACGTCGGTGACGCAGACTCAAATATTCTCATCTTACCACGAGAAGCCGGAGACCAGAGAGATCGACGGGCCTACCAAAGGTCACACGGCTCATAAACAGAATATCCCCTTCCAAGGGAGAGCTAAACCAGTTAGTTGTTTTCCTTTCATTTACTTGTTTAGTTAATCTGTTTGGAAAGTAAACACTTGCCAGGTACCTGTGCTGGGCCTCGGGACAGTCTGAGGCAGTTGGTTCTCTCCTTCCACCATCCTGGGAATAGAACTCAGACTTGGCAACAGGTGCCTTTACTTGCTGAGCCATCTCACCGCCCTTTATTTATCTATTGAGACGGTCTCGTGTAGCCCAGGCTAGCAGCTGAGAATGACTCTGAACCTCTGATCCCCCTGCCTCCACCTCCCAAGCACTGGGATGACACATACGACCTACCACACCCATGTTGTATGGTGCTGGGAATTGAACCCGGGACCTCATATGTGCTAGGTAAGCTCTACCAGCTAAGATACAACATCAGGCATTCCATCCTTTTAAAAATGAACTTTTGTAGGGGCTGGAGAGATGGCTTTGAGGTTAAGAGTACTGGCTGCTCTTCCAGACATCCTGAGTTCAATCCCCAGCACCCACATGTGTGGCTCACAACCATCACCAGAGGGATACAGTGCCCTCTGCTGGCAGGCAGGTGTACATGCAGACAGAACACTCACATTAATTCATTAATGTATATAAATAAAACACTCTTTTAAAAATGAGCTTTTGGAGGGACTGGAGAGATGGTTCCGAGGTTAAGAGCACTGACTGCTCTTCCAGAGGTCCTGAGTTCAATTCCCAGCAATTCACAGTCATCCATATCATCGAGCTTTTGCTGTCTTCAGCACCGCCACCACATCCAGCACGTGTTCCTCTCCTCCGGGTCCCATTTCTTCCCTGACATGATGCCCTCCTCTGCTTTCAGGACACACATATTCCTTTGAAGTCACCCAGAGGTCAGACACAGGACTGGGACCAGGATGTAGGGTTCCTGACTCCCACATCAAGTTCTTTCTGCTCTGTCCCACTAACTCCAGCACCTCCGTTCTCATCCCCGGAGTGAGCATCCCCTTGTGTGAAACCAGTGTTCAGAGGGGATCATGAAGAATATCCAATGCCAGTCTCTGAACATCTGAGAATCTCTGGTCACTGTGTTCATGGGAACACCGGACAGTAAGCTTGGTTCCCGGGCACAGAGTCTGGGCACTGACTCTTTATCGGTCTGACTCCTGGAGACCTCCTCGCTTCAGATCCTCTTTCTTCTTTTCTTCCCATGTAATCTGTTGCCTTTCCTCTTCTCTTCCCTCTCCCTCCCCCATCTTCCCTTCACTCCCTCTCTTCTGTCTTCTCTCCCTTGCCCTGCCTTGCCCTACCCCCAACCTGTGTTCCCTCTTCTTCTCTTCCCTTCTCTCTTCTCTTCTCCCCTCTCCTTTCTTTTCTTCCCCTTTCTGGTGACTTTAAAACCTTACAGTGAAGAACATGCTCCTAATACTCAGCCGGGACTGAACAAGTTAAATAAGTGAGGAAATAAACAAATAAATAAATAAAATAGGACCACTTGTTAACTGTACAGGCTTAAAGTACAATAACTCGTGACTTAGGGGCCTCAGCTTGCTCCTTGTAAAATAGAAATGATTCCCAAGCCATGTGCTGTCTCTGAGGACTGAATGCCAATGAGCATGTAAACCCTTTTGTCCAGGACTAGGCACACAGCAAGACTCAATAAGCAGTAGCTATTTGCTAAGACCATCATCTGCATCATCGCCATCATCACCACCACCATCATCACCACCATCATCACCACCACCATCATCACCACCACCATCATCACCACCACCATCATCACCACCACCATCATCACCACCATCACTATCATCATAATCATCGCCATCATCATCACCAGAAGCAGCAGCAGCACCATCAGTATCACTATCAACATCATCAGCACCACCATTTACCATCAGCACCACCATCATCGGTGTCCGACTGCCTATATGAAACAACGATGTTATCAACAATGTCTCCATCCCATCTCCTTTTCACAGCTGTCTCACTGCACGGCCCCCTTTGCTCCTGACTTCTGATTATTCACCCCTGTGCACATACAGTGCTAACCTGAGCTCAGTTCATGCTCTCTGCACATTCTCCCCTCATCGCTCAGCTCTTGCAAACTCGTTCCTTTTCCCTGGGCCCCAGCTCCCCCTCCCCAGCTCTCCCTGCATCATCCCCATCTTACCCGCTGCTTTTCAGCAATGCCTTTCCTCAAGAAGATGCAGGCAGGGCCCATTGGAAACTGCATGGGGGGGGACGGGGGGCGGACAGGTAGAAGTCACCAGGCTCTGATGTCAAGACGGCCCTGCTCCCTTCCTGTTCCCCTGCAGCAGGCAGCCTAGCTCCCTGACTGTTTCGATCCCTTGCAAACTCTTCCTACCTCTCTCGGCCTCTCCCTCGGTGACTTAGATCTGTGGCGGCTTGGAGGAAATCCCTACTCAGATGGCAAAGGGATCAGAGCTCTTCCTACCTCCCCATCTGGATGGATTGAAACGGGAGGGGAGAGCTAGTGTGGGCCTCTGAAACTCTTTTATCCCCAGAGTGGAATTGAATAGCAGAATTTGAAATGGAGATTACAGTGGAGCCTCCATTCATTTGCTGTTCCGATAACCATCATCAACACTCCATCTAAGCCTGACCTCTGAGGGGTGAAGGATGGAAAGGACGGATGTGGTCTTTCGGGTCAAAGAGCTTTAGCTATGTCAGTCAGTCGTGTGCCCAAGGGGGCAGGGTGCGAGAACTCTTGACACTGGAAAGTCACAGGCCCTAAGAGGAGCCTACATACTATTGTTCTGCTAAATGAACACATTGCCAACCTGCCTTCTAGATACATTTATTCCCATAGATTAGTCCTGCTCTTGTCTAGAAAGCCTCTCTCTGCTGTAAGGCAGCTGTTATAAAGGCGCATAACTGGTCAAAGCGCTGTGAACAGTGTTGAGAGCTCAGCACTAAATGGTACAACTGATGACCTTTGGTGTTCCTTGCCTCATGTGAACATCATGGCAACCTCTCCCCTCAGGGTCCCGTAGCCTGGTACCTGTGTGCACATCTGTCTACATGTTTCAAATCCCCTTTCTGTGAGAGTCATAGTGGTCATCGTGGATTAGAACCCATCCTAATCATCTCATCTTAATTTGCTCACATCTGTAAACCCCTCGTCTCCTTTTCGGGTCACATCCACGGGCACAGGAGGTTACGGCACCGGCGTTTTGGGGAAAATAGACAACTCATAGCAGTCTTTAATGTTTATTGCTCGTCAAGAAGAGTGAAGTTACATTGTTTGTAAGAAAATGGACAGACCTGGAGCCCATCAGATTAAGCAAAATATGCCAGCCTCAAAAATACAAGTATCATGCCTTTTTTCCCATAAGTGTAACAGGTATCTATCTACCTACGATCTCGCTTCTGCAGGCTACTTATCATCTATCTTCTCTACCTTGTATCTACCATCTATCTACTAACTATCTTGTGTCTATCATCTTATCTATTTACCCAGTATCTACCATCTATCTATCGCCTATCTACTTATCTTTCTCTTATCTCTAGGTACTAAGGATGTCATGAAAGCGGAAGGAGACAATCTGGTGGAAGGAGAGGAGTCAAAAGAGATGGAGGATAAGAGGGAAACTGGGGAGAAAAATGCCAAACACCACGTCTCCTTTTATATGCAGAATTTAGGCTAAGATACACATTTATGCATACCACACATGGCACACATGAAGGGAGTATCTGGAGGAAGAAGACCCACGTAAGAAGGAGGTAGGGCCAAGAGGAGGTAATGGGAACAAACAGGAACAAAGTACAATTATCTCTGCGCAGAAAATGCCATTATGAACCCCATTACCTTGTATGTCGTCTAAAAATAACAATTCTTAACAAAAAGAAACCAGCATTTGCTTGGGAGGAAAATAATGAAAACTTTGAAAAACTTGAAAACTTTGCCCTACAGCAGAGCTGGCCTACGGTCTCGGGACTTAACTCATCTCTGTCTCTCATTGCACAGACAGAGTTATCTATTCCACAGACGATGAGAGTAAGACGCACTTGGCTAGGTCCCGAATCAGATGTGGAGCCTTTAAGCGTAACCACAGATGGAAGGGGTGGAGAGGAGAAGATGCAGGCAAGCAGGAATGAGGAACTGAGACAGCAGATGAGAGAGGCAAGGGAGCTATCTACCTGAAGCAGATTGAAGGGAAGACACCGAGGAAGAAACATCACGAAAGCAAGCCACAAAAGCATGGTTGAGAAACGAAGACATGGCAGATGCACCAAGGGTGACACGGGATGCAGGAGACTTGTAAGCCAGGTGATCTGGCTGGGGGTGTGAACTGAGCGGCTATGGAAGAATGAGAGAGATCTTAAGGGGCTTTGGTCTCTACCACTACATTCATCCTGGCCACATGGATGTTGCACATGGTGGCTCTGATGATCAAGTGGTGGTGTTCCAGCTTCAGGCTCCTCTGGGGCATCAGAAGAACAGACTTCGCCACCTTTACCTCCGGAGACCCTTTGCCCTGAATGATGTTGTCGAAGATACTCTTCAGGTCTCTGTAGACGGGCTCAGTTATGATGGCTACGGCAAACTCAATGCTGTGGAGGGCGTAGTTGAAGGGGACAGAGAACATCAGGGCCAGGTGGACGTTTGGGCCCTGGTAGACCAGTAGGCCCACAGTGCCCTCGAAGCTGGAGCTCGAATTCACAAAGGAACAGCTGATGGTGGAATTGGGAGAGAGCACAGTGGGTGGGTCCAACAACACGAGCCCGCTCTGCAGGTAGTGCCTAAGAAAGGGGAATGACAAGTCACTATTGTTCTATGCAGGCGGTCTTCCATGTTAGAAAAGACTAGAAGATCTGGAGGCCTCTACAGATCAGGCATGGGTTTGAACAAAGAGAGTTTCTTATTCCACAAGAATACCTAGACCTAAGACCTAGATTTATATTAGATTATATTTTTATATATATGATTATATATACACACATTTATATTTTTATATATTTTTATATATAAAAATATATATTTACATGTATAAATTCTTTATACTAAAATATGTTATATATTTTATAATATATTTATATTAGATTACATACCTAGATTTAACCCCAGATCCACTGCCTAAAGGCATTTCCATAATCTATGGGAATTGTGTATATTTGTTTATCTAATGATGCCAACCCTAAGGACAGCTGTTCAGATCCTGGCAAGGAGTTAACTCTCTAGTCTGCATCAAATATGAGACCTGTCAGATTCCGCATCGAATCTCATCCCAGGTTTTCAGCATCCTCACGCTGAGCCACCGATAACAGCTCTCTTCCCGCTTATTCAATCGGTCAAAGCCTTTCTACTAAAGGTTCTTAGAATGCGGCTTTCCTTTATATGGAACTCTGCTCCCCCAGACTAAGTGGCTAGCACTCTTTCCCTGTGCTTTGCAACCCTGATTCACTCAGTTCGCCATTAAAGTGCTGGATAGCAAGGAAACCAAGTTCATTGCCTGTGAGCAGAGGCAGCTGTGAGACACTATGTTCGGCTCCGCCACGTGTCACGTGCCCACCTGAGGGGGAGAAGGGCCCCACCACAAACCAATGGCAACTTCCTTCAGGTGGAGGAAAACCACAAGAGTCTGAGGAAAAAAGCTGTCCTCAAAAGAGAAGATCATTCTAGACAGGACAGCTGTGGCTACCTGCACAAGATCAAGCCAGTCAACAGCCCCTGATGGGTTGGGGAGGCGCACACCAGCCCATGCCCATATGTGAAGAGCCTCTTATACACTGATAGCTTCTGGAGGATCGAATGTCAATTTTCTTTAGGGATATCATCCTGGTAGGTCTACAGCCCAAGCTCCAGTGGATGTGACCCCACGCCCACAGGCATCTAGGCAGCACCAAATGAACCCAGTGGGTTATATATAAAAATAATAGGACATAAGTCTGGACGGGAACCTAGGGGTATCTAGAAAAAAATTGGAGGGGGTTGTGAAAGGTAAGCATGATCAAAATACACCACATACATGTATGAAATTCTCAAAGAAAAAATAAAAATGCCTCATTTTTTTAAAGTAAGATTGATGGCTCAGCAGTTAAGAACACTTGCTGCTCTCACAGAAGACCCAGGTTCCATACCCAACACCCACACAGCGGCACAGAACCAGTTCCAGGAGATCCAGTGCCCTCTGGTGGCCTCCACTGGCACTGCACACATGGTGCACATGCATACATGCAGAGCAAAGTACTTACTAAGATAAACAAATAGCTTTTTTACAAGTACGATCATTACAAATGACTTTAATTTGCCATTAGCGCACATCGTGTGAAATCTGTACAGAGGAGAAGCTGGGATGTAAACTGGCTGCATCTGTCTAATCTAATCATCACACACTAAGCCTGGTCTCTGAACCGGAAGCCCCTGCAGAGGAGACCACCGACCACATAGGGAGCACGGGGATGTGTTGGGGCGGGACTCGGGGAGGACAAGACAAGAATGGAACTTACAAGGGATGCTTGAATGTGATCTTCGTGTGGTTGAATATCTTGATCTGCACGGTCCTAGAGGCTTGCACACCCTGCACTGTCTTTGCCAAGTTCACAGGTTTCCTGAGAGAGGGATGAAAGGCGGCTCTGAATGTCATCTGACAGACATTTCTGGGGCCAGGGCAGTGACTGGGGACTCAGTGTCAGTTGTTAAGGGCTGTGATGGGGTGAGCACTCAGTGCACACGCTTCGGTTATTACAACATCCTCAGCCGTTTGGCCCCGTGGGCAGCCAACAGCCATGGCACCCAGCCTGCTCTGCTTCAGGAAGTGATCCGTCCAGCACTGCCCACGGCCTTTCTCCTCCTCTACACAGAAGCAAGCTCAGGCTGGAAGGAACGGCTCTTCTCTACCCATGACTTTTCATTTTTAGTGCAGAGGCTGGACCCAAGGGTCTCACACACCCTAGACAAGTACTACTCCACTGAGCCACGCCCCCAGACCGTCAATGGGGGATTCTAGGCAGGGGCTCTACCACTGAGCCGTGCCCCCAGACTCTCACTGGGGGATCCTACCTGCTTTGCAGGTAGTTCCTAGGAAAGGGGAGTTACAGGTCACTATTGTTCTATGCAGGCGGTCTTCCATGTTAGAAAAGACTAGAAGATCTGGAGGCCTCTACAGATCGTGCATGGGTTTGAACAAAGACAGTTCCTTATTCCACAAGAATACCTAGACCTAAGACCTAGATTTATATTAGATTATATTTTATATATATGATTATATACATACATATATTTATATTTTATATATTTATATACTATATGTATTATATAAAAATATTTTAATATAAAAATAATTTATATTAAATTATATTATATATCTTATAATATATTTATATTAGATTACATACCTAGATTTAACCCCAGAACCACTGCCTAAAGGCATTTCCATAATCTATGGGAATTGTGTATATTTGTTTATCTAATGATGCCAACCCTAAGGACAGCTGTTCAGATCCTGGCAAGGAGTTAACTCTCTAGTCTGCATCAAATATGAGACCTGTCAGATTCCGCATCGAATCTCATCCCAGGTTTTCAGCATCCTCACGCTGAGCCACCGATAACAGCTCTCTTCCCGCTTATTCAATCGGTCAAAGCCTTTCTACTAAAGGTTCTTAGAATGCGGCTTTCCTTTATATGGAACTCTGCTCCCCCAGACTAAGTGGCTAGCACTCTTTCCCTGTGCTTTGCAACCCTGATTCACTCAGTTCGCCATTAAAGTGCTGGATAGCAAGGAAACCAAGTTCATTGCCTGTGAGCAGAGGCAGCTGTGAGACACTATGTTCGGCTCCGCCACGTGTCACGTGCCCACCTGAGGGGGAGAAGGGCCCCACCACAAACCAATGGCAACTTCCTTCAGGTGGAGGAAAACCACAAGAGTCTGAGGAAAAAAGCTGTCCTCAAAAGAGAAGATCATTCTAGACAGGACAGCTGTGGCTACCTGCACAAGATCAAGCCAGTCAACAGCCCCTGATGGGTTGGGGAGGCGCACACCAGCCCATGCCCATATGTGAAGAGCCTCTTATACACTGATAGCTTCCGGAGGATCGAATGTCAATTTTCTTTAGGGATATCATCCTGGTAGGTCTACAGCCCAAGCTCCAGTGGATGTGACCCCACGCCCACAGGCATCTAGGCAGCACCAAATGAACCCAGTGGGTTATATATAAAAATAATAGGACATAAGTCTGGACGGGAACCTAGGGGTATCTAGAAAAAAATTGGAGGGGGTTGTGAAAGGTAAGCATGATCAAAATACACCACATACATGTATGAAATTCTCAAAGAAAAAATAAAAATGCCTCATTTTTTTAAAGTAAGATTGATGGCTCAGCAGTTAAGAACACTTGCTGCTCTCACAGAAGACCCAGGTTCCATACCCAACACCCACACAGCGGCACAGAACCAGTTCCAGGAGATCCAGTGCCCTCTGGTGGCCTCCACTGGCACTGCACACATGGTGCACATGCATACATGCAGAGCAAAGTACTTACTAAGATAAACAAATAGCTTTTTTACAAGTACGATCATTACAAATGACTTTAATTTGCCATTAGCGCACATCGTGTGAAGTCTGTACAGAGGAGAAGCTGGGATGTAAACTGGCTGCATCTGTCTAATCTAATCATCACACACTAAGCCTGGTCTCTGAACCGGAAGCCCCTGCAGAGGAGACCACCGACCACATAGGGAGCACGGGGATGTGTTGGGGCGGGACTCGGGGAGGACAAGACAAGAATGGAACTTACAAGGGATGCTTGAATGTGATCTTCCTTGTGGTTGAATATCTTGATCTGCACGGTCCTAGAGGCTTGCACACCCTGCACTGTCTTTGCCAAGTTCACAGGTTTCCTGAGAGAGGGATGAAAGGCGGCTCTGAATGTCATCTGACAGACATTTCTGGGGCCAGGGCAGTGACTGGGGACTCAGTGTCAGTTGTTAAGGGCTGTGATGGGGTGAGCACTCAGTGCACACGCTTCGGTTATTACAACATCCTCAGCCGTTTGGCCCCGTGGGCAGCCAACAGCCATGGCACCCAGCCTGCTCTGCTTCAGGAAGTGATCCGTCCAGCACTGCCCACGGCCTTTCTCCTCCTCTACACAGAAGCAAGCTCAGGCTGGAAGGAACGGCTCTTCTCTACCCATGACTTTTCATTTTTAGTGCAGAGGCTGGACCCAAGGGTCTCACACACCCTAGACAAGTACTCCTCCACTGAGCCACGCCCCCAGACCGTCAATGGGGGATTCTAGGCAGGGGCTCTACCACTGAGCCGTGCCCCCAGACTCTCACTGGGGGATTCTAGGCAGGGGCTCTACCACTGAGCCACGCCCCCCAGCCCCTCACTGGGGGATTCTAGGCAGGGGCTCTACCACTGAGCCTCGCCCCCAGCCCCTCACTGGGGGATTCTAGGCAGGGGCTCTACCACTGAGCCACGCCCCCCAGCCCCTCACTGGGGGATTCTAGGCAGGGGCTCTACCACTGAGCCACGCCCCCAGACTCTCACTGGGGGATTCTAGGCAGGGGCTCTACCACTGAGCCTCGCCCCCAGACTCTCACTGGGGGATTCTAGGCAGGGACTCAATTGCTGTCCACACCCGACAACCTTGACCCCAGATACACTGAAACTGGACTCTGCAACAGATACTCCCTACATCCAACAGAGATGTTAGAGTAAGTATAGCCTGACACTCACCTGGTCACTTTCCCGAACTCACTGAGGATATTAGACAAGTTTATCTGGACATTCTTCTTAGACACCCTCAGCAGATCTGCCACCAGGCAGGGTGTGTAGGAATCAGATAATTTCATTGTCTTATAATTTTGTCTCCATTTCTCAATGTCATCTGAAACAGAACCATACCAAGGAAAACATACGTCAGCTTAGGATTGTTGCCTATTTATATCACGAGTTGGCAAAGTATTTTTGTAGTCCAGACAAATCTAGCTGGCCCACCACTTAGCTTTAGAAGTAAAGATGTGTTGGTATATCCCTTTATGAAGCATATGTTTTACTATCTAATCTCCATGCCCGAGAAAAAGAGAGAGAATGTCTCCTCTTCCATAGTAACCTGAATTGCCTGGAACAATGGCTGATGCACGACTAGCATCTATTTGTTAAAAGAAGGAAGAGAGGGAGCTGGAGAGATATCTCAGCAGTTAGGAGTTATAATAGCTGCTCTTCCAGAGAACGTGGGTTCAGTTCCCAGCACCCACACGGTGGCTCACACTCATCTGTAACTCCAGTTCCAGAGGATCTGACGCCCTCTTCTGGTCTCTGTGAGTACTGCATGCACATGGTGCACATACATGCATGCAGACAGAACACTCATACACATAAAAGTCAAAATAAAACATCTTCTTGAAAAAATAAAAGGCAGCTGGGCATGGTAGTGGATGTCTTTAATTCCCAGCAATCTGGAGGCAGAGGCAGACACATTTCTGTGAGTTCAAGCCAGCCTGGTCTATATAGTGAGTTTCAGGACAGTCAGGACTATAGAGAGAGACCAGGTCGATAGATAGATAGATAGATAGATCGATAGATAGATAGATAGATAGATAGATAGATAGATAGATAGATAGATAGATAGATAGGCAGGCAGACAGACAGATAGAAAGAAATATATGTAGATAGAAAGATAGACAGACAGACAAAAGAAGGACACACTATCTGTGCATTATAACACTTGGAGACCAAAGCAGGAGGAATATGAGTTTGAACTGAGGCTAAGCTAATAGTGAGACTTTGTCGAAAAAAAAAAAAAAATCAAGGTGTTAGAGAAATGTCTTAGGCGAACTCACACCGCTTTTTCAGAGGACTGGAGTTCAGGTTCCAACACCCGTGTAGGGTGATTCATAACCATCTGTAACTCTAGCTCCATGGGATCCAATGCCTCTGTCTCCCTCAGGCATCTGCTCTCCAACACACAGACAGACGCATACTCACACACACAATATAGAATATTAAAAATAAATCTTAAACACATAGGCCGGGAGAAACAAACAAGTAAAGCCCCGCGTGACTCCCACGTGCAATCTCAGCATTTGGGAGGTTGGAGAGGAAAGGGGATTCTGAGTTCAAAGCCAGCTTGGGCAGTCATAGTGAGATCCCATCCATAGAAAGAAAAAGACAGGCTTCATATCTATTCCTCATAGGGAATCCCATTCCAAAGGCAGAGTAGCCGAGGGGCCTGGAGAGTCTGGGACACAGCAGGGCTGAGACTGACGGGATCACCACGTTGCCCGCTGAGCCCACCTAGGACTGAATGTCGCATGCCCGGGTGGAAGGAGCCAGACATCCAGGTAGGACAAAAACGTCCCAACAGAAGGGGGCAACAGGCAGGAGCATCCGAACAGAAACAGAAAACCTGACACCCTTTCGGAGGTCACAGGGCGGCGGCTTCCTGCTCACCCAGCTCCCAGGACTCCTTACCCTGCTCTCCCCACCACCCCCCTTACCTCCACAGTTGTCTTTGTTGAACAGTGTGAAGTGCATGACGGTGGGCCCGGTCTTCCCACTGAGGACGTAGCAGCTATCTGGGGCTGCGGACCACTTCTTTAGGTCCTCCTCCTTCACTTCCGGGAAGGGGATTTTGTGGCGCTGGCAGTAGTCTGCTGCGGCCCTGATGGTCTGAAAAGGGGAGAAGAAGGAGCCCGGAGATACACTGGGACCCCTGCAAAGGCCTCAGGGGTAGGCTGGAAAGTGCATGGTGGTTTTGGGGGGGTTGTTTTGTACAGAAGACATCTCCCATGCAACGTAGGCCAATGAACGGTTTCTGCAAGACTTGAGAATAACCTCGGGGTCTGTGTTGAAGGACGATGTGCTCTCATGAGGGGATACCCACATATATTCAGAACCATTCCATCTCATTTCCTCCCTGAGAGACTCTTTCACGCCACCTCACAGGGAGGGGTGGCTGGTAACAGACAAAGCCAGTTTCCATTACTAACGGAAATGGGAAAGTCAGCTACGGGTGCTTTTAAACAGCCTAGTGGTTACAATGGAAGTAAGTCTGTCAGCTTTCCATGACTGACACAAACAGTCAAGATAACCAGCTGGCAAAGAGAAAAGGCTGGTTTGGGCTGACAGGCTTGGAGGTCCCGGGCAGTTGGCCACATGTTGAGAGTGTACGACAGAACAAACCCGCCCACCTCACAAGTCAGAGCACAGAAAGAGAAAGGATCTGGGGGCCCCTGAGGTCCTTTGAGAGCACAAGCCCAGTGAACTGGGGACCTCCCAGTAGACGTATCTCCTCGTTGGTCTGACATTCTCCGATCTCTTACACCCTAAGGACCAAGTTCTTAACAGTTGGCCTCCTGGGTACCTTTCCAATCCAGCTGTAGCAGTCAGCAAAAGAAACATAAATGTAAAACATAAATCTCTACCCACTGGCACTAAGGCTAAGCAGGTAAAGGCGTTTGCCACCAAGTTTGACAATCTGAGTTTGATCAAACATAATTATATTTTTACATATTCATATGCATTTCATAAGAGATGCAAATGCATATTATGTAAAGTGTGTATATGTCTTAATAAGACAAATACATAAGGCCACACTGAGCGCATTTATTTATTTTTGTGTGTGTATGTGTGCATGTGGCATCAGAAGACAACTTATGAGGCCCACGACACAGGTTTCTAAACATATGACCATTATGCGTGTCGGGGCACGATGTTGGGGGGCGAGCGTGAAGTACATGTCACAGCGCCCCAGACAGCAACTGCCCAATGCCCACTTCCCATCCAAACCCCGGGTTCCTTCCCTCATGGCCCTGCCTCTGCCCCGGGCGATCTCCTTCCCTCAAATACATAAAGGTGTCTTTTCAGTTACCTCTAATGGGTCCCCTGCACTGAAGTCAAATGAGAGGATGAGGTCGGTTTTACGGACTGGGGGCAGAACGAGTGGGTAGGGAGTGTTGATGGCCAAACCAGCATCCACCAGATGGAGAAACTCCCAGTTGTTAATGTCCTCATCTTTGATCTTCTCTAAATCCAAGGGGGAAAAAAAGTTTGCCTAATCTAAGGCCAGGATGTAGGCATAGGAAGCAGTTTATGCGGAGCTGTTGTCCCAGAGAGGCGCGCAGAGACCCACATCCAGCTAGGGCTGACATCTGCTGTTGTCTGGACACGGTTTGAGTGTGCTCCCCTCAGACTCATACACTGGATGCTCGGTCAGCAGTGTGAAGTGCTGATGTGGAGGAACCTTTAAGCGGAGGGGCTTAACGGGAGATGGAGGCACCAGCCTCAGAAGGGATCTGTGTCCCAGTGATTAGCTCTGGAGAGAGCAAAGTCTACACCCAGGGAGGCCCAGCTATCTGTGACTATGTCCCTTCTGCACATGGCTTCTCTGTCACAATATGTTGCAACCAGGAGCACCGCGAACCAGAGGGAGGACAGATGGGGAGACTTCAATTTGGACTTTCGTCTTCTAAGGCTAGGAGTTCAGTATGTCTCTTTTCTTTATGTCGTGCCTGGCCTGGGGTTTCTTGTCCTAACCATGGCAAACACAGCGATACAACCTCTCAAAAGCTATGTATGGTGCCAATCAAGCTAAGCACGACATGAAACCCACCTTTTCCTAAACTACAGAGGCCGTCAGGACACACAGATGTTGATCGTAGGTAGCCTCATCACAAAAGAGTGGCAGGTGAACTTTAAATGTTTGGGGATTAGCGCACTCTTAGAAGAGGGTATTCACACATCAAAACGACAGAAGTTCATCAAAATCGTTACGTAACCGTAAGAGTACCCCAGAGGCCAGTGTCGATTCTATCTGAAGGCGACGGTCAGATCGTGAAAGGGTAGACTATGATGGATGTCTGCATCTTTGCAGAGTCCGAGGAAAATACCAACATCTTAGGAACCTTAACGTGCCTTCTACTGATACCAAGAAGGCCACGTATCTCTCACTGTGAACCACTACCGCAGGCAGGCTCTGCTACTCAGAACCGTGGCCACCATACCAGCCCCGTCCCTGCACCTCCAGGGAAGGCAGGAGCTGAGACCGCTTCATGTCCCTCGTCCTCCACAGCCCAGCCCACCCCAGAGAGACGCAGAGAGTGGCCTTCTCACCGAGTTTATAGAGGAAGTTGTAGACGGTCCCCCACTCCCAATTCCACAAGCAAATTGCAGTTTTACCCAGAAGGGTAAAAATGTCCCAGGACACACCTAGAAGAGGAAATTGAAAGGTACGAGGTGAGTATCATGGGATGGCGTGTGTTGCCAGCCCTCTAAAGTCCTAGGGAGAAGCACTGACCTTCAAGGTGACGGGAGTATTAATTGAATATGGAAGACCCACCCCAGAGATAGACAGCAGTATTCCAGGGGCTTGGGTCCCCAGTTAAAAAGGAGAAAGTGAGCTAAGCACCATTTTCTCTCTCTCTCTGTCTCTCTCTCTCAACCTTGCTCTGCTCTGCTTCCTGATAACATGGGAGACAGTATCTCCTCCAAATACGAGTTGAAACGATGCACTCTAAGCTGCTCGTGTCAGGTACCTTCGTCTCGGGGGTGAGAAGCTGGAATGGATACCCGAGGTAGACGGGAGAGGGAAGGGGCTGTCGGTGCTGGCACTTACTCCAGAAGCTCGCCGGTTTCTGCGTGGCTGGCCCTCGGGTCTTCATGAAGCAATTCAGCAGATATTCCAGAAACTGCTGCTGCTTCTCGGGGCTGATCTCACTCCAATTCTGGCTTACCTCAGCCAGCCAGCCGAGCTCCTGTTCACCAGAATCACCTGCAAGGTGCCACTGTTGAACCGCCTCCATCTAATCTCCTGTGTTGGCCTGGCACTGACCCCTTCAGGGAAGCCCATGGAAACTCATGAGGTACGGGGGCTACGGGGCTCAGTGGCACATATATTCAGTGGTGGAGGGAGGGAGACAAGTACGCCACATGTCCGCAGCAGGCCACCCGCTTGTGTGCTGACCCCTGCTCTCCTCACGCTCCATACACCCTTAGCATCCACACGGTAGTTTGCAACTGTGTCCTCGTGCACAAACCTCTCTCAGCACCCAGAGCCTGCTGTAGGGCCTGGAACTTATCCATGATGCCGGGGTCCTTCTGATCTTTGACATAAGTGGCCACTAAATCCAAGAGCGCATCCTCTGCCGTCGTCCCCGGTGCCTCCGTGTTCGGCAGCGCTCCAGCCCCTGCTAGGAGACGAAAGTACTCACCCATGAGAGTGTGGAGGCACCACCCTTGCCTTCCCCACAAAAACCTGTGCCACCCGTTTCCTGACACTGCTGCGCATACCGAGCCCAGCTTCCGTGTGGTTTACTTGCAAAGACTCCCGTCTGCAATTCAGGGACCCGAATGCTCCTCCCGGGCCCACAATGGCTGGCACCTGGCATGTTCAGAACAGAAGCCCACTTCTTCTGCATCTGTTGAAGTTTATGTTTAGGTATGTATAAAATGTTTTATGCACTGTTGGGTGAGGGGCTAGCCTAGGTCTTGGTGTTCTGTATTGTCTGCAGGTGTTGGATTTCTGTGAGGGGGGGATTGATTGCTTATTATCTGCACCTGAGGAGTTCTATATCAATAAAACACCTGAGCTCAGACGTTCAGGGTTCCACTGTGAGTATGGCACTGGCCATCACAGTGGTTCCCTCTGCTGAGGTCTGGTAGGGTTTGGAGATATGAATATGCCTCCTTGTCTCTCTTGGTGAGCCACCACAGCAGCCTACTACCACACCCGTATTCCATAGGGCATAGAAGCATGAGCCCTCAGGATAAGGTTTCTTACCCTCTCCCTGTTATCCATTTACAATTTGCTGTAAGAGTAAGGAATGAACACACACACACACACACACACACACACACACACACACACACACACACACCTTCCAGCCCAGGTTTCTCTGACAGCCCAGGATCCTCAATTACTTATCTGTCAAGAAAAACTTCTATGATGGGGCTGGGGGAATGGCTCCATGAGTAAAACACTTGCTACTCAAGCATGAGAACCTGAGGTCAGACCCCCAACATCCATTTGTAGCAGTAGGTTCATGCCCAATATGGACACTGATTTGGGGCAAAGGCTGGTTTGTTCCTTTGTCTCATTCAATCACTGGTCCTAGTCCTAGAGCCCTGGAGCTTTGCCACCTCCGTTCAATCTCCTCTTAAGCCTTGAACTGGAAAGCTTCAGCCTCTGTACAATCTCGAACATTTAAACCTCCATCTAATAAACCTACAATCTAATAAACCTTCGAGACTTACTTCTGACTCCACCACTCTGACCAGGTCCTTCTGGACTCTGACTCTTCTAGTTCAGTTCACTCGTTGTTCTGGCCCAAACTCTCCTCCAAGCCACCGGTTCAAACTGACCTTCTAAGAGAGCTTACTATTTCTGATCAAACTCTTCTGACTTTGGCGGATTCTGGCTGTCTAACTGCGTCAGACTGAACTGCTCTACTGGGCTTCAAACTGACTCACTCTTCCCATCTGATACTGACTTCTTCTGCTGAGCTGCCTCTATGTCTCTGTGTCTCTCTCTCGTCTGCCTGCTTCACACTGCTCGCCTCACACTGCCTGCTGTAACTCACTGCTGTAACTGACTGCTCTGAACTGAGAACCTGACTATCATGAGAGTTGGCCCTGTCCTTCACTCGGACTCATCTCACTTCCAATCTGACACTGACTCCATCTGATCTCCGCCTCCTGTGTCTGCTTCCAAATTCTGTTTCTGTCTTAAGGATTAAAGGCATGGACCACCACTGCCTTCTGAAGACTGGGATTAAAGATGTTTGCCACCACTGCTTTACTGGGATTAAAGGTGTGTACCAACATTCTTAACATTTTTCCTACATTTCATCCAGACCACACAGGCCTCAGAATGTGATTCCTTTATATAGACCCTTGGAATATATGCCCTTCCTAGCTTTCACACAGACCTATTCCTCTACATCCACTTAAAATGCCAGGCACAGTGGCACATACCTGCAATCCCAGCAACGATGATGGAGATAGGGGCATCCTGGAGGCTTGTTGGCCAGTTGGTCTAGCCAATCAATAAACTCCATGTTCACATAAAGTAGAAAGTGATAGAAGAAGGCACCAAAACATCATCTTCTGGCCTCTTCACGTGTGCACATGTATCACACATAAACATGCACACACATTGCACAACTGAGCAGTTGAAGTCACCAGGTGACAACAAGCATAATCGTGACATTCTAAGGACCATGGCTGGCTTATGCAATTTCTCATCCCTGTCCTCACGAGTAATTCACAACACACCAGGATGCTTACCTATGCAACCCAAAGACTGGCGTTTCTTCTTCCATTCTGCATCTGGGCCAAATAAACTGTCTGCAAGAGAGTAGAGAGGCAGAATCTTTACCTGCACAATACAGCCACTGGATATGGTGTTGAGTATTTTATTTTTTCTTTTTAGTTCTTTTAAGACAAAGTCTCATATTTCACGGCCTGATCTCAGACTCACTATGCAGCTGAAGATGACCCTGAACTCCTGATCTTCCGGCCTCCACCTCCAAAGTGCTGGGATCACAGGCATGCACTGCCACTCTGGGGGTTGAGTGTGCCCAAGGCAAGTTTCTCTATGGCTATTCCTTCATATAGGATTGTCCACAGTTGGCTGGAGCTTGCTGATACTTAATGTCAAGACCTAACTCTGTGCCTCTCTTCCAACTCTGCCTCCAGTGAACCAATATTGATAGCTTTTAATTGGATGGGGCAAGATACACCACACAGATTGGTAAGCACTACAAATCTTTCTTTTTCCAGAAAGCAAGCCTAGTATACCCGCTAAGGAAGTGAAACATGGCCCAACCTCCAACTCTAGCCCCTGGGAGGCTAGAAAGAGATACTTTGTTTATTTGTTTTTGTTTGGTTTGGTTTTTGAGACAAGGTTTCTCTCTGCCCCTCTCCCTCTCTCTTCCTGCCTCTCCCCCTCCCCTTCATCAGGCTAGCCTCAAACTCAAGAGATCCTCCTGCCTCTGCCTCTGAAGTACTGGGATTAAAGGTGTGGGCTACCACATCTGGCTCTAGACTCTTTTTGAATTTACCTTTAGCCAACAGATGGTGAATGTCACTTTCAAGGAACAATGTTAAAACATAAGACTCATAGTACATTTGGCCCATCGTTTAGACGTAAGTTGTATTACGTGAAAGATGGATGGTTATGAGCATAAACTTTTAGTAATTATTATTACTGTTAGCAGCTACCGTGAAGCAGGCAGCCTCGGAGGTCAGAGATTCCTATAGCTATAACTCACTTCCAGAATGTTCTTGTGGCTGCAACTGAGACCGTGGAGAATGAAATTGTTTGCTTTGCTTAGGGCCTATACCGGGTGGGGGCGGCTCACAAACAGTCATCAACCAACTGCTCAACACTATGGCACTAGGTGAAGCCATCTTTACCACGAAGGCAAAGCATACCCAGAGCGTGTCTGCCCACCATCTCCAACCGAAGCTTTATGTACCTAAGTGTATTCCCAACTGTCATCATTCCCTCTTGAACTTTGACCTTAAACTGAGCATGCTCAATAGCATACATCTTAGGTTTTTTGTTTTTTCCTTTTTCCATTTGCATGTGTGTGGTATTTGTGTTTACCACGTGAGGGGAATATTTGTGTGTGAAGGTGCACATCACATGGGTGTATACATGCCTGTGGTGTGTGTAGAGGCTCGAGGTTGGTGCTGGCAGTCTTCGTTTTGCTTTCTATTCATTGAGGCAGGGTCTCTCAATCAAACCCAGAGATCACGGATATGGTCATATTAGCACCTAGTTTGCGTTGGGCTGAGGATCCCCTGTCTCTGCCACCCGAGGCTGGATTTACGGCCAGGCTGCCATGCCCACCTGGTATCTACACAGTTTCTGGAGATCCAAACTCTGATCCACACAGCTGCACGGCAGATGCTTCAACCATCAGCCACTCCTACAGCTCCACACCTTAGATTACGCACGCCTGGGAATGCGCCCACTCCCGAAATGCTTTCTCAAATAAACACTCAACCACCTGCCGAAAGAAGTCCTCACATTTCCTTTGTTTGGAGGGGGCATCGCTTTGGAACCAAGGCCTGAGCTCTCTCTACCCTCACAGGTTATAGAGGTAATATACCTCTTTCTTCTCCTGTTTCACCTCTTGATGTGACTTTTGACTTCGCACTCACCAAGATGCAGGCTCATTCTGTCTGGCCGGACAGAATGGTCAGTAACAACGTCACTGTTACTATATATCAGTGAGGCATTATTACTACAGTCCAGGCTCTGCTCTCAGCACCTCACACACAACAGGTCATCTAAAACTCATCTCTAACACACGAGACTGGGGCACCGCTGTCTCGGTCACAGGCGGTATTGTGCCACAGAGCATTCGGTTAGCCAAAGTGTGTCATCGTACTGCTCAGAGCTGTCATGTGGCTCCAGGCACAAACTGCCCTCTGTTCCAACACAGGAAAGGCAGACCAAGTAACACAGCATTCCCATGACTCAGTTGCTCTAAAAAAAAATCAAGTTGTAGGCTGGATAGGTGGCTCAGTGTACCGGCTTCCCTACCAGAGGACCCAGGTTCGATTTCCAGCACCCACATGACAGTTCACAACCATCTGCAACTCCAATTCCGGTGGATCCGATGCCCTCTCTGGCCTCTGCAGCTACCAGGCACATATGTGGTACACGCACATGCAGACGAAATACACATATCCGTAAAATGAATAAATACGTTTTTGACACAGAGTCTCTCTACATAGCCCTGGCTGTCCTGGAACTCACTCCGCAGACCAGGCTGGCCTCGAACTCACAAAGAACTCCTGCCTCTGCCTCCCGAGTGCTGGGATTAAAGGTGTGTGTCACCATGCCTGGCAAAATAAAATTTTAAATGCAGGTGATTGTAGCATCCGTGCCCTGGGGTTGTAGTAAGGGTAACATGATAGGTAGTGGCTGCTAATGCTTCGTAGTGCTTTAATGTGCCAGGCTCCAACCTTAGTGCGTTCGAGGAATTCACTCTGAATCCTTACAACCTGCCATTACCATCTCTGTGATGTTGATGAAACAGCTGAGGTGCCGAGAGGTCTGGTAACAGAGCTCACATGTGACTAAGCAGCACTGTTCCCAGGCGGCCCCCACCTGGCCCATCTGGAGCCATCCTGGCTGCCCCAGGGGAGGTTTGAGAGAAGACAGCGGTTTCCTCTTCCGTCACATTAAGGAACGTGAAGACTGGTTTCTTCACCAAAGGTATCTCTGGGTTCCCGGGTTCCCCTCAAATACTCACCCCAAATAAATTTCTTATTTTCCTCCATGTCGGCTAGCGCACTTCCCCATAAACCTGTAAAGGAAAGAGAAATCGAGCTGAGAAGACATCCTGTGATTCAAGGGAATCAACAGGATCCCATTACATTTGAGTCCCGCTGCGGAACAGACAGAAGCAGAACTGGGATGTGGGGCGCAGCTGAGAGGTTAGCAGTCCTAGTGTACGGATGGATTCTAAAACGTGGAGATGGACTAGAGAGGAACCGGAGCCTGATTCAACATAAATAAAGAGCAGAGGTGACATCACAAAAGCCTACTTCCATGACTAGGTGGGTGCAGCAGCCACATTCAGTGGAGGATAATGTACGGGGAAAAGAGCAGTCTCGCCTCTGTTTCTAGCTACGCAGAAAGAGGCGTCCATGATGAACGCCATAGGGTCCCTCAAAAGTATATGCTGACTGGGCATGGCGGTGCACACCTATAATCCTAGCGTTTGGGAGATGGAGGCGAGAGAAATAAGAGTTCGAGACTAGCCTCAGCCACACGGTTTAAAGCCAACACGGGATACGTGAGACCCAGTCTCAAACAACAAGATCAACAATGAAAAATCGCTTGCTGAGTAAGTGGAGATCTAACTATCCTTAAATTCCTACCACACGCTGGGCACGGTGTTGAGTGTTTTATTTGTGAGATTGCATCTAACACCCATACCCACATTCTAGATCGACTTATCAGAAGTTGTAACAGTGGATTTGGTCACCTCCTAGGCCATTCAGTAAGCTATCAGGTATCTGTCCAGCAAGGGGTCCCTGAGAGATGCTAAAGGTCTTCCTCTGGAAGCCCTGAAACCTCTCCACCTCCCCTAGCAAGGAAGAAGCCTGGCAGAGCTGGATACTCAAGAGAGGTCATTCCTGCCCATTTTCCACTTCCCACCCCCACTGAATTCCATCTGAGCCCATACTGACCTCTCAGGAAACTCAGATCTCTCTCAGACTCAGATCCAACCAGTTTTCCATTCTCAAATCTGCTTCCAAACTCTGTGATGGGGACGTAAGCGTCAAGTGCAGGGTAGCCAGCATGATGAGGGGTGAATTCAAACCAGGACTCTGGGGAGGCAAACCAAGGGTAAGCCACAAGGCTGGAACCTGGAGCAACACAGCAGGCACTGGGGGCAGGGGATCCAGCCAACCAAGACACTACCATATAGAGATGGGCTGGGTGATCTCAGATACCTGGGGATCTTTTTCCCAATGCCTCTGAGAGCCTATTCAGATGAATTCATTATTTCAATAGAACCCTGTTTCTATTACTTCCCCAAACGATAGCCCTTACACCCACCTGGTTCTTCTACCTCATCACAGCTGCAACTCCAGTGGAAATGATGGAGAGTGGGACATGAGGGTTATCTGGGGCACTGCAGAGTGGGTGCACTATTTATTGTAAGAAGGGACATTGCATGACCATGTTTGTTCTAGAAACTTCCATCAGGTAGCTATGGAAGGAGGAGATGACACGGTCCAGGGAAACCAATGAGGAACTCATTACAAGATTCCTTGAGGAAGATGCTGGTAAGTGATTCGGGTTGTGGAGAAGACAGTGGTTACAATGTGGAGGGTCATGTTAGAGAAAGAATGGACTAGAGGTCTCATTGGTCTTAAAGGGATGTTTGGAGAGAGTGCAGCTATTCATACATTCTCGACTGAACAACTTCCTCTGTGAGGAAAGGCTATCCTTTTCCAAACCAGTGCATAGCTCAGAAGGAACACGTATGAAATGGCTACAAAGGAACCACCTAGTTAGCCATCCAGATCAGTCAAATCAGCCTTGGTAATCAGTAGAGTGACTGATGTTGCAGCCAAATTAACCTTCCCACTGGACTGCAGGGCGAGGGCCTATGAGAAGTAAGTCAGCTCTACTCACTCTAGTGGAAAAGCCACACAAGGACTATACTGATTGCTTTTAATTGTTAACCTGCCGTAGCCCCTGCTAAAGGGGTCTTAACAATAGGATTAGCCTGCGGGCACATCTCTCAGGGCTTCTCTTGATTGATAATTGACATGGGAAAATTCTAGCCCATTGTGGGTGTCATTATTCCCTAGGCAGGATCAGTATAAAGGAAGAGAGGGATATCCCAGAGTGTTTATTCTCTCTCTATTCTTGACTATGGATGTGATATTTTAAGTTCCTGATTTGACTTCCCCACGATAATGGGCCATAATCTGGAACTGTAAGCCAACTAAACCCTTTCTTCCTTAGGTTGCTTTTTATTACAGTGTTTGTGACAGCAACAGAAATGAGACTAGATCAAGGTCCCATACTGGGAGGACAGAGAGGGAGCATTAACCTCGGGGGCTTCTGAGCTTTGGGATGCCAGGGTAAGCAAGCACCTGGAACATTGCCCAATGAATATCGAGAAATCAGGGCATACTCATCAAACAAATAAATAGATTTTATATGTGGTAAATCAGGTGAGGAAATCTTAATCCCAGGGCAGAGACTATGGCTCGAAAGACAAATGGGACATTAGGAAAGCTGCCGGTGGTTGGGATGGTTACTGGAAGCATGGAGATGACAGGGAAGACATAGAGTCGTGCCACTGCATCTGCAGCCTGGGTCCCTTACCTAGGACACATTACAACTCCCTTGGTCTGACAAAGCGAGTGTGGGCCCTCTGGTGGTTTCTGGGATTCCTGTTTGCTCTTTCTGTGAGCTGAGATCCTATCCTGACAGTCCTTTTCCACGAGGCCTTTGCTCCCGGGCCTCCCAAGGGGGCAGTCTTGGGGAAGCATGCATGCAGTCCTCTTAGAGCCTTTCTGGGCGCTGGGGGAGGTCCCAGGTTCCCATGCATTCAAGGCAAACAGTCTACCACTGAGCTCTGCTCCCCAGCCCTGCTCAGTGTCTTCCAGTCCCTTGCTACCTCTCCTCCCCTCAAAATTTTCTGCTTACTCCGAGTTTTTCTCTCCGAGACATGCTGAAGATCTTCGTCGATGGCCGCGAAGATTGGGTAGGGAAGCAGTCCTTCTTCCGCTTGCTTCTTTATGCTGGACAAATTAGAGTCCTGCAGCTTTGGAGGAGAACAAAGCACCCAGGTTGAATGGGGTAGAAGCACAGGGGTACAGTGGAGTCTCCCTGAACCGGGTGGGATCTCTGTACACAGTGCACCTAGTCCTGGAATATTCTTTCCTTTCTTCTTCATCTATGAAACCCACTTTCACATACATGGAAGTCAGAGGACAACTTGAGGGAGTCCGTTCTCCTTCTACCATGTGGGTCCCTGGGATCGAACTCACGTCTTCAGGCTTGACTGCAGCACCTTTACCCACCGAGCTCTCTCAACAGCCCCCTGTTCTTACTTTTCAATGTAGAAAATAGAACTCCTCTATAGACCGACCGCTGCAGAGGAAAGCACTCTTACAGGGCGAGTGTGAACAGAGAGATCACGTCCCTATTCGTCTGGCAGAACTTTATCCCCTTCAAACAGTCGTTCTGATTTGCCTCTGCCTCCAGGCCCTGACCACCATTATTCAGTCCTTCATGTCTGTGAGTTTTACTATCTTAGATGTCTCAGAGAAATGGAGTCCTGTGACTGGCCTGTGCCACTTACTACAACTGAAGGGGACTGACGCCAGGTGAAGTATTCTTAACCCTCACCCGTGCAAAGACACACAAGAAGGAGCACAGTAAGTTTCTTCAGGAGATGAATATACTTAGTACTTTGACTGTGAGATAGTTCATGGGTTAGCGCATGTGTCCAAACTCATCAAGATGTGTGTTTAAAATACATATGTAGTCGTATGCTACTGTAGCAGCTCACCCAAGAAGACAAGGAGGCATATTCATAGGTGCAAACACTGCCAGACCTCAGCAAAAGGAACGACCATCATGGCCAAGGCCATCCTCGAGAGTGGAACCCTGAGCATCTGAGCTCAGGTGTTTTTATTCTTTCAGAACTCCTCAGATGTTCTACTGATAGCACATGCAGATCATTAGCGATCAAACAACCGCCACATAATCCAACACCTGCAGACAATACAGAATGCCAAGACCTAGACAGACCCTCACCCATCAATTCACAAAACGGTATTTTAAACACAACTGAAAGTAAATTTCTACAACATATATGCGTGTCCAACTGTGTGCATATCAGTTATGCCTCAAGAAAGCTTTAAAAAAAAAAGGTAAGTTAAACTGTAAGAGGGCGGGGGAGAGGACACTTAAGAGCACTTGCAGAGGACCAGGGTTCAGTTACCAGCACCCATGAGGCAACTCACTACAGTCTGTAACTCCAGTTCCAAGGAAAAGAGTACCCTCTTCTGGCCTCCATGGGCACTGCATGCACATGGTGCACATACATTAATGCAGGAGAAACACTGATAGCTATACAAATAAAATAAAAATAAGTTTCAAGAGAGAGGAAAGAGAAGAGGAGGAGGAACAGAAGGAATGGTAGTGAATGGGGGAAAGAAAGCAGGGGAGGAAAGGAGGGAGAGAGCAGAGGAGAAAATGAATATACTGTAGGTACCTGGTCCACATCTGTTCCCCTAGGGCCTACAGCCTGGTAGAAAGTCTAACAGCATCATTAGAAATTTCCATTTTCTTCTCTCTTTTTATTCCAGTTTCACAGTTCAGGCTGTGTCTGTTTCTTTAATTTATTTCTTTCTTCTTTTTTTTGTGGGGGGGAGATGGTAGGGGGAGATTTTCTTTTATAGTCTGTGTTCCACCAACCACGGAAGTAAGGGAAGAAATGCTCTAATTTCATAGATGGGACAGTTGTTCAACCCAGCCCAATGAGGGGGGGGGGGAATACCAGAAGGAATCCACTGGAGAAAGAACCCATTTGGGCTAACCTCCCGCTGTCATCCCAACTCTCCTATGCGGACTGTACCCATGATGGGTTCACCCTGGCAGTCACAGACATCTGGGTCCTGGCAGCCATGTGTTCAGAACTGAGCTGACCAGGAGACATGCTCAGACACCTGAGGCTAGATCCTAGATCCGGAGGGTCTGGAGCTGACCACAGTGGTACTCTGGGTCTGGGGAAAACATTTCCCTGCAAGAACATGGAGATGCAGAAAACTCCAGTCTTTCTGAAGTAAAGAATAAAACATAAATACAAGGAGAGAGAAAAGTAAATTCAAGAAATGGCCAACGACAGAGACAGAATAAGTTGCCTCGGGGCCTCTGCGCTTTGGGTGTTCCTAGATGTTTGCAATAATTTCTACTTATTTTTCTGCACAACCGAGTCAGAGTCTGACTCTTCTATTTACAACCAATAACCCTGGGATATTTTTAGTCTTGAGGTAAAAGCTCTAAGTGCCCAGATTTGTTAGAGTTGAAAGAAGATGTCAGGAAAGCCGTTTGGGACCCGCACATCCTCTGCTGGGAATGACTTACTTCTCTGGTTTGTCTGGAAACAACCATATAGGCCCAAAAGTCAGTCAGGGAGTAATACTTCCTCCTCGCTGCCTGGAGGACTCTCTCCCAGCTCGCACCGAAGTTCCAACTGACATGCTCATATCGACGTGTCAGCTCCTCTTCCATCCCATCCATGTTCCCATTTTTGATGTAGAATGAAGATAATGCCCTGGGGACAGAGAGAGGGGAGAGCTCGAGGACCGGAACAGTGACCCAAGAAGGCTGGGGAGAAGATGAGCCAGGGTACCATTAATCCCGCCTGTCTCTTTCACGGGAAGGTTAACAAACCTGGGAAGCAGCGACTAGCTGTCATAAAGGAAATTAAATATGACAAACAAGGACTCACTCAGTCTCTGTGATTTTTTTTTTGTCTTTTGTTTTAGATGAGCATCTATTAAGTGTGTGACTGTTACATCATTGTTTGGTTTCTATTGCTGTGATGGAATTCCCACCAAAACCAACTTTCAGAGGAAAGGGTTTATTTGGCTTACAGGCTACAGTCTCTCACTGAGAGACGTCAAAGCAGGAACTCTGGCAGGGCAGGAACTGATGAAGAGTCCATGGAAGAATGCATGCTCTCCATGGCTTGCTCAGCCTGCTTTCTTACACAACCCAGGACCACCAGCCTAGGGTGGCACTGTTTGCAGTAGACTGGGTCCTCACAAATCAAACATTAATCAAGAAAATGCCTCACGGGCTTGTCTGCATGCCAAGCTGATGCAAGCAATTCCCCGGTTGAGCTTTCCTCTTCCCAGGTGACTCAGATTTCTTTCAAGTCGGAAAGAAAAAAAAAAAAAAAACAGCAATCATCATCATTAGCCATCAAAAGGAAAGGTAGGATCACCTTCAGCTTAGAGAGGCACAGAGAGGCAAGGCACCTTCCTTGGGATCACACGAGTATCTAACGGGAACTGGATTTGTTTCCGGATAACTACCTTCCTCAAAGTTTTTACTTTCATTATCCGACCTTTCATAAACTGAGAACACGCCTAGATGGGGAGATAATTTCAAAGGGAAACTCCTTACCAGTTCCTATCAGGAAGCTTGTTATCGGCTGGTTCAGTAAGCGCTTTTCTTTTTAAAGATTTGTTTTTAATTTTTATGTGTGTGTGTGTGTGTGTGTGTGCGCGCGCGCGCGCGCGCGCGCGCGCGAGTGCGCAGGTATATGCGTGCACACACATCTGTAAGTGCCCGTGGCAGCACAAGGAACCCTCACTTCGAGTCACCTTTTGTCAAGTGTTTTTTGTGTGTGTATGTGTGTGTACATGTATCTGCGTCTGTACGTACACATGTGTGAGGGTACCCACAGAAGCCAGGCGTGTCCCATCCTTCGGAGCCTCTTAAGGTGAGTGCTGGAATCCAAACTCCAGCCCTAATGACTGAGCAGCAAGTGCTCTTAACCCATCTCCAACCCTGGTATTTTTGACCCAGCAATGGGGAAAGTAATTAATACGATGTGTGTTCGATGTGATTAGAAATTGGTTCTCCATCTTATTAACTTGGAGTTTAAACTTGCCACTTCATTCCATTGCTGGGAAGCTGAAGCACAGGAGGAATAAGCTTGGTACCGACAGCTTCTTTTCCAACTGCAAATTCTCTAGAGGCATAAAATGTGCACCGGGGCCAGCAGGACAGTTTGAGATGGCTTGTGGGTAGAGGCCCTTGCTGCCACACCGGGACCACCTGATCTTAATCCCCAGATTCCTCGTGGTATAAAGAGAACCAACTCCCACGGTTCTTCTCGGACCTCCACACGTGTGCCGTGGCGTGCATACCCACACGTACACATATGGTCAACAAATAAACTCAATAAAAAATATTTTAAAATAAAATGGGCATCAGCTTTCAAAGACGCGGTCCGACAAAAGGAAATGTCAAATACCTGCTTGATGATTTCTATATTACACGATGAAATGCTCCTGTGTCAGACCTGTGGCCAATGGCGCGTCACCTGTACCCCAGAAGATGACCACACACTCGTGTGAATATGAAGTACTAATTGGTGTCATAATACAAAAAAGGGAGACATGAAGTTGGGAGGGAGCTGTGATGGAGAGAGGCTAGGGGGAGTGGAAGTAGATACGATTAACACACACTATATAAACATATATGAACATATATAATTTTCAGATAACTAAAAAAAAAATTATTAAAAACGAAAAGTGCCCCATGACAAAGTCGCCGTATCTTTTTACTGTTTTCCAACGGGGCTTTTAGAACATCAGAAAGGACAGGTGTGACTCAAATTTTATTTCTAGTAGATGGCTCCATCTGGGTGCTTTAATTCTCGCAGCCCTGTTAAGATTAGAACTGTAATCCCCCTCACAGCCCAGGAGACGGATGCATACAGACGTGACAGCCGGGCCCTCAATGACTCACTGCAGAAGTTGTGCCAAGGCCCTTGGATTATACGGTCGGCTTCCTAATTCCCCCCCTGTAGGCAGCAGCATCGTGTGTAAGCTGCGAGAAGGAAGTCTGTAATTTCTATCTCAGTGGCGCCCCCTAGAGTTGAGACTAAGGAGGTACAGCTCAACCCTAGGCAACATGGTGATGCTAGAAATGATTTTGTGTGTCTGTGTGTGCGTCTGTGTGTGTGTCCATGTGCATGCATGGGTGAAAAGGAGTGCACAAACACATATATGTACATGCATGCAGAAGCCAAAGGGCAATATTGGTGTCATTCCTCAGAAGCCATACACCTCGGTTTTTTGAGAAATGATCTCTCACTAGCCTGGAGCTCACCAATTATCAGACTAGGTCCACTGACTAGTGAACTCCAGGAATCCTCCTGTCTCTACCTCCCCAGTGTTGAGATCACAAGCAGGTGCCAGCTTTTTAAAATACAGGTTCTGGGGAATCAGTCTCTGGCCTTGTGCTTACGCAAGTTACCGACTAAACTATCTTTCTGGCCCTTGCCAGAAATATCACACCATACAACATCCAACACTGATCATCTGTCCGTCTGAGGCAGGGAGGGGACAGCGTGCAGCTGGTGTCTGGAGGAAGATGCTCTCACTCTGACGCCAGGAACACGACACTTACCAAGTGGACCCCGAGACCCCTGCGAGGTATGTGACAGCATCCAACAGGCCGAGTTCTTTCATCTTACTCAGTACCCCAAGAAAAGCGATGTGGGCCCGCAGCCCCCCGCCGGAGCCCAGGACAGCGATGACTGGAGCCTGGGCGTTAGAGAAAGGACAGTTAGAGCCAGTGGACAAGGAAAGGAACAAGAGGGTATCTCAGGTCCTGCTTGGGTAGGGTGGCCATGACACTGCTCTAGCAGGGCAGGCCTGTACCTGTGTGCCTGCCCTTCCCTGCTCATCCTGGATAAGCTGAACTGCAGAGACCACAGAGGTAATCCCACCAGCCTGACCCCTCCCCCTCACTCACCCGGTCAGCCTGGATATTCAGCTTTTTCAGAGCCTCCAACACCTTGGGGCTACGTTTGTGCAAGGCCACCTTCTCATCCTTCTGGAGTCCAGTGGCAAAGTAAACCCCAGAGCTTCCCAGGACAAAAGGAAAAGACTTCAGTGAGAAAATTTTGCAGCAGGAAAGAAAAACACAGAAATTATCTAGAGTAGCAGCCTCCAGAGGGCTGGCTACCAGCTGTGGGTGGCTCGGAAGCAGAGACAGTCAAGAGCTCCCAGTTTAGGATGTACATCAGATGCTGAAAACATAAACTAAAGAGCAGCCAAGGGCCAGCCAAGATGGCTCCGCAGAGAGAGGTGCCTGCCAACGAGTCCGATGAGCTGAACCACACAGTAACGGGAGAGAACTGACTCCTCCGAGTGGTCCTCTGACACACGTGCCGTTGCACATGCGTATAAGCATTAGTGCGTGTATACGTGTCCTATGTGAATAAATACACGTAAATAAAAATAAATCTTTAAACAGAAGTTTGAAGAGCACACAATACCTCGATGATCATCTTCGTCGTGACATGCTGAAATGCCAGTAATTAGGAAATGATGATTACAAACACCTGGTGGCCCTCAGTATTTGCGGGGTCTGCAATATGCAAATCCGGTGACCCTCTGAGGAACTTACCGCTCCACTGAAGAGGCACAGGCATCTTCCTGCCACTGTCCCCCGAACAAGATAGCGGAGCACCTGCTCCCACAGAACCAGCACGTACTGGTAACTGCAAGTGATTTAAAGCACCCAAGAGGAACCACGACGCCTTACATAAGAGACCAGAGCATCTGGGGATCCAGGCATCTGCAGGAGGGGCAGCGCTGGTCTGGGATCAATCCTCCACGGATACTGAAGTGTGGCCGTACCTTGTACTCTTAACAGCGTGGTAGAAAAGAGTGGTTCTCAAAAATGTTGGGCAGAAGCTGGGCCCGGTGGCTCATGCCTGTAACTCTAGCACTTGGAAAACTGAGACAAGAGAATCTTGATGGAGGGGCAAAGCCAGCCTGGGCCACACAGTGACAATACCTCATCTCAAAAGGCAAAGAGGTAGGGAGATGATCATTCAGTAAAATGATCACTGGGAAAGCAGGAAGTTTTCAGTTCAGTCTTTAGTGTCCACGAACAAAGGCAGGCACAGCAGTGTGCACTGTAGCCCAGCGCTGGGGAGGTGAGAGTAAGACAAATCCATGCACTTGCTGGCCAGCTGATCTAGCCCAATCCAGGAGCTGCAATGTGACACCATGTCTCAACAAATGAGGTGGAGAGCAATTGAGAAAGACATTGGATGTCAAGCTCTGACCTGCACACACACATACCTACACATACACAGCAAACAGGATTACTATATGACCCGGAAGTTTCACCCCTAGGTATATAATCCAAAGAAATCAAAGCAGGTGTTCAAATAAAACATTGTTTGCTAACCTGGACACGCTGTTCATAATAGTTAGCAGGTAGAAAAAAATCCAATGTCCATCAGGTGATGAACACAGGAACAAAAAGTGATTTAATTGAGTAATAGTTTATCACTCGGTAATCAAGAGCTTCTGGTACATCGTGGATGGACCTTACAAAGGAAATTCTAAATGACAGAGACAGACACAAAGGTCATACTTTAGACGGCTACCCTAAGTAAGATAACAAGAATAGGATCTAACACACAGTGACAGGAAGCAGGTCTGTAGCTGCCTGGGGCTGGAGGGAGGGGGAAACAGGAGATGCTTACTGGGTTGGGGGTTTCCTTTTGGGGTGTTCGAAATCTTCTGAAATTAGACCAAGGTGGCATCTGGACTTCACTGCAAATGTGATCATTACTACTGAGTGTGTTGACTTTCAGTTGGTCAGGATGGTAAACTTATATTATGTGTTTTGCCCCAATAAAAAAGTGGTTAAGAAGCTAAAATGCACCTGTTTTGGGGCTCGTTGTGGTAGCCCAGTGAGTAACGGCACTTGCCTCTAAGCCTGACGGCCTGAGTTTGATTCTTAGGACCCACATGGTAGCAGAAAATTACTTCCCTGAGTTATCCTTTTACTTCCATATATATGCTGTGTCACATGCATACCCCTTCCACACAGAAGTAAATAAATGGAGAGATGGATGGATAGAGAGGGAGGGAGGGAGGGAGACAGATTAGATAGATAGATAGATAGATAGATAGATAGATAGATAGATAGATAGATAGATGGATGGATGGATGGATGGATGGATGGATGGATGGATGGATGGGTAGATAGATGGGTAGGTAGATAGATGGGAGGGTAGATATATATATAGATACATAGATAAACAGACAGACAGACAGACAGATGGATGATACATAGATATATGTGATAAAAATGTTAAAAGTTAAATTCCACCTGTGACTCACCGAGCATGTGTACTGGACGGTTGTGGTCTGGGAGACTTTTCAGGGTTCATCTTCCCAATTTCTTCAACTACTCTCAGTGTTGCTTTTTTCTATGGCACAGTAATATCCCGCTTTGCGGTGGGCTGATGGGAGTTCTCAAGTCAGTATCGGTTCTAGCTGTGGTTACTGGAGGAAAGAACCCAGATGAATATTTCTCAAGGCAGATTAATCCACCAGTCCAGCCTTACTTTGTAGTGATTATCTGACTGATAAATGTCATAATGTCAGAGACTGAATTTAATTAGCTGTTTTTTTTTAAAAAATTGAGGTGGGGCACAGAAAAGAGGAAGCGTAATCGGGTCCTTGCGACAAATTTGTTGAAAGTCCATTGGAAGATGCTCTGGCTTTGAGCCAGATGTTTTTGTCTCCTCAGCCTGTAGGCCAGTGGTTCCCTCAAATTGTGGTTATTGGTGTGGCCGCTGGAAGGATGAGGCTAAGCTGGACGACAAAGACCTATCTTGAACACACTATCCTCCTGGAAGCTAGTACACACAGTTTCCCTTGGGGACACTGAGGAAGAAGCTTGGTGCGACTACATCCCAACCATTGGAGAGCAGAGTGTTCTAACGCTAGCCTGACCCGTCCTTCAAGTCCTTGTAGAGGTTGCTAGGAGATGAGCTGACAGGCCCCGACATCTGGACCACTCCAGTTTCCCCATACACAGTCATCTACCAAACATTCTTCCTTCCTGTGTCGGGGGGACTGATGAAAAGAGCCAAATTCCATCAGACAAGATTAGCTCCGGAGAAGGAAACTGCCAATCGAGGGTTGCTACTGCCAGTGACCGTCAGTGGTGATATGACTCGTAGCCCAACACAAGAGCCACTTTTTGTTTCAATGTCCTGGGTTTGCTTTTATCCTATTTATCAATCCCTCCATCCCCAGCAAGGATCTATCTGCCTCACTGTTGGGGTATCCGATTTCAGAGGCTTCAGTGACACAAACATATCGAAGAGGAAACTGGCTTTAAAAAAAGTTTTTGGTACTTACAGACCCTGGGGACACCCGGCAGGCCTCCGGCACAGAGGAAAGTTACATGGAAAGCATGGCAGCCAGCAATATACACTGAGGGACTAGGTCATGGGTCATTTTGAGTTGGCTGGCAAATGCCTGGGTGGTGGAGGAAGCCCAGCCTGCGGAGGGGGAGGAGAAGGGTGCTCTCTGATGTTTATCTGTGCTGCAAGCAGGCACCCTGGGGGTGTGGTAAAGAACTAATTGGAAACTCTGTCTTGTTCCTGGAATTAGAGTCCAACTTACATGAAAAATAAGTAGAGATCTCAGAGCACACCAGGCTCTGAGAGTCCCCAACTCAGGGTCACACGGACAGTCGTAGCTTCTCTGTGAGGCTGTACTTGATTCTACCCTTACTGCCCTTTCCTCTCCTCTCCTCTCCATTGATGCTCCCACCATTCTCTCTTAGACTATCTCATTCTCTCCCACTCTCTTTTCCGTCTCTCTCTCTCTCTGCCCTTTCCCTTTTGGTCCCCTTAACCCCTTGCTCCCCACAGTCATTCTCTCAGCACCTGTCCTGTGTCTCCTCTTCTTCCTTCTTTCTCCACCTCTGTTCTGTACTCAGTGGATCCCTGAAGAACAGCAGGCCTGAGGCCAAATGCTGGCTCCAGTAGCCCAGAGATAAGCCACCAAGTCCCTGCCTGTCATGGTTTCCGTGCAAAAAACACCCCTATAGGTTCGTGTGTCTCAACATTTGGTTCCCAGTTGGTGCCACTGTTTTAAGAGTGTGGACCCTTTAAGACATGGGACCCAGCTGGAGGATGGAGGACCACCAGGCATTGCAGGCCTTCCACATTGCGGGCCAGCACACCTTCTGGTCCAGCTCTGTGCTTCATGGGAAGATTAGCATGGCGTACAGTGGATTTCTATCCCCTACGATGGGACCCCACCACGGTGGGTGCATATCCTTAAACCACAGGCCGAAGGAAATCCTCTCCTCCTTAAGCGGCTCCTGTCAGGCTTTCTGTCACAGCTGTGATGTCTCCCTCACCTTGACAGCTGGCAAATAACTGTCCTGTTCAAATGATGAACATGGAGCCTGTCCCCAAACAGGGCAACACGGTAAGCTTACCTCCCTTCCCATGGCTCCAATCTCTCCTGCTCACTTACTCTGTTTTATTTCTCCTCCTCTCTCTTCCCCATTCTTGGTCAAACACAGCACCAACACAGGTGGCTCCTAACATCTTGTGTTTGCAGAACAGTGTTAATTTCTGCAGAAAGTGATTACTTAACTCGCCAGGGTTATCTTGTGTTTGCAGAACAGCGTTCATTTCTGCAGAAAGTGATTACTTAACTCACCAGGGTCTAAAGACCATCACCTACAGACTGCAGATGTTCCTTCCTGTTATTTTCTGCAGAACATACTCTACTAGCCAAGATCTCCAGGTCATCTTTAAATTGCAGGCAACAGCATCTGTCTTGGGGGATGTCTGCTTACACAAGACAGGAAAAAAGCACTTACAAGCTACCTTGCCCTCAGTAAGCAACATCTTTGTGTAAATCATTAGTTTTATCAGCTCTTACCAGGTGATGGTAAAAACCAGACAGGAGGTCAAAGTCTCTCTCCTAACAGAACTCACATTTTTCCCTCCCTCCAGGCAACTTGCTGTTTTTCTCATGTCCTTCCAGAATTAACATGCAATAGTACATGTATGCCCACTATATATGCCCACATACACTACATATACATACACACTATACACACATATACATTCCATATATACACTATATGCACATACTAGACACATGTATACTACACACATAACACACACTACATACACACTATATATACATTATATGTGCTATACACATTATTTACAGATATATACTACATAAAAACATACCATAAACATATGTATACAATGATACATATACACCTATACGTTTACATCTATATTATATGTACATATAACCCATCTCACTACATACTTACATATATACTATATATACATACATATACTACATACACTACACATTTACAGGTGTATAATATTCATACACATGTACATATGTATATGCAAATGTACATACATATATGTAGTAAGTTGCTACCATGCTTGTTTACCTTCTGGCTCATAAAAGAAAAAGAGAGAGAAAGGAAGGGAGGAAGGGGGGAGGAAAGGAGGAGGGGGAGGAGAAGAGGAGTGGGAGGGGGACGGAAGGGAAGCCCCCAGGAGCAGTGAGCTGGACTAATATCTCAACACCGCATCCCTGCACCTAATTCCCTCCTCAGCTCGCCTAATTCCCTCAACCAATACATACTCTGAGAAAAGTTCCCAGAAGTCTAAGCTGCACGCAATCACAAGGACAAGCTGCACATGGCAAAAATCATGCTTTGCATAGTGGCACGTAAACAAACCATAGCCACCGGTAACGAATAGTCTAAATCAGACTCGCTCTCATCCACTACCCCTGGGACGGGCACAACAACATGTTCCAAAAACCATTCTGTGTTTTTAAGAGCTACCAAGATCACAAAACTCCTTCAAAACATCTCGCTACAAATAAATCCCTATATTTTGTATACATATAATATATATACACACTGTAGTGTTTATCTGTAAATACGTAGTGTTAAATACATATATATATGCACATACATACACACAAAACATAAATGCTATATACGTACATATATACACTACATGTATACACACATATATATCACGTATGTACATATTGTGTGTCTGGTGGGGTACATATTCAACAACTGGCTCCCTGTAGTGAGAGGATGTGACCTAACTTGGCTTCTTGGGGTACAGACTACGAGCCCAGTTTGGTAACAGAGGCCCTGACTCACAGCACCTGGCAGTTCCTGTGGTGTCAATCATCTCATCGCAGCTGATTTCTAGCTGGTATGAGGACTGTGGAACTGGGAAGAGGGGCCAGATGGGAAGGAGGGAGACCAGCAGGAGGGACAGTGGGGAAAGGGAGTGAAGGAAAGGACAAAATTCCTGTCCAGGGATGTCACAGTGAAACACGCTACGTTGAATGCCAATTTTTAAAACTAACTTTTAAAAAGGTGGACAGCCCCTGAGGGCTGTGTGATCAGGCTTCTACCCAGCACCCATGATAACACACACACACACACACACACACACACACACACACACAAGAGAGAGAGAAAAAGAGAGGGAGGGAGAGAGAGAAACATGCATGAAATCCATTAGGGATTTTAAGCTCTTTTATCCTCCTTAGGCAATGGAAAGTAGAGGGTCTTAGGGAAGGAGATCCGGGGACTGTAGAATTCGAGACACTTCTCCAGCGATCCAGAATAAAGTGTGGGAAAACCCGGCAACTGGTGATCTCCTGATTTGGCACAGTCACAAAGTCTGAATGGGCCTGAGCTATCAGTTACTCTTATTTTGGCACCAACCACTATGAACAGGGAGGAAAGAGCTCAAAGGCATCCCAGGAGAGCCCATCTTGTATTACCAGTTTCAAGCAAGCATTCCTCAAATGATTAACCAGAGCTGCCGGCCACGGCAGGGTGAGGATTTCTTAGGAAAGGTGCACAGGGGTGTTATCACGGTCAAGATCTGAGAGATTGAAAAGGGCTTGGCACACTGGCCTCCAAAGCCAATTAGTCTGTTATACACAAGGAACTCAACACAAGGGGGTTGATTTGGCTTCTCCCTCAGTCCCATTGATACTGTTTTCCCCGAGCCATGATGACAACTCAAGATATCAGCAACAGAGGGTTCCCCAGCCTGTACCAGTGATGGACTGGAGCTAGCAACTGCACTGCTGCGCCTAAGAAATATTTCTCTAAGCACATTTTATGAAGCAACTCATCTAATTCTCATGACCCTTCGTGGTTACAGACATTTCTCTCTTATGCCCATTTTACAGAGAAAGGAGCAAAGACACAGAGTGTGGTTATTCTGGGTCACCTGTGGGTACGATGAGGAACAGAAGGCCACTTCTAGGATGCAAACGTTGAACTCAAAAGCAGGAGGTTAGCCGGAAGCGACTGAGCTCGGAGCTAACTCGAGTCCTTCCCCCAACCATATAAACGTTACTTCTTGCTTAACGAAGAGACTGTTACCACCTGGCACCATTTCAGCACTCGATAATCTGAGGTCTCCAGATGTTCCAGGAGCCACTCATTGCTGATTGGCTGAGGGAATGATAAGGTTTCTTCACTAACAATATCATGAACAAACACCTTTTAACAGGAAACCTTTAGGGGCAAGATACTTTACGTCAGATACAAGTTAAGTCTCAGGAATCGGTCATTAACAATTACTGGTCATTTACGGGAGTTTTCCCAAAACCAGGTGTACCCTGTCACTCATCTCAAAAAGCAGTTCCTCCCCCCAACCCCCCAGTGTCTTAGCCCTACAACAGAGAGTGACTTGTCAATATGACATATTGCCACCTACGTCACACGTTCAACACCTTACACCATTCATCCAACAGAAATTTCATACTCTCATCTACTGTAGGAACGATTATCTATCAATTTATATGTAAGAAAACCAGGGGTTCAGGGAGGTCACAGGACTCACCCAAACCCTCCGCAGGCAAGCGGCAAAACCATGTTTCGTGTGAGCCAAAAGTTCCTGCTCACCCATAGTAGCAAACACAACGAGGAGGAGCCGGCACCGAAACCCTGCAGTTGGAGCCGCCTGATTATTGACAGAGATTCCAAAAGTATACGTTAGAGAAAAAGCCTCTTTAAAAACGGTGCTAGAATAACTGGGTATCCACACGCAAAAGAATGAAGCTGAATCTCTCTCTCTCACCTCCTACAAAGATCCATTCCAAATGGATCAGACATCTTTGTAAGAAAATAAGGCAAAAAAGAGATAGACTGCATCTCGACAGTCTGAGACTGCCATATTGCAACAGTGAGGAGCCCCGGCCTTTCCACAGGACGAAGGCTGATCACCTTTACAGGGGCTGGGGAACAGGTATATATACGCAGGTAGGAATAGCTGTTTTGTGGATTGAATGGAAGGGGAGCAGGGTGACTGACTTGTTGTCAGCACCCAGACACATTGTTTTGGCCGGTCAAGGCTTGGGCTAAGCAATTCTTTCTGGGTTGGGGCTATCGCTCAGTACACCCTGACTCAATTCCTCGAGACCTGAGGCTGTTACCCAACAATCTCAAGACCTGAAACCCCTGCTGGAAGAGAACAATGGGCAGTGATTTCAAGATACAGGAACAGGCAAGGGCTTTCTGAGAAGGGTTCCAGATACCCGGGAAATAATGCCAAGAATTAAATGGAATTGCAAACTTGAAAAGCTGTGCATAAGAAATAGTTGAGTAAAAAGACAGCCTGCAGAATTAGAGGAAATCTCTGCTAACTATAGCTCAGAAGATGAATATCTACAATATCTAAAGAACTCAAAAAAAAAGTGACAGCTTGGCCGTTAGAGTTGTGGGATCCTCTTGGGCCATGAGCTCTCCACTGTAAAGATGACACAGCTCAGCTGCTAAAGGATTTTGGGGTGAGACTAAGCTACAGGCTTCATTCATTATGCAAATAGGCCATTAGATTAAGGGGCAGAGTTTTTTTATCAATCGAACATCTGAGGAGCTTCTGGATCAATAAAGACACCTGAGATCAGATGATCAGGGTTCCGCTGTCCAGGCTGGTCTGGTTCCTAATAAAAATTAAATTATTTGTAATCAAAAAAAAATCTTTTTTAATTGTTCATCATTAGGTATTGGATAAATGCAAAATAAAATTCCATTGAGAGTCCATGTCACCCCAGTCAAAAATGGTAGTCATTAAGGAAGCAAATGGTGAGGAGTCAAACCAAAGGGAACCGTCGTACACAGCTAAGAGGGCTGTCAATTAGCCATGACAGATGGTTCCCGCTGCTGAGGTCGGGCAGGTCTGCGTCTGTGCAATGTCTCCTTGTAGCTGTGGGCTACAGGAATCGGTGTGGAAGTTCTCAAAATAAATAAATAAATGAAGACAGATCTACCCTGAGACCCAGCTATACCCCTCCTGGGAACTTGGCTGAAGCGCTCCGCAGACAATTGCACATCAGTAGCCCCTGTAGCAGCAGTCACAGCAGCTAAGCTACGGAACCACGTCATCACCAGAGGACCGCGTACGGAAAATGTGGTGAATGTGCACGAAGGAATGTGGTTCAGCCATAAAGAATAAGAGCATGCCACTTGCAGGAAAATGGGTACAACTGCGGATTATGAGATGAAATCTCAGGCCCAGAAAGGTAAGTGTCACACTCATGGTTCCCAGATTTTATACAGGGGAGGGAGAAGGAAAAGAGGGGACACCGTAGAGGGGGCGGGAGGAACAAGGTCAAAGCCCATCATACAATGGCATGAAAACGTTTTGAGTTTTCAGTACTGTGTATAGTGAATATATGCCAGGAAAGGGCCAGCAAGATGGCTCTGTGGGCAAAGGGGCTTGTGGCCAAGCCTAATGACCTAGGTTCATCCCCAGGGACCCAAACGGTAGAAAGGGAGAACTAACTCTCTCAAGTTGTCCTCTGAATTCCCCTGTATGCTGGGGCACACATACAAATAAATATATCTAATGAAAAAAATCTCTGCTTGTCAAGGGGGAAAAAAAAAAACTGGGCTCAGAACACTGAATCATTGCTTTTGAGAGAATTGCTTTAAAAGCAGTCCCAACCCAACCGATGTCGAGCTAGCAGCAACGGCTGCGTCTAAAAGCCAGACAACGGCAGAGTCTGGTGGCCGTGTACCTGCCGCCCCAGCACTGGGTATATGAGGGAGATGGGTCATGAGTTAAAGAGGCCAGCCTGGGCTACACAGCAAGCCCCAGTAAACAAAGCCAAACCAGACAGTGGGTCAGCCTCATGTCAGTGACCACACACCTGAAAAGTCTACTAGCCAGTTACACTCTGGGGACCCCGTTTCCACAGCACTCTGTTGGATCCTGAGTCCGCCTGCATCTGACTGGTACCTAGCCTCTTTGCTTACCCAGATCCAAATGAGGTCATCGCTGTGCTCATGGCTCTATCATAGTCTCTGGAGCTGTGTGTTTCCTGGCTAAACAGCCCGTTCCTCCGGTTTCAGTTCATGGCTCTATCAGTCTTCTTCCAGCGTATGGATGCAGAGGTAAAGTATCTTCAGTCTTCGGACAGCTTCTAACTCTGGTGGAAGGAGGATTTAACCTCTGAGGTCCGCCAGCCCTCAGACAGGGTCTTACCTTGCTTGGGAGAAAATCGGTCAGAGAAGAGTCACTACAGTTGCCTAATTGGGGTTGTTCCTGGCAGCAACCTGAGCCGTTGCCTTGATTTGGTTGCCAAGAGGTCAGGGAACTCTAAGGCAAGGTGTTGGGCAGTGTGCCCAGGACAACTGTCTCTTCACGACAAGCTATAGGGGCAGTGAGGGACAAGCTCCAAGGGGCGGTGCTTGAAAGTAGATACTACCACTCCCAACAAATAGCTTTGTTTCTCCTTAAACTCTTGGGCAGCTAGCAAGCTCAGTTATTTTTATCATCAGTGGGCTGGGAGGCCCAAGGAGAAAGTAAAGATACCTTCAGCTAAGCAGAGAGGCCTATCAGAGTGCATGAGCAGCCCTCGGGGTTTGAGGGCACAGGTCACATCTCAATGTGCTACTTGCTAGCTGAGGTTTGTAGCAAGCAGCAGTATACTGATGAGGGTGAGGTTTTCTTTCACTAAGGCATATAAAGTTAATTGTACCAACGCAACAGCTTCATAGGAGGGGTTGGATGAAATCACACATGAGACATTTAAGGCTAAGTCTAGCTCATTTTATGTCCATGTAGAAAAAAGGCGGTAAGTTCCATTCACGGTTGGGCCAGGCAGTGGTGATGCATGTCTTTAATCCCAGCACTCGGGAGGTAGAGGCAGGTGGATCTCTGTGAGTTCGAAGTCAGTCTGGTCTACAGAGTGAGTTCCAGGACAGCCAGAGTTACAACAGAGAAACCCTGTCTCAGGAGTGTGTGTGTGGTGTAGTGGTGATAGGGGTGGTGAGGGGTGCCTTCCCAGGACAAAACACTTCCCAGCAATGCAATAGGTATGGTCATGTGACTGAGATCTGATCATTTTGATTCACCTTGAATTGGGAGTGCTACTTCCTGCTGTGCATTCTTCAACTTCCCATGATGCCCTGACATATATCTAGATCACTGTTCTGTCATCTTCCCACCTAGACGGGTCTGGGATAGCTTCTAAGCTGAGCAGGATTCCGTTATCCGGGGAAGAGCCATGCGACCACTACTCACCCGACTCCAGGCTTGTCTCTCCGGTGTCCACAGACTCTAGCCGTCAGCACGATACCTTCACTTGCAGACTCGATCATGGCAGGATCCACGTTCTCACGGGTACACGAGATTCTTGTGGTCGTGGCATGCTTGAGATAGACGTGTGGCTTGAAGCAGACAGCCCAGACCAAATCCTCTCCCCCATCTCCCAGATAGTAGAGCCCAGTGCCTCAGACTCTCCACCTGTTAAATGTAGATCTCTGATAAACTATTGAGCTCACTGGTGAAGAGTGTGAGGGAAAATTCCTGGTGAAGCAGGAAGGCAGGAAGCCACTTGGTTCAGGCTCAGGCTTGGACTGTGATCCCATGAGGACTGTGCTGGCCAGGGACCAAACCGACCCGTGCTACAAGCTCCTTCTATGCTTTAATTCTTATACCAGCCCAGGCAGGCTATCAATCAGAGTCGACCGAAGACCCTAAAGACATTTCTGTATGTACATACATGCTCCAACTGGTGCATTCACGTGGGTGTGCGGGTACATATATGTGGTTATAGTCAGTGTCAAATGTCTTCCTCAATCACTCGTCCACCAGATGAGGCCTGGTCTTTTGCTTAATTTGGAGCCTCGCAATTCAGCTGGACTGGTTGGCTATTGAGCCCGGGGATCCTGATGTCTCTCTTCACTCAGTGCTGTGTGGGTTTGGCTTTTTGTTTTGTTTTCTTAATGTGGGTCCCAGGGTGGACTGAATTTAAACTTCACGGTGCTTGGGTACTGCGCTGAGTCATCCCCGCCCTCCACACACACCAGGACAACTGCTTTTAAAGGGCAACCGTTTTTAAAGCTGCTTTGTGAGGGTTAGTTTCCACATCAACTAGATACAAGCTGAGGTCACCTGGGAGATAGAATCTTGGGAAAATGCCTCCATTAGGTTGCCTGTAGGCAAGTCTGTAGGGTGTTTTCTTGATTGATGATTGATGTGGGAAGGCCCAGCTAACTGTAGGCAGTGCCACCTTTGGGCTGATGTTTCTGAATGCTATAAAAATAAATAAGTAAAATAAAATAAAACCAGGCTGAGCAAGCCAGGGAGAGCAAGCCAGTAAGCAGCGCCTCTCTGTGGCCTCTGAAACAGTTTTTGCCTCCAGGTTCCAGCCTCTGACTTCCCTCGGTGACCTGTAAGCTGAATAAAGCCTTTTCTTCTCAAGTTGCTTTTGGTTACGGTGTCTTACCACAGCGATGGGAAGACCCAGTGAAGCAGACTTCCGTGTGTTCCACGAGACCTGGACTCTGCCTGGTTGTCTACCCTCCTTGTGGTCCAGTTCTCCTGCTGGTGGCCAGAGAGAACTGCTACAGGTCCCCAGAAAGCTACCAGAGCCCCCAGTTCTTTCTGAGACCACCTCAGAAAAACTGGGCATTCTAGAAAATTCTCTCTCGTCTTAAGAACTCTTCTATCACATCTGCCAAAGTTATGCAACAGATTTGTCTTCTCCAGCTTCAGGAGACCTTCATGGGACCCACAAACTGGCCTAGGACTATCAGCAACCCCTGTGAGGACTCCTATTCCTCCTGAAGCACACTGGGATAAGACTAGCATTTATCCTTGGTCTCTCCGGTCATGTGCCAAAGGAGGCCTGTTAGTGAAGTTTATTTCTGGTTATGTTTATAATTGTTTGTACACTGGGGGAAGGGCTGCTGTAAAGGTGACAGAGCTCAGCTGCTAAAGGATTGTGGGATGAGACTAAGCTACAGGTTCCCTTCATTACGCAAACAGGCGTTTGGATCAGGGGATGGGGTTTTTGTATCAACAGAACACCTGAGGAGCTTCTGCATCAGTAAAAACACCTGTGATCAGACGCTCGGGTTCCACTGGCCAGATTGGTGCTTGCCATGACGGGTGGTTCCCTCCCCTGAGTCGGGAAGGTTTGCATCTATGAAAATGTCTCCTCTGTCTTCTCTGGGGAACGATGCAGTAGTTATTGGCTACAGAGGCCGGCACATGCTGTACACCAGACATTATGGGTAGGGCACAGCCATGGGCAAAACGGCCGCAGTCCCTCCCTGATCTTGTAGGGACGACTAAAATGCTCGACTGAGAATTCTGAGGTGATGTCTGGCGACAAGATGGCAGGTGGCACAGACAGGAACCACATACCAGGTATTATGCCACTGTCTCCCAAAAGCATGGGGACCTTGTTATGAAGATGTGGGGCCGACTGGGGTCCCTTGGTGGCCCCTGGCAGTTTCTGTGTCCTCATCCATAGGTGTGAAATAAACCGCCACAGACTCAACCCGCCAGAGTGCTGGGAGTTCACGGAAGTTACAACATGAAGGCTCGAGATTGCTGCTGTCCAGTGCTCAGCACTGACCACGTGTGGCTATTTTAAATACAATGAACTGGTCTAGTCCTAAGTGGCAACGACCATGTGTTCAGTGCTCCACAAGTGGCAGGAGGCTGCCAGACTGAAGGGGATTGGGAGCCTGTCCAGCAGGCGGCATGGCCATCTGCTACGCCTGTGTGAGCTCACAGAGCTAAGCCACAGAGTTCAGTGTGGACCGCCTCAGAGTAGGCATTTGATGTTTATTAAAGAAAACGAAGGATCCCAGTCCCAGTATCCCAACTCTATGTCCCCACACACACCAGTCAATACCACCAAGCAAACAGTACCCAGGTCCCCTCAGCCTCCGCTCCAGGCCCAGGAGACCAAGGGGTTAATAGCTGTCTTCGGTGTCAGAGTCCAGGTCTGAGCTCTGCTGGTTCTGAATCTGACTCTGCTTCCGGTACAGACTGGCCACCTGAGGGGGAGATGGGGGGGGGGGGTCAGCAGCTCCCCAGCTACCCCTACCTCCAGGCCTCCCTGCCAGAACCACCCTCTTCCCAGGACCCTACCTGGTCACTGGTGGTGGCCTGCTCGGGCTGCTTGTCTTCACGGACGCGAATGAACCGAGGGAAACGAAGGGAGATCCCCTTCTCTTTGTCCACCTGTAGGAGAGGGCCACAGCTGGGAGGGGGAGCTCTCTGCTGGGCTCCAACCACAGCAAGCTGGCAAGTGCTTCCCTCTCTACTCTTTCCTGACCAGGGCCTTAGGTCAGTGGGGCCGAGCAGTGAATGCACTATGAGGATTATAAAGGTGTCAGCGTGTTTGAGATCTCGGTACCTGGTGTACTCTAAATAGCAGCTGCTGTAGCTATTTACGCTGAAGAACAGGGGGCGCTCAGGAGCCGAGCAGCTATGAGCCAGGTACCTCAGCTCTATCTCCTTCTCACCCACGAAAACGGGTGCACAGATTGGTGTTGTGCAAGTTTATTTTCAGTTGTGTTTAGAATAATTGTTTGTGTGCACTGTTGGAAAAGGGGATGCATAGGCCTTGGCATTCGATATTGTCTGCAGGTGCTGGGTTTCTGTGGGGGATGTTTGATTGCTTAGGAGCTGCACCTGAGGAGTTCAGAATCAATAGAAACACCTGAGCTCAGAGCTTGGGGTTCCACTATGGAGTCTGGCGCTGGCCAGGATGGTGGTTCCCTCTGCAGAGGTCTGGCAGGGTTTGCAGTTATGAAATATGCCACCTAGTCTCACTTGCCGAGATGCCCCCAAGGCGTACTACTACAAATGGCACATCAACGTGGCACAGGACATCACGCCAGCTAACATCCAATGTGGAGACAGGGAAGTACAGAAAGAAACTCCAGACCTCAGGGAGTCCAGTAAAGAATGCTCAGGGAAGCTACCCGAGGACAGCGATTAAAGTATTAGCTGAAGGCTCCTGAAGAGGAGAGAAAGGAGCCTCTATGAGGAGAAAACTGTGAAAAATAAATGAGGAAAAAAGCTCCGAGGTGAGAGCCACAGAATCGAGGCCCTTGGCGATAAAGAATTCAGCTGGGAGCAGGAAAAAGCAAGGTTCTTACTGCTTTTCCTGAGCGTGGAGCCAACATTCCCTCCTGCTGCTGGTGGTAGCCTGCTGTTTCACAAACTGAGTTTTCTGATAGCTGCGTTGTATGTGCGTGAAGCTCAAGATGCTATGTTTGAGATCTATGGAAGGGATTGTGTGTTTCCCATAGTGATGGTGAAGAAGAACGCCAAACCACCAGAACGTTTCAACTGGAGATTCTTCCCACCAGCCCAGGACCCCCTGGCTTAGAGCCAGTTAAACTGAACAGTTTTTCCCTGCAAGCCTGTCTACAAGCGGTAACTCTGCCGCACAAGGGAACCCTTCCTGCAGACAAGGACTAGTTATTTTTCCAGCAAACCAACTCCATCTTGAAATCTGGTGTTTCCTCAGGGTCGGCACATAGAAACTGTCTTCCAGAACTGGCCAAGGTTTTATCTTGTGCTGGCAGCCAAACTTGGTACTGTAAGAGTCACCCAGCTGGTGCTGGTTTTGAAGGCATGAAGGGATCTTTGGAGAGCAGCTGAGGCTTGGCACTGTTAAGAGGCCAGGAGAGGCCATTAGTGAAGGTGCAGATAGAAGGGTCATGCGGAGAAGTTGAGGCTTGGCAGCATGAAGAGAGCCCAGAAGAAGCTAGTGGTGAAAGCACAGGCCAGTTGCAGCAAAGGACCCCAGCAGTTTTTAAGATGCCCGTACCATGGGATGACCAACAAGAACAGCAGCAGCAGCGGTGTGAGCCAGGCAGAGCCTGGAGGACAGGCTGTGTGTGCTGCTGAGGGCAGATCTTCTGGAAGAGCCCAGAAGATCGTGAGTGAATTCCAGGTATGGGACATTAATAATGTTTTTCTGCTGTCCAAAGACATTGAGAAAGCTTGATAGATGTTTGGTTTCATTTGATCATGTGCATTAGAAGCCTCATAATTGTTCCTCTTGTACACGGTTTTGCTGGTGTAGTGTTAAATCGTGTTGTAAAGGCAAAGCATTTTTTTTTTAATACAGAAAAGGGGAAATGTTGTAGCCACTGTCTTCTTACTACAGCTGGGAATATCTGACTCCCAAATATATTAAAGTTTTTTAATCAACACATGTGGACAGAAAGCCCCAAGGTCCCTCCCATCATTCCGCCTTCCCTAGGGGGTCCTTTCCGGACCCCAGCACTCACCAGGCCCCGCGCAGCAGGGTAGATGGGGGACAGGGAGAGATCAGCACACTTCACCTCCCACACGACGCTTGGGTCCAGCCAGTGGTCTGGGGCCACTGCCCCATCGACCCTTACATAGGAGCGTGGGGTGGGCAAGACCAGGGCCTGCAGTGAGCGGAGGAGGAGGTGAGTTTAAACCTCAAAGCCAAGGCCAAGGCTTGGGGGGAGGGGGTTAGGGATGAGGGAAGGGGCGAGCAGAGTGGAGATGATTAAAAATTCAAGCAGTCCTTAAAGTCAAAGGACAAAGGGGGATGGGGAAGGGAAGAAAGGAGACACCGATGGGACTGAGAGGGGCCCAGAAGGAACATAGATACACATACACACAACACAGGGGGGCAGGGGAGGTTTGAGGGGAGAGGCACAAACTTGGGGAATGGCAGAGAGATATCCAAGAATGAGACAGAGGTGGAGTCAGACTTGGAGGTACTAACACACAGGAAGAGCTTCACACCCCAAATGCCTGAGACAGTAAGAAAGATCAACCTATTCTAGAGGCTCACGGCACTTCTCAGGAACCCTAACCCAGAGCCCAGCGGGCACACATGTGCTCTGCTGGGACATGCAGTCCCTTGGCCTGCACCACAGGAAGTAGCTGGCTGATCTGAGACTTGAACCTGAGTGTTCTGGAATCCCATGGAGCCAGAGCCCTGCAAAGAGCTGAATGTGGTGAGAGGCGCCAGGTGGTCACAGGGCTCACCTTTAGGCTCTGGTGATGCGCCTCCAGCTCCTCATCACTGAAACCCGTTCCCAGCTGCAGGAGAATATAGAGGATTAGAAGCTTGTGTAGCCAGCTGGTCCAGCACCTAACCCTGCTCCTATCATCTGGGATGAGGTGGGGTGATGCTGCTGAGCATTCAGCCAAAGCTCATAGGAGACAATTCCCTGCCCTGAAAGACTGCTTTACCATCCATAAAGTGCCCTTTGCTTTCTAGAAAATCCCACTCTCCTGTTGTGTCTCTCCAATGTCAAGGCAAGATCTTTACCACTGAGCCACATATCCCCAGCCCCTCATTGGGGGATTCTAGGCAGGGGCTCCACCACTGAGCCACACCCCCGGCCCCTCACTGGGGGATTCTAGGCAGGGGCTCTACCACTGAGCCACGGCCCCCAGCCCCTCACTGGGGGATTCTAGGCAGGGGCTCTACCACTGAGCCACGCCCCCAGCCCCTCACTGGGGGATTCTAGGCAGGGGCTCTACCACTGAGCCACGCCCCCAGCCCCTCACTGGGGGATTCTAGGCAGACCTCTACCACTGAGCCACAACCCCAGCCCCTCACTGGGGGATTCTAGGCAGGGGCTCTACCACTGAGCCACGCCCCCAGCCCCTCACTGGGGGATTCTAGGCAGGGGCTCTACCACTGAGCCATAGCCTCACTGGGTGATCCTAGGCAGCAGCTGTACTGCTGAGCTACATTCTCAGTCACATACCCAAGATGGCACTGAACCTGTGACTCTCCTACCTCCCAAGTGACTGGTATTGCAGGCCTGCACCACCACTTAATCCTACTCTTAACACTTCAAGTGCTGAAAAGAAAGCAGTGATACTCTGTGCTAGCAGCTACCTTTAAGGTGCTGCTAATGTAAGTTTCTAACTAGACAGGCCCTGCCTGTATTGAGAGCTGTTTTCTGCCTGCTGTCCTAACAACAGCGCTTTGAAAAACACATTCTACATAAATGTTGTAAAATGGTAACAGACTAGTGTCCAAAGACATGACAAGTTACAAGCCACTTGATCGCATGTGTAAACATGGGAGATGTCGCCCATCCGTTCAGAACTGGTGGAGCCCGCGTGCACGATGATACCGGTACCCCAGAGGGTAGCTATGTCCCTCCCGACTCTGAGACCAGCACCCAATGCCCAGGACCTTGCATATGGCCTGCAGCTCCTCGCTCTCTTCATCGTAGGCAGCCAACAGGAAGCCCCCATACCGGCCGGCCCGCTTGCCCCGGCCCAGGTAGGCACCGATCACCACGAGGTCCAGGGTGTCGCCCACACCATCGAGGTAGTCCTTCTTGAGCTGGGGGAAGGGAAGGATGAGGAGCAAAGCTCATGGGAGGCCGCAGCAGGTGAAAGTCCTTTCTGGCTTGAAGCGCAGCCAACGGATGAGAGCTGTGTGAGGGGGCCTATCTTCTATCCTTGTGGGCTCAGCCTCCAGAGCTGCCGGGGTCACGGCATGCACCGCACCCAGCCTGGACTTCGGTCCCCGGACAATCAAGGTTACCTCACTCCACCCGTTCCTTCACGCTTACCATTCAAGAAGCACCACCTGAGTGCTTATGGGTACTCGAGTGAATTACTGCTAAGGCTGGGAAGGTCTGCACACAATGAGCCGCTTCTAGACCGTAGGAACAGACCGTTCCCCAGAGGAAATGCACGGCAGGCCTGCCTTGGCCAGCTCCCAAGCACCTCTATCTGTCATCTTGTGGCAGACAGCACTCCCCCATGCCCCACTTTCATTTTTGCCTGGTCCCATATCACACTTGCTTATTCTCTCATAAAGCAGCCAGTGGCCCCTGCGAACTGACAACAGGATCGCATGGCTTCCTCTGAGACCCTGCTGGCTTCCTGAAACCTTTAGAAAAGAAGCCGGCTTCACCTCCCAGGCCCTGAAGCGACACAGCCTACAGCCTGCTCCCCTGCCCACAGTGCTCCGCAGCGCTGAGCCCACTCCGCCGCCGGGCCAGTGCACCTGTGGGTCTCCTGCCCAGCTGCTGTCCCCTCATCTTCACATGGTCCACCTCTTCCTGCTGTCCAGACCTGGGCCCAGATGTCACCTCCAGGGGACTTTGCTGGACTGCCCAGGGCCCTCCCAAGACCCTCCCTAACCAAGCTCTTTCCTCACGGGTGCCTCAGAGACAGGTTACCTTGGACACAGTCTGGAGAACTCTCCTTTGTGTTCCTTGTGCAGCAATAACAAAGCACAGGGACACGGAGACCCGGCTTGGCTTCCTCATCATGACATCCCTAAGGCTTAGACTAGGCAGTTCACAGTGAGCTCCTGGAAGAGCCCTTAACCACACTTTGCTGAGGCAGGCCATCTGACTGGGGTAAAATCGTACAACGGGACCCCATGCGACCCCACGCTCAAACAGGGAGAGGCTAGAGACTGGTGCTCAGTGGGGACAGGCATCCACACTGGAAAGGCCGGGCAGAGGCCAGAATCACCTTAAGCCAGTTGTGTGACCTCTTGGCGATCTCATAGGTGGCATCAACATCCAGGGTCTTCACCATCAGACCCTCACAGGAGTCTGCAGGAAACACGGACGCTTGACTGGGGAAGCAGAGGCTCCCAAGGCCTGAGCAGGCAGGATCCCAGACAATCTCGGGGGTTGGGAGATGGAAAAAGGTCAGCTCAGGCTACAGCAAGGCTTCAGACCCTGGGAAGGAAGAGGGTTGTATTCACCCTTTACTGACTGCTCCAAGAACTCAGCGATCTGCTCGGTGTCCTTGGTGTCCAGAGAGGTGGCAAAGACAAACTCGCCCTCCGTCTCCACGAAGTTCTCCCGGAGCAGCTGCCGGCGTCGAGACAGGGGCTGGCGGACCAGGGACTGAGGAAGAGAAGTGGGCGACACTGAGAAGACAGAAACCGCACAAGCCCAGACCTGGACAGTGTACACAGGGTCACACATAACCACGTTACAGCAAGCCCTGGGGAAGGAGGAAGCGGAGGCCAGCAGTACTGTCCCGGGCTTAACTGCAGATGGAGGAATCAGAGACAGGCAAACCCCGCCAGCGTGCAGCATGCAGGACTGCCTAGTAAAGAGCCACAATCCTACCGGTGCTAGAATAGGCACTTGGCAGAGTTATAATTCAGTTTTTATGTATTATCAGCATTTGTTTATCATAATACGTGGGTATGGGTGTGCTTCAGCACATATATGGCGGGCAGAGGGTAATTCTGTGGGCTCAGGCTTCTCCATTCATTAAGAAACAGTGCATCCAGTATGCTCAGATAGCATTTATTTTCCCTTTTCTGTGTTCTGCAAATGGAGCTCAGGACCTTGCGCAAGCCCAGCAGGTACTTACTCCTGAGCCACACCAACGCACCTCCAGACAACGTGTTTATAAAACACACCTCTGCCTGGCCAGGTGTGCAGACCTTGTTCAGAACACAGTCTGGCTTTCCTGTCACCCCTGCAGCCACAGGAGGAAAATCGACTTCATATAGATGTGAGACCTTCCGAGGAGTCCTCATAAATGCCCTGCAAGGGGCCCGGGGGCCCCTGGCCTCCAGAGCCCACACTTAGAGAACCGCTGTCTGAGCACGACACCCCAGCTCAGGGATGGGGCAGCATCAGAAACTGAAGCCAGGCAGACGGCTCCAAGCGCCCTCCACCTCGCACCCCGTGGCTGCCTGTCACGGGGCAGAACTCACCTCGCCGTTGAGGTAGATGAGGTCAAAGGCGTACAGGCACACCTGCACCTGTATCTCCGACGCATCGACCTCCTGGTTGGAAAAGAAGAGACCTGGCCTGAGGGACAGAGCCATGCTGCAGATAAACTGGGCCACGAGGAAAGCTGGGAAATCCCGACTTCGTTCGACTTCACTGTCGTTTGCTTCCCGGCCTCCCTTGCAGCTATCGATAAGATGCCACAATCCTCGCCAACCGGATGTAAAAGGGAAGCCAGCTGAGGCCCAGGATGTGTGACTTCCCCAATAGGCCTTCCATGGTGAAATGACTGATACAGGAGAAGGACCCTCCCATCCTTCCTAACTGGGATCCTGGGATGAGAATGTGACGGGGGGACAATGGCAGCCGCTCTGCCACAGCGAGATCCACACCCAGACTCCACTCTGCCCCTTAGGGCACCAGGCAGGACCTAAGCCAGGACTCGGGGAGAGTGACGGAGTGCATGGGCTGACGCTACCTTGCGCTTGCGTGTGGTGAGCACTTGGAATGGCTGAATCTGCTTCTTTTCCCGGTCCCAGGCCACAGCCTCGGTGTCCAGGATGAAAGATGAGACTGAGGGGAGTTTAATCTGTGAAGTGAGGGAAGAGGTCAGGCACAAAAGCAGGCCAATGAACGCCTTTCTCCTCCCATTGCTCTCACTGACCACAGCTGACTCCATGAGACACAGACTCTCCCAAGTCCCCACCAAGGGGAATTAGCTTCCTCCATGACTTGGTCCCACAGATCAGACACAGCAGCACCCACAGAGACACTCCCTTCGTCCTCTTCACCACCTCCCCTCTGAGGCCTCTGACTGAGCCAGACTGTCTCCACCCCCCCACACACACACCCAGCCTCAGCCACACCAGCTGCTGGTCCCCTTTCCTGTACTGAGCCCTGCAATGAAGCCTCTGGCCAGCGGCCAGGGTGACTCCCACAAACCCTAATTATCACTGCCGTGCTGATGAAAACCATGGGCGACTCCCCTGAGCTGTGCCGAACTCCTTGTCGGCCCCTAGACTCCCTCTCCTTGACTGGTCTCCTTGACTTCCCCCGTGGGCTACGCAGGGCATAATCTAGAACCCCCTTTCCCTTTGTTTCTGTCTGGAAGTGCGGTAGCAATGGGGAGCCTGGGGATGAAAAGCCAGCCAACCGTGGACAATGGAGTCAGCACAGCCTAGGGTCACCTGCCTCCGGACTGGAGGAACAGGTCACATCTGCTCGGAAGTGCCGGAGCACGATATACACAGCTGCCCCACCCGCACTGCACCGCGGCCCGGCCCGGCAGGCAGGCGCTCACCTTGGGGATGCGGCTGATGATGTCGGGGTACTTCCCGGTGTTGTCCTCCTGATTCCTACTGAAGATCTTCACCTCTCCACCTTCCAGAACGTGGATCTACCCCACAGAGAGGGGGGCGGGGGGGAGTGTGAGTGTTGGGCAAGTCTTTCCTGTGTGACCCACCTTCACTGGGAGATCTGGGAAGCTCGAAGAGCTGCACAAGTCTGAACAAACCACCTCAAGTTTCCCGGTACCTGCTACCTGTGTGTGTGGTGCCCACCATCTTTTTCCTTCTGTTTTTTCTTTTTACCTTTATTGTGTGTGTGCGTGTGCGTGTGTGTCTCCCTCTACCACGTGGGTCCTGAGGATTGGACTCAGGTCATCAGGCGTGGTTAAAGCACCTTTGCCCACCGAGCCATTTCCCCAGCCCGGGGCCTGCCTTCATCATTTCCCTGCTTGCCCGTCTCTGAGAGCTTACTCCCCTGAGTGCGACACAGACCTGTCGGAGTGTGTGTGCTACAGGTGAGCCATTCTGGCTCCTACTGTTGGCTTAGCTGTTTGAATACTGTCTGGTCACAGGGTTTGAGCAGGGCTACACACACGCCATCTTACACGCCTGACATATGCGTCTGTTTATAACCACGACCTCTGTTAGGAACTGTTTTCTCACTGACCTTTCGGAGTTATTCTGAAGACTGACTGCTGAGGTTGTACACACTGTGCACTCCTGTGACCACCTCAAAGCCCCAGGTACCGCCCACCTCTCGGGTGCTCCCCCTCCTTGTGTGATAAACCTCAACCTGACCCCACAGAGACAGAGGAGCCATAGCACACTTCCTCAGGACCAAGGCTTGGGCCGCAGGAGGAACATGCCTGTCACTGCACTACGAGTCACACAGGGCCTCCTGGTATGCCCACAAGGCATTTTGCACTCAGCAAGCACCAGGGGAGTCACCATCTTTAGACTCTCTTGATGACCCTTCTGTAGGTCAGACCTTCTGGCAACTACATTTTGCCATAAGCTGAGAGTGAAGGGTGCTGTACTCGCTGAACAGAAAGGAGAGCGGAGCCAGAGAGAGGGTCGTGCCGCGGAGGACCTGTACCCAGTGCCTCCCTCATACGGGAAGGGCCGTGCTCAGCCCATACCTGTGCCCGCTGCCCATCGTATTTATACTCGCAGGTGAAGTCCACCTCCTCGAAGCGTTTCAGGACCTCGCTGACACCCCGAGTGGGATGGGCCAGCATTGGTTTAAGAGGGACCCCTGGGAGGGAAGAAAGCGGGTTAGGGGGAGCAGAGGGAAGGCAAAGCATCAGGGAACTAAAAGAAAAGGCGAAGGCTACTAATGTGCCCAGGACCTCCTCTCCTCCCCTGCTATCACGTAAGGGAAAGGTCCACCCACGTTTCAGAAGAGACACTCGGGTCCCCGTTTCTCTGGCAGCTAGTGAAGGCCACAAATGGAGAAAGAAGTAACGAGAGCGGGATATGGTCACATCAGTCACAGCCTTTGCAAAGCAACGTGATTACCACCCCTTTCCCTGATCACACAGGCTTTAGCCTAAGTGACAGCTTCAAGACAGCAGAGGGACAAGAGAAAAGGAACCCAGGACTCTAGATGACCACTGGGGCACAGCTGCATGCTGCCATGGCTGCCTGCCTCACTCTGAACGTTTATGTGCACGACAGATTCTAGGGGATCTGCTGCTGCAGCCCATGCCCTGCCCAGTTCATAAGGGAGAGCTCAGGGGGAAAGGAAGGGGTCTCAGCAAAGGGAACGGGCTCCCAGAAGCTGTCTGGGTGCAGCTGTTCACACAAGCTCCGTGGATGATAGCTGCCCCGGCCTCAAGGGCACCTTGAGGTGTGTGGCACCTGGGCTCAGGCTGCAGTGCTCCGGAAGACGTTCCAGGCCGTGTTCCAGCAGCACAGGGATGATTCGGTCCAGGTCAGGCACCTCACTAGGGAGAGATTGGAGAGAAGAGAGTGAGATGACCAAGTCTTTTGGTTTCTTCCATGGTGCTGGGAGAGTGGGCAGAACCGAGGGCCTCGGACACACGAAGGAAATGTTCTGCTGCTGGGTCACAGCCCAACCAGATCAGGATGGAGCTAAGTAGGCACTGGTGGGTTCTCTAGCACTTCATCACTGAGCCTCGCTCTTGGGCCCTCACTGCTGAATTCCAGGCAAGCACTGAACTGCGAATCCCGTCCCCCTTGATTTTATGAGACAGGATCCTGCAACAAACATACCCCCAGTTGGCCTAGAGCTTGAAGGTGTGTACCACCATGCCCAGCCCATTAGAGGTTCTTTCTAGAACTCTAACTTGAAAGGTCTACTGTCGACATACAAGTGCAAGTTTGGAGACTCCTCAGCCTGTGCCAGACCTGGGTTCCCCAACATCTCTGCCTGTCTCTGTGACCATGTCTCTGTGACCATGGCCCCAAGGCCTCATCACGATGTGACCTACTCTCAGTCACCACACATCATGCTGTCTCCCTCAGCACGTGCCCTCCGTCACCCCCTGCTCATGTCCTGAGAGCAGTGACTGTCCCACCCAAGTCTGGTGCTGACTGACTCAGCTAGTCTGGGATGGAGCAGAGGTAGGGCAGAGCTTGACGGGTGGTGGGGCCTCCAGAGGCTGAGCTACTAGATCAGTGAGAAACTCATCACTACTGTGTGCCCAGCACCAGGGTAGTCAGGCCCAGATCGGGTGCGTTGGGGACACCTACGGAACTGCTCACTGGCCCTCTTTCCCCTAGCATGGTTACCAAGTCAGTCAAGTTTCCTAGGTCAGCTGGTGGCCAGAGTCCCTCTGTGTGGCTCACTACAGGGTCCTAACCTCTTTGGCTGTGACATCCGTTACAAGTCAGTCAGCAGCCTCTTCTCTGGGTCCTCTAGGGCTCTGGCTGCGACTCTGTGTGCCTGTGGCCCTCACGTGGCTCACTGCCCACCTGTTGCTGCCCACAGCCCAGCGCCATCCCTGTCTAGAGCACGACCCCTCGCTGTCATCAGCTCCGTGCCGGTCGCTCGTGTGCTGCCCACCGCTCTGCCCCAACCTCGCGTCTCACCAGAAGGTCTGCTTCAAGATCATGCCTTGTTCTTCCAACCACGTCTTTCTGGCCTCTGCTGTCTTGCCCTTCCCAGCATCCACCACGGCTGGGGGAAATTCTAAAAAAAAAAAAAAATCCACCAGCAGTTTAGTGATGAACATGACCCCTCAGCTATTCAAGGGCCCAGGGTCATGGAGGGAGGTGTGTGGCATGTGACCGGACAAGAAATGAGGGGGGCTGCCCAAGAGCGCTCTCAGAGGAGAATGGGCAAACAGTTGAAGAAAGGACGTCCGGCAAGCTCAGTGATGACGGCAGGAAACGGGCCAGTCCCTCACCTTGGCCAGGGGGCGTGAGGCTCACAGCCTGGGCGAGCGCGGCCAGCACCGACTGCTCAGCCAGCCCAAGGCGCAGCCGTCCGCTAAGGGACCTGAGAAGAAAGCATCAGAGGGGAGTAAGCCCATGGAAGGAAGTGATTTATGTTTGATATGAAATGTTCCACACAGGTTCCTATTTTAATGCTTATCCCCTGGGTACCATTCTGGGAGGTTATGGAAACTTCAGGAAACAGGTCACTGGGTCAGTGTGTAAGAGGTTATACAGCCCTTGGTTCTGGTCTTACTATGTTTTCCTATCTGCTGTGATATGGCGGGCCTCACACACACACTCCTGTTGCCGCAAACCCCGCCAGTGCCTTCCCCACCATGATGGACCTTAACCCTCCAAACCATGAACTACAACGTTCCTTTCCTCCATCGGGTAGTTTGAGCACAGTAATGCAAAAGTAACTAAAAGAGGCTTCCAACACAAAGTCGGTGCTTTTCTCACCAGAAGGCAGTCAGGACGTTAGCTGAGCCTAGCTCGGCAGCTAGGTCCACGTACCACCCAGTACGTGAGCCCCATGCTTACCTGGCAATGTACCGGGCTTCCGAGTGGCGGCAGGCCACAAAGAGGCCCTTGATGATGTCCATCTTCTTGGTCATGGACTGAACAAAGTGGGGAACAGGCAAGGGATCATCAGACAATGAACCAGACACTTTCAGCTTTGGAAAAGCTGCTCTCGTCGCCTCTACCACCCCCACCACCACCACCACAACCTGTTGTAGCCTCTTGCTCTGAGGGCAATGACAATGAGCCATCTCTCCCTCCCCCAGGAGTCTTTACCCCAGGAGGCATTTGGTGCTAGGATCTCCAGAGGAGAGTAGGAAGAGATTCTGTAAACCCCACAAGCAGAAATACACTCGGCCCCCAACAGTCAATGCACACAAAGCCCTGGGACATCTGGGTGTCGTGGTGAGCCGCCATGTCCTGCTTACAGCGCTGCCAGCGAGCCGGGCAATGTGGCAGAATTTGGTGAAGACCCCGGAGGTGGTGAGCGGCGGCGGGGGCAGCATGAGTCTCTGAGTGCTTCGGCTGTTCTCGGCCACCAGCCCCACGTCGCCCTTCTCCGCGACCTCGGCGCGGACAGACTCCAGCTGCCGACCTGGAGAGAGGAGACAGGAGTGGGGGGAAGGCAGAGGGGGACACTGCGGTTACGGGTCTCCCTTCACTGGCTGGGTATCTCTCCAGCCTCCTGGGCTTGTGGGGCTCCCCCTTTCCTACAGATTGTTTCCCTGGTACAACGAGTAAGTGCCTGCTCCCACTGGCTCAGTACAAGAAGCCTAAGGGACAGCCATCCGGAGGAACACGAGCAGCTGGGGGGACGTGAGTGGACGGGACTGAAGTCTATGGGATGAGATGAGGCCAGCGGGAGGGGGCTGCCTGTCCTATCCTTAGTGAGTCTCAACAGGCTCCAGCCTCTTGCTTATGTGTTTCTGTTGTTCTACCTTTCAAAAATAGCAACGACAGTATGAGGTGTGGCTGGACCTTGCTTATGGTCCAAAACCCTTGAAGTAAGAGCAGGAGGCTGGCGAGATGGACAGGCAGGCCGTCAGGGCAACTCGGTGGCTGAGTTGTGCCCCGTCTTTCCTTACACCTGCTCCTGTCGCAACACAGGCTGCGTCTCCACGCTCTGTGCTGCCCAGACCTTGAGAAACCTGGCCCTGTCGAGCACTGACCCCCACTGGCCTCTTCCCCTACCCTGACCCACCTCCAAGGACCCCCTCCGGTTGACCCCTCCTACCTGTGGCCTGGGCGACTGCCTTGAGGAGGACACCGTCACCAACGCCCAGTTCGAGCCCCTGCTGAGGTGGCCCAAGGCGGTTGAGGCTGAGGTAGAGGACAGGGAGCAGGTCTGGAGGTGACAGGGCCACCACAGAGCGTAGCAAGTTGCTCAGTGTCTCCACCATCTTGAGCCTGGAGGAAAAGGCCACGGTGTGTCCGCCAATCTCAAGGTCAGTGGGGTGTGGGGGTCCCAGGAAGCGGGGGGGGGGGAGAATGGAGGGAAGAAACTAGAGAGGAGCAGGATGAAGAGCGGAGGGAACAGTAACAGCTTGCTTGTGGAAGGGTGACTGAAAATAATGAAGACAGTGGTCGTCACGGACACAGAACAGCAGCCGTGCTCAGACGCTTCAAGAAGGCGCTGGTTTTAAAGCCTTTCCACCCTTTAACCAATGGATCCTCACACACCCCCAGCCCCCAACCCCACCCCCGACCCCGAGACAGGTGACATCTAACGGATGGATCCTCATGACTTCCAGGCCTCCCAGGGTTACAGAGAGACCTTGTCTCAAAGACCGACAGAAAAAGAAAAGAAATGATGGTGAGGTTCTTCTGAGGCTAGGCCTGAAGAGGACGTGGGCCATTTTTGTGAAGAGCCCGTGGCATGATGCGGAGGAGGGGTGAGGAAAGACTGCGGGGCAGGAGGCAGCACACAAGGCCAAGCTGAGGACAGAGACACAGAGCACCTGCCCCCAGGCCTGGGTAATTAATTACCGAGCAGAAACCTCCTCGATCTTCTCAAATGTCCGGGCCACAGCAAGAAAGGGGACCCTGGGAAAGGAAAGGAGATGAGAGAACCGCCTGAATAGGCCATAACATCCTGTGTATCCACCCTGCCGCCTTCTGGGGACAGCCTTTCCATCACCAAAAAGCAGAGGCAACCACCCATGACCCCTTCCTGTGGGACGGGAGAGAAGCAACAGCTCGTCCAATAGAGGCCAAAGTGACAGCCTCCATAGTCACAAGGACAGAAGCAGGACAGCATGGGAAGGCTGACTTCTTACTTCTGGCCGTGTTTCCAGCAGGCGTCTTCAATGGGATGGTAGTTAATCTTGGAAGGGTTGTAATTTGTTGGATCCAGGGTTCTATGGAGGCAAAGAAGAGATAAAATTGAGTAATGTTGTGGAAGTTTATTTTTAGTTGTGTTTAAAATTGTTTTCGTGTGCTGTTGGAAAAAGGGAAGCACAGGCCTTGGCATTTTGTACTGTCTGAAGGTGCTGGATTTATGTGGGGGAAGTTGACCGCTTATGATCTGAGGAGTTCTGAATCGATAACACCTGAACTCAGACACTCGGGGTTCCACTGGCAGGACGGAACTGCCATGACAGTGGTTCCCTCTGCTGAGGTCTGGCAGGGTTGCATCAATGAAACTGCCTCCTTGTCTTTCTTGCTGAGCCCCCACAGCAGCCTAACAACTACAGGTAACTCTGGGTCTAAGAAGTTATTTCTCAAAGGAATGTTTTTACTGTGTTGGGCCTGGCTCACAAAGCCAAAGGCCACATACACTCCCATCTCTTCACTGGGGGATTCTAGGCAGGGGTTCTACCACTGAGCCACGCCCTCAGCCCCTCACTGGGGGATTCTAGGCAGGGGCTCTACCACTGAGCCACGCCCCCAGCCCCTCACTGGGGGATTCTAGGCAGGGGCTCTACCACTGAGCCACGCCCCCAGCCCCTCACTGGGGGATTCTAGGCAGGGGCTCTTCCACTGAGCCACAACGCCAGCCCACATATGGTTTTGAATAACACAGGGATCGGGTCTGATCCCATTACTTTATAGGACCTTTATCCACCTACCCACCTGGCAGTCCATTTAACAAATCTTCTTGTGTTCATGACCAGTGGTATAAAAATAGTCCAATCACAGCAAAGCAATCCTTTAGCAGCCTATCCAGTGTCTCACAACTCTAATACACAGTGGTTCTCAGGAAAGAGAAGCTGCTCTATATGGTTCGAACCCATAAGCCATGCGGGGCTGGCACAGAGGCCCTTGGGAGATCCCAACACAAATGTTTGCTGTCTCCAGAACATGCGCTCAACTTGGTAAGCTAGGTGTGATGCAATCAGGGTGCTAAGACTGAGGGTGGACAGCGGGGCTTAAGATTCTGTCCTGGTGACAGTGCAGAAGCGATCCAGGCAGGTAAGTAGGGGTGAGGGGCAAGAAAACACATGACTACCTTGCTGTGCCACATAGATACCCTGGCCCTTTGGGTATCTTGGCCCTTGGAAGCCAAGCAATCAATGTCAACTCCATCCCTGAGCGGTTCTCACCCCGCCTGCATTCTAAGGCTTTGCCATAGGGGCCAAGGTGTCTGAAACGAAACACTGACCAATGGCTGAGCCCTGCAAAAGGAGGAAGCCCAAACTGGGGCTGACTCGCGTGAGCATGAACAAGGAAATGTGCGAGGAAATGATCTGGGCCTGGGCACTGACTCACCCCTTGGCCTCCTCCTTCCTTGGAGTACCTAACTCTTCTTGTTTGACTTCGGCTTTCACCGCCGGCTTCCGGGGAGCTGCAAGGGAAGACAGGAGGTAGATGATCCCTACTTCTCACAGGCCCCGCCTCCCACGCTGTGCCCAGCCAGCACTGATGCACAGCCCGCAGGGACAAAGGGGGAGAGGTGCTCACCGAAGAAGCTGCTGAGTGTCTTGGCACCTCTGACAGGAATCTTGCTCTGCTCCTCTTCCTTCGGCTCTGGTTTCACGTCGGCCTTACCCACTGGAGTGTTCTCTGTCTTTGTCAGGGTTACTGATTCTGAAGTAAGAGAGGGCAGATGGTGATACTGGCAGTTTCTACCTCCCACTGTGCCCTAAGTGGAAAAATCAAGCAATCTCGACCTTTCTCCACCTGCTACAACATCTGGCCTGAGGTTCACCCCTCGGTGCTGATGAAACCACAGCTGGCACTGGGCCAACAACGGAGGACTTGGACATGGTGGCAAGGAGGAGCCTCAGCACCCAGCTGGGTGGCACCAGCCTGAGATCCATCGACTCAGGAAATTGGAGCGGGCAGACTGCTAAACTACAAGGCCACCCTGGACACCACATAGGAAGACACTGCTTCAGACAAGCAAAAAATCAGAGCTGGGGGTGTAGCTCAGTGGTAGAGCCCCTGCCTAGAATCCCCAAGTGGGGGGCTGAGGGCGCAGCTCAGGAGAAGAGCACCTACCCAGAATTCCCCGGTGGGGGGCCCGGGAGTAAGACTCAGTAACAGAGCACCTGCCCAGAGCCCACTAGCGAGGGGCCTGAGGTGTGGCTCAGTGTTAAACACTTGCCCTGAGTGTGCCAGGCCCTGGACTCCACCACCAGCCTCACAACAAATAAATAAATAAATAGATAAATAAATAAATAAATAAATAAAGATCTTAGTATGATTCGAAAAAACTTGCACTGTAGAAAACCAGATATAAGTATGTGCCTAAAACTGTCCTTGCAAATGTCACCTACAACACGGGGGTCTCGAGGACACCAGGGCGCAGAAGCTGCACCACGGCCTGCAAGGGCACTCCTACCTCTAAATCCTGTAACTAAGTTTAGATGTCGCACTTAATAAACACCTACTCCGTTCGTTGTACTTGACTGGCACCTATGATGTCTAAAAGCACTTATCTGAGGGCTCTTCCCTCTTTTCCCACGTGCACGGGGTAAAACAATGAACTCAATAGTAACCACAAAGCCTACGATTATCTTGGCGTTCACAGTGAACCCAAGTTGGAGAGTCTGTGCCTTGTTCCAAATGAGCCATCTCCTGCAGAAAAGTAACCCCCGATTCGGGATCATGAAGCTGGGGGCCGGGGGAAGCAACTCACCAGGGGTCTTTGAGGGTTCAGGGGACACTATGGGCTGGTCCCCTTCCTTTTCTTCCTTCTGTTTCACCTCTTCAGCCTCTGTGAGGCTTTCTGTTGGGGTCTGGGCTTCTGACGACAGAAAGAAAAGTTAAATGGCAGTGGAGCCTAGAGGCACTCCCACCCAGTAGACGGTCTGAGGCAGGACAGTCACAAGTTCAAAGCCTGTCCGGGCTACAGAGTAAATTCAGTGTTTCTTCAGGGTAACTTCGTGAGACCCTGTCCCAAAAGCAAGTCCCTGACATATAACTCAGTAGTTAAGTAGGCAAGTGGAGCGCTGGCCTCGCCTGTACATTTTTATATACAAAATGTACTAAAATGTCCTCCAAGGTAATAATAAAATCACAGACGCTGACTTGGGAGAAATGTGCCTTAGGACGAAGGCACTCCTTTTACTTTGAGACACTTGGAATGGCTAAAATCTCCAACTTACAGTGAAATTATTTACTGACTACAAATTGCCAATAGGAAATCAAGTCTCCAAATAATTCAAACCAGCCTTGGGACACTGAGTCTAATGGAGACTTTTTCCTCCTTATCACAAAAACACGAGCCTGGCTGTGTCAACAACTGCGACTGCTGGAATCACAAACGGCCCCCATGAACAACGGATGCGTTCCCGTGGCTGTTTCCCTGCACTGCACCAAGAGACAGAACCCTCTCAACAGCTTGACTCTCTACACGCTCCAGGGGAATACAGCGACACCTGCTGGACGCTGCATGAAAAACTAGCTGAGGGACCCTCGGAAGTTTCCGGTTCCTCAAACAAGGTCCATCGCAAAGTACATCCTTGGATAAACTCACCGCCAATGAAGAATACATTCCATTAAATAAAAAGATAAAAACAAAATTACATATAATTAATCCTGAACTAAGACCAAAACAAAGCATGCTTCAAAGAGCTTTCACGACAAGCTCCTGTGTACTGGGGGTATGGAAGGTTTATTCAGCTAACTACAAAGACCAGGCTGACCTTAAACTGGCAGTGGGCCTCCTGGCTCAGCCTCCTGAGTGCTAAGATTACAGGTATAGGCCACCATGCCTGGCCTCAAGTGTGAAGTGTTGACATAAAGGTTTAGATATCAGATCTGGAAGTCCAAACATTTTGTAGGACACACACCTCCCCTATTGGTGCAGATCCCCGCTCTCCATCATGGGTAGGTGAGCACACGTGTGACACACACACACAAACCCACGTGCGAGTGCGTGGGCCACACACATACATATGCACACATACACACACACTCTCTCTCTTCTCTTCCTCTCATCCTGGTCCCTCACCTTCGGCCTTCTTCCTTTTCTTGGCTGCTCTGTCCTTGTCCTCATTCTGCTCCTCCAGAGTATCCTGAATTGTCCGTTTAGGGAGCTGCTTCCGAGCTGCAAAGGCAAAGGGAACACAGTGGCTGATCACTGGCTTGTCTGCGTCTGCCCCAATTAGATCAGACACACTGCCCGGTAGAGGGGGCGACCTGGAATGTTCTGGATCTCCTCTTCTGTGTCTGCATAGCCACTACCCAATGTACACCTAATCTCATCCCTCAAGCCTTGAGTCTGTGACCTTGAGTGAGTTACTTAACCTCTTTGTCTGTCCCTTGCGTTGGAAAGCTCAAGTAAACAGTAACAGGACATACTCGGCACTCTCAGCCTGGTGTCTGAGAGCCTTGAGGATCCAGCCACTACTTTCCTCTCTAGCTCACATTACCATCCCCAAGCTGTCTCTCTGCTCCTCGAACCACACTGTATTCTCTAGAAACAACACGGGGTCGGGATTCCCACAAATGTCCTGCTTTTCCTTCCTGCACACATGGCTCCGATCTGGGACAGTCTCCACATGCCTATTCTGAACCTTCCCTAGGCACCACGGACAACTGACTTCTGAGCTCCCAGTGCACCCGTGACCAGCTCCACCCCAGGAAAGCATTCACGGAGCTGCATGTGTGATATTAATCTTCAGTATTTAAAGAGAAGGGGGAAAAGCCGAACTGGAGAACCTAGTTTTAACCTTACATTGTGATCTGAATTTCAATTCCAAATTATGAGCAGTTTGTTTTTCTAACGCTAACTGGACTAAATCTGGGATTCCTGGGAGACATACCTCTAGCTCTGAAAGTGTTCTTGGTGCGTTTTAACTGCGGGAGACTCGCCCTGAATCTGGGTGGCACCATCCCAGGGGACTGGGGACTGGAAATGTACACAAACACAGGAGGCGAGAGCAAGCTGAGCACCAGCGCTGTCCCCTTCTGCCTCCTGATGTGGACGCAGCGTAACCGGCTGCTAAAGCTGCAGCAGTCGCCCCTTCCCAACCGTGACAGACTGCACTCGCAAACTGTGAACCAAAATAAGCTCTCCTATCTTTAAGATGCTTCTGGCGGACATCTTGGCACAGTTAATGAAAAGGGGGAAAAAAAAAAACCCGAATATAGTAAGTCTTCCGAATCTGACAAGCTGTACGTACATGGTATATGTACGTACGTCAATTCAGACATCAGGGTTTTTGCCATAAATATTTGATTTGTGTTTAAGTTTTTTAAAAGTTGACAGCCTTCTGTATAAAAAGCAGGTTCCCACAACCGAGCTGCTCACAGGACACTGGAAAGCCTTCTCTGCTGACGTCAGCTCTGATGGACCATCCTGTATGAGACGCTTGGGTCCAGAGGTGCTGCAGAGTTTGGAGCTCCCAATTCTAAGTCTGCAGACTGCACTGGTGAAACTGGTTTGCACTGGCTTCTCAAAGTCCATTAATTAATGCCACAACTTTACAAGTCCCTGTCTCAGCCAGCACACCGTCAGCCATCAGAGCAGCTCACGGCGGACCTCTCACCTGGCCCTTCCCCATACCAAGTCTTTTCTTCCATCTAGACATCCTGTCTTGGGCTGATTCTCTAGAATGTTCTCCGGCCTCTTTATTCAGTGTCCCCAACTCTGTGCTCCCTGTGCCGGAACTCCAAACCTAAGTGACCCAGATGTGCCCAAATCATTCACACGACCTGGAATTCTCTTCCTCTCTCCTATCCTGGCTCTCCTTTGCTGTTCAGGGCTCAGAAGTCTCCATGCCTGCACCCTGTCTTCCTATCTAGAGCTGGGCAGTGGCCACCGCTCCCCACGACAATCACAATTTCCAACATATACTGAGCCTCACTGTGGGCCAACCAGGCCCCAGCACTTTACACGAGTCAGCTTTTAACCCTGGCACTTCTGTGCAGTCGGGTACTGCATTTCAGACCATCTGTTCCACAGGGAAAGTAGCCATGCCCCTGCAAAGGTGAACTCATTTGCCTCAGGTCACACGGCTGAGGGACAGCTAACCGTGCTCACCACCACAGGACTACTATCAAGGCTACCGGGAAGATGACCACCATGGGTAGCACGGATGGAAAAGAAGGAGCTGGCCAGTCCTTACCGGTGCGACGCTTCGGGAATCCTGATGGGGAGATCTCCATGGAGGGGCTGCTGAAGAAGGGACTGTTCTCAGGACATGTGTCAGGGCTGGGAGGAGCATCCTGTTTGGAGTCGGACACAGGCTTCTGGAAGGAGACAGAAAGAACGTTTCTGGAATACAGGAGATGCATGCATCACCCGGCAGTCGCAGCTACCACGTGCTTCGGAACAGAATGGACTCAGCATCTCGTGTCTACGTCATTTCTGGTTCCGCAGTCCCACCCCCAACCCAGGCCCCCTTCTCTCGCCTGGGTTATCATTCGACCCAGCAACACACTTGTAGTGTCCAGACTCATTCCAGTAAGGACCCCAATATTCTGCCTCCTAAAGTAACGAATCTTCCTTTTTCCGTCACGCATAGGGTGGCCTAACTAAAGACTGTACCTGCCAACCTCCCTTGCAGTTAGCACAATCATAGGCTGAGGACTACAGTTCTCAGCCCCCTGTGCAGCTGGTGTGGTCATGAGACTGAGGACTGCACTCTCAGCCTCCCTTGTAGCTCCCCCAAGGTTCAAAGAGAGGACAAACTCTTGCACATTATCCTGTGATACCAGATACCATAGCATACACACACTCAGATAGTTATTAAAAATAAAATGTAAGTAGAAGCAAGACGAGTCACGAGGAAATGTGACCACAAAAAGCCCAGAGGCCATAAGGCTGGCTCAGCAAATGGGGAGACAGGATTCTAGAAGCTGGAAATGGCATGGAAGTCATCTTCCCTGGAGGCTCCAGAAACGAACGGCCCTGCCTACAACCTAAGATAACCCACTCCAGGTACCTGACCTACAGGATTATAGGGTAACTGTGAAGCAGACAGCGCCACAGCTGTGTTCTCCGTGAGGAATACGATGTCGAGGGGACAAATAAGCCCAGCCTCCCAGAGACGAGGCAGCCTGGGACCCCATACCCAACCCTACTGCTTCAAGGCACATCAGAGATGGCTTGTCTCCTGGACAGCGTCCTCAGGGTCTCAGCTGCGCAGGTGAGCAGGAAACTGGCGGGCCAGAAGTCAGCAAGACAGTTCAGTGGGTAAAGGAGCTCGCTGCCCAAGCCTAGGGACCCGGGTTCAGTTCCTAAAACTCATGTGAAGGTGGAAGGAGAGAGCATCCGGAAGTTGTCCTCTGACCTCTGACCTCCACATGCACAGCAAACGTACACACACACACACACACAAAAGCTAAATTTACAAAGGAAGACCAGATGGCTGCTGGAACGTACCTGGACTTTGGGGGTGCCGGGGCCTTCATCTTCCTCCTCCCCTTCGCTGCTCAGGGCCCGGGCTACCTTTCTTCCTGGCCTCTTCACTGGAGAGTCGCTCTCGGGCACCACTCGGTTCCTCTCCTTCAGCGCCACCCTGGAAGGTGGGAGGGAGGCATGGAACGCATGGCAGACAGCGTGGGGGCGCTGCCCCACGAACTCTGCATCTGTTCCTCTTCTGCTTCAGTGAGCACCTTCTGAGCGCCGCCGTGGCATCCGTCTCTTTTACTTTCTTTCCCTTGAGATGGTCTCATGTGACCAAGTCTGGCCTCAAATTCAGTACGTAGCAGAAGCTGACCTTAAAATCCTGATCCTCCTGCCTACACCTCACCAGCGCTGGGATTGTGGTGTGCGCCACCACACTTGACTTGGTTACATGCACTTCAGCATCTCCCTCCTCCTCCCTTCCTCCATCCCACGCCTGAGGCATCCTGAGTGTCCACGTGGTGGTGGCGTTTCTTAAAGAACAGTTGGATATTTTGGCGGGGGCCAGGCGCCAGCTTGACCCTAACATCCATTTGGAGACCATCTCTCTTAGTTCCAGAAGTTTCGGCAAGGCACACCATCGCCCGGGCAACAGCGCAGCAGTGCAAAGTCTTACATGAGGAAACGGAGACTGTTCTTCTGAGCCACCGTCCCCTTGGTAGCTCCCAGCCTATGGGTGCAGGCATGGCGGCAGGCACGCTGATAGCAGTCACTCAGGTGCTGTGTCCGCAGAAAGCTCACAAGGAGTACCCGCGACTCCCTATTTCCTGGTGACGGGCGATCATCCCACGGAACTTCTTTACAAAGTGGGAACAGGCTCATGTTCAGCACCGCGGGAGTTCCACGGACTTTTTGGGAGCGTTCACCTCAAAACCCAGAGTGTCTAGAACTGTATCTGGCACACAGAAAATACTTGACCGCTGTTTTCTGAGTAAAAGCATGTATTCAATCCCATGAACGGAACAACAAATAGAATCGATTTGTGTATGCTGATCATCTCACTTTTGCTATTTAGAAATAAGCTAAAGGTGTTTCTTCCTGAGGACTGTCAGGAACTGTGCCACAACACTGGCAAACAGGCAGACTAGTGTCTGCCTTATCCATTCATCAGGAATACTAAGCACCTACCGGGTCAGGAAATGTGCTTGCTGCAGCACTGCTCAGCTTCCTCTGGGGCGGGGGGGCGGTTGGTGGAAAGAGTTAAACATTTTTTTAGATTTAAAAAAAAAAATTATTCTTTTAATGTGTATGGGTGTTTTGCTTACACGTACACCTATGTGCCACATGCGTGCCAAGTGCCTTCAGAAGCCAGAAGGCATCTTATCCCCTGGAACTGAAGTTACAGGGTGTTTTGAGTCACCACCTGAGTGCTCGGGAATTAAGCCCGGGTCCTCTGGGAGAGCAGCGAGTGCTCCTGACTGCCGGGCCACCTCTGCACCTCTTGATTTGTCATCATTACTGATTATGTGTACGTCTGTGTGTACACGGGTGCAAGTGCGCACAGGTGTCCCAAGAGGCCGAGGCATAGGATGCCCTACCTGACATGTGGTCCTCTGCAAGAGCAGTGTGCGCTCTTGACTGCTGTATCATCTCTAATCTCCAAGGTCAAATTCTACCTTAGTTCTCTTGAGTTAATGTATTTACAATTACCATATATAATCCCTCAAATGGAGACCTGTGTTACACAAACAAAAATACCTAGACACATAATTATACACACAATAATTCAAAACAACAAAAGCAAGCCGGGCAGTTGTGGCACACGCCTTTAATCCCAGCACTCGGGAGGCAGAGGCACATGGATCTCTGAGTTCGAGGCCAGCCTGGTCTACAGAGTGAGTTACAGGACAGCCAGAGTTACAACAGAAAAACCCATCTCAAAAAAAACTAAGTAGATAAATAAAGCAAATCTAAATATATTAGCATAGAACTGTTACACCCTCAAAGAGAAAGCAACCTACATATTCACCAAAAATGAAAAGCTAAATAATGTCTATAGTATATTCATGGAAGGGGAGAGAACACAGAAGGTAAAAAGAACCGAAGTCCTGTGTTCCTGAATGGGGGAAAAGAACCCTCTCAGCCACGTTAACAGAGACAAGCTGATGAACAGAAATAACATAGAATAACAAGAATAACACATGATCTACAGAGCATGGCCTAAGTAAATCGCAGAAAGCTCGCCTTCATATGCATTTGCACAGAGCCATGCGCATGACACAGTGAGCAACCTCAACACCACCGACTTGACGCCTACGTGTGCGAGTGCCTTTTCTGCGGCAGGCGGTGTGTTACAAATGGCACATCTGTTTACTCGCCGACCCCAGGGAGAAAGCCTGTCGGTTATCAGGCTCCTTTTCCTCACGAGGAAGCTGGGACAAGGGAGGTGAGGTCTCCTGCCCATCATTGCAATCCGGGGATTATAAACGTATTCACATCCATGCTGTGACACGGGGGTGATCGCGTTACCCAAGCAAGGCCTGGGTACACGGCATCTTTCCTGAGACTGTATGAATAAAAATGTGGCCAGCATCTCTACCCCATGGACAGAGTCTGGTCTAGAATGAATGCAAAGCGTGTGGAAACAGAGCATGGACCAGCACTCTCAAGTCCTGGCTCCAGCTGTGCCTGAGCTGGACTTGCCTTTTGGCTGTCAGCTATCTAACTTAAAAATACGGTCTTGAGGCCTGACACATACGAAGCTAAGTTTTTAACACACACAGAAAAAGGATCTTGACTGCTAAAGGCGTATGCCCTGCCCTGACCCCTTTACGTACTTTGGAGGAGACTCCTTCTCTCTGATGCTGTTGGGTGTCTCCTTCTCAGGCTTCTTGGCTTTACTCTCTTTTGTGGGTTGGAAAAATGACCTGGAAGAGCACAAAGGAGTGACAGACATTAACAGCTGTAGTTGTAAGTTGCTGTGGTAGCTCAACGAGGGCGACGAGGCATTTTTCATAGGTGGAAGCCCTGCCAAACCCCAGCAGAGGGAACCACTGTCAAGGCCAACACCACACTCAACGGTGGAACCCCCAACATCTGAGCTCAGGTGTTTCCAGTGATTCAGAACTCCTCAGGTGCAGATCATAAGCAATCAGACATCCCCCACAGAGATCCAACATCTGCAGACAATGCAAAATGCCAAGGCTTATGCATCCTTTTTTCTAACAAGTACAAACAAACAATTGTTTTAAACACAAAAAATAAACTTCCACAACAAACAACACCAATGCTCCACCCACCTGGGCCACACCTGGAGCTCAGGACACCCACCCCCAGCCCTGCACATTGCTCTACTTTTGTATAACCTTAATGGGGGGGGGGTGGCGGAACGGATGGACACCAGGGACATAGCTTAGTGGTACAGGACTTCCCTAGCATAGACAAAGACCAGGGTTTTATTCTATCCTAGTCATGGGAGGGGTGCAGGGGTGCAGGGCGGGTAATAAAGGGCAAGAAACAAAAATAAGAGAGCAAAGGCATCTGAACAAAGAGCTATTATCCCAGGACTAAATATATATATATATATACACACACACACACACACACACACGTACATATATACACACATGTGATTGATATATATCATACACACACACACACACACACATCATATGAGTACCGGGACTTGTGCCCCCCAGGTTCCTAGGGTGAATGTGCAGGTCTGAGTCTTCTAGTATCCGTCCCCCTCCTTTCTCTGACGCACCCCTCTCTCTGCTCTCCTCTCAGTACACAGCCTGAGTGGCCTACACTTACACCTATGATACATGACGCGTGCCCGAGGCCTCGCCAACTAGAGCAGTGCGGGGCACATCTGCAGCTGCTGTGATTGTCCCAAGCCGAAATGTGACCCTAGATACCGCAGGGCCGGAAAGGGGAGAGGTTACCCTCTTCCCTGGGATTGCTAACGTTGGGAGAGCCAGCCTGAGGGTGACGACACCCAAGGTAACCAAGCTGACCACAGAGAGGCGGACCATGACGGCGTTTTGGCGGCTGGATCTAACCGAGCTTGAAGTTGCATACTGCAGCTATGGAAACCAAGTACCTCCCTCTCTCGTTTCCCTAAAGCCACCTTGCATTAGTATGAGGGCTCTCAACTGGCACTGGGGCTGCCCTGTGCACTGAGGGAGGTTCAGTGCGTCCCTAACTTTCGTCCACTAGCTATCAAAAGCACGCCCCAGGCACCTATATGGATCAGAACCAGAAATGTCTCCAAACATCACATGTTCCCACGGGGACAAAACTGAGAATCGCTACCTTAGGGATACCTACCCTGCTACTAAAAATTAATAAATTAATAGATTCAGTACCCTTCTCCCGTGCCCCCTACCCCACAGACACCCATTTTCCAGACTACTCAACTCTAGGAAGTTCAACTTGAAGTCTCACTCAAGGTCTTCTCAGAAAACAGAGATTTAAAGGAGAAAGCCAGGGCTTGGACAATGTATTATGCAGATACTCCCCTCCTGCAGGGAGGAGGGAGCTCAACAGGAAGCACAAGACGAGGAGGCGAGGTGGCTGAGAAGGTTACAAGACTCGCAAGTCCACAATCACTAGAGTGAGGGGGACTCCACAGTGGAGCTCCCCGCGGGTTGAGAAGGTGCTCCAGGGATGCAGCTTTCAGGAGCCACCGCCTGTGCCAAGGCGGGCTTTGGAGTGACTCGGCTCCCTTTCCGTCACTGACTTTCCTGTAAGCGGCGCCCATAAACTCACTGGTTCACTAAAGAGCTAAACTCGGGTGGAACCACTTCTCTGGTTTGTCATCAGTGCCCCGGTTCTCATTTTCCCCCAGGAAGGAGTCGCAGCACAGGGTGCCTTACATGATGGTTCTCTGCATGGTGGCGGCAGAATTCTCCCCCTTCCTCTCTTGTTCTTTTCTTCTCATCAGTTGTACCTGAAAAAGAAATCCAAAGATCTGTTAAGGATGTTAGCTGAGCAGCGACGAAGACTGGGAGGGAGGTGGGGGAGGGGCACACAATACACCACACACTCCTCAAGGAAATAAAGGAACAAATGCAGTCAGGGGCTGCTCGGTGGGAAAGGTGCTTGCTGTAAAAGCAAGAGGACATGAGTCTGAACCTCTAACACTCACATTAAAAAAAAAAGTCAGGCATGGTTGTACATGCCAGGAACCCAGCACTCTGGGGCAAAAGTAGGTAAGAGAAAGGAGGCAGATTCCAGAAGGTCAATGGACAGACAGACAGACTAGCCAGAACATTGAGCTTCAGCGTCAGTGAGAGACCCTGTCTGAAGACAGTAAGACAGAAGAGTATCTGCAATAAGGCAAAATGGTATTTGCACACATGGGCCTGGATGGCCACACACTCGTGTGTATTCCCAAACACGTTACACACATAATGCTTGCTGTACACACGTACACACACACACACACACACAAAGACAAAAAACAGCTATACAATCAGAAACATGCATTTCCTCTCCAGGAAAAGCACCTAACTTTATAAACCGATATGAAACATAGATTGAGATCTACTATAAAAATTTCCAAATTAAAAAAAGGGAAGTGGGGTGAGGGAGAGACGTTTCCTTTCCCATATGGCACGCGCTTCCCATCTAATATGAAACATTTCCTGGGAAGTGTGTCGATTATTTTCGGTTGTGAGTTGTTTTTCTATCTCCCACCCCGTCCTTTCTGGTCCTGAGGAGAGAATCCAGACAGGCAGGGTCTGGGGCCGCTAGGCAAGCACTCTCACCACTAAGCTGCATCCCAAGTCCTCCTCGGCTGCCAAAGGCCAGCTTCCCTTTCCAAATGTCCCTCTGCACCTTGACAACCTCCTTCTCCTGGTCCAAGTTTCTCTGCATCCCTGGCTCCACACACATCCCTAGGCAACAAGCCCCGATCCTCCCCGAAGGATTGCAGACCTCGGCTCCAGACCTCATTTCCCCACCCGTGCCCAGGCCCGTGTCCCTTTCTGGCAGCCAAGCTACCCTCTTCCCCGGCTCTCGACGCGCATCCCGACCAGTGACGTCACCTCGCTCTCACCGCAAGCGTCCGTCTGGCCCCATCACACCTAGCATCGTACGTTCATTCACAGCCGGCGTCGTGCAGCGTTCACGCCTCACACTTAGATCTTCCCTCCAGACCCGGGCCGCACCTCCTCTCCGGAAGCTTCCGATCCCGATGGCCACGCCCACCACAGGGGCCTCTCTCCGGAGCCCCGCCCCCTCCCAGGCCTCCTCTGTGCAGACGCGGGCGCTCCAAGCCTGCAGCGGCCCTGGTGCCCCCGTCAGCCGGCGGCTCTCCCACCACCCGGCTCCTCGCTGCCCTCTCTTCCCCACCACCCCCGCGCCCTCGGCCGCCGCGACGTCCCCCACGTCCGTGTCGCTGCCCGCACCCGGAACCGGGGAATCTCACCGGCGACAAGCGCTCGGCACGCTCGCCGCCCCAGCACCTGCCACGCGCCCACGGCTCCACTTGCCTCTCGGGTCCCCTCGCTGAACGCGGCACTAGCTCGCCCGGCGACGCGCACCCGAAAGCCCCAAACTCGCGCCACACGGATTTTCGCGCGCAGACTTTGGAGGGCGGGGTCGGGGGCGGAGACGGCCGGGGGAGGGGCCCGGGCGCCGCGCGCGCCGTCATTAGCGCCCTGAGGCTGCTGGGAGTTGTAGTCTTCGGAACGTGAAGCCGCCTGGAAATGGGACGGAGTGGGGAGGGGAGGGGCGCTGTCCCGCACAGCATGCCGGGAAGCGGCCCCGAGTCTGTCCTCCCCGTAGATGATCCGGTGAGGCTGCGATCCGGTAAAGGGTGACAGGAGGGGAGAGGAGAAGGGCTGGTGAAAAGCCGCCTTGCCGGGCACTGCGGGAAGAGAGGCGGGAGACCGCGCGGGGCATCCCGGGAGCAAGGGCCGGGCCGGGTGTGTGCGCGAGGCATTGTGGGAGGTGGACGCCGCTCCGGGTTGGGTAGGTGAGTTGAGGGGGAGGGGGCGGGAAGGGTGCACAGCTGGGGGAGTGGAGAAGCACCGCTGTGTGGGATGGTTGGGCCGGGAGGGGCGGCGGAGAGCCGGGCTGGGAGAGTCTGGGGAGGTCGGAGCCGGCTAGAAGGTGCTGAGCGAGGGAGGGAGCGAAGGCTCAGTGGGACCTGGGGGGTGGGGGGAGCATCAGGGGTGAAGAAGCCCATCTGAGAACAAGGGGCCATGTCCAGAACGAAAACTCACGTTGAGAATAGTAGGTCCTGCTAGGAAGAGGGGGCTGCAACTTGACCCAGGTGGCTAGTAAATCTTAGAAAGAGTGTAGACCACAGATGAATAGTGTGACACTTCTGAGTTGAATTGGCCACAAGTGGGCCACACCCCTGTAGGCAAAGGATCCATGACTGAGTGTGGGGAGCGCATGTGGAGATAAGAGCATCTCTGGGAAGCAGAAGCCGCAGGTCAGTGTAGCGTGTCAAGGAGCCATATCTGAGTGAGAGACAGCAGCCGCGTATCTAACACAGATATCTAGGGAGGAGAAAGCCACGGTGTATGAAGAATATACCTGAGGGTGAGAGATCCCTGCCTAGCTACGAGGACAGAGAGGAGTCCGATCAAATGTAGACTCGTGCGAAAAGGAAGTCCTGGGTGAATTTGCCCGCTAGAGTGGGAGACACATCTGGAGGAAGAAATCTTAGCCAGAAGTTAGGAAGGCGTCTGCAAAGATTTCCTCAAGTGGGCTAAAGGCAAACATTTTGAAGAACGGATTTCACTTGGACCTAGAGGTCACATCTGAGGCAACTAGGCTAGAATTGAAATTCATTAAGAGTCAGCTGAACCTGGCGAAGCAACAGGTGGACCACAGAAATGGGATGGAGATTCCTATCTGGAAAACAAGCAGTAAAACCAGTTGGATCTGCCCAGAGACGTACCTGAGGCACCAGCGGATGATAGGACAGTCTGTGAATGGGGGAAACGGGGCGACCTAGAGGTGGGGATGGGTCTGATGATCAGCTTTTCCTCCTGCTTCCCCTCAGGGCCCCAGGATGGAGCTGACAGAACCGCCACCAGGCACAGCAGTGCAGAAGGAGGAACAGGAATTGTTGGATCGAACCTTCTTCTCTTGGGCTGAGTTCAGCCGCTTCTTCGACAAGTGGTGCCAACAGCGGCTGGTGGTCTTCTCGGTGAAGAGCTCCAAACATGTCGCACACAGCCCCTGGGCCAGCGGGCCCCCTCTGTACAGGCTCATCCATGTGCTCAAGTACAGCTACGTGCTGCTGGTATGCAAGGACGTGCGCATGCCCGACCAGTCCACGGTGGCGCGGTGCGTGAGCCTGAGGTGTACCCCTGTAGGGGGAGGGGACCGAGGGGTGAGCCGGACAGAGAGCCTCCCACCCATAGATCCAAAACCAGGGAGAGGAGAGGAGCCCACTGACTCTGCCGAGTACAGAGAGGCCAGGCAGGATAGATTCAAGGAAGGACGCTTACTGAGACAGGGAGAGACTGAGCCAGGAGTCAGACATACTCACTGCAACACAACCGAGGCTTGACATACGGGGTCTAGTAGAAGCCCTGAGAGAGAGTGAGGAACAAGACAAAAGGAAATGGGAGAATTGGTTTCCCCAAATACCAGAGCCAGCCAGGGAGGTAGAGAGCCAGAGTTTACACCCCCCCCCCCATCTTTTCACGCCTACCAGGAGCATCCTGGGAGACTGAACTACAGTGAAAGCGACAAGACAGGAAGATATCTCTCTATTCAATGTAGAACCGGGTCCTGTACTGGGAACTGGGGCTATTTTAGACAAAAATCTGCCCGTTTCTGGAACTTTCTAACTGTGCAGAAAGATTGGTGGTAAAAGAATAAGCTGGCAGGTAGTTCCTGTAGTGCCACCAAAGGGTTGGTTGACAGTCAAAGAGGGCCACCCTGGGCTAGGGGCATGCTCTCACTGATAATGTCTCCAGTCTTGAACATAGGACAAGACAAAGCCACGCTTCTGTATAGCCAACGGTCAGCTGCTGGGACAGTTCGTCCCCTTTTCTACCAATTTTTACTGCCTCGTGCTCAGACCTGTCGCTGCTTTATCTTGCCTACTGAGCGCGTGTGTGTTTGTGTGTGTGTGTGTGTGTGTGTGTGTGTGAGTCCATTGGTTTGAAGCCATGGATAAGAGAGTGCTGAAGGATATAAGCTATGCCTTTAAGCTGCCAAACTCCAGCTCCGCTGGAGTGGAGCATTATTGAGCAGTATATTTCACACCCCCAAACCTCAGTTTTCGCATCCCTGAAATGGGGCTAGCGCATGCAAACCTGCATCTGAGGACCATCGTGAGGCTGTAAGGGCATGCATACGAAGGCATTTACCCCGTGTCTGGCATCCTGAGCAGCCAATGAAGTGATAATTGTTACCTGGGACTGATGTCTACCCACAGTGACTGTGAAGGAAATAACTTCACTTTCCTGGGCTCGAGTTTGCTCATACTAGGAACACAGAAGTATCTGTGTCATAGGTTCTGGATAAATGGAATAATACTTGTTGATTGTTCAGAAGGGCATCCTCGAGGAGCAAGCACTCCACAGCTGTTCCTGCCCGAGGCATTTCAACACTCGCTGTGGGAGTGTGCTCTAGTTCCTTATTCGAGAAGTCGAGATTCAGAGTCTAATACAGAGCAGCGCCGAGCACGTGTCTTCACGTGACTGTCCAGAGAGTGAGCGCTTGCAAAAGGGCCAGGTCCGAAACAGAATCCGCCTGGGCCAGCAGGACCCAGCTAAACATCTAACAACCATTTACCGGAGGGAGTGCCTCTCGTGCGCGCGCATATGCGTATGCGCTTTATGCGGTGTTTGGACACCGGAGGTGATTATCTCAGCTCTAGAACCACTCGAAATCTGAGGAAGGAGACAGAGACCAAAGGGACTGAAGAGAGAGAGGAGAGAGCACGAAGGAAGACAGATGTTTCAAATAGTCACGCATAGTAGAGAGAGTCAAGGTGGGGGTGGAGAGTAGACGGAAAAGGAAATGACCCATTCTACTTAAAATCTCTTTTTACGTGTATTTATTTGGGGGGTGGGGGGCAGAAGCATGCCACAGTCTAGGTGTGACAGTCAGAACAACTTGAGTGAGTCCTTTCTCTCCTTCCTCCACGTGGCTCCCAGGGAACCAACTCAGGCCCTTAGGTTTGACTTGACAACACGGTCTTTACCCACTGAGCCATCTTTATACCTGAAATCTTAGGAGTGGTTCTAGAAGGTTTTCCAGAAGAGAGGACCAGTATAATGTCCTTAGAAAGTTTTATCTATCTACTTACGCACATATGTTTTTCAACACATGGTGCTTACTATCCGTAGTTACTGTCTCAGTGTTCTGCGAAGGCCAGGAAGAGCCACTGGGCAGGGTGTGCGTGACTGTGGAGAGAAACCTGTGCCCTGAATGTGGGCCGGATGACGCAGGGGACAGAACGATTGGTTCCCGGGTGGAGAGCTCTACGGTCGGGGGCTGCTGGCTAGTTTTGGGACAGAGAATTGAAGTCATCATTTCTAAGCTCTTGCACCTGGCCCTACGCAGGGCCTGTCCAGTGCCACAGTCCAGGGACAGGCCATGGCTTGACGTCCGCAGCAGGGACAGTGTCAAAGTCGGGACCCGGCAGGGCCGAGTCCAGGGACTGGGGCTTCATCCTTGGGATACCAAGTTCCAAAAGGCCGTGAGCAGAGTCAGTGCCGATTTAGGAAAGTGTCCTCCGTGTGCCCGTGGTCTAGAGGGCAGGGCCAAGAGGCCAAGGAGGATGCCGAGCGTCTGGGGAGTGTGAGTATCCCACTTTCCAGAGAGTCGGTGGCCTTACGTTGCCTTCCACGTGCCTCCAGCTCTTCAGCACCAGTGTCGTTCCCCTGACACACTTCTCGGTAGGACAGTGTTTCTCAACCCTTCCCAACACACCCCAGCCTTCGAAACCACAAAGTCTGCAAGATGAACAACAATTCCGTCAGGCCGATGAGGTGGCTCAGTGAGGTAAGGTGCCTGCAGCCAAGCCTGAGCACCGCAGTTTGATCCCAGGGATCCAGATGACAGAAGGAGAGAAAGGACTCTCACAAGCTCCCCTCCGAGCTCCACACCTGCCCTGACATAACTGTTTTTTTTTTTTTAATTTAAGAATAAACATGAGAGGAGCACCAAACGGATGAAAACCATGTCCATAATTATGGAGGGGGAAAAATGTTTTTGGAATAACAACTACCATTTTTTAAATATTTGCTTGTCCCCTCTCTCTAACCACAGTACGTCACTTAACTCCTCTCATCAAGCCCAGAATGGTGGTGTTTCAGCCCCAGTTTCCAGATGAGAAAACTGAGGCACGAGGAAGTTAAATGACCCATGGGAAAACCAGGACCTGACCCCACAGTCTTGGTTTCAATTTCCACCGCTTCTAATTTCCATCCTATCTTGCTCCACCCATGTGTATCTCAGTTACGGATTATCAGTGCAGGAGTCAAGTGTTCCGAACCCTGATGGTCTCGTGGTCCTGGGGACTAGGCCGGGAGTCCATTCAAGAAAACTGTTATGTGTGTCTTCAGATGTAGTAGGGAACACCGGCATCCCTCCCACCGTCATCCTACTGTGTGCTGGGATCTACCCCAGGCCGGGATTCATCAGAAAGAACTTCCCGATGGGGTCGGTGCTGGCTAGGTATGGTCTGAAGGAGAAGAGTTGAATGAATGTAAAGAAAGACAAAGGATACTTCTGGAAGGAAGAGTGTGTTATGTCGGTGGCTGTAGAGACGGAAAAGACGTGTACGATCCAGACGTGTTTCAAAAATATGGCAGGCAGGGTGTGGTGACGGGCGGCTCTGGTGAGGCATGATTGGCGGCTGAATGTGTTGGTAGGTGTTTAGGCAGGATTCAGCGATCCACTCAGTGTACAGTTGTGGTTGGTTCCCGCAGATGGACTCCAGAGCACCAGAGTCCACTAACTTGTGTAGCAATTGCATATGACTGATGTATGTCTTCCTGTGAAATTTTAAGTGCCTCTACACGGCATGTGATAGCTACCGCGTGCATGTGCTTAACCCTGTTGTACTGCTTGGGGAACAGGGACAGTGTGTACATACGCAGTATAGATTTTTTTTTGGGGGGGAGGAGTGTCCAGGTAACTTTGATTCATGATCGGAGGATCTGCATACCAATGGGTATGGGGGAACCATAGATATATAGATACATAGATAAATATATATATATATGTATATTTGCTGAGCGTCTCTGAGGGTCAGGTGCTGCACTAGGTGACAGGTAAAATGGGCCGTTCCTGTCCATATGGAGTTTGCATATAGGAGTTACCCACCTTTACATGCAGGGAAGTAGCTTCTGAAAATGGCACATTGAGGTACCCGTACTTTGTCACGTGAGATGCCAGGACCCCACAGAGGACATGTGTTTTCTGTTAAGATGGATGGCTTCACAGAAGAGATTGTGTACCCTGAATGAAGACCTGACCTAAGGGCAGAAACCACCCAGGCTCAAAGTGGCCGGGCCAGACTCCCAACAAATGGCTAAGGCCTCTCCTTAGAACATAGACTGGGTGGGATCTTGGGAATGTGCTATTTTGGGTCGATCAAATGTGGCTGCATGTTGCTCCCACCTGATACCGCTGTGGGATCTCTACGTCTGTTTTCTTTTTTTTATTTATCATACTGTATATTCTTTAGAATTTTCTGATCCCGTCACCGAGGCAGGGAGATTGTGGATTCAGGGCCAGCCTGGGTTGCACAGCGACTCTCAAACACCAAAATAGATCACTTTTCTAACTTCATGTTTTATTATTTGAAATAAGAGGGAAGTCGGATTTCTTCAATTTTCTTTTCATTTTAACCGGCTGGCTCCTGGATGCACATGTAGGGGAAAAGACCTGTCTCAAGGGAAACTTTTATTATGCTGTTGATCCTGAGGACAGTCACCTTCTCAGGAGCATTTTGGGGAAAATGGAAGACCGTTTTTGGGGATCCACTACTGATATTTTACTAGACTACCAAGGAACCATGACGCCCTAAGTACGTGGGCTCTATATGTTACAAGGGCCATCGAGCGAAGAAGCTTTCACTCAAAAAGTCTTATTGAAACAAAGCCACGCTGTTCATTTTTGTGCGTTTGCATGTATCTGCTTGCCATATATCTACTATCTGAGGCTTGGCAGAAAGTGTTTGCCAAATACTATCCTATAGGTAAACTCTCCCGCTGAGGGGTGAAAAGCATGCTAATAGCACACCACTCCATAGAGAGACTCTGCTGTGGAACTCTCTTTCGGGAAGATGTCAATTTAAATATTATTATTATGAAAATAACTCCTTGTTTAAGATACTAGGATCAAACCCAAATACCGGATTTTTCCTATTCTCATTCATTCTTTACAGTACTGATTATAACCCCCTAAATTGATCTCATGCAACGGGCTGTGCTCTGCCGTTTGAGAATCCCTGTCGCAGGCTCCCACAGAGAGGTATCTAAGAGAGTGTCTGCGGAGTTCAATTATTGGGAAATCTCTTAATAGTTGTCAGGGTCATGGAGTAGAGCAGTAGTCAGCAAGAGAAAAGCCTGCTGGGAGAATCTTAACAGCCTTCAAAGGATACACCAAAGATAACCGTTGTCTTTGTCTCCTGTTTTGTAACCCAACTACCACAAGTATGGTGGCTTAAACCTTTTTTTTTTTTTTTTTTTTTTTTTGAGGCAGAATTTCATGTTGGCCAGATTGACTTGTTTGATTTGAGTTTCCTGTATAGCTGAGGTTGACCTTGAATTCCTGATCCTAGAGGTGCAAGGACAAGTGTTCTCTACCCTTCCAGCTCCTGGGGCCCACACAAGTGCTTTGGTTCTTTCTCTGAACCTTTTACTTTCTTCTCTCCCTCATAAGGATCCCGGTGATGGTATCAGCTCCCTCGCTGCCACTGCAATCCAGAACTGTCCCATCTTAAAATGCTTAATTTAATCGCATTTAAAAAGTCCCTTGAACAATGTTAGGCGGCGTACAGTTCTGATGACTAAAGATGTAGACACTTGTGATAGGCTATCAATTTTACTGCTTGCTAAAAAGCAGAGGGGTTTTTGCAGAACGTAACATACAGAAAAACTCACACACTATGCATTTTCAACGTGATGACTTTGTCCCAAATAAAATGCATGTGTAACCAGCATTCAAAACAAAACCTAGAACTCATCTGGGTCTCCAAAAGTCCCCACATCATCCCTCCTAGGGCTAACCACTCAAGGACACTGCTATCTAGTCTGGCAGTTAGGGGTGAACTTAGTCTGCCATTGAATTTAATGTAAATGAGAATCCCACAATGGGTTGCCCTTCTGTTCTTAGCTTTGGTGAGATACTTCTACATTGCATGTAGTGGTTAGTTGGTTCTTAGTGTTGGTTGGTGTTACATATTTTTAGAGTATATCAGAGCCTGCTTTCTTGACCTGTGGCTGTTTATCTGGGTTTCGGGTTCCTGGCTGGTATACATAGACCTGTCAGTGTATACCAGTCAGTGTCCTTTGGTGCCCACGTGCAGGCAATCATGTCATTTAGAATCAGGTACAGGACTCTGTAGGTAGGTATGTGTCCCTCCTACCCCACTGTTCAAAGTGTCTTTGACACACCAGTGATAGATGCCCCATATCCCAATGTTACCAGTCTTTTCTTGAAGATTTTTATTTTCCTTTTCTGCATTCGTTGCTTTAAGAAGGGGTCTGCCTGTGCTGCCCAGTCTAGTCTGGAATTTCTGGACTCAGGTGACTTTCCTACCTCTGGCTTCCTGAGTAGCTGGATACACAAAGTTTGGAAGCAGAATTATACCATACATTGCTTGTGGGTTTGAAAAGATGGCAAGGCAGAGAATGTAATTACAGGTAGTGGTTGCTTCTAAAGACAGAAGGAAGGGAGAACTCATGAAGGCCTCATCTGAAGGTGGTATTGTGAAACCAGAAGCAGACACAAGACAATCTGAAGTGTTTTTATATGATTTTATTACATTAATCTACTTAACTGCATGTGTGTGTTCATGTGGGTAGCAATCGGAGAGCAGTTTACAGGAATCTGTTCTCTTCCTTCCACCACGTGGGTTCCAAGGACCCACAGCTCTGGCTTAGTGGCAAGCATCTTTACCCACTGTGCCATCTCGCCAATCCCTGAAGTATTTTATTGCTAAAAATTTCTGGCAGTAACATAGCAAGGTGTGCGGTCACTTTGGACGGAGTCGGGTGTGTGGGTATAAGATTTTTGACCAGTGTGTAGAGCTCTCCATGTTGTTGATGCTGTTTGAGTCTTTTGAGAACCTTAAGCACACCAGTTCTTTTCCATTCCCATAAGGGTCCGATGAGGGAAGTCTGTTACCATTTCCCTTTTACCATACAAGGAAAACGCTTTCCACTCTTGTATGTCCTCGAAACTTAAGGAGAAAGAGGGAGAGAGGAGGGAGGGAGGGAGGGAACCGAACAGAGAGGACTGAGGCTGCGCAAGAGGGTTGTGACAGAGGCGCTGGTGGTTCCCCCTGCAGGCCTCCCCAGCCCGGCTGCCCGGCCTTCATCACTGTCAAGCTGAGCCCTTTGCGGGATCGACTCGTGGTGTCTGAGTGCCAGCTGACCCACTCGCACCCCGCCTGCCCACGGGAGTTCGCCTACCACTTCCGCCCGGGCTACTTGCTGGCCAATGCCTGCCTGCCGGTCCGCATCACCAACCAGATCTCCAAGCAGTTCGTGGCTCCTGCCGACGTGCGCCGCCTGTTGTCCCACTGCAAGGGCCCAGAGCACGGGGTCCTGGATGCCCTGCAAGTGCTCGAGGGGCTCTTCCGCACAGATCCGGAGGCCAAGGTAGGGTCTCACAGGAGGCAGCGTTGGGCAGGGAGAACCATAGTGAGTGACTTCATGGGTGGTTCATTCATTCTCTCCCCACACGCCTCTTCGTTCATTCATCTGTTTATTCAGTAAGTACCCGCTAGGGTGTTAAGGTGCCAGCCACAGAACATAGTCTGGTGGGGGATTCCCAGCAGCAGCTTTCTGAGGGAGCCCCAGACATGCATGACTGACGAGCCTTGAAATGCAACCAGTGCCATAAGGGTCTGAGTTCGTTTTAATTGATTGAAACTTGAAACAAGCCTGTATGGCTGTTCGCTGCCTTTCGTAAGTTCTAGTGGCAGAAACAAAAACACCCAGATAGGGTATCGGTTAATTACCAATTAGTTACTAGTTAATTTTTTTCAACTTGGACTGTACAAACAGAACGTGCATAAATAAGTCCACTGTTTAATGACTGTTCCCAGGAGATGCCTCTGAGCTCGCCTCCGGGGAAGCTGTGTTGTATAATGTGGATGGAGTGAAAAGTATTGTAAAGCAAAGTAAGCCAGGTGTTTTTAACTATCTGTTACTTATCTTTGCACTCCTGGGAATAGAACTTGAGGCCTATTACATGCTGGGCAACCACTCTACCTCTGAACAGCGTCCCCAGCCCGTCACTGGGGGATTCTAGTCAGGTGCTCTACCGCTGAGCCGAAACTTCAGCCTCTCCCTGGGACATCTGGGCAAGCATTCCACCTCCGAGCTACATCTCCACCCCACCTTTCTATACTGAGAGTAATTTTATTTCTGCTAACTAGTATACTAGCCATTGGCCTCGTACGCTCTTGATCATTGGAAACAACTCTGACGTGATCGAGGAACTGGGTTTTTGGTTGTTCATCTAGTTGGTTGGATGGTTGGTTGGTTGGTTTGGGTTTTTTGTTTTTTGTTGTTGTTGTTTGGTTGTGTGGTAAGAGTGCACACTGCACCCGGGGTTGGCCTTGACTGCTTTCCAACATTTTTTTTAACATACTACATTTATTCATTTGTGAGAGTGGGTACGCAGGTGTGCCCATGCCACAGCTTGCATGCAGAGGTCAGTTCTTTACTTCTACCATATAGGTCTTGAGGATCAAAGTCTGGTCCTTGGGCTTGGCGGCAAGCACTTTCACCTGCTGATCCACCTTGATGGACCCTCTGCCTCTGTTTTTTAAGACGGAGACCGTCGCTGAACCTGAAGCTCATTAATTTGACTAGGCTGGCTATCTAGCCAGTGAGCTTCAGGGATCTACCTGTCTCTGCCACCCCCACTCCCACCCCTGTAGCATTATGTCTCTGTGACAGCTCAGCAAGGACAACAAGGAAGCATAATCATAGATGCAAGCCCTGCCAGACCTCAGCAAAGGAAACCATCATCATAGCCAACACCATACTGGACAGTGGGACCCCAGAGACATACTGCTACAAATGTCACCCAGCGTGGGGCGCCATTTATAGTAGTACGCTGCAGTGGCAGCCCAGCAAGGAAGACAAGGAGACATTCTCATATGTGCAAACTCTGCGAGCCCTCAATAGAGGGAACCACTGTCATGGCAAGCACCATCCTCAACAGTGGAACCCTAAGTGTCTCAGCTCAGGTGTTTTCATTGATCCAGAACTCCTCACGTGTTCTACTGATAGCATATGCAGATCATTAGCAATCAACATCCCCCATATAGCCAAACCTGCAAACAATACAAAACGCCAAGACCTAGACAGCCCCTCACCCAACAGTGCACAAAACAATTATTTTATACATAACTAAAAATAAACTACCACAACACGCCCCCCCCAGTCCTGCTGGCTTTTTATGTCAGTTCTAGGCATCTGAACTTAGGTCCTGCACTTGAGTGGCAGGCACTTTACCAACTATGCCACTTCTCCAGCCCAGAACTGGAGTTTTTAAGTAATTGAATTTAAACAGACCTCATCACTAGTGTGGCTTTTGCATCAAGTAGCACAGAGATGTTCATGGGCAGGTAAGTTTGCTTTTCTGTATTTAAATGTGTGATATGTGTGTGTGTGTGTGTGTGTGTGTATATGTATACACACACACACACACACACACACACACACACACATATCCGGTGCACAAAGCTTTGAGATCATGACCTTGAATTCCTGATCACTCAGCCTCCATTTCCTGAGCACTAGGAATACAGTCATGTGCTACCATGCCTAGCACACAAATGGTTTGTCTTACCTTGCATGCTGAAGAATTGCAAATGTCAATATCTTTCCTTCTTTCTCTGGGGCTTGGTCAGGTCCCCAGAGAAAAGTCTCCCCACCTCCTGACTGGGGGTGAAGGCCAGGCTGCCAGAGTCTAGCAACCATGTGGGGAAGAGACTGGAGCTAGCAGTCAGCATGATGTATGCCTACCCTGCATGGAGCTTGGAATCTCCCTCCTATATCCTCAGGTGGGCCTGTTTTTCCCAAGGCCAGCAACCTTTCCCATTTCCCCTGTTTATAGAATAAACCTCCAGTCACTCGGAAGAGTGACAGCCTAGAGGCAGAGACGAAACACAGTTTCCAGCAGCCTTCACCTGGTCTTATAGGAACATCCTGTGTTGCCCGGTCCTAACAGGGATCGGTTTCTGCCCACTTAGGATTCATAGATTTTGTGGGTGGGGTGGGTGGGATGACAATCGATTTCCTCACCTGCTTTCCAGTTTCCAAGGTAAGTTGCACCTGACATCTTTTCTCTCTTCCCTGTCTTTTGAGGTTGAGGACAGAGTGGGGTGCTCAGTCCATCCCCTTGCATATCTCACCCAGTTTCTTTATTGTGTGTGTGTGTGTGTGTGTGTGTAAATAATTATATATTATTTTATTTTATATATTTTATATATATTATAATATCTGTATTATGAAGCATATCAGTAATCTGAAAAGGAGTTCTTTACTGTCATCTCAAGACTAGATAAGCAACATCCATATATTCCTTTCAGTTTGCAGCAATTTTCTAAGTAAGATTGCATTAGCTTTAACTCACTATACTGAAATGCCCAAGGCCATAAACTTACAAAATAAACAGGTCCATCTTGAGGTTCAGGTCAAGAATCAGCACCCTTGTTGCTTTGGGCCTCTGGCATGGTGGTGTGGCACATCACATGGAGAGCATATTTCAGGACAGGCTCCTCCAGGCAAGGCAGGAAACAGAATCTTCAAAGACAAGTGGGGGTCATGGTCTCTCAGATGCATACCCCAATGAACTAAAGACCGCTCATAAGACTCCAGGGAGCCTTTAACCCATACACCGTTGCAGGACACTGCTGGTACTCAAAAGCATAGCAGAGATTGTTTTGGAAAGCTCAATACCTGGCCCTTTTCTCTGTATTTCATTGACTAAAACAAGCCATTATGCTACCTACCAGAAAAGTACATGAAGTACAAAATACTGACTGCCCACGATCGAGAATACTAGTCACTTGTCATGGTTAAAGTATGAAATGTCCCCTATAGACTCATGTGCTTGAATGCATGGCCCGGTCTGTGACACAGTTTTGGAATGTCATAGATCCTTTATGAGACGGAGCATTGCTAGAGGAAGTGGGTCTCCGGGCAAGTCCCGAGTCCTACAGCTTGGCCCAACATCCTACTGGAGCTCCGCTTCCTAGCTACAGTCACAGGCAACCAGCCACTTCACATTCCTCCAATCCTCATGCCTGCTGTGAAGGACGGTAGCCCCTCAAACTGTAAGCCAAAATAAACTCTTCCTCACTTAGTTGTCTCTTAGCAGGTATTTGGTCAGAGTGACAGGAGAAATAACCAGTACATTTGGCAAAGGACAAAGACAGGGGCCATGTCATCAAGACCTTCCCCAAGTTTTGCCAATGCTCATATCACACCTGTCATCTTTGGAGGGATATAGTCAAAGCTGGCAACTTGATTTTTTACTCTCAATATATTCTGGAAGCTTCCCATGCACTGTGGTTTTGCTGTTTACTACCTGTGGGTGAACACATTATAAACAGGTAACTTAGTTTCTTGGAGCCTCAGTTCATCTTGAAACGGAGAAGATTATGATGATAGATACGACTTTATAAGTGTGTGTGTCGGGGAATGTGTGAACTTCTCCTCGGGAGATGAACAAATGTCTATTCACCCCAGATAGGGCACCAACAATGTACCCAAGAAGCAGTTACTCCCAAGTCTAGCTTGGTAAACTGGTGAGTTTATTTAGGGTTAGAGGATACATAAGGGCAGTTCACAAGGAGCTACAGTAATAAATGTCTCTCTCCTAGTAACCAATAACAGCCTACACATTCTTGGGCAGGGGCCAGTCCTCGGGAGCCACTCCCCACCATCAGGGTAGAACTTCAATAGGCCCAGTCTTGTGCAGGTCTCAGACAAAGGGTGAGTGTGTGTGTGTGTGTGTGCAGCTGCTAATCTCATGCCTAGTTGACACTGTTTCACAACAGTGAGAAAGGAACAGAGAGAATCCAGAAAGTAAGAGGCCCTGCATATTTTAGCTGTTTAGCTCTTGTCCCTCCCTCGTTTCCTTCCCTTCAGGACAAAGTGGAGAGTAATATCTGGTCGTGTGGAAGGGGAACGGTATGTACAGGGAGGCATGAGAAGGAGTGGTAAGTGCTGTGGTCTCTGTCTCAGCGTTTCTAGCCCCTTCCCGCTGCCTGCACACACCAGGGACGTTGCCCCTCAAGCTGTCCCCTCTCCGCAGATGCTCCTCGAAGACAGAGCCTGCGAGCCTGCCCTCATGCCCATGCTACCTGGACTCAAATCCTTACTGTCACCACCCATCTGGATAACCCCAGGCAAGCAAGTGGCCTGCCTCTCTGTGTCTCGGTTTCCACCTCCGAGAGAGGGAGGGGGTAACTACGGCGCATGCTTTGCAGGGTTATTAAAGGATTTGGGGGAATGCCAGGAGAGAAGCTGTCTGGTGCATGACTAATCTGCCTCAGCACCTCATTCGCCTAGAAACATCTCGAGATGCATTCCTCTTTATTTTGCTGCCTCTCCCACATACGCACTCTGCAGAGCACCTTATTTATACTCTCCCCACCCTAAGCCGTACTCTGCGTATCATGCTTACCCTGTAAATATCTGGGAGAGAACTAAACCTGTTTGTAATATTAGCCCCACCTTCATCAAATATCAGCACGCTCACACGTCTCCCAACCCTGACTTCACTCCCAAAGGCCTGAACCTGCCTCCTAGATCCACCACTTGCTAACCCCGAGACTTGGGCAGGTCACTCCCCTGGTGCTGTTGGAGACCTTTTCGGCCACCCTGGGGTTCAGCGATTCCCTAGGAGTCACAGAACCCAGAAAGCATGCTACACTCACAGTTAGTAGTTTCTTACAACAAAGCAACACAGCTTCAATCAAAATGTAAACAGCTACATGTGGCCGCCCTCCTGGTCCAGCAGGTGTGGGTGGAAGATCTTCTAAGGAAATTCAAACGACAGGGTAAAATGATGGAGGCTGGAGGGATGGGTCAGTGGTTGAGGTCACTGGGTGATCTTCCAGATGACCCAGGTCGATTTCCAATACCTACCCGAAGGCTCACAACTGTAACTCCAGTTCCAGGGGATCCAACACCCTCTTTTGGCCACCAAGGTCACCAACCACATACACGATACACAAACATACATGCAGACACACACACAAACCACACACAAATAATAATAATAATAAATACTAAGTAGTGACGTCTGAAAGTATTGTAGCAGAACTGTAACTCAGACAATGATGAACTTACTGCATGTTTTTTCTTAAAATATATTGAAGCCAGGTGGTAGTACACGCCTGTAATCCCAGCACTCGGGAGGCAGAAGCAGACAGATCCCTGTGAGTTCGAGGCCAGCCTGGTCTACAGAGCTAGTTCTAGGTCAGCCAGGAAGAATACAAAGGAACCCTGTCTCCAAAAACGTGTGTGTGTGTGTGTGTGTGTGTGTGTTGAATCTCAGTATCCTTTGGAGTGCTAAGTGTGTGATTGTAGGGTTAGAAAACCAATGCCTTCTCTTTGAACTCTGCCAAACCTATTATTTAGTAGGTGCGTGGGGGTGGGTGTGTGTGTGTGTGTGTTGAATCTCAGTATCATTTGGAGTGCTAAGTGTATGATTTTAGGGTTAGGAAAACAATGCCTTTCTTCTCTTTGGACTCTCCCAAACCTATTATTTAGTGTCTCTCTTTCTCCCTCCCCCCCTCCTCTGTGTGTGTGTGTGTGTGTGTGTGTGTGTGTGTGTGTGTGTTGCAAACACCTGAACATAAGGGTGCACGTGTTCATGCAGAAGCCAGAGCAGAACATGGCCTCTCTTCCTCTTATCGCTGGGTTATTGCCTTGAGACATGATCTCATGCTGGAGTGGAAAATCGCTGTCTTCAGCTAGACTGGCCCCTCCAGACTCTCGGGATCTGCCTGTCCCCGCTTCCCAGGGCTGGGGTCACAGTCACGGCATGCCCAGTCTTTTTCACATTAGTGTTGTGGTTTTGAATCAGGTCCTCGTGCTCACCCTGTCCATCGCGCCATCTCCTCAGTCTGCCTCCACGTTCTTGAGTAGGTTTTGTGAAGGCTGAACATGATTTTCTTTAATAGCCTTGCAGAATGAAGGTTGGACTATGGCAGAATGGCTGCAGAGAGTTCTCTGATGAAATTGGATTCAGATTCTATTCCCATAGCTGTGGGTTACTTCTTACAGAAACTGGTTGAAGGAGCCCCAGCCACTGGCGCAGTACCTGAAGATCTGGGTCTAGTGGTGTATCTCAGTTAGAGTGCTTGCTAAACTTGGTTCCCTCCGTTCCACCCCCAGCCCCTAATAGAAAGCAAGTACAGTGGCACGTGCCTGTAATCCACATCTCAGAACAGGGCTTCTCAACACTCCAAATGCTACAACCGTTCAATACAGTGTCTCATGCTGTGGTGACTCCCCCAACCGTAAGATTATTTTCATTGCTACTTCATAAGTGTAATCTTGCTACTGTTATGAATCACAATATAAGTACCTGCTGCACAGATGGTCTTAGGTGGCCCTTGTGAAAGGGTCATTCAACCCCCAAAGACGTCAAGACCTACGGATTGATAACCGCTGTCTTAGAAGGTAGGCACAGAAGGGTAAGTTCAAGGTCGACCTTAGCTACATAGTTTGAGACTAACCTAGGCTACATGAAACCCTGTCTGGGCATGGGAGAAGGAGAAAGTCTTTGAGCAGAAAGTCAATATGGAGCTTGGACTCTGCATACATACCGCTTCTTAGTAACAAAGATGTCGCTTGCCACTCTAGTCACATGACTCGCTGTCATGTGAGTTTTAGAGATGAGATGGAGGTAAGGCAAGCTGCCAGAAGCCACTCACCAGGAAGAGGGTGGTGCAGGACCTCAGGTGGGGCAGTCTGGTCCAGTAAGCTTTGTTAAAACTGCTGCTCCCTCTCAGGGATGGGAGGAAGGATTAGCCAATCCCTAGAAGACAAAACCAGCAGGAATGGAGGTTAAAGAGAGAGAGGTTCAAATAAAGACCGTGTGATCTGACTACAGCCTGCTGCTTACCTGTGGCCCTCAAACTAAAACTGAGAGGACCCGCCTCGGAGGCTTGTCTAAGCAGATTCTAAGTCGTAGCTCCAGCAGCTGCAGACAGGGTCTAGACAGCTGTCTGTCTCTAGTGCTTCTGGAGTTCTAGCCTGCCACTGGGTACCGGAAGGAGTAATGCCCGGCTTCCACCACAGCGACTAGGACTCGAGAGAATCACAGGGGCCAACCGTATCTATTGTACGTGCAGGTGTCCCAATATCATCAGTTCAGGGTGTCCTGGTCGCAAACCCCACCCAGCTACTAGGTTACAGGGGCACCTGATTTTGATTTTCCTACACTGCCTCTTGCCAATCAAAAGATTCTGTGCAGATGCGTGAATGGATGGATTTGCATTTCTGCAGAGGAGGAAGCTCGTGCCTTGGGAACTGAACAGGGCACGGGCGTGCATGTGTGTCTCACACACACACATACACACACACACACACACACACACACACACACACGGTGCCCCCTGACCTCTTTCTTTGCCTCCCTGCCCACGCCCGCAGGTGAAGCTGGTGTTCGTGGAGAACCAAGCGATGGTGGAGACGGTGTTCCTCCTGACATCGCGCACCAGGGCGCTGCTGCGGCGCTTCCCGCGCATCCTGTTGGTGGACCGGCTGCCCGGGCTGCAGGGCGCGCTGGACCTGATGGCAGTGCTGTGCGTGGACAGCGCGGGTCGTGCGCGCCAGACAGCCTGTTGCGTGGCCCGTCCAGGCACACCCAGCCTGCTGCGCTTCGTGCTGGTCTCCCTGCTGCAAAGCGCCCCTGACGTCAAAGGCCGGGTGCGCTGCCTCACAGCTGGACCGGAGGTGGCCGGGCAGCTGCGCGCGGTTCGCCAGTTGTTGCCGTGCGCGCGTGTGCAGATCTGTCGCGCTCAGGGTCTGGAGACGCTCTTCAGTAAGGCCCAGGAGTTAGGTGGTGCCAGCCAGGAGGATCCCGACCTGTGGCCACTCCTCTGCCGCCTAGCGGATTCCAAATCCTACACGGCTTACAGCGAGGCGCTGGCCGAGCTGCGGTCCCAGGCCCCGACTGCCTTCATCAGATACTTCGAGCACAACTGGGCACCCCGCCACGACATGTGGGTCCGTTTCCGCGCCTACGAAGCAACCCGTGACCTGGACGCCTGCGCTTTAGTGCGTGGCCACCGCCGGCGACTCCTGCGCCGTCTCAGCCCCTCACACAGTGTGGCTCAGTGCCTCCGTGACCTGGTGGCCATGCAGTGGGCCGACGCGACCGGAGAGGCAGCGTCCGAGGGTGCTAACGGCGACAGGGTGCTGCTGGAGAGCGAGCCCAGGAACAGGGTACCGGTGGAGAAAGAGAAGGTGAGGGGGAGCGCGGAGACCAGCAAATGGGGAGGGCCCGAGCGAGAAGGTGAGAAAGGGAAGAGACTGAAGTTGGGAGACGGTCAAGGAGTCTGGTTGGAGAAGCAGAAGGTGAGGGGCCGGAGGGAGCCAAACTGGAAGAGGAGCACTTGAGAGGGCCAGAGGTGAGAGACTGGAGGGGAAGCCAGGCGCAGGATGGAAGGGTTAGGGTGCTGGGACCCACAGACCAGAGAGGCACCCGGGGTGAGTGTGAGAAGGCCAAGGGTCTTGAGGGAAGCCCCTGGAGGGACGTCCAGTCGCAAGAGGAGAGGGCACGTGCACCGAACCCGAACCCTCGAGACTGGAAAGGGCCTCAGTTGGACGTAGAGAAGGGGCTAGACGTCAGAAAGTGGAGGGAGGTCCATGTGGAGAAGCCCTTAGACTCGGTCCCCGAGAACGGAGATCCGAGGGGACCCTTGTGGGGAAGTGAGGGGCAGAAAGGGCCAGAAACTGCAGATGAGAGAGGTGGGAGATTTAGACTCAAAAGGAGACGGGGCCTGGAGGACATCGTGGTTGTTCATTTGGAGGATACGAGAGCTACAGGCGTAGCGAATGGAGACGGAGAGGGGCTCCAGCCTGTTGATCCCAAGGACGAAGGACAGCAGAGGGAGTTTGGGGATCCCGGGGTGGAGAATGGTGTACCGTGCACAACCCCTGTGCGGACTGTTTCAGAGGACAACCCAGAATGGGCAGTGTCAAGGGTCGAGTCCCTGGCCACCGAGGAAACAGTACAGGGAGGAGGCACAGACGGCCCAGGGCAACCAAAGAGGCTTTGCCGCCCCTGCAGAGATGAGGGGGTGGACTGCGAGCTGCTAGCCAAGTTCCGAGCAGCCTGTGGGCCAGAACTGGCAGACCTAGTAGCCGAGGAGCTGGCCTTTGCCAGGCAGCACGGGATCCGAGGTTTCCACTGGACCGGAGCTGGCTTTGCCCTTAAGGATGGCACCTCAGACTTCTTCCTGGATGGGGCCCTGACACGCTGCAGCTGCTCCATCCACGCCGCCAGACGCCTGCCCTGCAGACACCTCTTTGCTGCGCGTCTCCTCACAGGGGCAGCCTTGTTCCACATGGACCTTCTCAGAGATTGCTGGGGGGGATCCCAGGAACCCTGACCCTGTGCACCCTTGCCTGCTTCCTTCCACGTGGAGGGCAGGAACATATTCTTTGATCCCAAAGATAACAGGGCTCACGCCCAAGGGGCCACCTCAGCCCTTCTAATCACCTCCGGAGTCATCTAAAAACCTCTTGGCACTCTTCCTCTATATCCTGATGCTGACCATGGCCTCTGGGATCCTGGAGCTACACGCAGCCAGGGCACATCGGAAGGACATTGCTCTGGAGAAGAAATGCACCAGGAGGGGTGTAGTAGACAGGGGTCAGCCAAGTCAGAGACAAAGATGGGACAGAGCTGGGGCGGGAGGGAGGCACAGTGGAGGTCACGGGAAGAAGCCAAGGTATGGGGGTACCGATAGGAGTAAGGACCGGAGCCCTGGGGACTACAAGGTTGATGGGAGAGCGAACAAGACTGGAGGAGGAGAAGTGGGAGGCTTCTGGAGGAGACGGAAAGAAGAGGCAGGAGGGCAAGAGACAGACAGGACTCGGGGAAGAGGAGCACGGAAGAGAGGGTGGTGGGAGGAGACAGAATTTTAAAAGGAGATGCCCTGGGGACTTGGCCATTTCTGGGGGTGGGGCAGGGGAGAGGCTCTCTAGATCTACTGGGACAGCCTAAAGTCCACCTCAGAGGGAGGGGGGCTGATTGAACGCCTGTGCTTTGAGATTGGAATAAACCACATTATTTTGGTCTCCAGGCTGAGTTCATGGCTCCTGGGAGAGTGAGGAGGACTCAAACCCAGAGGGGGGGGAAACCTGGTCCAGCATCCCTTTGTGCTTTCGATGATCTTCCTCTAGGGCTAGATGGATGGAGGGTTCGAGATTAATCCGTTGATAGGACAGTTGGTGTCTTCTCATCCTCCTCCTTCACAACCATGGCAATTTCCAGACATCTGGCCATGCCAGAGTCCTCTTGGTGATTAGTTTAAGATTTTTTTTTTTTTTTTTACTAAATCCTGATCAATGGAGTCCACTCAAGGGGAGGCAGGACTTCTGGGAAAGATTGCCTTACTTTTAAGATGTTCTAAAATGAGATGATTTCTAGGCCTGCTCACCACCAACCACCTCAGACCAGGGTGGGGACGAAACCCACGCTGAGGAGAAGCAGAGAAATCTAGTGCCAACGAGATGGCTCAGCGGGTTAAAGTAAAAAATGGTTGCCTTGCAAACCTGGTAATGCAAATTTAATCTCCAGAAGCCACCGTAGAAGGAGAGAACTGGCTCCTAAGAGTTGTTACTTCGACTCCGTATGCATGCATTGACACATTGACACACACGTGAGACAGAGAAAGACGAGAATATCAAAAATATCTCGCTGGACTCTGGATCTAGGTCCCAGGGTCTGCTCTAGTGTGGTTCTTCTGAAATGAACGCTCCTAACGATGAAGAGCGGCTCGGCTGGGTTCCATTGCACAGCTAATACAAAGGACCCAAGTCAATAGGCTACAAAGTCTAGCTTGAGGATTTTGCTCAGACTTCCGTGTAGATAGGAAAAGGGAAACGTGAAAACTTGTTGAGATACAAAGTCGGGTTTGGCAGGTCTGAGAGGATCCGCAACTTCTAGAAAGCTGATGGTTCTGTTACTGATGGATCACAAGGCACGCTTGGAATAGCAATAAAAGAACTTTAAGGTAAAAGACAACCCAGTGGTTCAGACAAGAGTCAGAGGCTCTACTCCTGAATGTGGAGGCTTCATTGATAGGTTTCTCCTCTTCTGTCCTGCTCTTTGTGTGATGGAGCACACACATAAGGCCCTCTCTTGGCCAAGAGAGAAACCTGTCTGAAGTCCTAGTATCATATGCTAGTATTTAGATCCCAGAAGACCTTTGTATTCTCATCCATAAATCTCAAGGTTGACTGGACTGAGTGTCAGTTGCCTGTGACTGCATTGGTGCTGTGCTAACAACCAAAACACATCCTAGGTATACAACAATAAGCATTTATTCCTGGTGTGTCTTTGATCACCCAAGAAGATTGTCTATACCCTTGCTTCCCACAATCCCACAAAACAGCATTAATATGGGAGTGTATTAGAAATAGAGGCGAGGGGCTGTGAGATGGCTTAGTGGTCAGGAGCACTTTCTGCTCTTCCAAGGGGATCTACATTCAATCCTCAGTGTGACACAGGGTGGCGCACAAACATCTCTTAACTCTAGCTCCAGGAGATCTGATACCTCTTCTGGCTTCATGGGGACACAGAGTGAGAGAGGAAAATTAAAATTTTAAAGCAGAAATAGAGCATAGAAAGAGATTTAGTGAAATGGGCATGGTTCTTCTCATAAGGAAAGCCACCATGAAAGAGATGTTTGAGAAAGGAAAAAAACAGGAAGGAGTGTATTTTTTTACTTAGGGACAATGTGTATAAAAAGATTTTTGCCCTTGAGGAAAGCAAGAAGAAAACAAGGTCAGGTACTCTCGTAGTTTTTATCAACTTGACAAACCTAACTCTACCTGGAAAGAGGGGTAAGAAATTGCCTCTGTCCTGGTTAGGTTTGGTTTGGTTTGGTTTGGTTTTTGGCGTGTCTGCTTGACACAAACTAGAGTCGAATGAGAAGAGGAACCTCAACTGAGAAAATGCATCAATCAGATTTGGTGTAGGCAAGTCTGTGGGGCATCTCTTTGATTGCTTATTGATAAAGGAGGACTCAGTCTTCTGGGGGGCGGTGCCACCCCTCGGCAGATGGACATGGGTGGTTCAAGAAAAGAAGCTGAGAAAGCCACGGGGAGCAGGCCAGTAAGCAGAGTTCCTCCGTGGTGTCTGTTTCAGTTCCTGCCTCCAGGTTCCTGACTCGAGTTCCTGTCTCGGCTTCCCTCGGTGAACTGTAACCTGGTGTACGTGAGCCAAATAAACCCTTCCCAAGTTGCTTTTGCTTGTGGTGTTTTATTACAGCAACAGAAAGCAAGCTAGGACTGTGTGGCTCCTGGGATATGCTCCAGGTGCCCAACTCATGAGTAAATTCAGTCCCTTTGGCGCCAGTGCAGAACTTGTCTCCCGCTGAAAACCATCATCCGGGAGTAGTATCTGTAGAAACACCTGACCCCATCCCCCACTTTCTCTGCCTCTTTCCTCGTGACACACACCATCAACTGGGAGTCTAACACGTATTTACCAGTTCAGCACTGTGGTTAAGCGCTTTAAGAAAACAGATTGCCTGGGCTTACATCCGTGGTTACACGTGCGAGGCTTTTAGTTGCTTCACCTCTTTATGTTATATATTTTTTTTATTTATTTGTTTGCTTATTAAATGTCGTATCTGTGAGTGTCCATGCCACCGCATGTGTGTTATGTTAGAGGACAACTTGCACGAGTAGGCTCCTGCTTCCATGTGGGATTCAGTCCTGGTCGTCAGGGTGGCAGCAAACGCGCTCGCCTGTTGAGCCATCTCCCTGCCACCTTTAGGTGACATTTTGGAAATGCTAATAATACTTATTTCATAGGCCCCTGTGGGGATAGATGAGTGTGTGTAAAAAGATCCTGACATTGGCTGCATTCATTCCTTCTTTACTCAGATCCTCCTAAATCGTCCATTAGCGTACTATTTTTGGTCAGTGACCTATGTTTACAGTTATCAAGTCTGTCACCAACACTCCACGCTCCCAACAACAACGACAAAAATCTAATTAGTTCTCCACGGTATCCCCTATTTTCTGGTGCAAAGTAAGCTGCTGAAAAGGAAATGGCCATCCAGCCCGGGAGAGCTGGCTCTGCGTCGTTCCTGCGGCGACAATACCGCTTAGCCTTAAAAATCCCAGCTTCAGAAACCTTGACCAACTCGCCCATTGGTCACCTGCTGTAAAACGTGGAAAACTACAACTTCCGTCAGGCTCAGTGTCACTCCGCCTTCTGCCCCCTTGCTATGCTAAGCTAGAGCGCGTGCGCAACGCCCAAACCTTGTTGCTAAGCAAAAGTGCCCTGCACTAGCCTCCTCAACTGGCTGGAATGTGGGAGGTTATGGGGGGCTTAGTCCTAGAGAGAGAGAATAGAAGAATGGGGAAGGTTCCCCTACTAGCCGAACAACAGGGGGGTCCCCATGGCTCTCAGGTTCAGAAGGCTACTGGGTCCAGATCCCGGTCTGATTGGGCCCAGATCCCAGTCTGATTGGGCCCGTTGCGTTTCCATGGCAACGGGCCTATCTCATTGTGATGGGGAAATCCAGAGGTTGCTGTTGCCATAGCGATCCTGGTGCAGAAGGAAGCGAGGCTAGATAAACCGCTTAGTCTGAGGAATTCAGTAACCACCTCGAGCTAGGATGACCTTGAAGGAATGGAGTCTGGTGGAGAGATTGGCTTGAAACAAGAGGAACTGGACTAGCATTAGGAAAGCTGGGATGTTTCAAAGGACCGAGGATATTGTCAATATGTATACATTAAGGAAACTGGAGGAGGGGTGCTGAATATGGCTTAGTGGTTAAGAGCACTACTGGCTGCTCTTTGCAGAGGACAAGGGTTCGATTCCCAGCACCCACAAGATGGCTCACAACCATCTGTAACTCCAGGGTCTATGGGAACCAACCACGCATATCGCGCACAGACATACTTGCAGGCAAAACATCCATACACATACATGATAACATTTTAATAAACAGATGTGGGGAAGACACTGGGAAACCAGTCCGTGAGGAGACAGGGCATGCTTTGAGGAAAGTATGAGTGCCCTAGGAGAAATTTCTAGTCTAGTTAGGCGGTTCTCTGTAGGGTTCCCTGTATCTCAGACACTGACAGCCGTGGAGAATGTCACAGCTGGCAGGGCAGAACGAGTCTAGAGGCGGAAATTTCAGGTCTCTGAGCTGTACAAGAAACAGGGCAGTCTTGTCCCTGTAGAAGTGATTGGGGACCAACTAGACTGAGTGGGACGCTTTAAGAAACGGGGACCCAATGCAGGAAGATGGGCATGAATATTACGGGAGAAACTGGGGTTCCATTTGGGGGTTCTTAGCCTCATTAATAAAAGTATTAGAGAGTGTTGTTTTGTTTTTGTTTTTGTTTTTTAGTATTTGAAGGGATAAAAAACATACAACAGGACAGGCAACCTCTAACCTTGGGCAGCTGCTGGGATGAGGAATTGGATAAAAGAGAAAGCCACACCTTTTAGGTTAGGATCAACGTAAGTTCAAAAGCATCTGTGTGGCAGAGAGGGGGAGGGGCTTCGGAAAAAGACTGAAAATTTCTGGACCCTGGTAGAAAGAGGCTGTGTATTAAGAAAGGGAAAAATCAGGGTGACACGGACCTTCCATGCCCGCACTCAGGAGGCAGGAGCAGGTGGGTCGCTGTGAGTTCCAGGTCAGTCATAGCTACATAGTAAGTCACTGTCTCAAAAGAAAGGAAAGAATAGAAAGGGGGACAAGCTCCCAAGAACGGGAGTGGGCTGGGCTAGTGAGCTGGAAAAAAAAATAGCCAGGTCACCCGGCCTATGTCCCCTTATTGATATTTCTTTACATTTCATAGTCACCCCACTACACACACTCACCGTTTGCACAGCCAAGGTTCTCTCTGTTCCTTGGATGGAGCAGCCCAGGCGAGGGAAAATGTCCAGTCTTTCCACACAAACTGGTCTGTGCATGCTCTCTCTTGTAGGAAGCCCAGCCTAGATAGAGACTTCTCTGGCATCTCACTTCTTAGGTTCACCTTGAGTTTCCTGCCACATGCTAACTTTGACCCTGTTTGGTTGCCTAGTCCACCTTTGACGTAGGGATTAGTGCTGAGCCTTGTTCCATGTCTGGGTACCTCTGGGATGTCTGCGTGCCTGAGGGATACCCTGGTGCCTGCAAGATGCCTGGTACCTATGGGAAGTCTGGCTCCATGCATGGTGTCCAGGTGCCTGTGTGTATGGGTGGTAGGGCCCAACTCCAGCTTGAACTCAGTCATGCTTGATCTCAGGCTAATGTGGGAAAAGTGAATGTCCATGATCAGAGTAGCCTGCTGCCTCCAGGAACCATGGTAATGACTGTGATCCATGCTCCCACCACACAGGCTAGACACAATTTTATTATTGTTATTTTTTGAGGGCACAAGGGTGGAAGGTTGTACTAGGGAGGAATGAGAAGAGGGTGTGATCGCGATACATTGTATGAAACTCAAGTAATTAATAAAAATGTTATGAAAAATACCGTCTCTAAAAGAACAGATGTGGTGGTTGCATGCCTACAATGCCAGTACTTAGAAGAGAGAGGCAGGAGGAACAGGAGTCCAAGGTCATCTCCAGTACGTAGCAAGTTCGAGTCCAGCATGGCCTATGAGGCCCTGCCTTTTAAAAAACACAGTATCGGACAATTCCTACTATCTGAATAGTAGGTACTTAGGAATGCCATAGTTATTTTTGCTCAGATGTAGTAAAGAATCCTCTTTAGAGGGGAGTTTGGGGTGTCAGATTAGCACAGCATCCTCTTATAGAAACGATACATTCAGAGTTAGAAAAGGAAGACATGAATTTGGAAATGATTTTCCTATTGTTTATCAGAACATATGGGCAGATGATTGGGTAACCTGATGATAAAACTCCACTAATCAGATCCAATACTGGGCTGCTCTTGGTTCTGTAGAATAAATAGAATGTGACAAAGGTATTTGAAAAATAGAAGAACACAAAGAAACACACAAGCAGAAGGATGCTGTGTGTGGCTTTCTTCTCAGAAGATGCCTGGGAAGAGACTCTGGGACTGTGGATGTGCTGAGTTCTCCTTTTGTGTCTGAACAGGAGGGTCACCATGTAGAGGCTGGTCCACATCATGAGAAGCACAGACAGGATGTCTCTAACCATCAATGCAGTGACGAGGGACATGGTGGCGTGATGGCGAACCTGGTCACTCCGGCAGTATGTCTGGGAAAATCTGGAACCCATAACAGTGAGGTTGATTTGACCCTTTATGTTTTCAATCATGGGGATGTAGAGAAACGCGTTGATGATCCAGATGAAGAGGAGTGATGGGAAAATGCAGGACTCAAGCTTGGATTTAAGCCACGCCCACTTGGAATGATTAGAACTGATGGTGACGGCTTGAAATGTACTCAGGAGAGAAGTAGTACAGATGGAAAGGCCCCTGGTCACACTGTATGCGTACAAAACTGCCTTACACCCCACGCCATGGAAAAGGAGCCTGACTGCAAAGGAGGCCGTGACATCCGGTATCAGTCTGAACACAATGCTCAAAACATTGACGAGTGTCAGATGTGTGAAAATCATGTCTATGGGCTTCTTCTGATGAGGCTGAATGAGGAAGGTGTGCATGTATAGGAGGAAGAGCAGCAAGTTTCCCACGAACCCGATGAAAATTTCTGACAGGAGGAAGAATCTAGAAATGAGGTCTCTTAGAAGCATTGTCTTAATGAAGTCTTCAATGTCCTGATCAGATAAGGCAGAGAAACTAAATATAAATGCATGATGTTGTGGACTTAAAATGAGTGGACCAGGTGGATGGATACAGTGATTAAAGGTAGGTACAAAGAGATGATAGTGAAAGGTAAGTTCTGAAGCCCAGCTTCAGAGGTGACTCTTCCAGAAACTGGATTCCATTATTTCTGAGATCCTGAGAGTAGAAAAGTCAGGGTTAAAGAACTCAAATAGAAACCCCCAACATGTTAGTGTATGATGCAGGACATATTTGACTCATTTGAAAGACAGATTTATATTGTACAGAACTAAAAAACCTGAACACCAAAAAATTAAAAAACAAACCAGTTGCCCAATTTTTTGATAATTAAGTACAAAGATTTCAAAAAACTTAAATGACTGAGAAACACTTTTTTTAAATGCTTGACATCATTAGTCAACAGGGAAATACAAATTAATAAAACTGCTTTGAGATTCCAACTTAACCCGAGTCAGAAAAGCTACTATCGATAAAACATATGACAGCATATGCTATTGAGGATGCAGAGAAGGGAGACAACTTTCCCAGAGTGCTAGCTGGGTCAGCCATTATGGAAATCAGTGTGGGGTCCCTCGACAGCTGAAAAACCTACCACAAGATCCAGCTACACCACCCTTGGCATATACCCAAGGGCCTCTCCAACTTATTGCACACAAACGTGCTCATCCATGTCATTACTGCTCTTATCGTAACAGCCAGAAATTGGAAACAGCCTAGATGCGCATCGGCTGATGAATGGATAATGAAAATGTGATATATATGCACGTGTGTGTATATATATACATATATATGTATATATACATATATATATGCATGTACATATACACATGTTTATGTGTGTATATATTAATATGTATGTATACATATATACATATACATACATATATATGATAGGCATATATGTGTATATATGTGTATATATATGTATTTTAGAGAGAGAGAGAGAGAGAGACAGCCCAGCTGGCTGTCAATCACTGCATCTGCTGATGTTGCTGCCCCTCCCCAGCCCGCACACTGCAGTAGGAAACATAAATTCAGCAGAAGACAACACACTGCACAGACACACTTAAAATAAAATAAGCAAAAAGGGAGGGTACAAATGAGAAACAAAAACTGGAGGAGACAAACGTGCACCCCAACAATGTGCTAGACTCAACACACACAGACACATAGAGAATCAAAGAGACACAGATGCACAGACACATACTGATACACACAGACACAGACACACACACACACACACACACACACACAGACACATAGAGACACACAGACACACACAGTCACACACACAGATACAAGCTCACACACAAGAACACACACACACACACACACAGACATGCTTAGAGACATAAGATACACACACAGAGACACACACAGACACACAGACATACTCAGAGACACACAGACATACTCAGAGACACACAGACACACAGTGAGACACTAACACACAGTCACACATACTGACAGACAGACACACACACACACAGAGAGACACACACACACACCCACAAGTAAATACCCACCATCATCACACCTTCAAGAAGAAGAGCACACCACCAGAATCAAGGAAAAGGAGGTCTGACAACATCCCAGAGTCCTCGTTTATAGCACATCTGTGACCACATGCTGGAACCAAACTGAGGGATGAAATAAGGAGATCAGTTCAGGGCACAGATGGGAAACTTAACAGAGTTGAAGACAGGACCAGCAGTTTGAGAGAGTGATTAAAAACACAAGAGACAGTTTTACCAGGAAAGTTAGCATCTGAGAGCACACAGATGCTGCAAATGGCAGGCAATCGAACAAACCAGAATCACAGCAGAAAGCGTCAGCAGCAGGTGAGACCAAGCAGAGACGGAATTTCCAGGCTGGGGGGCGGTGTCAGGAATACAGCGAACCGAGGTGTTTGTAAGGGAGAGAACGAGTGTCCAGGTCTGTGGCTTACACTCACCCGACCCCGGGGTAGAGCGAGAGATAATGTCTACAGAGCTAGAGCTGATGCTTCCAAAACTTACAAACACACCCTGAGTGACACCATCAGAGAGGAGCCACCCAAAGACACAACATAGTCAAGATCTCAAAAATGTGGAGCCAAGGAACACTAGATGATATAGGGGAAGACTGACAACCCACCTACCCACGGGGGACTAACATCGGCTCACGAGTCAGCAAACTAAAATCCAGGAGAGCACAGACCGATAGAATTCTAACTCCGAGAGCAGCCGGCTCCTCACCCACAGCTGCTGTGCCCGGCACAGTTCTCTTCCATCGGATGGAGCTGTAAGAACGTGTCAAGGCAGGCGCAGAACAGGCAGTCTGCGGAGCTGGGTTGGCACCACAGAACTTACTTGTAACATCCCTGACAGCCCCGGAAAGAATACACGTTTTGAGAGGGATGGCGGGAGAAAGGAGAGCTTGAAAGTCACTGCCTTGTAAAGAACCGCCCCCCCCCCCCCCCGTGAGAGTTCACACTGCCCCAGACCAAGGGAGCAGCATCAGGGAAGTGCAAATACTCAATCTTAAAAGTGGGGTCCTGCACCAGTGCCTCTGGGAGGTTTAGAGGCAGAGACAAGCTTCTCAGGCGCACCTTCCCATAATGCACTCCAGAAACAGTGAGGAGTCCTGAGCCTGGAATGCTCTTGTGATGGGTGGAATCCCTGGCTACAATACATATAAGGTAGACAAAGGGAAGAGGATGGCAAAGGTGTCTACAATGGTAAAGGGATGCAGGGAAAATAAGAATGAGGAAATGTGTTTGACAGGAGACCTGAGACAAGATATCTGGTAAGATCACGGTCTGCAGACGGAGGCTAAGAAAGGGGACACTGACAGGGCCTTCATACCTCCCTCTCGTATCAGACCCTGGCGAGTCCTCACTGGAGGTGTCTGCGTCCCTCAGGCAGGCGTGTTAGGAAGGCTTCCTAGACACACTCCCAGCTAAATTGTGCCCAGACCGAAAGCACGTGTCCTACCCGTGGGCATGGCTCCCATGGTACCCGTGGTGTTGATTGCTGTGTATTAGGGCATCATTAGGAAGACCCAGAGGAACAATGTATCAGACTTCCACCTTTAAATCAGTCTCCTGGTGAACTTATTACGCTGACTACGCCAGGCGCCTCTGAGGACATCCATGTTCCCAGGTTGAGCTACCATCAGAGAGTCAGCTCTGGGATCTGAAAAGCCATTAAAAGTTAGTGCTCCTGCGGTGGCAGAGATCTCCACAGCCCACTGAGCAGCGGGACCCCAGAGAACGTGCTCTCTGTTCCACAGGAGGCCGATGTGCCTCCCGCTCTAACACCGAGCTTCGAACTTCTTCGTGCTCCACAGAGGACACGATGCCAGGCTGTGAGTGGTAGATTTTCCCACTGTACGTGGATCAGTCGTGGCTGTACCACACTTTATTTCCCACAGAACCTTATTTTGAAATTTTGCTATGACATTAAGATAAATGTTTCTGTAATTGTATGAAATACATCTGATCGACACATACTGGAAATCTAAAAGAACGTGAAATTATGCACAGCCCACGTGGCAAACAACTCTGAATACACCAAATATGCATTTACAAAGTCAATGTAACCCTTGCTTTCCTCGGAGGCAAACGTAGGGAAGGTTTCATATAGCCTTTACTTTTCAGTTTAAGGCCTAAAAGGTAGGAATTAAAACAAAAATTGGCCAGGTATGGTGTCACATTAGGGAGGCAGAGAGAGCTGGATCTCTGTGAGTTCTAGGCCAGCCTGGTCTCCCTAGTGAGTTTCAGAACAGCCAGGGATACATGGAGAGAACCTGTCACAAAAATAAATGAAGAAATATACAATTGAGAATTTAGGGAGTTTTATTTTATGTGGATGGAGTCTTATTTCTATCTTCAAAAATATACCTATTTTTGAAACTGTAATGAATTCATTTTCCCCTACTGAATTGTGTTCCATTTCATGAATGACCAGAATTTACTTCTAGTATTCATTTAAAAATGAAGTCATGGGCTGTTATGCTAACACATTGTGGAAACGCAGTTGCCTTAAGATCCCACAGATGAGCACCCAGATAAGCACAAATTATTTTTAAAATAATTTTTATAATCTTAAAGTTCCTGCACCATGGTTTGATCCTTTTCACTTCCCCCAACACAAGTCTGTTTCCACCCTGCCTCATTACCTATCCAGCCCATTGTCCTGTGCGTACTCTCTTTCTCTCTCTCTCTCTCTCTCTCTCTCTCTCTCGTCCAACTAGTCTTGTGTGCAGTTCCTGTCCTACAGTGTGGTTGATGGAACAGAGACCACACATTAATGAAAACGGATTCCGTCCTCCCAAGCAGCTATCAAATGCCAACACCACCTAGCTGTGGGTGGGTCTATGTGCTCTCCTTCCATGCTGGAATTATTTGTCTGTCTTGATCTTGCACTGGTCTTGTAGTGATGCTAATTCACATGTGCATGAACCCCGTTGTGTCAAAAAACAGTTTCCAAGAATCATCTGTAAGGATCTGAGTGGAAACACCCCACATTGGCTTTATAGGGAGTGGCACTCTTAGGAAGTGTGGCCCTGGAGGAAGTGTGGGCTTATTGGAGGAAGTATGTCACTGGAGGAGGGCTTTGTGGTTTCAGATGCTGAAGCCAGGCCCAGAGTCACTCTCTCTTGCTGCTGCCTGCCGATCCAGATGTGGAATTCTCAGCTCCATGTCTGCCTGGGTGACTGGTTACGCTCACTAAAGGAGTCCCGCAGACGGTGGCTGCTTTGAGGATGAAGCATTTCCTCAGTGATACCTGATGCTAACTCGTCTTCTGCATCCACAGAGTGGCCAGGGCTGTGTGTATCGGCAGCACCTGCTTCCTGAGCGTCTTCCAGGCCAGCACCATCAGTCCCACGGCGTGTGAAACCGCAAGCTTGGAAATACATGGGGACCTCCACCTTCTTGATCCTGTGTTGGGCGGTGAACATGCTGCTGTACATCACGGTCCCTATGCACGTCACCAGCAAGCAGAACGACACGGAGAAAATGGATTTAGAATACTGTGGGACAGTCAGAAATAGAATCGCATTTCCGTTACATCTCATCCTGTGGTCATCCTACGACAGGTTGTGTTTGGGCCTCATGGTCTGGTCCAGTGGCTCCATGGTCTTCATCCTGTACAGGCACAAGAGCCGCGTTCAACACATCCATGGCACCCACTACTCCTCCGGGTCCTCCCCCGAGTCCAGAGCCACCCGAGGCATTCTTGCCTTAGTGAGCACCTTTGTACCATCTTACATCCTGCCCTCCATCTTTTCACTAACCCTGGCTCTTTTCAACGGTCCCAGTTTGTGGCTGGTGAAGACCTCTGCTCTAATGGCTGCTTGTTTTCCTACAGCCAGCCTTTCCATTCTGATGTCTAGTGACCGCAGAGTCTCCATACTCATCTCTGCCTGCTGTGGAAAGAAGATGTAGCTGAGCTGGTCAGATAGCTCTGTATTTCCTGGACCTTTATCTTGTGTTTGGAAGTTATCTGTCTATCTATCTTTTTCTGTATCCTTCCTATCTATCTACCTATCTATCTATCTATCTACCTATCTATCTACCTATCTAACTATCTATCATCTATTTATCTCTCATGTGTCTATGTGTGGGAGTACATGCACGCCCTAGCATGCATATAGAGGTCAGGGGACAACTTGTGGGAGTTGGTTCTCTCTTTCTACCATATGGGTTCCAGAGTTCACACTCAGGTCACCAGGCTTGGCAGCAAGCACCTTAACCTGCTGAATTAGTCAGGGTTCTCTAGAGGAACAGAACTGATAGTTCAGATCTCTCTCTATAAAAAGGGATTTATTAGAATGGCTCACAGGCTGTGGTCCAGCTAGTGCAATTGATGGTTGCCTACAAACAGAAAAATCCAATAATCCAGTAATTGTTCAGTCCATGAGACTGGATGTCTCAGCTGGTCTTCAGTATATGCCGGAATCCCAAAGATGTAGGTTCTAATGCCAGTGAAGGAATGGACTTGCCAATGAGATTGAGAGCAAGCAGGCAAAGAGAGCGAGCGAGCTTCCTTCTTCCAAGTCTGTTGGAGAGATTTTTAGTTATAATTGTTTGTACCTTGTAGGGGAAAGAGCTACCTAAGCCTTGGCACTTTGTGTTATCTGCAGGTGCTGGCTTTATGTAAAGGGTGTTTGATTGCTCATGATCTGCACCTGCCCACTGCTCTCTGGCAGAGCCAGGCCTTTGGATGAGAGGGCAGAGGTTTTTTTTTTTTTTTTTTATCTTTGTTTTCAATAGAATACCCGAGGAGCTTCTGTATCAATAAAAGCACCTTTTGTGCTTGGGGTTCTACTGTCCAGGACGGTGCTTATCTTGACAGGTGGTTCCCTCCGCTGAGGTCTGGCAGGGTTTGCATCTATGGGCTAAGTTTGTAGTACTCACGTGGCTGCTAATAACCACCTGTAACTCTAGTTCAACTGCACAGGCATGATGATGCATGGATACACATGCAAGCGAGGCACCTGGACACATAAAACAAAAATACATACATTTTATATAAAATAAAATAATTAGACAGGTGGTAGTGGCAAAAGCCTTTAATCCCAGCACTCTGGAGGCAGAGGCAGGCGGATTCAGCCTGGCGTATAGAAGGAGTTCTAGGACAGCCAGGGCTACACAGAAAAAAACCTATGTTGAAAAACCAAATAAATAAACAAATAAGTCAATAAAATAAAGGAAATGAAGTTGGCAGGGAGACAGGGTGGGACTACCGGGGGCGGCTGGTGGAGGTTGTGGCGGGTGTGAAGGATGAAGTATATTGTACAAATGTGTGAAGATTTCACAACAATGGACGAAAATACTAGCAAAATATTGTTAAGCTAGCCGACAGAAACACACCACCTTAAATAAATAAATCACACGGAGGAACTGATACGGGAACAGAATTACTGATATACACAGTCCCGTGTCTCTTTTAATTCAAATTGTATCATCTACTTTTTAAACTAAATATGTTTTAATTTTTGAGGTTATAAAATAACTACACTGTTTCCCCCTTCTTCTCCTCCCTCCAAATCTCTCCACGTGTCTTTCTTTCTCTCTTTCAAATTGACGGCCTCCCGTCTTCAGCTGTTGCACACATTCATGTGCACGCGCTTATGTGCACATTCCCAGACACACAGACACGGCCTTGTCAGTCTGTATCATGCTGCTTGCATGCATGTTTTTTGGGGGCTGATCGTTTGGTTTTGGGGAGCCAATCGGTGTGCTCTTCCCGGGGAGAATATTCTTCCCACTCTCAGCATTCCTTGAACTCCCACGTCTTCAGTTACGGAAAATTTAATTTTATGCATAGAAATATGATTACATGTGATACCATACAGAGTGTCAAACAGAAAGCTACAGGAGGAAGGATAAAGGGAATTATTACAATGGCGTATTTTGAGAGGTCTTAACAGCATTTGACGAAAACTAACAGACATTAGAGCAGTAGCACGGTAGAGGTCTGAGGGAGACTAATTATACTGCCCCCCCACTTTTGAGACAAGGTCTCTCGAAGTAGCCCTGCTCTCTTAGACTCTCTGTGTAGGTCAGGCTGGCCTTGAACTCACAAAGATCCACCTGCCTCTGCCTCCCAAGTGCTGTTTCTTAAATAATACTTCTAGTAATAACTTGAATTTCATAAAATGTATCTCCATAACACCCTCTTCCCATTCTTCCCTGACCACCCTCCCACCCCTGTGCCCTCAAAAAAGAAGGAAAAAGAAAATTAAGTCACGCTTGTGTGTCAGGAGCATGGATAGCGGGTTTCGCCATGGTCTTTGGAGGCAGAAGGCTGCTCTGATTGTGGACTTTGACCTGGCCCACACCAGCCCCAGAGGAAGCATGACAGAGTTCAACCTTAGGTTGGGCCTCAGAGCCCAAACCCCAACTCCGAGCAGCCAAGTTCTGGGTCTAAAGGCGTGGGCCATCAGCCCTGGCCTTGAGACCTTTATATCCTTAAGATAAGTAAACCTCAAAGCACAATCACCACAAATAAAGACTTTTCTCTATCACACACACGCAAAGCAAGCAATAAACACGATAAACAGCACCTGAAAGTCATAGTTCACTTGCAGAAAAGTTTCATTTTGTGTCCGGTGGCTAAAAGACATTCCTTAGAAGATAACACTCCGTGAAAACCGTAACCCAGGTTCCAAATGATATTTTAAGATTTTGATTAGAAGTATTTTAATAGAGAAAATGCAGGAAATAGAATATTATTCAAAGTACTTGAAATATATTCATTTTGCCCAAGCAGTCATAATTTGAGTGTACAATAAATGTTAAAATTGTTAAAATCGTATACATAGAGTTATATACAAGCAAAATGTTCGATACCTGGATTTTACTGTATGCACAGAATGTCTTAATCGTAACTAAGGCCATAGCAGGCATTCAAAGTCCACACTGAAATCCTTTATCCCTTTGAAATCACTAAGACACTGTTCTAACAATGAGAAACTTTGAAATTCAGATCAGTCATGGAGTTAACGTTGAAAGCAAGCCATTCTCGATACAGAAAAGGAAGAAGTGAATTGCAAAATAACTTTATTATTCCTCATGAGTAAAAATGGGCAGATGGTTGGATAGGATGTTGCTAAAATTGCATTAATTCCTTCTAGTCTCGGGATTTTTGTTTGTGCATAAAACCCATAAAGGGTGACGAAGTTGTTCAGCCAATAAATAACCACAAAGCAGCTGACCAGGGACAGGATGCTGTGAGTGGCTTTGCGCTCAGGAGATGTCTGGGAGGAGAGGCTTGTGCTGTGCAGATGCTGGGCTCTTTTGCGGTGTCTGTAGAGGAGAGTCACCGTGTAGAGGCTGGTCCCCATCATTATGGCCACAAGGAGGAGATCGTGAACCAATATGATACTCAAAGATGACCCTGAATTCTTGTTCCCAAATTTCCTATTTTGACAGTAAGCATGAGAATATCCATTGCCGACGTGAGTAGAATTGGTTTTGGCTATTACCATGGTAGTCACATATGCATAGATGAGCAGGTTAAGGAGCCAGGAGCAAAGTAAGGAAGAGAAAGCCCATGTAGGGAGTTTAGGTTTAAGCCACACCCACTGAGAGTTACTGGGAGTGATGGTGATGACTTGAAATGTGCTCAGGACAGAGGTGGTGCAGATGGACAGACCCCGAGTGACTCTGAATACAAACAAAACTGCCTGACAGCCGGCATCATCCAGAAGACGTTTGACTCCAAAGCAAGAGGCGATATCTGGAACCAATGTGAATGTGATCGCCAACATATTCACTACTGTCAGGTGCATGAAAAGTGCGTCTACCAACTTCCTAAGGTGAGGCTTGGAGAAGCAAGTGTGTATATGTATAATCAGCAGTGACAAGTTCCCCAGGACACCAGCACATAACTGAGAAATGAGAAAGATCCCCAAGACGGTGTCACTTGTGATCATGATCCTAACATGATTCAGATTTTGTCGAGGGTGACAAATAAATGGACTTATATAAAATTAGTTTTAAAATAGCAATTGTGGGAAAATATATTTCTTGAAAGATCAGGAGCAGACGTGACGAAAGATCCAACTCCCCTCCTCCTCCTCTTTGTCCTTCTCCTCCTCCTCCTTCTTCCTCTTCTGGTTTTTGAGACACTGTACACTTGGCTGTTCTGGACCTTGCTCTGTCAGCAGAACAATATGAGGCAGGGGGATCCCTGTAAGTTCCAGGCCACCCTGGTCTACAGAGTGAGTTTCAGGAAGTCAGAGTTAGAACAGAGAAACCCTGTCTTCAAAACACAACAACAACAAAAAGGACAATTAAAGAACTGATAGCCAAGGTGTAATTAAAGTGCTCAGTCACAGTAAACAGAAGTCATCCGCCATCAGGCACACAGGAATCAGGTAGCAATGTGTCCATGTCACCTACATTCAAGGAAGGATCATCAATGTTCTCGTTTGCCTTTACACAACACTGTGTGTGTGTGACATTGTATTATGAAGACACAAAGTAGGGCTGGACAGGTGATTCTGAGAATAAAGGGCTCGTCACGCGAGCATTGGAAACTGAGCCCAGACACCAAGTGTGGAGCTGGAGCCTGGCAGGCTGGGCAGGTTGGGAACAGGTGGAGCCCCGATGCCCACGGACCAGGGGATCTAGCCATGGAGTGCACGCTCCGTGCTGAGTGAGGAATCCTGTCTCAAAAATATGAGGAGACAGAGAAGGACGCACGATGCCAGTGTCTGTCCTGTACACACGCATGAACGTGTGAGCACACACTCACAGACACGCACACACCTCACACAAAAGATAATGAAAATCCCCGATTGCCAGCGTGTCAGATAGAACGCATATCTAGCAATCATAATGGAAAAAAATCTATTATTAAAGCATATTTCAGAGTGTCTCCTATAGAAACTGCTGTGTAAAACAGATAAGAGATATAAAGAAATGATGGCATTGTATGTACAGACAATTTAAAGCAAAATCTACAATAAAAGAGCTGCATCATTAAAAGCAGAACAGGAGCAAGCAACAGAAATACACAGGAAGAGTAAATCCCGGGCCTCCACCCTGTGGAGGAGGTGCTGACACTCCTCTGTGAGGCTGAGCTGTGGTCCAGAGGGAAAGACACAGCACCGGGATTGAATGTTATGCACAGCAGCTGGGAACTGCAAATCCTTGTTAAGTGAATACGGTGTGAATACCTGGACCAATAAGGATCTTTAAGAGAAATGTGCTAAGATCCATAAGATACAGCATCCTTCACTAGACTTTTGAACTCTAAACATTCATCAGTGGGCAGTGCTCTCATGAGACTGAAACACTCACTAGATCAGATGCAAAATGTTAACAAAGAAAGCAACTGGGGGCTGAACACAGCTCAGGGGGTGAGAGCACTGGCTGGTCTTACACAGAGCCTGGGTCTGATTCTCAGCAACCACATGGTGGCTCTTAACTGTAACATCAGGTCCAGGGGAGCTGAGGCTCTGCTTCCCGGGGCACTGCACCCAGGTGGTGCATAGACATGCATATGGACAAACCACCCATATGCATAAAACACATGAATAAATATTTAAGAAGAACACATGATAATAACATCTAAGAAGACCGAGAGAAGAATCGTACAGAAAAAGAAGAAAGGAGATACACTAAATGGACAGAAAAGTGGGAGGACACTAAATCTGAAAGACAAGACAAACACTGAAGTGTAGGGAACGGTAGACGGGGAGAAGAGGGGAACAGTGCGAAGGCTGCCATACCTCCTTCTGGCTCTGAGTCCTGAGACCTGCAAACTCGTATTCAGGGCCCCGGGAATCTCACAGACACGAAGCATCACAGACACAAAGTGTCCTGGAAAGGCTGCTGGCAGGAGCTCTGAGTGAGTAAGGGACAGGAGAAGAGGACCCGTCCTCCCAGTGGACACGGCCCGGCTTGTCACATGGGCATCAGGGACCTTGTTTACTGTGCATCATCCTGATGCACTCCGGGGAAACATCACTCTCCCCGATCCAGCGGGAGTCTCGTGGTAGCTGATTAAGACAACTAAACAAGAGCGCAGTCTCCGTCAGAAGATGTGCGTCTCCCCACGTTCAACTACATCAGAAAAGAAACTTTACAAGCAAGGGAGTCATTAAAAGTTTTGAAGCTGATGAGAAGATTATCCCAACCAAGTTAGGGCTTTATTGCTATGAGGAGACACCGTGGCCACAGCAACCCTTACAAAGGAAACCATTTCACTGGGACTGGCTTACACTTCAGAGGTTCAATGCATTACCGTCATGGCAGGAAGCATGGAGGTATGCAGGCAGACCTGGTGTTGTAGAAGGAGCTGAGAGTTCAAGATCTGGACCAGCAGGCAGCAGCAAGAGAGAGTGTGACCGGGCCTGGCGTGGGCATCTGAAACCCCAAAGCCCTCCCCCAAGGACACACTTCCTCCAGCAAGGCCACAGGTCCTGGTGCTGCCGCTCCCTAGGAGCCAGCGGGGCTCGTTTCCTCCAAACCAGCACATTCCACTCTCAGGCCACATGGGCATACAGCCTTGTCATCATGGGAACCTGCGTCCGGTCCAACTGCAAAAGTCTCCATCCATAGTCTGTCGGTCTCAACATGGTTTCTAAGACCAAAGTCTGTCCTGATTCTCATGGCAATCCCATAACTGTAATCCCCCATAAAATCAAAATCAAAAAGCAGATCACATGCTTCCGACGTACAACGGCATAGGAAATACATGACTGTTCTAAAAGGGAGGAAAGGGAGCACAGCGAGGACGTACTGGACCAAGACGAGACCAGAAGCCAGCTGGGCAAACTCCAAACGGCATCTCCGTGACTGATGTCAAAGCGCTCTTCAGAGCTCCAGCTCCCATCAGCGTTGCTGACGTCTTCCTCTTGGGCTGGTTCCACTCCCTGTTAGCAGACTTCCTTGGCTGGTATCCCGTGACTCTAGGGTCTCCAACATTTATGGTCTCCAGAGGAATGCAGGCTTCACCTTGACAACCTCACACGATGTCCTTTCTAGGTCTCCGTGCAGGGACATCCCGGTCACATGCCTGTCCTCAGCGACTTTCCTTAGTCATGGAGGGGACTCCGCAACCCCTTTCCTGTATCCTTGCCTCTAAAGGCAGAACCACATGGCCAAAGCTGCAAATCCCAGGGATAGCTGGGGCTGGCACACGGCCTGCTCATTCGATGACATCATCCTTAGCTTTGCTTCCCATGGATTCCTTCATTTCCTAAGCTCGGCTGTCCTGGAACTCGCTCTGTAGACCAGGCTGACCCTGAACTAGAGATCTGCCAGCCTTGGCCTTCCAAGCGGTGGGATTAAGGGTGTGCGCCACCACACAGGACCTAAGCTTCCCTTTCAATCCTTTGCACATCTCCTTCCTTCCCCTTCACACATTGGAAGCTTGGCTGGGTGGGGTCTCGCCCTGAGTCCCCACTCTCTTATTCCACTTAGCATCAGGCTTTCCTTTAATCTGTTCACACTTCCTGGTGCTCCTTTCTCTCTAACTGTACCTTTTCTATCTCTCTTGGCTCAGCTTGCTCCATTTCATCCTAGATCTGCGTGAGGCTGCTCACCACTATCCACAGGACACAGTCAATGTTTGGTTGCTTGGAAATGTCCTCTGGCAAAGCTGCTAACCCATAATTCTTCACTTTAGCCTCAGGTAGCTTTTTAACAAGTACAGAAAGCAGCCACATTCTTCACCAAAACATCACAAGAGCAGTCTCTAGGCCAAATATAATATTCTCCTCGAAAACCTCTTGAGCTGGGCTCCCACAGTTCAAATCGCCCCCAGCACCACTGTCTCCCAAGACCCTACCCTTCAAGATCTACATCAAGCATTCAGCTGCTTTTCTAATCACGAGTCCCAGAGTCCATATTCCTCCAGACACACCCATGGTCAGGCCTATCACAGCAACACCCCAGTCCCTGGAACCGACTTCCGTCTTAGCCAGGGTTTATTGTTGTGAAGAGTCACCAAGACCATAGCAACTCTTCATAAAGGAAAATATTTACTTGGGGCTGATTAAGTCCATTTTCTTTATGGCAGGAAGCATGACAACAAGCAGGCAGACATGGAGCTGAGAATTCCACATCTGGATCGGCAGGCAGCAGCAAGAGAGAGTGACTCTGGGCCTGGCTTCAGCATCTGAAACCACAAAGCCCTCCTCCAGTGACATACTTCCTCCAATAAGCCCACACTTCCTCCAGGGCCACACTTCCTAAGAGTGCCACTCCCTTATAAAGCCAATGTGGGGTGTTTCCACTCAGATCCTTACAGATGATTCTTGGAAACTGTTTTTTGACACAACGGGGTTCATGCACATGTGAATTAGCATCACTACAAGACTAGTGCAAGATCAAGACAGACAAATAATTCCAGCATGGAAGGAGAGCACATAGACCCACCCACAGCTAGGTGGTGTTGGCATTTGATAGCTGCTTGGGAGGACGGAATCCGTTTTCATTAATGTGTGGTCTCTGTTCCATCAACCACACTGTAGGACAGGAACTGCACACAAGACTAGTTGGACGAGAGAGAGAGAGAGAGAGAGAGAGAGAGAAAGAGAGTACGCACAGGACAATGGGCTGGATAGGTAATGAGGCAGGGTGGAAACAGACTTGTGTTGGGGGAAGTGAAAAGGATCAAACCATGGTGCAGGAACTTTAAGATTATAAAAATTATTTTAAAAATAATTTGTGCTTATCTGGGTGCTCATCTGTGGGATCTTAAGGCAACTGCGTTTCCACAATGTGTTAGCATAACAGCCCATGACTTCATTTTTAAATGAATACTAGAAGTAAATTCTGGTCATTCATGAAATGGAACACAATTCAGTAGGGGAAAATGAATTCATTACAGTTTCAAAAATAGGTATATTTTTGAAGATAGAAATAAGACTCCATCCACATAAAATAAAACTCCCTAAATTCTCAATTGTATATTTCTTCATTTATTTTTGTGACAGGTTCTCTCCATGTATCCCTGGCTGTTCTGAAACTCACTAGGGAGACCAGGCTGGCCTAGAACTCACAGAGATCCAGCTCTCTCTGCCTCCCTAATGTGACACCATACCTGGCCAATTTTTGTTTTAATTCCTACCTTTTAGGCCTTAAACTGAAAAGTAAAGGCTATATGAAACCTTCCCTACGTTTGCCTCCGAGGAAAGCAAGGGTTACATTGACTTTGTAAATGCATATTTGGTGTATTCAGAGTTGTTTGCCACGTGGGCTGTGCATAATTTCACGTTCTTTTAGATTTCCAGTATGTGTCGATCAGATGTATTTCATACAATTACAGAAACATTTATCTTAATGTCATAGCAAAATTTCAAAATAAGGTTCTGTGGGAAATAAAGTGTGGTACAGCCACGACTGATCCACGTACAGTGGGAAAATCTACCACTCACAGCCTGGCATCGTGTCCTCTGTGGAGCACGAAGAAGTTCGAAGCTCGGTGTTAGAGCGGGAGGCACATCGGCCTCCTGTGGAACAGAGAGCACGTTCTCTGGGGTCCCGCTGCTCAGTGGGCTGTGGAGATCTCTGCCACCGCAGGAGCACTAACTTTTAATGGCTTTTCAGATCCCAGAGCTGACTCTCTGATGGTAGCTCAACCTGGGAACATGGATGTCCTCAGAGGCGCCTGGCGTAGTCAGCGTAATAAGTTCACCAGGAGACTGATTTAAAGGTGGAAGTCTGATACATTGTTCCTCTGGGTCTTCCTAATGATGCCCTAATACACAGCAATCAACACCACGGGTACCATGGGAGCCATGCCCACGGGTAGGACACGTGCTTTCGGTCTGGGCACAATTTAGCTGGGAGTGTGTCTAGGAAGCCTTCCTAACACGCCTGCCTGAGGGACGCAGACACCTCCAGTGAGGACTCGCCAGGGTCTGATACGAGAGGGAGGTATGAAGGCCCTGTCAGTGTCCCCTTTCTTAGCCTCCGTCTGCAGACCGTGATCTTACCAGATATCTTGTCTCAGGTCTCCTGTCAAACACATTTCCTCATTCTTATTTTCCCTGCATCCCTTTACCATTGTAGACACCTTTGCCATCCTCTTCCCTTTGTCTACCTTATATGTATTGTAGCCAGGGATTCCACCCATCACAAGAGCATTCCAGGCTCAGGACTCCTCACTGTTTCTGGAGTGCATTATGGGAAGGTGCGCCTGAGAAGCTTGTCTCTGCCTCTAAACCTCCCAGAGGCACTGGTGCAGGACCCCACTTTTAAGATTGAGTATTTGCACTTCCCTGATGCTGCTCCCTTGGTCTGGGGCAGTGTGAACTCTCACGGGGGGGGGGGGGGTTCTTTACAAGGCAGTGACTTTCAAGCTCTCCTTTCTCCCGCCATCCCTCTCAAAACGTGTATTCTTTCCGGGGCTGTCAGAGATGTTACAAGTAAGTTCTGTGCTGTCAACCCAGCTCCGCAGACTGCCTGGTCTGCGCCTGCCTTGACACGTTCTTACAGCTCCATCCGATGGAAGAGAACTGTGCCGGGCACAGCAGCTGTGGGTGAGGAGCCGGCTGCTCTCGGAGTTAGAATTCTATCGGTCTGTGCTCTCCTGGATTTTAGTTTGCTGACTCGTGAGCCGATGTTAGTCCCCCGTGGGTAGGTGGGTTGTCAGTCTTCCCCTATATCATCTAGTGTTCCTTGGCTCCACATTTTTGAGATCTTGACTATGTTGTGTCTTTGGGTGGCTCCTCTCTGATGGTGTCACTCAGGGTGTGTTTGTAAGTTTTGGAAGCATCAGCTCTAGCTCTGTAGACATTATCTCTCGCTCTACCCTGGGGTCGGGTGAGTGTAAGCCACAGACCTGGACACTCGTTCTCTCCCTTACAAACACCTCGGTTCGCTGTATTCCTGACACCGCCCCCCCCATCCTGGAAATTCCTTCTCTGCTTGGTCTCACCTGCTGCTGACGCTTTCTGCTGTGATTCTGGTTTGTTCAATTGCCTGCCATTTGCAGCATCTGTGTGCTCTCAGACGCTGACTTTCCTGGTAAAACTGTCTCTTGTGTTTTTAATCACCCTCTCAAACTGCTGGTCCTGTCTTCAACTCTGTTAAGTTTCCCGTCTGTGCCCTGAACTGATCTCCTTATTTCATCCCTCAGTTTGGGTCCAGCGTGTGGTCACAAATGTGCTATAAACGAGGACTCTGGGATGTTGTCAGACCTCCTTTTCCTTGATTCTGGTGGTGTGCTCTTCTTCTTGAAGGTGTGATGATGGTGGATACTTACTTGTGGGTGTGTGTGTGTGTCTCTGTGTGTGTGTGTCTGTCAGTATGTGTTACTGTGTGTTAGTGTCTCACTGTGTGTCTTTGTGTCTCTGAGTATGTCTGTGTGTCTGTGTGTGTCTCTGTGTATCTTATGTCTCTAAGCATGTCTGTGTGTGTGTGTGTGTGTGTGTGCTTGTGTGTGAGTTTGTATCTGTGTGTGTGACTGTGTGTATCTGTGTGTCCCTATGTGTCTCTGTGTGTGTGTGTGTGTGTGTGTCTGTGTGTGTGTGTGTGTCAGTATGTGTCTGTGCATCTGTGTCTCTTTGAGTCTCTATGTGTCTATGTGTGTTGAGTCTAGCACATTGTTGGGGTGCACATTTGTCTCCTCCAGTTTTTGTTTCTCACTTGTACCCTCCCTTTTTGCTTCTTTTATTTTAAGTGTGTCTGTGCAGTGTGTTGTCTTCTGCTGAATTTATGTCTCCCACTGCAGTGTGCGGGCTGAGGAGGGGCAGCAACATCAGCAGACGCAGTGATTGACAGCCAGCCCAGCTTCACCTGCAGCAGAACAATTGTGTTCATCTGTGGCCCAGGAAGGCCCAGAGACTGTGGCGGGAGAGAACTCTGACTGCAGGTGTTCTCTGTGTAGGTGAGCCTTTCAGCAGGAAGGCAGCCAGTTTAAGAGCAAAAGTCTCATGTTCCTTTGAATCTGCTTCCCAAGGCAGTGAGTGGTCGGAAAGGTGTCTTGTCAGTGTGTTTACTCTGGAGATTTTCAGACTCAGCCTCAGGATCTGGGGTCCCATTTCTGCCTTGTCTCCACGGCCCCTGCTGATTCAGCAGTTCCCACCCGTTATGGATCCAGACCCTGGGCCCATCCCTGCAGCTTGGCCTGTCTCCCCTCTGTCTCCCTGAATGCTCACTGTGTATTTTGGCTTGTGTTGACATCTGTGCATGGAAGAGGCCAAGGATGTCTCCAGCTTTCCGAGACCCTTTAAGGAAAGCCCGCGGGGTGGATTAATTCCCTCCTACACCATGACTTAAAGACAGTGAGGCTGGGTCTCCTGGATGCTGCAGTGTTTGTACAGGAACCTCTGTTGTGTGTCTTGTGGGTGGGGGCTTCAGTGGATCGGGGTCCATCCTGGTCCCTTATGACCTCTGTGTAAGATCTTGATGTGAAAGGCCAGCCTTGGCATAGGATCTCCTTAAGGGACAGGTTTCACCCTGCATATGATGAGCATGTAACTGAGCCTGGGTGACTAAGGTTCCATTGGGATGCTCCCAGTCTTAACTAGCTCAGCATACAGCTCCACTGGCCTGGAGCCGAGTCGCTGAGCTGAACTATGGCTCACAACCAGGACCCAGGCTGCAGGGCTGCTTCCTGCGTTCAAAGAGGTTTTTTTTTTTTTTTTTTTAATGCTGGGTCACTCGGGGACCATATCTAATTCCTTTCACCTCTCAGGAGACTTTAGGATCTAGAGTTTAACTGAAGTTATCATACCTGAATCTCCCCAACCTGAACCAGTCCCATTGCAACTCTGCTTGAGAATACAAACATTCCCTTTTCATAAAGGCATACAAAATATGCACACTAGCATGTGGATTTCTTATGCTTTTCTCTTGGCAGGACACTTCAATTATTGATCAGATTAGCTGTCTCCAACGTGGCATGGATGCTGGTTTGGTCCAGAAAATTCTTGGGTTAGGATTTGTGTTTCAGACAGTTGGATGCTCAGGAATATTGAGCTTCTCCCCACTCCATTTCAGGGACCTTTACAAGTCGTGTGAACCACATTGTCCAGAGCATTCACATTTGACACAGAAACTAAAGTTGGAGGCAGCAAGCTAAATGTCTATATCTGGCTACTTCTGATAGCAGATTGTTGAAATAAGCCTTCTCCTAACAGAGTTGTGTAATAGAGTCTAAAACAAGGTTAGAACCACTAACACTCACGCCCTTGTTCCGGGCTACATACAGTGTTCTATAGAAATATCAAATAATTAAGAATATATTAGCTTAGAGATAACATTCAAGAACAGTATCAAAGACAGCTTCCCAGGGAGAGCACATGCAGCTTTTAACTTTCAGAGACTTGGTTCTATCCCTCAGGGTGACGGTTTTTATCTCAACCCATTCACCCGCAAATTTCATGACTCCATTTTTCTGAACAGCCAAATGATATTTATATATACATAATACGGTTTCATTATCCACCCGTCAGCTGTTAGACATTTAGAGTGTTTCCAGTTCCTGGCTGCTATGGATAGAGCAGCAGTGAACGTGGATGAGCCCGTGGGTGTACGCTTAAGAGGTGTATAGTCCGACCTCGTGGTAGATCTATTCCCAGCTCCCGGAAGAACTGCCACACTCATTTCCGTACTGGGGTTAGCAGTCCCCACCCCATCCCACCCCACCCCCTGCCTCCTCCCCATCTCATGGCATCCTTCATTTCATTCCTTTTGACCATTCTCGGTGGGCTAAATTGAAATCTCTACGTGGTTTAATTTGCATTTCTCTGATGACTAACAATGCTAAACATTAAAAAAAAAAAAAAAAAAAACTGTTTCCCAGCCATTCGTCTTTCGTCTTTCGAGAACTCTCCATTTAATTCTGTACCTTTTAAAAAACCAGATTGTTAGATCTCTTGATGTTCAGCCTCTTAGTTCTTTACCGTGTCCACCCATCTTTCACATGATTCAGAGGTATCTCGGTACATACACTGAAGTGTCAGAGGGTTCCATATGAGGTCTTTAACCCTGTCTTTTCCACTCCCAGGATCTCAGAAGGAATGGAATCCGGTTTCTGGAAGGGTCCCCTCTGAGCCGGGTCTGTAGAGCGTGCCCTTCCCTACCATCTCCTTCTGCTTCTCCAGTGCTTAGATCGCTGTGTCCATCCACGTGGTCCGTTCACTTTATCTTCACGACATCATGCATTTATATTTAGCAGCTCTGCCATGTCTAATCGGGATGCTGAAGACTTCATTAAGACAATGCTTCTAAGAGACCTCATTTCTAGATTCTTCCTCCTGTCAGAAATTTTCATCGGGTTCGTGGGAAACTTGCTGCTCTTCCTCCTATACATGCACACCTTCCTCATTCAGCCTCATCAGAAGAAGCCCATAGACATGATTTTCACACATCTGACACTCGTCAATGTTTTGAGCATTGTGTTCAGGCTGATACCGGATGTCACGGCCTCCTCTGCAGTCAGGCTCCTTTTCCATGGCGTGGGGTGTAAGGCAGTTTTGTACGCATACAGTGTGACCAGGGGCCTTTCTGTCTTCACTGTCTTGCTACTGAGTGTATTTCAAGCCGTCACCATCAGTTCTAATCATTCCACGTGGGCGTGGCTTAAATCCAAGCTTGAGTCCTGCATTTTCCCATCACTCCTCTTCATCTGGATCATCAACGCGTTTCTCTACATCCCCATGATTGAAAACATAAAGGGTCAAACCAACCTCACTGTTGTGGGTTCCAGATTTTCCCAGACATACTGCCGGAGTGACCAGGTTCGCCAACACACCCCTTTGTCCCTCGTCACTGCATTGATGGTTAGAGACATCCTGTCTGTGCTTCTCATGATGTGGACCAGCCTCTACATGGTGACCCTCCTGTTCAGACACAAAAGGAGAACTCAGCACGTCCACAATCCCAGAGTCTCTTCCCAGGCATCTTCTGAGAAGAAAGCCATGCACAGCATCCTTCAGCTTGTGGGTTTCTTCATGTTTTTCTATTTCTCAAACACATTTATCACTTTCTATAGACTTTACAGAACCAAGAGCAGCCCAGTATTGGATCTGATTAGTGGAGTTTTATCATCAGGTTACCCAACCGTCTGCCCATATGTTATGATGAAAAACAGGAAAATCATTTCCAAATTCATTTCTTCCTTTTCAAACTTTGAATGTTCCTTTTCTACAAGAGGATGCTGTGTCTGATCTGACACTCCAAACTCCCTTCCGCCTGAGGAGATTCTTTACCACATTTCAGCACAATAACCATGGCATTTCTGAGTACCTAGTATTCAGATAGTAGGAACTGATAGATAGTGCATTTTCCTTAGACACGTACTCATGCATGTTTTTCCCATGATGGTATTTTTAGTATGAGATTTTGAAGCCTTAATATCAAAAGACCAAAGACTACTAACAAATTAAGTTTTCCATAAAATTATCTGTTTAAATCCTATGCTGAGGGTATATGGTATGTAATACTATCATAATTGACTTTATCTGCTTGTTGAACTCTTTCAAATACAGAGAGTAGAAAATTCTTCTACGCTTACGATTGAATGTCTTCTATAAAATAGTGCTCCCCTGAGAAGTCTTTATAAATTTGATAAACATGTCATGAGTATTCTGGTCCCTATATTCATGACAGGAAATTAATAGCTGAGCAGAAAGGCAAAAATGAGAACATGGACATTGTGTGCTATCTGTAGAGTGTAGAAAACATGCACGTTTGCTGAGGAGATGGTCTTCTGGGCAAAAGAAACTTACCATACAACTGTGAGAACTAGAATTTGCATTCTCAGAGCCCACAGAGATGCCCAGTGGATATGGTGGCCTGCCTATTATTTTGGACTCAGAAGGCAAAGACAGGAGACTGCCGGAGGATGCCAGATAGCAAGACTGGCCTTGTCAATGAACTCTGGGCTTCCCTGAAAGATCTTTCCTCAATGGATAAGGTGTAAGAGCAACGGGAGATGACTCCTGACATTGACCATGGACCTCTCCATACATGTGTTCACATGTGCACGTGCATTTATGTGATCGGATCCAAACACATGCAAGCTGTGCACATGCTTTCCTAATGATAACCACACCTATACTGTATGGGTGCATTTGTAATTAACTGCTGCCTAGTAAATTATTTTCAACTAGATGTGTCCCTCTGTGTCCTGTAGTTCATCAGGTATGCATGACTCTTAGTTTCCTATGATCATCTGCTTCAACATTTAGTTTGGAAAATCCACTGATCTCTGGCATTGTGCTTTCTCATCCTGAAATGTCTGCTCTGCATAATCTACTGTGCCACCAAAAGTTTCAGAAATGTGACAGAGCCGATAGGTAATCTGAATCATCGCAGGGCTGTTTTGTTTTTATACTGTGGACAATAGATTCCTTGTTGGACGTGACATTCTTTTTTAAGATTTACATTCGTTTTTAATCATGTGTCTAGATGTGTGTCTGTGTGCGAGTGTGTATATGCAGGGGCGAGTGCAGGGCCCGCAGGATTCAGACAAAGGCATTGGATCTCGAGGAACTTAGTTAAAAGCATTTGTGAGCCTCCTGACTGGAGTGCTGGGAGCTCAGACTAAAATATCACTGTGTCAGCCCAGACTGTTATACCCAGCAAAACTATCATCGCTGTAGACAGCCAGCGAAAGGAAAGCAATTCACAATCAACCCAAATTTGAACAACTTCTATCTACCAATCAAGCTCCATAAAGGCACTGGGAGGAAAACTTCCATCAGAAGGAGGTGGTCACACCCAAGAAGAAACAAAGAATAAATAATCCCAGACCACCATACATGGGGAATGGTCACAACAGAACAGCAAAACAGCAGGAATCAGTAAACACTGCTCATTGGTACCCGTCAACATTAGCTCTCTCAATTCCTGAATTAAAAGACATGCTAACAGAATGGATTAAGAAACAGGATCCATCTTCCTAACGCTGCCAAGAATTTCGCCTCACCGTCAAGGACAGACAGAACCTCAAGGGAGGAGGAGGGAAAAATATAATCCAAGAAATGGACTCAGAAGAAAACTGGTATAGCTATATTAATATCTGACAAAAGAGACTTCAAACCAAAACTAATCAGAGGAGATAGCAAAGGACACTACATACGTACTCATCAAAGAAAAAAGCCACCCGAGAGGACAACGATGCTCCAAACACAAGGGCAACCAAGTTCATAAAAGAACATTACTAGAGCTTAAGATGCATCCCAACCCTCGCTCTGTAATAGTGGCTAACTCTAAAACCTCACTCTCAACAATAGGCAGGTCACCCATACAAAAACTAAACCAACAAATGCCAGAGTTCAATGATGTCATGAACCAAATGGACCTAGCAGAGATCTACAGAGCTTCTCATCCAAACACTAAAGCATGTGCTTTCCCCTCAGCAGCTCATGCGACAGTCTCCGACGCTGACTGCATACTTCACTCAAAGCAAGCCTCAACAGAGATAAGACATCAAAAGAACACCCCACACGCTATCTGACCCCCGTGGGTGAGAGTTGGATCTCACCCACAGTAAGCAACAGGAAGAATGCAAACTCACAGAAACTGGGGCCAAGCAGGGTGGTGCATGACTTTACATCCAGACCTTGGAAGGCAGGGGGAGGAGGATCTCTGTGAGTTCAAGACCAGCCTCCTCTACAAAGCAAGTTCAGGATGCCAAAACTACATTAACAGACTTTGTCTCAAAAATAAAATAAAAACAAGAAATGAAAAAAGGAAGAAGAAATCTATGCAACTTAATGAAAACTGAGTGAAGACAGAAATCAAGAAGAAAATTTTAAATTTCAGAATTGAATGAAAATAAAGACACAACCTACCCAAACTTCCGGGACACAATGAAGGCGGTTCTAAGAAGGAAGCTCACAGCGCTAAGTGCCTACTGAAAAAAATTGGAGAGATCTCACGCTAGTAACTTAGCAACACTCCTGAGATTCTTAAAAGAGAGGTTCTCAACCTGTGAGTCTTGACCCCTTTTTGAGATTCAACAACCGTTTCACGGGGATCACCTAAGACCCTCGGCATGACATGTATTTACATTATGGTTCATAACAGAAGAAAAGCTGAGGTTAAGAAGTAGCAATAAACACAAAATTTTGTGTATGGGGTTCACCACCACATAGGGAAATGTATTAGAGGGTCACAGCGTTAGGAAGGGTGAGATCCCAGCTTCTGGAACAACAAGAAAAAGTAAAACACAGATAGTGTACGTGACAATAAAAATATCAAACTCAGGACTGAAACAGTGAATTAGAAACAGCCAGAAAATGGAAAGAATCAATGAAATCAAGTGTTGGTTCTTTGAGAATATTCAACAGCACTGACAAACTCTTAGCCTAAAGAATGAACAGATGGAGAGAGAAGATGCACACGATGAATTGAGAGGAGCGTGGGCTGGAGGGGTGGCCAGTGGTTAAGAGCACTGGCTGTTCTGGCAGAGGTCCCAGGTGAGATTGACTCCCAGGATCTACATGCTGGCGCCCAAGCAGCTGTAACTCCGGTTCCAGGGGGTCCACTGCCCTCTTCTGGTCACCAGGAGTACTGCATGCAAGGGATGCCAGGCACACAGACCATAAAATAAAATAATAATTATAACTTTTAAAGAAATGCAAAAGATCCAGTGTTATTACATTTTCCATATCAGATCAGAGTATAAAAAAACTAGAATTTAGAACAAGAGAAGTTACACAAAGGTTGGACGATTCGTCAATACAATTTTGAATGGTCAGTGGAGAAATGCACATTGGATAAATCAACAGGGAAACGGGGAAATTCCTGGCATCAGATGACAACGGCTGTGATAATTTTCACATCTGCGTCAAAACTTTTAATGACTTCCTTGGTGGTAAAGTTTCCTTTATGACATAGTTGAACGAGTGGAGACGCACATCTTCTGAGGGAGACTGCGCTCTTGTTTAGTTGTCTTAGTCAGCTACCACGAGACTCCCGCTGGATCGGGGAGAGTGATGCTTCCCCGGAGTGCATCAGGATGATGCACAGTAAACAAGGTCCCTGACGCCCGTGTGACAAGCCGGGCCATGTCCACTGGGAGGACGGGTCCTCTTCTCCTGTCCCTTACTTAGTCAGAGCTCCTGCCAGGCAGCCTTTCCAGGACACTTTGTGTCTGTGATGCTTCGTGTCTGTGGGATTCCCGGGGCCCTGAATACGGGTTTGCTGCTCTCAGGACTCAGAGCCAGAAGGAGGTATGGCAACCTTCCCACTGTTCCCCTCTTTTCCCCGTCTACCGTTCCTACACTTCAGTGTTTGTCTTGTCTTTCAGATTTAGTGTCCTACCACCTTTCTGTCCATTTAGTGTATCTCCTTTCTTCTCTTTCTGTACCATTCCTCTCTCCGTCTTCATCAATATTTTTAAAATGTTTTCTTCTTAAGCATGGGTGCTTTGCCCGAATGCATGTCTATGCACCACCTGGGTGCAATGCCCCAGGAAGCAGAGGGCCTCAGATTCCCTGGACCTGGTGTTACAAACAGTTATGAGCCACTGTTTGGTTGCTGGGAATCAGACTCAGGCTGTCTGGAAGACCAGCTCTCAACCCCTGAGCTGTGTTCAGTCCCCAGTTGCTTTCTTTGTTAACACTTTTGCATCTGTCAATTCAGTGTTGCAGTCTCACCAGAACACTGCCCCTCGATGGATTTTTGCAGTTGTGAAATCTACTGAAGGATGCTCTTTCTTAGAGAACTATCCCATTTCTCTTAAAGCCCATATTGGCTTGAGAGGTCACATGGTAACCTTTTCACAAGCCTTTCAGTTCCCAGCTACTGTGCATAGCATTCAATCCCGGTGCTGTGTCTTTCCCTCTGGACCACAGCTCAGCCTCACAGAGGAGTGTCAGCACGTCCTTCACAGGGTGGTGGCCCGGGATTTACCCTTCCTGTGTATTTCTGGTGCTTGCTCTTGTTCTGCTTTTAATTATTCAAATCTTTTATTGAAGAAATTGTTTTAAATTAACTTTACATACAATGCCAGAATTTTCTTACATCTGTTTTCTGTTTTACACCTATTTCTATACGAGACACTTTGAAATTCATTTCATAATGGATTTTCCATTATGATTGCAAGACTTACACAGAAATCACAGAAATCATTGTGTGAGTGGAGGAATGGGTATAAATTAGTGCACAGGAATCCCCCCCAAATACACTAAACACAGGTTGCACAACAATGTTGTGAAATTGAAAGTCACTTTTCATGAGTGTCAGGTATTGCCTCTCTCTCTCTGTAACTGAGGACCTGAGAACTCTTCTTCACCAGCAGCCATTCAAAAGAATCTACAAGTGGAAATGGAACCCAGATGTTGCGATAACAAGACATACAAACCGTTCTTACAGTGGGTTCATCGATCAGAGTCAGCCTGATTGACCCGATCACCAAAGCCCACCGAGAACACACGTGGTGAGGGTGTGCCCAGCACTGAGGAACACGGAGTCTCAGCCTGCCTTCCAATCCTACGCACAGGCAGCTCTACTCTGAGTTTTTAGCAAAGAATATAAATGACATGAAAGGCCTCAGAACATTGCTGGTTAACCTGTGGGGTGGAATGCAATGGGAAGAATGGAGAGTCTAAATATATAGTCACCCCTAACCAGGCAGAAACATGTGTGCAGCCAAAACACTGATGTTCACGTGCACACGTTACTGTATATGTGACGGAAACACGTGTTATAAACATGAGATCATTGATACGTAGGTTAAAGCAAAATAGTAACTGATGCATAAAATTCCTGGAGGCGGGAGGGACCGCTCAACGGTTACAGACAATTGGCTCTTCATCCACAGTGGCAGGGTTCAATTCCCAGGCATGTGTACACTGCACAGACATGCAGACAAAACGCCCATATGTTTCATACACATAAAATAAATAATTATCTTAAGTCCTTCTAACATTTAAATGTGGCTTTTACATAGGGTAACAGATCCTTCTGCACGACATAACAGATTTCAGGATGTTTGGATGGATCCAGCCTGCTTTCCATCACTTTTCTAGCTGCTAACATATTCAAGGATCCTGGCAACAGAGTTGCTGAAGTGTCACCTCTATACCTGACATTGAAAAGAGTGGGACATTTCTACGGATGGTGGGAGTGCAAACCTGTAATCTCAGCACTTTGGAGGCATAGATATGTGAATCTTTGTGAGCTCAGGTCAGCCTGGTCTACAGAGCAACTTCAAGAACAGCCAAGTATACAGACTCTTGAAAATACAAAAAAAATAAAGAAGAGGAAGAGAGGAGGAGAAAGAAGAGGAGAGCTGGACATGTCATCACCTGTGCTCCTGAACACAGCTGTGTTTTCCCACAATTGCCATTTTAAAACTAATTTTATATAAGTCCATTTATTTGTCACTCTCAACCTGACAACCCTGGAGTCACGTTAGGTCATGATCCCAAGTGACACCGCTTTGGGGATCTTTCTCATTTCTCAGTTATGTGCTGGTGTCATGGGGAACTTGTCACTGCTGATTATACATATACACACTTGCTTCTCCAAGCCTCACCTTAGGAAGCTGGTAGACGCACTTTTCATGCACCTGACAGTAGTGAATACATGGACGATCACATTCACATTGGTTCCACATATCGCGTCTTGCTTTGGAGTCAGACGTCTTCTGGATGATGCCGGTTGTCGGGCAGTTTTGTTTGTAGGCAGAGTCACTCGGGGTCTGTCCATCTGCACCACCTCTGTCCTGAGCACATTTCAAGTCATCACCATCACTCCCAGTAACTCTCAGTGGGTGTGGCTTAAACCTAAACTCCCTACATGGACTTTCTCTTCCTTACTTTGCTCCTGGCTCCTTAACCTGCTCATCTATGCATATATGACTACCATGGTAATAGCCAACACCAATTCTACTCACGTTGGCAAAGGATATTCTCATGCTTACTGTCAAAATAGGAAATTTGGGAACAAGAATTCGGGGTCATTTCTTAGTATCATCTTCATTCACGATCTCTTCTTCGTGGCCATCATGATGGGGACCAGCCTCTACACGGTGACTCTCCTCTACAGACACCGCAAAAGAGCCCAGCATCTGCACAGCACAAGCCTCTCCTCCCAGACATCTCCTGAGCGCAAAGCCACTCACAGCATCCTGTCCCTGGTCAGCTGCTTTGTGGTTATTTATTGGCTGAACAACTTCGTCACCCTTTATGGGTTTTATGCACAAACAAAAATCCCGAGACTAGAAGGAATTAATGCAATTTTAGCAACATCCTATCCAACCATCTGCCCATTTTTACTCATGAGGAATAATAAAGTTATTTTGCAATTCACTTCTTCCTTTTCTGTATCGAGAATGACTTGCTTTCAACGTTAACTCCATGACTGATCTGAATTTCAAAGTTTCTCATTGTTAGAACAGTGTCTTAGTGATTTCAAAGGGATAAAGGATTTCAGTGTGGACTTTGAATGCCTGCTATGGCCTTAGTTACGATTAAGACATTCTGTGCATACAGTAAAATCCAGGTATCGAACATTTTGCTTGTATATAACTCTATGTATATGATTTTAACAATTTTAACATTTATTGTACACTCAAATTATGACTGCTTGGGCAAAATGAATATATTTCAAGTACTTTGAATAATATTCTATTTCCTGCATTTTCTCTATTAAAATACTTCTAATCAAAATCTTAAAATATCATTTGGAACCTGGGTTACGGTTTTCACGGAGTGTTATCTTCTAAGGAATGTCTTTTAGCCACCGGACACAAAATGAAACTTTTCTGCAAGTGAACTATGACTTTCAGGTGCTGTTTATCGTGTTTATTGCTTGCTTTGCGTGTGTGTGATAGAGAAAAGTCTTTATTTGTGGTGATTGTGCTTTGAGGTTTACTTATCTTAAGGATATAAAGGTCTCAAGGCCAGGGCTGATGGCCCACGCCTTTAGACCCAGAACTTGGCTGCTCGGAGTTGGGGTTTGGGCTCTGAGGCCCAACCTAAGGTTGAACTCTGTCATGCTTCCTCTGGGGCTGGTGTGGGCCAGGTCAAAGTCCACAATCAGAGCAGCCTTCTGCCTCCAAAGACCATGGCAAAGCCCGCTATCCATGCTCCTGACACACAAGCGTGACTTAATTTTCTTTTTCCTTCTTTTTTGAGGGCACAGGGGTGGGAGGGTGGTCAGGGAAGAATGGGAAGAGGGTGTTATGGAGATACATTTTATGAAATTCAAGTTATTACTAGAAGTATTATTTAAGAAACAGCACTTGGGAGGCAGAGGCAGGTGGATCTTTGTGAGTTCAAGGCCAGCCTGACCTACACAGAGAGTCTAAGAGAGCAGGGCTACTTCAAGAGACCTTGTCTCAAAAGTGGGGGGGGGCGGTATAATTAGTCTCCCTCAGACCTCTACCGTGCTACTGCTCTAATGTCTGTTAGTTTTCGTCAAATGCTGTTAAGACCTCTCAAAATACGCCATTGTAATAATTCCCTTTATCCTTCCTCCTGTAGCTTTCTGTTTGACACTCTGTATGGTATCACATGTAATCATATTTCTATGCATAAAATTAAATTTTCCGTAACTGAAGACGTGGGAGTTCAAGGAATGCTGAGAGTGGGAAGAATATTCTTCCCCAGGGAAGAGCACACCGATTGGCTCCCCAAAACCAAACGATCAGCCCCCAAAAAACATGCATCCAAGCAGCATGATACAGACTGACAAGGCCGTGTCTGTGTGTCTGGGAATGTGCACATAAGCGCGTGCACATGAATGTGTGCAACAGCTGAAGACAGGAGGCCGTCAATTTGAAAGAGAGAAAGAAAGACACGTGGAGAGATTTGGAGGGAGGAGAAGGAGGGGGGAAACAGTGTAGTTATTTTATAACCTCAAAAATTAAAACATATTTAATTTAAAAAGTAGATGATACAATTTGAATTAAAAGAGACACGGGACTGTGTATACCAGTAACTCTGTTCCCGTATCAGTTCCTCCGTGTGATTTATTTATTTAAGGTGGTGTGTTTCTGTCGGCTAGCTTAACAATATTTTGCTAGTATTTTCGTCCATTGTTGTGAAATCTTCACACATTTGTACAATATACTTCATCCTTCGCACCCGCCACAACCTCCACCAGCCGCCCCCTGTGACCCCACTCTGTCTCCCTGCCAACTTCATTTCCTTTATTTTATTGACTTATTTGTTTATTTATTTGGTTTTTCAACATAGGTTTTTTTCTGTGTAGCCCTGGCTGTCCTAGAACTCCTTCTGTACGCCAGGCTGAATCCGCCTGCCTCTGCCTCCAGAGTGCTGGGATTAAAGGCTTTTGCCACCACCACCTGTCTAATTATTTTATTTTATATAAAATGTATGTATTTTTGTTTTATGTGTCCAGGTGCCTCGCTTGCATGTGTATCCATGCATCATCATGCCTGTGCAGTTGAACTAGAGTTACAGGTGGTTATTAGCAGCCACGTGAGTACTACAAACTTAGCCCATAGATGCAAACCCTGCCAGATCTCAGCGGAGGGAACCACCTGTCAAGATAAGCACCGTCCTGGACAGTAGAACCCCAAGCACAAAAGGTGCTTTTATTGATACAGAAGCTCCTCGGGTGTTCTATTGAAAACAAAGATAAAAAAAAAAAAAAAACCTCTGCCCTCTCATCCAAAGGCCTGGCTCTGCCAGAGAGCAGTGGGCAGGTGCAGATCATGAGCAATCAAACACCCTTTACATAAAGCCAGCACCTGCAGATAACACAAAGTGCCAAGGCTTAGGTAGCTCTTTCCCCTACAAGGTACAAACAATTATAACTAAAAATCTCTCCAACAGACTTGGAAGAAGGAAGCTCGCTCGCTCTCTTTGCCTGCTTGCTCTCAATCTCATTGGCAAGTCCATTCCTTCACTGGCATTAGAACCTACATCTTTGGGATTCCGGCATATACTGAAGACCAGCTGAGACATCCAGTCTCATGGACTGAACAATTACTGGATTATTGGATTTTTTTGTTTGTAGGTAACCATCAATTGCACTAGCTGGACCACAGCCTGTGAGCCATTCTAATAAATCCCTTTTTATAGAGAGAGATCTGAACTATCAGTTCTGTTCCTCTAGAGAACCCTGACTAATTCAGCAGGTTAAGGTGCTTGCTGCCAAGCCTGGTGACCTGAGTGTGAACTCTGGAACCCATATGGTAGAAAGAGAGAACCAACTCCCACAAGTTGTCCCCTGACCTCTATATGCATGCTAGGGCGTGCATGTACTCCCACACATAGACACAAGAGAGATAAATAGATGATAGCTAGATAGATAGGTAGATAGATAGATAGATAGATAGGAAGGATACAGAAAAAGATAGACAGATAACTTCCAAACACAAGATAAAGGTCCAGGAAATACAGAGCTATCTGACCAGCTCAGCTACATCTTCTTTCCACAGCAGGCAGAGATGAGTATGGAGACTCTGCGGTCACTAGACATCAGAATGGAAAGGCTGGCTGTAGGAAAACAAGCAGCCATTAGAGCAGAGGTCTTCACCAGCCACAAACTGGGACCGTTGAAAAGAGCCAGGGTTAGTGAAAAGATGGAGGGCAGGATGTAAGATGGTACAAAGGTGCTCACTAAGGCAAGAATGCCTCGGGTGGCTCTGGACTCGGGGGAGGACCCGGAGGAGTAGTGGGTGCCGTGGATGTGTTGAACGCGGCTCTTGTGCCTGTACAGGATGAAGACCATGGAGCCACTGGACCAGACCATGAGGCCCAAACACAACCTGTCGTAGGATGACCACAGGATGAGATGTAACGGAAATGCGATTCTATTTCTGACTGTCCCACAGTATTCTAAATCCATTTTCTCCGTGTCGTTCTGCTTGCTGGTGACGTGCATAGGGACCGTGATGTACAGCAGCATGCTCACCGCCCAACACAGGATCAAGAAGGTGGAGGTCCCCAGGTATTTCGCAGCTTGCCGTTTCTCTTCCTTCCATCTGGACGTCGTGGGACTGACGGTGCCGGCCTGGAAGACGTTCAGGAAGCAGGTGCTGCCGATACACACAGCCCTGGCCACTCTGTGGATGCAGAAAACGAGTTAGCATCCGGTATCACTGAGGAAACGCTTGGTCCCCAAAGCAGCCACCGTCTGCGGGACTCCTTTAGTGAGCGTGACCAATACATTGGCCACAGTCAGGTGCGGGACAATCAGATCCGCAGACCTGACTTCTCCTCTCGTGGAACAAAGGCGATTGTGAAAGCAGAGGAGAAGGCAGTGCCCCAGGAAGCCAAGCATGGTCTGGTGTAGGAAGATAATCCCTGCGGCCGAGTCCCCAGAGTGACTGACGGTCCCGTTCAGAATGGCAGGACCCTGCCTGGGAGCACAAGGCCTGTGTGAGGCGAGACAACGAAGTCCCCCTCAGATAATCCACCTGCTTATTTTATCACTCTCGCTGTCGTTACTGTTATTATCTGGCGGATGTGTCTGGGCACGCAGGGAACCACGGCAGTACGTGGAGACGGGACGTCAGCTTTCGGGAGTCAGGTCTCTCCTTCTGCCACGTACCTCCCGGGACGGAACTCAGATCACCAGATACGAATGGCAAGTGCGGTCTGTTTTTCACTGTTGAGCTGTTCCTCAGACAGGCCTTCTTCAATCCGCTGCTTTCTTCCTCTAAGAGTCTACACGTGAGAAGAAGATCACGCGGGTAGCGAGCGCGGCCGTCTTTTATAAAGGAAACGCATGTAAGGTTCTATTGCCGTTCTGCGTGTAAGTTCTACAACAGTTCTAGCAAGTCAACGCTCAAGCCGTTCCCGCTCTACGAGTGAAGAGAATTAGGCGCAGAAAAGCTGCCGGTTATGTCTAAAGTCACCTCTGTACAATTAGATGGCTCAGTGACAACCAAGTTCCATTCCAAGGACCCACGGGGTGGGAAGGAGAGATACAACTCCTACAAGTTGGCTTCTGGCTTCCACATCTGCGCTGTAGGCATGCGCACACACACACAAATATATGTACACACAACAAATACACAGATTGTGTTTTCTGGACACAATAAAACCATCGAACGTATGAACTCACAGTGGTCGTGACCAAGACATAACAAGATCTGTGCAAGGTTAAGTCAGACACAATCTCAGCATGGGGGGCTGGAAGGGGAGGGCACAAAATCCCACCCCTAGCTGAGGTGCTGTTTGCTACTGATAGCTGCTGAGAGAGGAAGAGCCAGTTTTCTTTAAGGGTAAGACCCTGGTAAGTCGACCTACACTAACGGATGGCATACACTTAAAACTGTAAGGATAGCAGTAATTGGACTCGGTGAGTTAAAAAAAAAATGGGAGGAGATTGGGATGAATATGCTCAAAATACATCGTACAAAATTCTCAAAGAACAAATAAAAAAAATATTATCCCCAGAGAGGAACGTGTTTTCCATCTATACCAAGTTGGAACACACAATGAAATGACCACATGCCAAGCAGGGATATACAGACCATTGGTAGTAGGCAAATTATTGCATGGGAGAAACCAACTAACCAGAACTGTACAGAAAATTTGCAGTTATATGAATGGGAAAATATCAAAGGAATGTATCTGGGAAGCAGTGGGCACACACCTTTAATCCCAGCACTCAGGAGGCAGAGGAGGGTGGATCTCTGTGAGTTCGAGGCCAGCCTCCTCTCTGGAGTGAGTTCCGGGACAGCCAGAGTTACACAGAGAAGCCCTGTCTTGAAAACAGACACACACACACACACACACACACACACACACACACACACAGAGAGAGAGAGGGAGGGAGAAAGAGAGAGAGAGAGAGAGAGAGAGAGAGAGAATCAAGCGAGTACGTACATATCACACAATTGTGTTAGAAGACGGAGAGACAAATCCACTGGTAACGGTGCTCACTGCAGCTGGATGTGCTGGCGCACACCTTTGATCCCAGCACTGGAGAGACAGAGGCAGTTGAGTCTCTGTGAGTTTAAAGCCAGCCTGGTCTGCAGAGTTTGATCCAGGACAACCAGAGCTACATAATAAAGAGACTCTCTCTGGCTCACGCGGGCACATAAAAAGGTGCTTTCCGCACGCGCCTGATGACCTAAATTTGATCCCAGAAGCCCATGTGAAAAGCTGGATGAGGTGACTTATGTGGGATGAGAGGCAGAGACACAAGAATTGGTCTAAAGCTCAAAAGCTAGCTAGTCCAAACTGCACAGCAGAGGCAGCTAGAGACCCTGCCTGGAAAGAAGGGAGGTGACAACCAATTCTGGAAAGGTCAAGGGCAGGTGCACACACACCCCTTCTCTCTCTCCATATACATATATATGTATATCTATATACTATGTATAGTATACTATATGCTATACTATGTATAGTATATAGATATACATATTTAGGTATATATACTATATATAGTATGTATATATATAGTAGATATATAGTAGATATACATATATATACACAGTAGATGTGCATATGCATGTATATCTACTATATATATCTCTATATGTGCACATATATACTATATATGTGTATATATACATATATGTGTATATATAGTATGTATATATATACTATGTATAGCATATAGATATACATATATAGTATATATACACATATATAGTATATATGTGCATATATAGAGAGATATATATGCTCTATATGCATATATAGAGCACATCTACTGTGTATATCTACTATGTATATCTACTATATATACATACTATATATAGTATATATGTGTATATATACTTTATATATAATATGTATAGTATATATACATAAATATGTATATCTATATACTATATATGTACACTATGTATAGTATATACTATATATACACTATGTATAGTATATATATATCTATATATATGTATGTCTATATACTATATATGTACACTATGTATAGTATATACTATATATACACTATGTATAGTATATACTATATATACACTATGTATAGTATATATATCTATATATATGTATGTCTATATACTATATATGTACACTATGTATAGTATATACTATATATATATATATCACTCTCTCTTACACACACACACACTCCCTCACACACTCACACACATACACACTTTTAAAAATTATATTATAGAATCTAAAAACTCCCCATTCCGTGGCTCCAGACAACTTCCCATACTGAAGAGCAATGAAAGTGGAATAGAACTAATTAAGAACACAAAGGGGGACTTGAGAGACGGCTCAATGAGGAAGAGCATCAGCTGCTCTTCCAGGGAACTCAGTTTTGATTCCCAGCACCCAAATGGCTCACGATCATCTGTAACCCCAATTCCCTCTTCTGGCCACCATGGGTACCAGGCACCTATGTTGTACACAGACATACATGCAGGCAAACACCTGTAGTAATAAAAAAGAAATTTAAAAGTTAAAGGGCACCTAGAGATCGGTCTACAATTTTGGCTTTCCACAGAGTCCTCGAATGACTCCGTAATAATTTCCCCTTTCATAGGTGACTTTGGCATCTCCCAGTTTCCTTTCTAAAGAATCACTTTCTTCTGATAAAAACACTTGTCCTGACCCTGAACCACTTCCTTGCTTGCAGACTGTGCCTCACAGACCAGACTATAAAGTATTCACCTGACTTCTTCCCAGTGTCAGGACAGCAGGCCTGAATGACGTTCAGCCAGCAGTTTGTGGAAGGAGGCAGCCAGGTCTGGGATAGGTGGTGATCCTGTGACCTCACCTCTCCCTAGGGTGGCAATTATTTCACCTGTGATAACAAGTGTTATCACAGTGTGACAGAGCACACTCAGGGAGACAAAGTCATTCATGAAAAACTTTGTCCCTGTTAATGATTTCCAGAACAATCACACGTGTCCAGACAGATGAAATCATTTGGGAGAAGCTCTTCTTTCCCAAGAGCTGTGGTAGTTAGGCTGCTGTGTGTGTCACTCACCAAGGACGGCATTCTCATACATGCAAACTCTACCAGACCTCAGCAGAGGGAACCACTGTCACGGCCAGTGCCGTACTGGACAGTGGAACCCCAAGCATCTGAGCTCAGGTGTTTTTATTGATTCAGAATTCTTCAGGTGTTCTGATAGCACATGCAAATCATAAACAATCAAACATCTCCCACATAAATCCAACAGGTGCAGACATTACAAAACGCCGAGACCTAGGCTGTCCCTCACCAACAGTGCACAAAACAATTATTTTAAGTGCAACTAAAAAAAAAATGCAACTAAAATGCATTTAAATGCAACTAAAAATAAACTTCCACAACAAAGGACTTAGGAGACAAACATGTACACTCGCTGAGGTTGGAGATTCCAAAGACAATGTATGAAGCACACCCTGGATCCCGGCTCCCATGGGATATATTTCTGTGGACTCTAAATCCACGTTACTCTCCAGATCCTTGAGTCAGATCACAGTTTAATTCTGAACAGAGAAATAAGCTCGTGCGAAAGACCTACACCAGGGCTGGGGAGGCTGTGCTTGAGCAAGCAAACCACCTGCTCTGCAAGCTTGGGTAAAGGATTTTGGATCCCCAGAACTCACAGAAAAGCTGGCCGTGGTGGCCACCTATGATCCCAGCATTTAGGAGGCAGTCAGGGGGTCACCAGGGAGATCCCTTGGAAGGCTCCAGGTTCAGTGAGAGACCCTGCTCAATAAACAGAGTGAAGAATACCCACATCCAAAGTCAACTTCATTGAGTTATTTCGTTCTATTCGGGAATAGAACACAAGGGGTGTTCTTACAACCAGCAGTTATTTCACAGAAGGAAAATGTCTATTACTTGCACACTGTGTTTCCAGAAGTTGGGGAAGAAATCTAATGGATAAGGTAAGGTTGAAGAGGTAACTTTTCACAAAATATTAGAGTTTCATAAAATCATGACTAGGTAATCATCCCATGATGAGACTGAATAGTGGCCAAACACATATTGAAGTATTAACAAAGACAGAAAACAGTAAAAGTGCTTATGAATACGAAGAAAATGTAAGGACTGCCAAGAAAAGCAGAAAAGACTGTGCTGAAGAGATGGCTGCGTGGCTAAGTGTATCTGCTGTTCTTCCACAGGATCCAAATTCAGTTCCCAGCCCCCACATCAGGGGGCTTACATCATGTGTGACTCCAGCTCCAAGGGGACCCAATGCCTTCTGCAGACACCTGCATACATGTCACACACACACACACACACACACACACACACACACATGCACATACACACAAACATTTAAATAAGAATAAATAGCTGGGCGGTGGTGGCACACGCCTTTGATCCCAGCACTCAGGAGGCAGAGGCAGGTGGATCTATGTGAGTTTGAGGCCAGCCTGGTCTACAGAGTGAGTTCCAGGACAGCCAGGGTTACACTACATTGAGAGACCCTGATTCAAAAGTACCCCCAGAAGAAGAAGAGAGGAAGAAGAGGAGGAGGAGGAAAAAGAAGGAAGACAAAAAAGGAAGAAGAGGAGGAGGAGAAGGAGAAGAGATTGCTCTAAAATTTGTGTTGTTAAATATTCCTACTCCATGTACATTGTAATCCTAAAAATAAATAAATACGGTACGCAAGGATACACAACCCAAGTTCTTTAGCAGAAAGTTCCCAATAACTCAGAAATCTAAAATACGTACCTCCAACATCAACGTGTGCCTGCCTTTCCAACTCTTGGAGTTCTTTAGGTATCACAAATAACTAACGCCCTGTCTGAGGCACAGCTGAAAAATATTTCCCCGTGTTGGGTTGGCAGTCTGTTAACTGTTAACTCGGGCTGGCAGGTTTGTGAAGCAAGCACTTTACCCACCGACTGAGCCGTCCAGACGGCTCCCTGCACGTTGTTTTTAACACATTGTTACAATGATTATGACTGTTATTCTGTGACATGAAAGAATTCTGAAGCAGGGTAGTTACACTTTCTAAAACCGCACAGCCTTGAAATTGCATGACTTTTAAAAAAAAAAATGATAAACACAAATGGTATGCTCTCATTTATTTTATTCAATTTCCTGTTACAACATATTTTTTTAAAGTCTGCTGTCATTTAAATGTCGAATGTAACAGTCCAAGGGTTGAAGTCTTTGTCCTGATGTGACGCTATTGGGTAGGAGTGAGAGATTTTATAGATATAGCCTGGTGGAGGGTCTCTAAGTTATCCTCAGTTATATAGTGGATCCAAGGACAGCCTGGGCTGCATGAGACCCTACCTCAACAAAATGAAACAAAAGCCATTGGCAATTAACAGCTGCTTGGGAGAGGTGTCTTTTTCTTCAGTGCCATAGCATTGGTAAACCGTCCTTGCTCCCAGAAACCCTCCCACCCATGCTTGGGCAAGAAAGCCTTCCCTGGAGGGATGACTTGGCAGTTAAAAGTGTTGTTGGTGTTGTTCTTGCTGCTGCTGCTGCTGCTGCTGCTGCTGCATTTGCTGTTACAGAAGACCTGAGTTGGGTTCCCAGCACCCACCATGTTCGACAGCTCACAACTGTCTGTAACTCCAGCTCCAAGGCTCCGGTGCCTCTCGCCTTCACCAGCACCCACACACGTGCAAACATGCACACACGCGTGCGAACACACACACACACACACACACACTTCTTTTTCAAAAGAAACTCATTAAACTCAGTGGGTCACACACAGAAGGCATGAAAGAGGGGGGAGACTTGCTAAGGACTCCAGGGAAGAGAGAGGACAGGAAAGGAACATGAGGGTAGGAACGACTGAGATTATTTATTTATTTATTTATTTATTTATTTATTTTGATTGTTTGAAGCAGAGTCTGTCTATTAGGTCGCCCTGGCTGTTCCAGAACTTGGTAACAATGCTACAGACCAGACTGACCTCAGACTCGCAGAGATCTGCCTACCTCTGGCTCCTGGGTCCCGGAATTAAAAGCATGAGCTGCCACACAGGGCCTGAAATGTACTATATAAACACATTCATGTGTCCGACAATAAGAATTTTTAAAACGTGAAACTTTTCAAAGACACTAAACTGCTGTTCCTCCAGGCATCCCAAGTTTAAAACTACCAAGATGAGCTCCCGGGTTCTTACGGAAGGCTGAGGAGGGAGGAAGAAATCTATGAAGAGGTGACAGATTTCCCATCCGTGAGTCAGCAATCGGGCTGAACGTTCCCAGAACCTAAAAGCAGGAGCCCAGGGTTCTGGAGTTCTGGAAGATCAGGACCAAGGGGCTCAGGGAGGGGAACCAGGTATCGAGAAACTTCAGGGAGTGTTGAAGCCACAAGTAGGAACCAAAGGATTCTGTGTCGTAAAAGATGAAGATGGAATTCAGGAAGTAAAAAGGGATGAAGCCAGCCACCAGGAGCAGAATGCTGTGAGTGGCCCTCATCTCAGGGGAGGTCCTGTGGGTGAAGCTGAGGCTGTGACTTCGGAGGTGCTGGGCCCTCCGGTGGTGTCTGTGCAGGAGACGCACCATGTGCAGGCTGGCTAGCACCATAAGTGTCATCAGCAGGGCACCCGGAATGGAAAACAGGATTGTAGCCATTCCAGACTCGGAGGACACGTACTGGCAAGCCATGCCGCCCCCCGCTGAGGAGTCATTACTGTTATCCCAGAGGACTTTTATCTCAATGGGAGAGATGATGCTGACGGCCAGATTGAAAGTCCAGCAGAGGAGGCAGGAGTGGCCAACATGTCTAGAAACCCAGTGTCTGAGCCCTGTCCACACGCCACTCCTGGGGCTGACCGTGACTGCCCGGAAGCAGCTGAGCAGGCTGGTGATGCAGAGAGAGAGGTCCCGGGACACCCTATGGAAGTAGAAGAAGATCTGACACCCGGAACCTTCCAGGGCGTGTATGAGTCCCATGCTTTCCATCATATGCTGTGCCCCCTTAGAGAGAAGAACAAAGGAATTGGCCATGGCCACGTTGGACAGGATGAGGTCCGTCGGCTTCGGCCTGTGCCCCGTGAGAGGGACGGAGCTGTGGATGAGGAGCAGGTACGTGTTTACCAGAAGGCCGGTGCCCACCTGCAGCAGGAACACAACCTTCAGGGCCCTGTCGTCAACAGTCAATTGCGCCATGGTTACGGAGGCCTGTAGTCAGGGAGACCCAGGCTGCGTCCTGGAAGAGAAAACACTGACTTAAGGGTGCTTGTCTTACAGCTGCCCAGCAAGTCCATGGGTCTTGTTAGTTTATTTTTTACGTGTGTGGGGAGCGTCGCGTGGGTACACGCACGTGCATGGATTTCCCCCACAACACTAGGGAGGCCAGAGAGCAACATTAGGTGTCTTCCTCTAGTGTGTTATATCTTTAAAGAAAAAAAGTCTCCCACTGAACCTGGAGCTCACCGATTGACAAACTAGCTGGCCAGCAGCCTCCCAGCACCTTCCTGTCTTTACCTCCCAGTGCTAGGATTGCAGGTCCTGGCAGCCACCCCTGGCTTCTTACGTGGGTGAGGAGGACTCTAACTTGGGTTCTCATGCCTGCAGGGCCCGTCCCCACAGCTCACAAGTCTTCCTTTCCTTTTTTTAAAATTTTTGTTCTGTGTTTCCAGACAGGGTTTCTCTATGTAGCCCTGGCTGTCTAGGAACTCGCTCTGTAGCCCAGGCTGGTCTGGAGCTCACAGAGATCCACCTGCCTCCGCCTCCCCAGCGCTGGGATTAAAAGTGTGCACCACCACCGCCCCGCAAGTCTTCCCTTCTTCAAAGATTCGGCTGATGGGCTGGAGATGTAGCTCGCTTGGTAGAGGTGCTTGCCTGGCTTACGCAAAATCCCTGGATTCTATCCCCAGTACCGCGTAACTGGGTGTGGTCGTACACAAGAGCAATCCCAGCGCTGAGGACGTGGATGCAGGAGGATCCAGAGTCAAAGTCTGTAGTAGTGCCCTGTGGCTCACCACGAGGGACTAGGAGGTGCTTTTGTAGCTGGAAGCCCTGGCAGACCTCAGCAGAGGGAACCACCGTCGCAGCCAGCGCCATACTCCACAGACAGTGGAACCCCCAAGCGGCTGAGCTTAGGTGTTTTTATTGATTCGGCACTCCTCGGGTGCAGATCATGAGCAATCAAACTTCCCCCACAGCAATCCAACACCTGCAGACAATACAAACAGCCGGAGCCTAGGCTGCCCTTTTCCCAACAGTTCGCAAAATCGATTATTTTAAACGCAACTTAAAAATAAACTTCCACAACAAAAGTCCCCTTGGAGGACATGGCAAATTCTAGGCCAGGGCTACATGAGAAGTTGTCTCGATTAATAAATAAAAATAAAGTGAATAAAGACAAACCAACCAGCGTCTTCTTAACAAAATGAACCGAGCGGTTGAAGGGATGGCTCAGTGGTTAAGAGCACTGGCTGCTCTTCCAGAGGAGCCAGCTTAGACCCCAGCACTCACATGGAGGCGCACAGCTGCCCCTAATTCCTGTTCTAGGAGCTCTGTGCCTGTGGTCTCTGGGCATCGGAACTCCATGCACGTGCACTTAACTATTTTTTTCATTTCTTTTAAATTAAACTGAGAGTTTCTGAGAAGCTTTCTGGCTCTGAGACTCCAGTTTTATGGGACTGAGGCTATGGCTCAGTGGTAGAGAATTTGCCTGACATTCATGAGGCCTTCGGTTCTCATCCCCGGCGCCACAGACAAAAGCCGAAGATCTTTCACATCAGACATTTTTGTCACCATCATAATCACTGTGTGGGTGTCGGAGTGTGTTAGCCTTGCTTTCAACCTGGTAGGACAGGAGCTGCACCTGCCCGGCCAGGACGGTACCCACCTGTGGTACCCACCTGTAATCCCAACGTGGAGGAAATGGCAGAGTGAGGGTCGTCATGGGTCTCAGGGCGTACAGAGAGAGTTCTGGGTTAGTCGAGGCTCTATAAGGATTTGCTTTCCTTTTTCAGTTTCCTTTTTTTAATTAAGATTTGAATCAGACAGTAACTCCAGTCCCGTGTGTTCTCGTTATTTTGTGATGTTGGGATCAAACAACGTCTCTTGGTTGGTCGGCACCGTACCCCAGAGCTACCCCTGGATCTCCCCACAGTCTTCCCTCCAGAGGCACACGATGGCTGTGTGGAGATGCCGCTTATTACGTTTGTGAACTTTCCCAAGCAGACAATGAAGACTTTGATGGGAACGAGGGAGTCCCCGGTGTTGTGGGACCCTAAAGGGGGGGGGTTAATCTCTTCCCAGAATAGTGCGATACTTCCTTCCCACAGGACCACCTGCCACAGCAGGTCGGGGTGCGTGACCCGTTTCTACAAACACTGTGAACCTCACATCTTGTTCTGTTCTCAGGATGGATGAAGTGTCCATCCTCTACAGCTTGAGGATACAGAACAGAGGCTCCCGTGGTACCTTGTGAAAGGGGGTGCTGAGCTCCTCCCTTCCAACTCCGACTCCCACCCAGACTCCTTCAGTTCTGTGGGGCGGCGGCAGCAAGTAGAAATGGGGTTCTGGAACGTGTACGCACCCGAAGTGAACATGAGGAAGGAAGCTCACCACAGACTCTGCTTTCTGGCAGTGTCAGTTCAAGAAGTCCACAAGGGGAAGGGGGAAGCCAGGAGGTGGTGGTGCACACCTTTAGTCCCAGCACTTGGGAGGCAGGGACAGTGGAATCTCTGTGAGTTCGAGGCCAGCCCGGTCTAGAGAGTGAGTTCCAGGACAGCCAGGGCTACAACAGAGAAACCTTGTCTCGAAAAACCAAGAAGGAAAAGGAGGAGAAGGAGGGGGAGTGGAGGGGGAGGAGGAAGGGAAGGGGAAGGAGGGGAAGGAGACAGAGAGCCGGCACAATACCTGCTCCTAAGCCTAACAACCCAAGTTTGATCCCCTGATCCCCAGGACTGACATAGCAGAAGGAAAAAACCCATTTTTTTTTTCAGTTTTTTTGAGGCAGGGTCTCCCTCTGGAACTTTGACTGGCCTAGAACCCAATATACGGACCAAGCTGGCCTCGAACTCACAGAGATCCAGATGCCTGCCTCTGCCTGAGGGCTGAGATAAAGTCATGTGCCACCATATTTGTCTAATAAACACTAATTTTTAAATAAAACATAATTAACAGAAACTGGACATGATGTCACATACCGATAATCCCTGCACTCAGTAGAGTAAGGTTCGAGGATCTTAAGTTCAAGGCCAGCCTGGTCTGCATAGTGAGTTCCAAGCCAGTCAGGGCTCCACAGTTAAACTGTCTCAAAACAAACAAACAAACAAACAAAAACATAGAACATACATGCATTGTTTTTATGTACATTTAATTTTTGTTATTTTTTAAATAAAATGTAAAACCTCAAACATTAGAACAGAACATTCGGGAAGAGACGATGAACTCATGATATGACATTGAGAAGCCAGAGGAGGGGGGAGGAAAGGAGGGAAGGAGAGAGAGAGAGAGAGGGAGAGAGAGAGGAGGCAGAGAGAGATGGGGCAGGAAGCTGCTCTTTCTCCACTAAGATGACAGATACAGAGTCTTGGGAAAGGCTTGCGTTCAGAACGACAGCCCTTCATGTAAACCCCGTCCAGATCGGGCAGATACATGCAGACTGTTCCAAGACACCCTGCTCCTCAACCTTCAACCCTACCCCACCCACTTCCTGCCCACACGTCCAGGCAGAGCCTGCTACAGTCTAAGGCCACAGGGAAGAAGCTTGGCTCTGAGTAGGATCTCTGCTTGGGGCTTTGTGAATCTTCACCGGTGCCCTTGTCTGAGGACTTGAACCCCAGGAATTCTCCCAGGCTCACCTCCACAGCTGTGGCCGCAGGCAGGGGAGCCAGATTGAGAGTGTGCAGCGCGGCTGGCTGAGGCTGCTATATGGGAACTGAACTCCAGGGTAAGCCCCTAGGTGGCTGTCACTGTGTCGCCTGTGGATTCGGTGACATTGTCCTTGAGGGGAGTCCAGGGCATTTCCAGAGGAGAAAACACTCAGGTGCCAGGTGCAAGGTATCCAGTAGTAGCTGCTAGTGGTTAATTAAGAGGCTGTATGAACAGCTAGGGGGGAAAAAAGGCTTCTGGGTTGCCTGCAGCTACACACCAGAGTGAAGGCGGTCATGTGCTAGGCGGTTTAGGGGTGCTCTGTGATGTGTCCCCAGAGTGGGTTCATAGTGGAGTTGTCTCTCAGTAAGTTCGCCGTTACCCATGGGTCGTCTCAGAGGAGAAGTGTCACAAGCTGCCAGGAGGAATAGGTGATATCTGCTCTCTGCAGGCAAGCTTTTCACCCGCAGGAGGTCCTGTAGGGCTTCTCCCCAGAACACCGCTGGACTTGGAAACGCTGTCTGTCCTTCCCCCCAGGAGTGATTCACAGCCTGGACCACCTCCACCCACGATCACGCTCCCCTGAGGGGCCTTCTCAGATGCACATTTGCACTTGAGATTGATACGGTTCACCATGCTATGGCGGCGCACACCTTTAATCTTGGCACTTGGGAGGCAGAGGCAGGTGGATCTCTGAGTTCGAGGACAGCCTCGAACAGAGCCGATTCCAGGACACCCGAGGTTACACAGAGAAATCCTGTCTCAAGAAGGAAGGAAGGGAGGGAGGGAGGGAGGGAAGATTGCTACAGTTTTCTGACTTTGAAGCCTCTGATCTGCAAGAGTCTACTCAGAGAATCCGAGAAACATGCGATGTGGTAAATACCTCCTGACCACCCCCCAGTGGGTACCGATGGCGATCCAAAGTACAGTTGCACCCAAGTCCAGTTTGGGCTTCCTTGCTGAGTCCAGGCAAGGGGTTACTTACTCCCCAAAACAGCTGTATCACCACCAAGCCTTACCCATCATGTATGACAACTCCTTCCTAGTGGTACCAACCTGTCCCATTCCCTTGCTGGGGAGCGATCTCCTAGCCAGATTGGGAGCCTCTTTTTCCTTCGTTCCTCCGTCAGCTTGACCCCCAAGGCTCGCCAGCTATTCTCCTCCAAACCACACAGTTTAACACACCTTTTCCCTTGCTGGCTTCCCAGGTGGACCCCTAAGTATGGGACACCCCAAACCCCTCTATCGCAAAACATTTCCCCCCTTGTCATCCAATTAAAAAAAGAAAACAAAACTACCAATTATACAACCCAGGCTCAGTATCCATTCTCTCTCCAAAGTCTCAGATGACTTAACCTCTCATCTCTGACCTCTTAAGAGAAAAACTTCCTGGGCCTGACATCTTCTCCCTTTAACGCTCCCATACTCACAGTTAAAAAAAAAAAATTAAAAAAAAAATAAGATAAAACAAAACCTACTGTTGTATTTAAAAAATAAAAAAATCCCACCCCAGCTTCCCGGTTCTGAGAGGTGGCTCCACCGCCCACTGTGAGGCGTGGCTAGCGTGGTTCTACCCCACACCCATCTAGTCTGACAAGGATGAAGGAACCGTTCTCAGGAGCCAAGGGTGGAGGGCTTAACTCATTTAATGGTGGAAGGGTTTACATATTTATAGCCAGAGGAGTGGTCTCCATATCCCAGGAGCATCAGTGGAAGCTCATTGGTCAGGACAAGCACTCCTACTTGCATTTTGGCATTACCATTTAGACTTAGGTATTTTTCCCAGGACCAGGGGGACAGACCTCATATAGAAGGTTTTAGTTGCAACTCCAGATAAACAACTCTGCCAGATCGTGCACCCTAGGAGGGGGCGATGTACTGCTGTAGCTTGTGGTCTGTCAGCCGCTGCAGAGGGGAGGGGCCAGATTCCCGCCAGCTCTTCAGAATGAGAGTCTGGAGTTCTAAGCGCCCTCGGACCCACTTGGGTGCGACAGCCCCACAGCCTACCACCTGGTGCAGGATCTCTGACTTATTAGCTCTGCAGTGGTTCCTCTTCACCCCATGGCATCCGACCCCTATAATTCTCCTTTAGACCATTCCCTCAGAGACCTCCCATTCCCTCTGTCCTAGACCTCAAGGATGCTTTCTTTTCTATTCCTTTCTGACCCAGCCACAACATATCCTTGCCTTCACATGGAGCGACCCAGACACCCGCCTTTTTACCAACTCATCTGGACCGTCCTACCCTAGGGGTTCCAAGATAGCCCGAATCTACTTGGCCAGGCTTTGGCCTCTGACTTACTCTCTTTGTCTCTATCCAAGCTGACGCCTCTACTTTACTAAACACTCTGTCTGGCTGGGGATATAGGGTCTCACCCTTTAAGGTCTGGCTGTCTATCCCTCAGGTTACTTAGTTGTGACGGGTACTCAAACTCACAAGGCCATTCCCCTAGACAGAAAACGCCTAATCCAGTCACTCTCAGTCCCCACCACCAAGGACTAAATTCCATCCTTCCTAGAGATGACTGGCTACTTACACTCTTGTGTCTCCTCTTTCTCCCTTCTTGCTCACCCCCTATATGAAGCAGCCCTTGGCTCCTCACGTGAGTCCCCCCTCCTTGCACCTATTACCAAGCCTTTCCGTAAGCTTCAACGGGCCCTCCTCCGGGGTCCCCCGACCCTACATTTCCAGATTTAACTCACCCCTTCTTTCTACATTACGGAGGAGGGATACGCCTCCTTCCTTTACACCCATTGCAGACTTATCAAAGACATCAGACCATACTAACCAAGGATGGACACTCTTATACTCAGCCAAACTTCTTATATATGAATCAAAAAGTTGACCTTCGGGGTAGGGGTGGGGTGGGGTCCCCTATTACAGTCTTCTTCTCTTACCACCTGTCCCATCTTCTAACAGAGAGAGTCTTTGAACACTATCTCCTTCCCGAGTTCTTTCTCTTCGGGCAGCACTGTAGAGGGTACCACCCTTACCCTTCAGCCATGCCCCCCCTCTCAACATTTCAAACTGACTCACGCTGCTGATTTGACTCTCCTAAGGTGCTTACAGATCATTCGTTTCTGCTGCCTTTGGCCCCCCACTGTATTTGACCCCAAATTCTAGACTCTGCCTCTTCCTGTTTCCTTGCCCCTCCCCCACCCCACAGCACAGCCATTCTCAACCTGTGGGTCACGACTTCTTTTGGGGGTTGAGTGACCCTTTCTCAGGGGTCACCTAAGACTATCTACATATCATACAGATATATAGATAGATAGATGACATTATGATTCATAACAGTAGCAACATTACAGTTATGAGGGAGCAACAAAGGTAATTTTATGGTTGAGGGTCATCACAATAAGAGGAACTGTCACATCATTAGGAAGGGTGAAAACTACTGGCCCTAGGGGCTGTCTGCTAAGTTCCACAGTTTCCTAAGCCCTTTTGGGCCTCTGGGACCTTGTCTCTCCTGTCTCTCAGCTCCCCCTTGAAGCTTATAGAAACTCCCCTAGTGGAAGTTCTTTTGTGACCCTGTAAGTGCTATTTTAAAACGTGTTTAAAATGTATTTAAAATGTAACAGTTTTTCTTCCAAAATGGGGTGAGTGTTTGTTTTTGCCGTTTGAGTCTGGGCTCTCAAAAGGTGCTGTTATTTTTCTCCCTGGCAACTTGACTCCGCCCACTCTGTTCCCGGCTGCTAGATTTCTAACTTGTAATTTTTTAAAATTCCAGTTAAATAGGGTTAGGGAGGAAACGAAAGGATAGAATTTTGATCTGAAAATCTATTATATCTAAACTTGCTCTGCTCTAAATTTCCAAGAGTCTCTTATCTCTAAGGTTTTTCCACTTTCCTCTCTTGAAAATCTTCTATCCCCATGATGTTTCTGTGCTCTGTTCTCAAGAAATCTTCTAACACTATTGTGTAAACAGTCTTTTTCTCAGATCTGTAAATTCACTGGGTGTGGTTCAACACTCAAAGTTCTCACCTCCCTAATGCCTGCTCTTCTGGATGACACTGATTCCACCTGTCATAGTGGTTACTCCGACTTGTTTCAAACGGTGACTCCCAATTATACCCGGATGGTGAAGATCAAACTTGTCCCAAGGACTTTCAAGGCCCCATTCATCAGAAAGTAGTCTGTTGATAACATCACCATTTTTCCTGACCGGGGTTTATCAACAGTTTAGAAAAAGGGAGGAGTAGCTGTGTAGTAGTAGGCCAAAGGAAAAACACCCTGCCCTTGGCCTGACCCCAAGCCCTAGACTTGGAAATTCCCACCCTCGAACTTGGAAATCTCCCTCCTCCACCCAAAAAAAAAACAAAAAACAAAACAAAACTATAAAGGCCCTCCCTTACACCCAGCCCTCTGCTGTCTCCTTTTTGTTCAGAGGCAGCCACTACTCTGTTTTTCTCCCCCAATAAATCTCTTGGATGAGGTTTGTTGTGTGGTGTGACTTTGTGGTTTTTCTTGGCTCCCGACTGCCAAGATGCCCTTGTACCAGAAAAACACTTATGAGAGCATCTCAGAAAATGACCACACCCCACCAGTCTCTGGCTCAAAGGTATGAACCAGCGAACCTCTCCTTTGAGAAAGAAACTCCTTGGTTGAACAGAGCCACCACCTAGGAAAATGTTTGCCCAGGATTAATTTCACAATATTCAGCTGATCCAGTGATCAAAGGTCGCTGCCACCATGGTCCAAGAGAGGCACTGCTTATGGAACCCCAACTCTCCAGGATATGTGTCAAACACGTATGTGCCTCAAGGAAACCGGAAAGGTAGCAGAGGTGGTGCCATGCAAAGGATGGATCTGAAATAAAACAAAAAGTTGGAAACAGAGCTATTTAGCTACCTTACAGGTGGTGTGCTGGGCAGAACTCATTGCAACCTGTGGGCTTCTTGTAAGTCAGTCTCTACCAGAATAATTCATGGACTTCAATCACAAATGGCGGGTGGGGGCTGCTATGTTTAAATAGTCAGGTGTTCCTAAATGGGTCTGGTAAACGATGCTAAGACACTTGCTTCTCTATTCCTCTAGCTACATTTCCTGGTCAGGTCCTAATTCTTACTCTAGTGAAGGAAACCCCCTTTCATTCGGTTCTGTATCCCAGTGTGTGTTCGCTTATATTCACTCTCTCCTCGCATCCAGTCTCCTCCCTGGCAATCTTCGGGCCCCTGTCCTCGTCTCTGTGTGCAGACATCTCGGCCTTCCTTCATAGCTATCTCGTTGGGTATCTGTGTTCCTGTCTCCTCTCCCATGCCCTCACCAAAGATTTGGTCCCCTGGTTACCACGGAGCCTGTCTCAGTCCCACCCACCGTGCAGAAATACAAGAGGTCTTGCACACGCGGAGTGCCCTGACGACTACGACTCCCCGAAAGCGTCACCTAAACCTGTGGCTCAGATGGTGATGGAAGTAATGAAGGGGGGCGCCGGGCCTGAACCGAGGTTGCCATGGAGACGGGGAGGCTGCGGACGTCCTAGTAAGAGCTGTGATTGGTGCAAAACCCTGCAAAGGCCGGTAAAGAATTGACCCAAAAAAAAAAAAAAAAAAATGTGGTGGGAGCATGCGCGGTCAGGAAAGCGGTCTAGCCGTCCGTTGCCCCCCGAGAGGATTGCACACGTCGACGGGGCCTTGAGGCCTGGATACGAGACCGGGTGTGTGGGAAGAGACGAACAGAAGCGCTGCCTGATCGCTGCGACCAGCGCAACCCCCCGGGGCACCGGGAAAAGGGTAGAAACGGAGGCGGGGGTGGGGGGAAGGGCAGGAGGGCTTGGAGCTGCGCGCGGAGCAGTCTGGGAGTTGTAGTCTGGTCTGGAGGAAACCAACAGGACTGACTGCGCGTGCTCTGGAGCACGCCCTTGGAGCATTGACGGAAGGCTGTGGGGGGTGGGGGTGGGGTCCCTCCACCGCGAAGCCCCGGGAGAGGACTGCGTTAGGGGAGTGGACTCTGGGATTCCAGCTGCTCAACGAGACCCCGAGCACCGGCAGGGGTCGGGTCACTACCTGCCAGGAGGTCCCGGTACCGTCGCGCGAGCATGCCACCATTGCCAAAGCGACCGGACGCTTTGGCATCCTGCTCGCTTAGACTTCTGGGAAATGTAGTTCCGGAACCTCCTGTCCTTCCTTAGTGGGTGTTCCAACTTTTTCCCAGGGTTTCGAGTTGAGTTGGCACCCTGAGAAATCAAGCTGCCTGTAAGTTGATGCCACTCCAGTAATCAATTCAGGTTTTCACAAAGTCCCGGTTGTAGAAAGTATCTAGAGAGAGGAAGTCAGCCCTGTTTGCAGGTGAGGAAACTGCAGTTCGCATAGGCACGGCGGATCAGTATCTTGGAACCTTCCTGACAGACTGTTGGACTCGTGATTTAGGGGGGCTTTGAGGGTCCTCAGAAGTCCCTCTGTCACCTCCCAACCCCAACTAAATTAGAGACCTGAAGAAATGTCGTTGCTAAATATGATCGGTTAGCTTCAGGTGTTGGAGCAGAGTCATGGAAAGGTGTTGCCTGAAAAGAAGTTAAGAGGGGAGATCAGGTGGAGCAGGGCTGTGTTAAACCTGAGAATCGAGAGGAGAAAAACCAAACCCACGACTGTCTGATTTAAGCAAGCTGCATTTGGGGGTCATCCGGGACTGGCTGCCTCTCCCTAAGTCAGGATCGTAGAGAGCAGCCCCCGTTGGCCTCCTGAGGTCCCTTTTATGGGAGAGATAACGTGTGTACAGGGACGAGGAAGTTGACTGTTAAGACATTGCTAAAAAAAAAAATACAATGAAAGGAAGAACAAACGAAACAAATGGACATCATGTGAATGGGTTTAGTGTAGGCTGTAGAACATGTTTTGCAGGTTACATCAGATCTTAAGACCCAGGAACTTATTTCTAACTACAAATAAGAAACCTTAACTTGTAAGGACTTTGGCACAGAGCAAACAGGAACTTAATCCTTGACTACAAACAGAAACCTTAGCTGGCAGACTATATCATTCCGGGTCTGGTTCCTTGAGACTGCACTGGAAGGGAGAATGTTAAGCCCAGAGAGAAGGCCAGGTCTGAGACTTGGTAGAAAATGTCAAGGGGCTGCTGGTATTGGGAGTTGGGGAGGAGGCAGCGGAGGTACAGATGCCCTGATGCGAGCAGAGAGGCGGCGGCTGCGATGAGGTTACTGCTATAGAGAAGAATGGGATTTGGAGGCTTAGAAATGCTTTTCTAAGCCTAAGCAGAAACCCGTACTTAGAACAGGGGAAGCAACCAGACACTGCATAGGCCCGACTGGAGAGAAGGTAAGCAACGCAAGCTCAGCTAGAGTTCCCACGGGTCTCCAGGATGTGGCTGGCCTGTTCCCTCATGTGTCCCCTGCATAGAGAAGGCTCCGGGATCAGACAACGCCGCGTATAGTAGGCACTCGGAAGCATTCACTGCCGCTCTGTCCTTATTCCAGAATTCTCATACTGCTCCTTTCCCTAGGGACAAACACTGGCCTTCAGAGACCTGATCTGGTAACTCCCGATGAGACCCTCTGTGGTGGACTCCCCAGGCCATGCATCCCAGGAAAATGAGCCTATCGTGGTAAAGCTGGAGGACTCTGAGGAGGAGGAGGAGGAAGAAGAGGAGGAGGAGGAGGAGGAGGAGGGAGAAGATACTCTGTGGGACCCGGGTCCGGAGTCCGCACGTCTCCGCTTCCGCTGCTTCCGTTATGAGGAGGCACTGGGTCCTCAGGAAGCCCTGGCCCAGCTCCGAGTGCTGTGTCGCCAGTGGCTACGGCCAGAGGTCCACTCCAAGGAACAGATGCTGGAACTCTTGGTGTTGGAGCAGTTCCTAGGTGCACTGCCTCCTGAGATCCAGGCCCATCTGCAAGGGGAGTGGCCAGGCAGCCCCGAGGAGGCCGCTGCCTTGGTTGGCAGGCATCGATGGGAGCCAGATGGACCTCGGAAATGGGTGAGTCAGTAGCTCGAGTGGAAGGTCAGAGCTGGAGCATCGTCAAGCTTTGGCCTCGCGCTGGGAGTGCCACGCCCAGCCAGATAATGCCCCCTCGGTCATACAGAAGTGTCCACCTACAACAGGGTTCCTTTGTGAGGCTGCCCCGGGATAGGAGCTCACATCTGCATTACCTGTCATCCCCCAGGCTGGATGGGACACAGAGTGACAGGCAGTCCTGTGCCATCGGGGGCAGGGGCGGGGGGGTGGTTTAGGACTTTGGAGGAGCACATATTGACCAAGAGGTCCTGCAGTGGAGCGGGCTGGTTGCCCATGGACCCCTGGTTGTGCCCAGTCCCACTCTCTCCTTGGACGGTGCCTCTCCCTAGGTAACAGTCCAGGTGCAGGGCAAGGAGGTCCTATCAGAGAAGATGGAACCCTCCAGCTTCCAACCTGTACCTCACATCAAGCTCCAGATTCCAGAGCCTGGGGCTGAGATTTCCCCCGGGGCAATGCAGAAATTGCCGCTGGAGCTTCAAATGAAAGAGGAGAATGCAGGTGAGAGCAAGCAAAGTGGGCGGGGCCTAAAGCCTGGCTGGGCATTGCTGTCTACACTCCTCTGAGCCAGGAGTGTAGTTCCCGTGTGTTTCTGGCTCTCCCCTCCCCTCCAGTCTGACCACCACAGACACTATCCCTGACCACCACAGACCCATTTGCACAGCTTCCCCCAAGTGCCATGGGACAGGCTGCCATGGGACCCACAGAGATGCAGAAGCACCGACCTGAGCTTGTCTCATCTATCTGCCTTCCCAGAAAACCCTACGTGACACCTCCCCACCCCCCATTCCCAGATGGGCCCTCCGCTGCCCTGCCTTGTCCTTCCCAGCCTCAAGTACATGCCCGTATCTCCCTCACGTCTGGGATCTGGCACCTAGCACCACTAAGAAGGGTGGTGGGAACTTTCTTGAGCTGCCTGACCCCACTCTTTCTCCTCCAGAGCTCCTGGAGTCTGGGTCTCTTCCTGCTGTCCAAGAAGCTGCAGCCACTCTCCTACCTAAGGAGGCCCAGGTGAGCCCTACACAAGATGTGAACCACCACCTTCCCCGGGAGCCTGTAACGGGTGGGCTTCAGATAGGGTCTCTGATCCCAGCCGGGTCCAGTCCAATGGTGACCTCTGTGGTTTTAGGGCCAGGGGACGGCACCAGACCAGAGCTCTCCGCACAGCGACACAGCGCCTGACATGTCCCCGTGGAGCGAGGACCTCGTGGCCCTGTGGCATGAGGAAGTAGGGGGCATCTTCTCACCAGGTTAGTGAGACGGACCCAATGAGACTGAGCAATTCACATGGTCTACCGTACCCGTGAGCCCTTCTGTCCCTACCCATCAGCCCTGTCACTGTAACTCTTGCTTTCGCATTCCTCGCCACGGGCCCCTGGGCTCCTCCCGACTTCGCCCTGTATCATAATAGCTTCCTGAAAACAGACCCTGTGCTCCCCATACCCACATCCTGTCCCTGGTCAATGGCGTTCCGAGTGGCTTCGGGACTCTGGCCTGCATCTTGCAGGTTGGCTGCCGGGGCGGGATAGTTTGGGACCCAGTGAGGAGAGCTTACTGGTAGACGAGGCAGGAGTAGTCCTGACAGGGCACAGGTAACTGCGGAGGACAGACCAGGACCCTCGCCCAGTCACCCGGGGTCCCGTCATACCTGGTCTACTTCCTCATGTGAGTACATCACCACCTTGTGAATTCTGGAATGGCAGGTAAAGTTCTGAGAGCTTACAGATCCGAAACACATCCACCTAGCCCTCGTCGGATAGTTTATCTTTCCATACTGGGTACGGAGCTCAGGGATTTGTGCGTGCTAGGACGTCGCGCTGTCCACCGAGCCACACCGCCCAGCATCCCCACTAATGGACAATAATGAGCAAGAACTCTACCACTGAGTTCCAGCCTCTCCCTGGTGGAGTCTAGGCATCCGCTCTACCACTGAGCCGTGACTTAACCTCTCATAGGCAGGACTTTTTACTGCTGAGCTATACCCCCAACTGTTCCGTTGGACCCGTTCTCGGGATTTTTTTTTCCCTCCTTTTTAATTGCTGCTGTTGATGAGTCCTGTCTGAAATTCACATATCTCGCTAGTTGGAAATTGCCTTGAAAAGTTTCTTCGGAGCACGATATATCCGGGCCTCTAGGATGGCCCTTTGACATCATCTCTCCAGCTTCCTCCCCCCCTTCCCCCCTCTGGCCCTCAGCCGGCCTGCCCAGCCCTGCTTGTGTTGCGCAGGGACCACTTTGTCGTGCTGGGATCCGCTTCTCTCTTCATCCGCAGCTCCAGTTTCTCTGCTCTCTTGCGGGCTCATTGGCAGCATTGCTTCAGGGCCCCCTCGGCCGCTTCCTCCTCAGGCTGCTCTCGATGTGGACAGCCATACCTCCCTCTCTCTCTCAAGCATCAGTTCATCTTTCGACTCCATCACCCATCATGCCCCCTGGCTGCTCGCCTCATCCTCCCAACCTTGGCAGCCCGAGTCTCGGTTATTGGGAGAGGCTCCTGTTTTGTTTTTGAGACAGGGTCTGCTATATCCTAGACTGGCCTGGAACTTGATCTATGTAGCTGAGATTGACCTTCCACAACTGAGCCTCCTGCCTCTGTTTCCCAAGTGCTGAAATTACAGGTGCAGGAATTACCTCTCCTTGCTTATGCAGTGTTGTGGCTGGGACCCAGGGCTTTGCGTATGTCACAGCACTTCACCAGCCGAGACACATCCCCAATCCTGTTGGTGATACAGTGGTGGTGGTGGTGATGGTGGTGGTGGTGTGTGTGTGTGTGTGTGTGTGTGTTTATGTTTGTACACACAGCATTTGCACCAAGGACTGAACCCTGGCCTTTTGCACGTGCCAAACATGTGCTCTACTATTGGAGCTATACTCGCAGAGATCTTTGAAGTGTTTATACTATGTTAAATGTTAACATCATGCTAGGGACAGCATTGGCAGGCCGGTGACATGCACATACAAATGAATCCATTAAAGAAGCAAGACAGAAGTAAGTTGATAAACTCGTATCTCAGCAGGCAAGACAGTAAAGAGAGCCTGTCTTCACAGAGCCAGTCTGCCGGGCCTCTTTGGGTAGCAGTGAGTCTCCACGTGGATAGTCAAGCAGCACCTCAGTGTCCTGGAGCCCCGAAATGACTGCGTTTCGGGCTAGGCAACAGCCTAGCCTTGAGGCAATAATGGTCTGTCTCATCCTTAGTCAGAAATGTCTCAGTAGGATCACCCATCCTCAGCTGGTGAATACATTTCACATCTAGGGCTTGCCCTGCATATAACAGTCCTGTTCAGATGTAGCAGCAGCCATGACACATGAGCAAGCTTGTTTCACGAGGTCAGAACAGCATCCCCAGAGCACACAGCGCTGTTCCCCTATGTGCCCAACAGCCGACAGGACAAGTCCTCTCTGTGCCTTCCTAGAAAGAATCCGTATGCAAAGGAGCAGGCACTGTAGAATCACACGCTGCCTAACAGTGTGGTGGTCAGTCCCGGCCACAAATGACAGTCATGGTTTTGGGAGGTAGAGGCAGGAGGTAGACAGAAGCTGGAGAGGGGAGTGTCACACCTTCGAGGCCAGCTCGGACTACAGCGTGAGGTCCTGTCTCAAAAGTTGGGGCTGGCAAGACGGCTCAAGCAGAAAGAGCACTTCCGGCTCAGCCCGACAGCCTGAGTTCAATCTCTGGGACCCACGTGATAGGAGGAGAGAACCACTTCCCACAGGTTCTCTTCTGACCCCCACCTGCGCCTCATGGCATGCACACGACCATATATAAAGCCACACCAAAAATAAAATTTTTAGTGTAAAAAACCGAACACCACTTGACAACACTTCTCAGAATTCTCCCCTTTAGTTAAGCACTACATGCGGGTGCAACCGGTGCTCATTAGCCTTTTGTAAACACAAGTACAAGGAGTCTAAGACAGATAGTGAAACACTGTTTCAGAAGCACACAGCAAGTCAGGAATGCTTGTACAAGCCTTTAATCCCAGCATTGGGGAAGCAAAGGCAAGCAGATTTCTGTCTTTGAAGCCAGCCTGGTCTACATAGCAAGATCCAGCCCATCCAGGACTACATACTGAGACCTGTTTTGTTTAAAACAAAAAAGCAGAACAATGGAAAAGAGTTTGGTTTTTTGTTTGTTTGTTTGTTTTTAATGGGGCTGCAGAGACAGCTGGGTGGTTAAAAGCATAGGTTGCTTGCTCTTCCCAAGGACCTGGGTTTGATTCCCAGCACCCACCTGGTGGCTCACAACTGTCCCAGAGGATCTGGTCACTGCAGGCACTGCAGATGCATAGTACACAGACATACATATGGGCAAAACACCCATACATATATAAAATAAAAATCTTGAAGATGAAAGGGTGTTTGGTTGTGGTGGTGGTTTGGATTTTTCTTGTGTTGGGTTCCTAGCATGCAGGTCAGGCTATTCACAACGCTCCCCTCCCCGTTACTCCAGCTCCAGGGGGCCGGATGATGCTCTCTCCTGACCTCTGAGGTCAGGTCACTGCAGTCACACGTACATAGACATACACATATATACACAAAATTTAAAATAAAAATACCGGGACATAATGGTGCACACCTTTTCATTCCAATACGTGGAGGCAGGCCAAAGCTCTGTGAATTCAAGGCCGGCCTTATCTACATAGGGAGTTCCTCGCCAGCCAGGGGTACACAGACTCTGTCTCAAAATAGTGCTTTAAAAATGAACAACCCTGGGGCTGGAAACAGCGGATGCCTCACAACCATCTGTGACTCCAGCTCTGGGGATCCAATGCCTGACTGGCCTCCGCTGGCCCCAGGCGTGCACGCGATGCACAGATGTGCATGCAGGCAAAACACCCATACACATAAAATAGGTTCACAGTTTAAAACATGAACAAGCCAGGCATAGTGATGCACACCTTTAGTCCCAACACTTGGGAGGCAGAGGCAGGCGGGTCTCTTGTGAGTTTGAGGCCAGCCTGGTCTGCATAGTGAGTTCCAGGACAGCCAGGGATACATAGTGAGACTCTGTCTCAAAAAAATTGTCTATTCCAAAAGACCCATGTTCAGTTCCTGGCACCCACACGGCTGCTGCTCACATACGTCTGTAACTCCAGTTCCAGGAGTTTTTTTGACACCCTCACACAGACATACATTCAGGCAAGACACCAGTGAACATTATTTTAAAAGTTTTGGTTTTTTTTCCTAAAATGTGCTTAATGCTTTTCAAACCCATATCTAGAGGTTCACAATGTCCCGTGACTCCGGCTCCAGGGGATCTGAAGCCCTCTCATCTCACGGGGCACCTGCATACACGTAGTGCACATAAACCCATGCAGTCACACATGCATATGCACATTCACAAAGGAAAAAAGAATCCTGGCGGCTGTCCAAATGACCTCATTCCATTCCTGGTCTCCTGCCACGCGCTTGGCAGACAGCAGGGGTCGCCACAGGTCTTCAGACAACTCTGTAGGCTCCTGGCTGTGGTCACTGTGCACAGTTCTTTCTGGATTGCTTCTGTTATGTGCTGGGGAACCTGGTTCAAAGGTCATTGACACAAGGAGAGACACAACTGCTAAATAGAAATACCTAAAAGTGTGATTCCAGGGACAGTGCCGTACACTGCTGTTTTGCTTCCTGTTTTCAAGACAGCATCTGGAGTAACATGGCTGACCTTGAACTTGACTTGTAGCAGATAGCAACCTTGAACTCCTACCTTCATCCCCCAAATTCTGGGACTGGAAGTAACTCACCACCGTGCCCTGTTCATTTTTATGGGATTTTCCAACCCAGCTTACAACCAACACAACCCCTTCTTCTGGCCAACGTGGGCACTGCAGCCACCTGGATTCACTGAGTGCACAGACATACACACAGCCCAAAACACCCATACGAGTAAAACTTGTGGGCGGCGGGGAGAGTAGAAACAGGCTGGGGTATGTAGCTCAATGGTAGAACATTTGCCTAGCGCATGTGACCTCCTGGGTTCAAGTCCCATCACTGGAGAAAAATAAATAAATGCTGAGAATTGTTAACAATGTGTCGATTCAGCCCGACTGTGAATTTTTCCCCCCTAAGGAAGGACTAGCGTATTCTATGGAGCTTAAAAACAATTACATTTTCTTCCTTGTTCACATCCTTCCATGGTGTGGACATATGTAGTCATCACTGTTGATTTGCTGAAGCTCTGCAGTAAACTAATTAGCCCTTTGTAGAGAGTTGTTAGCTCGGCTACTGATTCTTGTTTCCTTTGTGCATTCTAATTTATCTTCCCTTTGATGGGTTTTCTGTCGCCCATCGTGTCTCCAGCTGCCTTAATGAACACCTCATCTCCCACCACCCACCACCACCACCATCACCTGCTTAGCCTCTTACACTGGAAGCTCACTCTGTAGTCCATTGTGCCTCATACCTTGGCTCACTGAAGCAGGGACATACCTCTACATAGACAGCTCCTGTGTTGATCATATGCATCCTCCCTCCCCCGTGTTTATCTCATCCCTAACCCCCAAGCGTAGGTGGAATCCCCTTCTCTGATATGCCTCGGTCGTCTCAAGCGTGGTGAGTCCAAACCCAAGACCAGAGAACTGCAGCCCCACCCGACCGCTTCCTGGTGATGTCACCTCTCGTCTTTATTGAATCTACATTCTTCTCTGCATCTTCTAAGACCCTCATCGCTCACCTAAACCGGGCCCCACTGTCACCCGAGAATCCTTCCACAGAGATGTGTTTTGTCTCCCAACGACTTAGGTCAAATCACACACACCTCGGTGTTCTCTTCACTCGGGGCTCCGCCCACCTCAAGGGAAACCTGTTAGAACCGGCCAGGTCCTGTATATAGTTAAGTCTCCCAGAGTTCGGTGGGTTATCGCAGAGAGCCAGAGTCTGATGAAGGACTGGGTCCCCTTGTGCAGGGTTTGCACTGCAGATGGACAGCGTCACCGCAGAGCCGGATGGGGCGGCGAGCCCTCGCCTCCACGTCCCTTGGGCTCTCGACTCGGCTAGCCTCTCCGGGCAGATGCAGTCCCCCTCCGGAGAAAGTGGCTTCGCCCATGCCCTCGTACTCCCCAGCGAGCCGGGGGGTGCGCAGGACCCTGCTTGCAAGGATCCCTGCCCGGGCGTGGGCCCTACACTGGTGTCGACTCGCTGGCACGCCCCGAGGGGCCGCCCTACTGCGGGGCCCGGGGCGATGCGCGGCGGCTGCTGCGACGTGTGCGGCAAGGGGTTCAGCCAGCGGAGCAATCTGCTGCGGCATCAGAAGATCCACACCGGCGAGCGGCCGTTCGTCTGCGGCGAGTGCGGCCGCCGCTTCAGCCGCAGCTCCCACCTGCTGCGCCACCGGCTCACGCACACCGAGGAGCGGCCGTTCGTGTGCCGCGACTGCGGCCGGGGCTTCGCGCGCAGCGCGCGCCTGGAGGAGCACCGGCGCGTGCACACGGGCGAGCAGCCCTTCCGCTGCACCGAGTGCGGCCAGACCTTCCGGCAGCACTCCAACCTGCTGCAGCACCGGCGCGTCCACGGGGACCCGCCGGGCCTGGCTCCGCTCGCCCCGCCCCCGGGACCCCGTAATCCCGAACCCCCGGGCCCCTTTCCGTGCAGCGAGTGCCGCGAGAGCTTCCCGCGACGCGACGCTCTGCTGGAGCACCAGGCGGTGCACACCGGGGACAGGTCGTTCGGGTGCGCCGAGTGCGGCGAGCGCTTCGGGCGCCGCTCGGTGCTCATGCGGCACCGGCGCGCGCACAGCGCCCAGCGGCCCTTCGCCTGCGCCGAGTGCGGCCGGAGCTTCCGCCAGCGCTCCAACCTCACCCAGCACCGGCGCATCCACACCGGCGAGCGGCCCTTCGCCTGCGCCGAGTGCGGCAAGGCCTTCCGCCTGCGGCCCACGCTCACGCAGCACCTGCGGGTGCACACCGGCGAGAAGCCCTTCGCCTGCCCCGACTGCGGCCAGCGCTTCAGCCAGCGGCTCAAGCTCACGAGCCACCAGAGGACCCACGCGGGCGAGGAGCCCCACCGCTGCGGCGACTGCGGCCTCGGCTTCACGCAGGTGTCCCGGCTCACCGAGCACCGGCGCGTGCACAGCGGCGAGCGGCCCTTCGCCTGCCCCGATTGCGGCCGGAGCTTCGGGCAGCACGCCAACCTCACCCAGCACCGGCGCATCCACACCGGCGAGCGGCCCTTCGCCTGCCCCGAGTGCGGCAAGGCCTTCCGCCAGCGGCCCACGCTCACGCAGCACCGGCGCACCCACCGGCGCGAAAAGCCCTTCGCCTGCCAAGACTGCGGCCGCCGCTTCTGCCAGAGTACTAAGCTCATCCAGCACCAGCGCGTGCACGGCGCCGAGTAGGTCGAGACACCTCAAGGTGTTGTGGGGGCTGGCGTCGCCGCAAAGGCCCAACGCGGGACCCGGTCTTCAGTAGGTGCTCAATAAATAGTAGATGGTGCCTCCCCGCCTTCACGGTTTCCTCTGCCCAGCTCACCGCTGTTTCGATGCTGGCATAGCCTCTGCGCGCGCGCGAACACACACACACACACACACACACACACACACACACACACACACACACACGGTCCCGAAGTGGCGCGACCACACCCACTCTCTCTTGCACGTTCTACTCTGTACCACACCTCTGGCTTACACATAGGGGGTGCCCAGCCTCAGATGGGGCAGAGTAGACACACCCACGAAGGAAGAAAGGGTTCTCCGCATCTGCCGTGGCAATCACCCAGGGTCTAGTCCGCCAATTACATGACTGAAAAGGGTAGTCCCGCTGGGCGTGGTGGTACACACACCTGTAACCCCAGCAGCTGGGAGGCAGAGGCAGGAGCATTGCTGTAAGTTCAACAGAACGTGAGTTCCAGGATGGCCAGAGTTACATAGTGAGAACCTGCCCTCCCACCCCAACCCACCCCCCAAAAAAACCCAAAATACAAATGTGGCGGTATGTTAGCACAGATTTGTAACCTAACCAACCCAGCTATTCAGGATGCTGAGGCAGGTGAAGTGCTAGCTAGGTCAAGCCTGCTTGGCCATTAAAAAGACAGGGCTTATGGTCCTATGGTTTCCTGATAGGCTGTTTGCCTAGCATTCACCAGGCCCTGGTACCCCCCTCCTCCCCCCCCCAAGTTAAGTTTGGAGGACCACTTTTGTGAGCTGGAGAGAAAAACAAGTCCGGAAAGCTGTGAATCTTGACTGCTGCTGAGAGGAGAGAGGTGGGCAGGAGAGCGTAAGAGGAGGAGAGACAACCATGGGGGGAGGGGTGTCTCCCATAATGTAGGCAGGCTCAGCGATGGTTGCCAGCAGTCAGCCGGGTGGGAGCAGAGGGCTGGAGTTCTGATCAGACAGCGAGACTGTGCGAGCCTCAGGGCAAGCCCACTTAGGACTTCTGCAGCTGGGAAGAGGAAAGTTAGGCTTTTTGAGTCAGAACTCAGAAAAATGAACAGGCTTAGCAGTGAAGACCAGCAAGCAGCTTCCCAGCGCTTTAAATTAAAGTGGCTGAACTGTCCAGGAGGTGGGACTTGGAAGAAGCCATTTGGGCACTTTGACCAAGGTGGTTGAGAATAAGGACCTTCAGAAACGTTCTCTCCGTGAAGCTAGACAGCCTGGTTCCGGGTGATATGTAGAATACTAAGAAGGACCTTAGCTACCAGGTGAAGGGACTGCGCGCCCTGGTGGAAGGCTACCCAGCCTCCAAGGCACCTTGCTTCTCAGAGCAGCAGGTTGAAAGTGCCCTGTGGAGTCTCTGCCCTGCAGCGGAGTCCGGATAGACAGGTGGTGGAGGCCAGACGCAGAATCTCAAGTGATATCGAAACCTTTGTCAAAAGACAGAATCTCTGGTGTCTTCCTTGACACACCACATTCCAGAGCCTTGGAGGTCACGGAAGAGCAAGCCTCTAAAGGGACTGCTCACCTCTCATGCTCCCCATCTTGCTCTGCTCTGCTCAATACTAGCAATTCCAGCGACATCATCTCCCCATGCCCAAATGCACTTTCATTCTAACAGCACTCCGCCCCCTAACCCCTGAAACAGTCATATGAGCCGGCAAAGCTTTCTTCCCACCAGTGGGAGGAGCACTGGGGAGCTCATTCTTGAGAGGCTGCTCAGCCTCCCATGGTGGGGCTGACACACTTTCTGGGAGCTGTAAACCCAGGACCCATCATCCCATGTGGGTCCTCCGGGATTACCCGATTCCCAGCCTGTGGTACCCACTTCCTTCAGGAATGTCCTTGGGGCTGTGGGCCAACACAACCTCCAGGTGGGGACCCAGACCAGCCCACTTCTCCCAAGACGGACAAGAACCCAATGCCACAAGAGTAGTGTAACACCTGACAAGATCGGTCTTGCCTGAGGACGTTTGTAAGACTTCTTTACCCCTAGGAAATTGTTCCCTAGGTTTACAAGCTGGAAGGGCGTGGGGAGAGAATCAGCGGGTAAAGATGCTTACAGCCAACGCTGCTAGCCTGAGTTCGATCCCAAAGATCCACAAGGTGGAAGGAAAGAACCAACTCTCATAAGTTGTCCTCTAATCTCTGATATGCACCTTGCATGCAGGAGAGAGAGAGAGAGAGAGAGAGAGAGAGAGAGAGAGAGGGAGAGAGATTTTTGCATGGGGGAGGGAGATTTTTGAAAATATTTAAGGCTGGCTGGAAAGGTAAGAGAGTGATGTAGCTCACTAGTAAAGCAGTTGCTTAGCAGGAGCAAGGCCCTAGATCATATTCCCAGCACAGAATGGGGGAGGGGTGAGCATGGGAGGCGGCCACGACATACAGGCCAGACTGGGGGCGTTTAACCCAGAAACTCAGACATTTCCAGATTGTCCTGTCCCCCCATGGGTTTGAAGCCAACAGAGATGAGTGGGACCCTAAGTTGGGGAGCACAGGCTACAGGCTCAGGACGGGTTGCTCTGTTCCCTGGAATCTGTTCCCCCCACTCCAGCCACAGGCTCCTTCCACCATGGCTCTGTTCGTAGCTCTACAAGAGTCTCCCTCATACTGGGGAGTCTTCAGATGGGGTGCAATCAGCAGGAAGCCGGAGGAAATACAGTTGATGACAGTTTACATGATCCTGGCCACGGCAGGCCTGCTGCCCCACGCTGTGGCCTTTATGAGAGCCATCTCCTCTCCCACCTCACTGGCTACGACTTTGACACAGCTGTTCCCTCTCCCATGGGTTACCGGGGTGCGGTTAACAAGTAGTCGAAGGACTCTCATTTAACACATTTCAGCTGGGGCTCTAAACCCAGCTGAGGTCTTTCTCTGGGTAGGTATCAGATTAGCTCTGGCCTGGGCATTTCCGGGAACACCATTTCAAGCCATGCGTGCCCAGCCTGCTTCTGTGGGTATAGCTTCACCCGTTCCTGCCACTTCGTCTTGACACCTCAAACTGGGACCTGGCCTCAAGGAAAGCAGACAAACCAAGTCAGAGGTCGATCTTGTGTGACCAAATGTGGGGGGGTCCCCAATCCAGACACTTCTTCCAACTGTCAGCTCCGAGGGGTCCAAGCTCCATAAGCACCCTTAGTGGCCTTAGGAATACCCCTAATCTTAGATCTGAATTCAGGCCAAACTGAGATTCAGGGCTCCAGTGAGGAAAAGAATTTCAGCCCTAGCCAGTATGAAGCAAAGATAGCGGTTTTATTACAGATATTTTAATATAAGCTTTAAGCATGAGAGACATGCTCAGAAAGAGCCTTAACCAAGGGTGGGTATATGTTTCCCGGCAGGAGTACGGGGGAAATGGTAATTGTCTTTGCATTAGCCACATATAATACCATTTTGGTGGCTCTCAAGTTACATTTCAAAGGGTTGCTAAGAAACCTTGTTCCTTTCAACTTTTTGAAAAGATCAGAAGGTGGTTCCAGAGATGCCTGGGAATTATAATCCGAGAAGGTAAATCCAGAAAACTACTAGAAGTGCGCACATTTAGTATGCATCCTTTCCCTGTAAACGGAGATTCTGGTTGGTGAAATTCCTACAAAATTCCTTACAGCTGAGAAGGGAGATGAGCCTTTAAGCAACCATTAACTGCACTGACATCATTGCTTCTGCACAGGAAAGAGGCTTCAACCAGGCTCCAGAGTCAGAGGCTCTATTCCTTTGTCAAGACCCCATAATTTTCAGTGTTCTTCTCTTCTGCCTCACACACCACCAGAGATCCTGAACCAGAGAAGCAGAATTTAGAAGGGAAGGGGGAGGTGGTGGTGGTGTGGAAAGGTCACAGGCAGACAAGCTATCACCCTTCCAGTAGAACTTCAGGACTAGAAAGGCCAGCCTGAGCCCCATCTAGCCACAACCGTGGGACTCCGGGAAGGGCCAGGTATGAAGGGCCGCACCTGTAATCAGGGCACTCTAAAAACTGAGGCAGGAGGGGTGATGTGAGTTCAGGGTCAGCCTGGACTACATACTGAATTTGGGCTACAGAGGTGGATCCTGTCTGGAAGAAGATACAGCTGCAAATGCAGCAGCTGTTACAAAAATAATGCACAGAGTGGGGTCGGGGGGACCTCTGAGTCATTCTGAAGGGATCTTTCTGGGTCTCAGAACCGGCTGTGAGGGGAGGCTGAGGCTAGCAGAGGGTGGAAGCCAGGTTGGCACCAAACCCAAACTGAGCTCCCATCCTTGGCCCAAACTTCTCCCGGCTCTTAAGGATAATGGCAAGAAAGGATGCGGGGCGGGGGGGGGGGGGGGGGGGGGGCGCGGACAGCTGAGACCACAGAGAAAGAGGACTAGCCTAAAAAGGCCAGGAGGGTGCTGCCTGCGAGTCCCGAATTTAGGACCTTGCTTGGGTCATGCTGGGTGGTAGGAGCGATGGAGCGATCTGTCGGATGGCAAAGGAGGGCCTAAATGAGCAGAACCGGTGGAGTCCTGACCTGTTCTGGCCATGGTCTTCAAGCCTTGACCAGACCAGGCAGCAGATGCGCTTAACAGCCACTGCGGCTGTACGCTGGTTTCCTAGATGACAGCTGGAAGTCATCATAGCCCATCCTGAGCTGTTTCCTTCCGCCTGCTCCCGAGCACCCTAAGTTGTGAATGGACACACGCTGACTCAACCCAGGTCCCTCAAGAGGCACAGTGCACTTCTGCTGGGCTCTAGGCCGCAGCTACGAGCGCTATAACCACGTCCACCTTTGACTGTCTACACTGTGCTCAGCCTCCGTCGCACAACAGCAATCGACTTCAAGGAACAAGGGACTCGATGTGTCGTCGCCTAGGATGCCCCCGAACGCCCGGGCTCAAGCGAACCTGATGCATCAATCGAAACCGGGTTTGCGATGGGACTAAGTGAGCTTGCCTCTGCACCGTCCCTTGGGACGCCCAGGCTCTGCCTCTGTCTCTGAGAGCAAGGATCCAGTCTGGGCCGGTCCCGCTGCGCTCCGCAGAAGCGCAAGATCGCATGGAACCACCGAGAACCAAACGGCCACTACCCGCCTCGCTCAAAAAATGGTCGTAAGCACCGCTTCCTGCTCTGAGCCCGGCTGCGCATCACAGGAGGCGCCGGCCGGACCGGCGAAGAGTCGCCTCAACAAACGGAAATACCCGAGTTTAACCGAAGGAGACCGAACCCCAAACCCCAACGAGGAGCAACAAGGGGGGGAGGGCCTGTAAGGATTGCGCAGGCGCAGAACGCAGCCCGGACAAGGGGGGGGGGGAAAAAAAAAAAACCGAAGTGGGCAGGCGGCGGAAAGACCCGAAGCGGCGGGGCACCCGAGGCCGTTGCCGATCTCCGCGTCGAAGCCGCGGAAGCTGAGCCTCCAGCGGTACCCTGCCGCCGCCGGCGCGGCTGCCTCCTCCTCCTCCTCCTGCTGCTGCTGCTCCCATCTCACCGCAGCCTCCTCGCAGAGACAGCGAGTAGGAGGGAGAACGGCGGACCCGCGAAGGCCAGCGTCCGCAGCCGCCGCGGGGCCTCGAAAGACCTGAGCGGAAGAGGGGGAGGAGGGCGCGGGGGCCGGGGCAGGGGCGGGGCCGAGGATCGCCGAGTGTTCCCGAGCGCCTCCGAGCGCACCCGAGGCGCTGAGCCAGGCCGGAGCCGGACTACGGGAGCCGAGGCGGGCCGTGCGGTGGGCGCGGAGCAGCGCGGCAGGCCGGGCGGGCGGCGGCGGCGGCGGCAGCGGCAGCGGAGGAGGCCGCGGTAGCGGGTCCGAGGAGCGGAAGCGGCGCAGGCGGCAGCAGGGGGGCCGGGTGGCCGGGGTCCCGGGCCCCCGGCGGCGGCGGCGGCGGCGGCGGCGGCGGCAGGATGATCAAGCTGTTCTCGCTGAAGCAGCAGAAGAAGGAGGAGGAGTCGGCCGGCGGCACCAAGGGCAGCAGCAAGAAGGCGTCGGCGGCACAGCTCCGGATCCAGAAGGGTAGGGGGTCGGGACCCCGCGTTCGAGGTCAGGGACCGGGATGTTGTGAAAATGTGGCGGCCGAGGTGGGGGGTATCGGAGGTCAAGGGTTCGAGGGTTGTGATGTGGGGCGGGGGGGGGGGGGGGTGCGGTCACTAGGGAGGGTCAGAGATTGGGGCCGGGTATGGGGCGTTGGGATACCGGGGCCTGGAGTGCTGGGGACCCGGAATCTGTTAGGGGAGGAGGGTAGTTTGAGAGTCAGACGGGAACTATGCTTTGTGGTGACGGCCCGTGAAGATAAGGTAAAGGTTGAGAATTGGGGGTGGGGGGCATAAGTACGAAGCGGTTTAGTGTATTATACTGAGGACTCAGTAGCCCAGGATTCAGGTTTAAGGGGTCGGGCAGAGCAGTTTTGAGTTTGAGGTGAAGGGGAGAAAGTGACAGGGAATAGAAAATAGGGGCGAGGGTCAGTTTAAGCGCCCTCCTGGAAATCCCAGGAGTCAGATGGTAACCAGGGCTTGGAACCACCCGGAGAAGAGGAAGGACAGTGGGAGGGTGGAGAGTTGATGAGAAGGGATGATTTAGTGTGTGTGTGGGGGGGGGGGGGGGGTGTCACGGGTCCTTGTACTGGGGCGAACAGGTAAACAGCGAGTGGAGATCAGGGCCAGAAAGCTTCAGGTTTACGGTGCCCGGGGGCTCTTGGAAGCCAAGGTTATGGGAGTGGAGGTCCTTGGGGGACTGTGTTTTGAGGGAACTTGTTGGGTGGACTTAGTAGGGTCCGGGTTCATCCTTTGCCAGGAGATGGGGGTCCAGTTACAAGGTGCTTGTTTGTGGGATACTGCGTATCCAGCAGAGTCCACGCAGAGACTGAAAAGCGGGGAGAGTATGTAGTACGGACTGAGTTATAGGTGTGGGATACATACACCACACAGCAGAGCTCTACAGGCCCAGGAGGAGACTTCGAAGGTTCCGCCGACACCTGCCCCCGGCCAACCTCCTTTTCCCTCACCTGTTAATCTCTCCTTGCGGTCTAAACCTAGACATTAACGAGCTTAACCTGCCCAAGACCTGCGACATCAGCTTCTCGGACCCAGACGATCTCCTCAACTTCAAGCTGGTTATCTGTCCTGATGAGGTAAGAGTCAACGTTGGCAGGTCCGTTCCCAAGAACAGACAGACCAGGGGGTAGTCCCCGTAGAGAACAGGGAACCGTGAGAACGGGGTCTTAATTCCTTCTTCCCTTCCTCGCCCAGGGCTTCTACAAGAGTGGGAAGTTTGTGTTCAGTTTCAAGGTGAGTCCCCAGGCGGGCAGAGGTGTTGGTGGCTCTGCGGAGAATGGGCAATAGCTAAGGCACAGCCCCAAAACACCTGCCCGCCTCCTCTCCCTCTCTCCGGAGGCAGGTGGGACAGGGTTACCCGCATGACCCCCCCAAGGTGAAGTGTGAGACGATGGTTTATCATCCTAACATTGACCTCGAGGGCAACGTCTGCCTCAACATCCTCAGGTGAGGGGACTGCCTCCCCTCCCCCTTCCGAGGCCCACCTTCCTTCCAGGCGCCCGCTCAGCCTTCTGGGATGCTGTTTTCCCCTCTGTGTTCCCCTATGCTTTCCTTCCCAAGCTGTCTTCCTAATGACCCAACCTTGGCTCTCTCAGTGGCCTGCCCTGTTCCCTTCCCCCTCCCCCCTTTCTCACATGGCACTCTTGAATATCCTGGGCCTCCTGTGGGCCTGACCTGTTTGGTACTAGCAGGGCCTGTGGCAGCCTCCCACTCACCAACCCCTGATAACCTTGATGCTCTCTGCCCACAGAGAGGACTGGAAGCCAGTCCTTACGATAAACTCCATAATTTATGGCCTGCAGTATCTCTTTTTGGTGAGTAGGGATAGGCATCTGAGGCTGAGGGTTTGCTAGCCATCTGCCTCTCTTTGCCCGTTGACATCCACTTGTACTGGCCACAGGAGCCCAACCCTGAAGACCCACTGAACAAGGAGGCCGCTGAGGTCCTGCAGAACAACCGGCGGCTGTTTGAACAAAACGTGCAACGCTCCATGAGAGGTGGCTACATCGGGTCCACCTACTTCGAGCGCTGCCTGAAATAGGGTTAGCGAATACCCATCCCTGCCAGGGTTACCAGCCCAGGCATCCCCTGCAAATATTTATTGGGGGCCCGGGTAGGGTGGGTGGGGTAGCCTTGGCCCCTGCCTTGGCCTTGCCTCTCCTCCCTGTCACCTGCCCCTAGTTATTTTTTTTTTAACCACCACGTGATTATGGTCGGTGCTGCCTCCTCCCGACCTGCTCAGCGATGGGAAATGAATTGGCTTGTTTAGTGCCCCCCTCCCGCTGGGTGCTGTCCAACCCCCCCCCACTCTTGGCTGTGGGGTAGGTGGGCAATGGGCCTGGGTCGCTAGGCCCAAGCAACCCACCCCACCACCACTGGAGGTCCCACCAGGCTATTAAAGGGGAATGTTACTGCATGGCCTCTGCCTCTTCCTTCTGTGGAGTGGGAGGGACAAGCGAGGTTCCACGCGTGTCTGTGATGAAGATCTAAGTGCGTGGCCGCTGTGATCTTTGGTTGGGCTGGGAGCAAGCAGTGGAAGAAATGGCTCATTTCAGTTCCTGGCCCTGACGCCAGCATAAGGGAACCCACAAGTCATCTCCAGGCTTGCCCCTTATGCCATGCGTGGGCCCGCCGATTTGCTAAGATTCTGTAAATGAACCACCCAAAGATGGGTGGAGTCTGGGCCTTCCAGAACGAACAGGCCGAAGGTACCGTCGCGCTGCACGCCTGCTGTGGGCCTGCGAAGCTTACTAGGGTGGGACTTGTGCCTTCCGCAGAGATGCAAGGTGTGACGCGCATGCGCTTGGCTTCTTGCTGCGCGCGTGCGTCCTGCCATTTCCCAGCATTCCGGGAGAGGGTGGGTCGTGTGACGTCAGGTCGTTTGATCCGGAAACGGCGGCGGCAGCCCAGGCTACCGAACCGAGGGGCTGTCGTTGGTGGGGGCCTCAGGCTTCGAAGAGCAAGGGGGCGTGACCCGGAAGCGGAAGCCCGTCGCCGTCTCGGCTCCGGTGAGTGGCCCCTGCTGGGCCGCAGGTCCCGGTCGGGCGGCCGCCTGAGAGGGCTTCTCGGCCGGGACAGCGGATGCCGCGCCGCCCGCCCGGCCCTGCCCTGGTGGCCGAGGTCCCCACCTCCCGGCGTCGGTACGCAGGCTCCTCCGCCCGGAAGCCTGCGCCGGGGCCTGGCCTCCTCCCGGGCGTGCAGTGCCGCTGCTGCCCGCGAGCCGGGCGCCCTCCGCGTCCCGGTCCACAGCCCAGCTAACACCTCGTTACGGGGTTTCAGAACCTATACCCCATGCCCTCCGTTGTGGGGAGCCCCCGCAGCTACTCTTTGCTCGGTGTTCAAACACCTCGGCGTGCCCACTCACGTCTGGGTCCCGGGATACTTCAGAGCCACGCCCTTAAGTCTGGAAAGGGCTACCTTTAGTTCTTGTTCTCTGTTGTGGACCTGGCTAGCTAGTCTTTTTTGACTTCTCATGCCTACATCCTGTGCCCCACCCACTTACACGACCCTGTCTCTGCCTTTTGCTGTCGTGGGCCCTGCTCCCTACAGCTAGGTCTGACACTTGCCCCAGACCTTCTGGTGGAGTCCTCCCACCATGGACCTGTTGTTTGGGCGCCGAAAGACGCCGGAGGAACTCCTTCGGCAGAACCAGAGAGCATTGAACCGAGCCATGAGAGAGCTGGACAGGGAGCGGCAGAAGCTAGAAACCCAGGAAAAGAAAATCATCGCAGACATCAAAAAGATGGCGAAGCAAGGCCAGATGGTAAGTGCCAAGTGGTCGGGGACTGGGAGACAAGGAGGTGCCATCTCAGTGAAAGAAAAGTGCTTTGAAGAAAGTTTAGATAAGGACGAACAGTAATTTCCCAGCTTGGGTGTCTGGGAGGACCTCTTCACAGAAGTGTGATGAGTGAGCCTTCGGAAAAGCTAGCCAAGGAGTGCATCAAGCAGAATGGGGGAGCACCCTGAGCTGGGCAGTGGGCGTGAGCCAGATCACTCAGAATTGTAGGCCACAGTGTGAACCAGGATGGGGATGGCAGACTTAACGGAGGTACCCCTTCCTGGAATGTGCCAGCAACATTTAGGTAAGGGATAGAAACTGGACCTTGGATAGGTTTGTATGTGCTTCCGGATACAGCCTGAGGCATACATAGGCTTCTGTCAGGAGTGTTGGAGTGTTTTGTTTTTATTCAGAGCCAGGGGTTACACTCCAGAATTTTGTGCATGTGAGGCAGGGCTCTACCTCAGAGCCACATCCCTGGCTCAAGGTAGATTCTTGGAGTCACAATGAGAAAAAGTTGTAGAAGTCTGAGTGACTCTGGACATAGGATATAGGGATAAGGACTGAGCCTAGGCCTGCCACCTTCCAGCAGTAAAGGCCAGATTAGAAAGCCTGAAGAACTGCTTGTGTTGCCCTTGCCTGTAGTCTCATCTCAGCATCAGGGAGGCGGAGACAAAGCTGCTAGCATAAGGCTCCTCTGGCTGGAGTGATACCTGGGAGGAGGGAGGGTATCACTTGAGTTAACTCCCACAGCTTCATCCTGTATGCCCTTGTCCACCCTGCAGGATGCTGTTCGAATCATGGCCAAAGACCTGGTGCGGACCAGGAGATATGTACGCAAGTTTGTGTTGATGCGGGCCAACATCCAGGCTGTGTCCCTCAAGATACAGACTCTCAAGTCCAACAACTCCATGGCGCAAGCCATGAAGGGCGTTACCAAGGCCATGGGCACCATGAACAGACAGGTGCGTCCCTCGCAACCCACCTTCCCATCCCCATGGACCCTCAGGCAGCTCACTTACTCTCCCCTTTCTTCTAGCTAAAACTACCCCAAATCCAGAAGATCATGATGGAGTTTGAACGGCAGGCAGAGATCATGGACATGAAGGAAGAAATGATGAATGATGCCATTGACGATGCCATGGGGGATGAGGAAGATGAAGAGGAAAGGTGTGGGAAGTAATTGGAAGGTAGGGACGTCCCAGGCCCCTGCCCATTTGTAGCCCTCATGGCTGTTCTTCTCTCCTAGCGACGCTGTGGTATCCCAAGTGCTGGATGAGCTGGGACTGAGCCTCACAGATGAGCTGTCGAGTGAGTGTTCCAAACCCATCCTTTTCCACCCAAGGCTCAGCCAGAGTCCTGACCCTCCGCTTTCTCCACAGACCTCCCCTCCACTGGTGGCTCCCTCAGTGTGGCTGCTGGCGGGAAGAAAGCAGAGGCCACGGCCTCAGCCCTGGCTGATGCTGATGCAGACCTGGAGGAGAGGCTCAAGAACCTTCGTAGGGACTGAACTCCCTCCCCCCTCCAAAGGAGGGACTGGATGCCCAGGGTCTTCACCCTGTACCCCTGTAATAAAGAAATTTGGGACACTAATTTCCAAGGCTGAGACTCTCCCCTACACGATCCACTTGGACAAAGGGTCCCAAACTCATGACGAGTGACACTGGGACCCAAATTCCAGGCTTGAAGTTTGAAGTAGTAGGCAAGGCTGATCCCACTTATACAGAGGGCTGTGAGAGCCAATCAGGTATGGGTACCACACTTAGCAACTGGCACTAGGGCTATACCAGTCAGTGTGAGAACTTAGGCCAGCCACCCAAGTGAATTGGTAACACCTAGTAGTAATAGACTTCAACTTCCACACTCCCTGAGGTTTGACCCCTCAAAAAGTTTAGTAATCCATGCCAAGAGATGAGATTTAAGGTGGTGAGTCAGCCCAATATGGGGTCAGTCTGGGGTTAAGCTGGTATCTAGCCAAGTCATAGGTCAATGACACACTGGTGGTCAAGAGTCCTAAGAACAAGGATAAAATTTGGGAGAAGCCTAGTGCTGCACAAGAGACAGGCAGATGTGGGGGGGAAAGACTGAGAATCTTAGCACACAAGCCAGTTCAAGTACAAGCTGCTACCTTGAAGAGGTTATGGTCCAGATTTACCATCTAGCCACTGGGAGGCACAAGGTACATGGGAGACCTCAATCCAAGTCTTAACAGGGTTAGTGAACAAATCCTTCACCCTGCCAAAGAGGTAAGTCCTCTGGGGAAGTCTGTGTTTGATCTGGTGAATAATGCAGGCAGGAGCCTAAAGTTCTCAGGAACACAGTCCCCAAGCAGCTGAGGCACGAGCGACTCAGTGAAGTTTTTATTAAATCCACAGAAGTAAAAACCATTTTGTGAGGAGGGTCTGAGGGACAGAGCCACCAAGAGCAGGAGTTGGGCCACCAAAGGAAGGAGAGGGGTACGGGGTGAAAGGACAGACCAGAAGTGGACTGGGCTAACTAACACAAGAGCCCCAGCTTCAGGGGCCATCACCCGGGCCACCAGACAGCTCCTGAGAACTTAGGCCAGCGCTAGGCAGGTTCAGTGGCGGCGGTTCTACCAGCACAGCAGAGAACTTGGTGTCACCAAAGGCATCGTTCATGCGCGTCTCAAAGAAGCGCTGCAGGCCGATGATGGACTGCACATCCGCCTTGTCCTGGGCCAATTAAGAGTACAATGGTGAGCGGGTCTGGCTTTTCTCCCCCCTGCTGCCCTCCCTGCTTCACTCTGCAAGCTCACCTCAGTCAGCTTGTTAAACTGCTTGAACATGCGGCCCACATCTTGGGCAAACTCTTGGGGAGAGCTATAAGGGGGTGACAGCTTCTCTTGGAGGCGAGCACGTATCAGGGTCAGGTCTAGGGTACCACCAGGCTGTTCCTGCATGGAGACAACATAGGAATCAGGGTGGGCACCCATCACCTCAGTATCCCCAACCTCTCCTCTGTTCTGGGACTCACCATGGAGAATGTCGAGTCAGTGGCCAGCTGGTGTAAGGGGCGGCAGGGTTCATGGCAAAACAGGGCCAGCAGGACACGCTCACATTTCTAGACAGTACAAGAGACGTCAATGTTGTAGCACGGAGGCCTTCAGCACTGGACACCCAACACCTGTGCATTCAGCCCTTACCCTCTGGTTTGCTGGCGAGAGCTTAGCTACAACACCAGTGCTATCTGCTCCATCCAGGCTAAGGCTTCCATCTTCTTCCTTTAGGTCAGGGAGCACGTGGCACAGAGAGCAGCTCCACTCCTCCCTGGAGGGAAGAGCAGGAGATGTAGACAATGGCAGCCAGCCCTCCACGAGCTATCTGATCCTGCCCAGCCCCACACATACCCTGGCACATCCTGCAGGGCAGGGAGGTGGCAATCCAGGTGGAAGCAGAACTCGCACTGGTTGCACATGACCAGGTCACCTGGCTTCTGGCAGACGCGGCAGATAGTGGCACTGTCATCCAGAATACCTGGCCCACCTACTGGTGCTGAGGTACCCTCAGGAGCAACCACCTCCAGGCCTGAGCTGGTACTGCCACTAGGTGAAGCCAGACGGGGTCCCTCAGCACCAGGGCCTTCAGCCAGAGCCATCAGTACAGGCTTGGTTTCAGGACCCTCAGTAGCGACAGGAGGGGCTCCAATAGCAGCTTCTGTCTCTTCTTCCTGTAAGACAATTTGAGTGTTAGTCTCCAAATCTGGGGTTAACAAGTGTCACTCTCTCATCATCATCCTGTAAGACCAGCTCACCTTGACAATAGCCATGCCAGGCAGGGGTGGGGCACCAGGGGCTCCTGGGGGCACAGTCCCAGCCTGACCAGCAGCTGCTGCAGCAGCACCACGCTCAATAACAATCAGATTGTAGTCCTCGGTGGTACTGCCTGGAAAGACCTTGAAGACTGGTGGCTGGCTATCAGCAGTGAGGTCCAGATCCAGGCGTTCAAGGCTCACACGTGGCACTTTCCTCATGAGGCCACTGACCTCCCCCTCACCAGAGCGGGACCTGTAAGTACGCCCTTGTGTGAGCTCTCACGCATGCCACAAAACTAGTACTGTACCCCCTGCTGCTACTCCAGTGGGTTCACACTCACCGCTTCATGCCTGACACGTGGGGCTCTGCACTTGAGTAGGGATCATCTGCTCAGAAGACAAAGAGATGGCAGAAAAGACAGACAGGGTATGCAACAAGCCCTTGTAATTCCCCAGGCAAAATTACTTACCCGACCCAAAGCCGTAGCCCTCCTGTACCTCCATGGGCTGCAGAAAGAAGAGAATATGCTCATTAGTGGTGCAAGTCCTCCATGGGACCCTGTGGCCCTCCCTGGATCCTCTCTCCAGCTCACCTGGCTACTGCCAGAGCCTTGCTTGCTCAGGGGCCCTGGAGCTCTTGGAGGAGCCATGGGGCCAGGGCCTGTGGAGTTCGTACCAGGACGCTCAGCCACAATCTTGCCTGAAGAAGAGAAAATCCTCAGTGGGTATGCGATTGCCTAGGATGCTCCCAGGTCGAGCAAAAGCTGAGGGCTGAGCAACCTACCAAATGCCTCGGCACTCTTGGTCCAGGCATTGAGATCCCACTGAAACTTCATCTCCCCGTGAGGCTCCACAGGATCCACAATCATTTTGAGGGCCCGATGCAGCTGAAAATAGATCTGATGGGGCAAAAGGGTGACACGTGAGCACACCTGGCAACTTGCAAGGGCTCCCGGGCACAGGGCTCCCCAAGGTGCGTGAATGGAGCCAGCACACACACCAGCTTCTTAGACAGCAAGAGGGCTGTATTGTTGTCACTCTCCAGAGCCCAAGAGGCAAAGCGCAAAATGTGTTCCTGGTGCTTCTGGATTTTGGTCATGGTCCAGTGCTGGCGCTCCAGCCGCTCCTGCTGCCCCTCGGTCACCTTCTGCAGGTCAAAGAGAACAGGGTCAGATCTCTGCAAGGAAGGCACCCTGTATGGTGTGTCATGTCAGCCGGCAGAGGTTGCCAGGTTGTGGTGCCATACCCCTTTAATCCCAGCACTCGGGAGGCAGAGGCAGCGAGTGAACTTTGAGTTAGAGCCCAGCCTGGTCTACAGAGTGAGTGCTAGACCACCAGGATTACCCTAACCCTAACCTGAACTGAAAAGCCATAGGAAAAATAAACAGCAAATATTGACCAACACCCTCCAGCGTATCAGCAGTATAGTTTGTTTACCTGGGCATCATTGACCAGAACCCGGCCACGCTTATTTAGCTCCTTCATGATCTGTAGAATGGCCATCTTGACATCAACCTGCACACGCTTCTGCACATCAGACACCTGGCGGATCCTAAGGGACAAGTCAAGTCAAGCCAGGACTCCTTGCCCTGGGATCCCAACAGCCCTGGGACCAGCACTTACGAGCTTCGAACCTCCTTGGTGTTTTTCTGCAGTGTGGCATGTTTGTCCCCAAGACGTTTCACCAGTGAAGCCAAGAGTTTACGTTGGTTCCTCACTGCATCTTCCAAGAACTGGTACCTGAGACCACAAAGACGTGAGCCTGCATAAGCTTGGTGATGGTGGCAGCCACCTACCCACTGCGCCCGAGACTCACTGGTGGTCCTTGTGAGCGTTGAGCTGGCAGTCACGGCAGGTCAGAGTGTCACAGCTCTCACAGAACAGCACAAGGGGTTCGTGCTTGTGCACATTACAATAGACTGTGCGCTCTCCATCTCGAGTTTTAGCGGGCCCTGGGAAACAGGAATCATGCCCTTAGCCATCTCCATCTCCATCCAGCAGCAGACAGAACCCTTATGACCCCATTTCCAGCTCATCCCACAACCGTGACCCACTATTAAGATCTTGGTCAACAATTGAGCTTTTAGCTCCCAGACACAGCAGTAACAGGGATGACAAGCTTGGAGAGAACCCCCTACTGTTTCCTGGTTATCTTTCTGCATGCAACAAACCAAATAAGCCAGAACCTAGTGGCTCAGAGTAATGATATCAGTACTTCCCTGTTAACAGGCTAATTACATGTCAGCCCCAGAAAACTGACAGATCATCACAAGCTCAAGGAAGGCTTCAACTGCAGTTAATTCAAAGCCAGACTTGCCTCTACAATGAGACCCTGTCTTGAAAAGATAAGAGACTGGACATAATTTCAGGACTCAGGAGGCAAAACCAATCTAGTTTCCATAGTAAGTTCCAAGCCAGCCAGGACTTAACTAAGCTATCTCCCCAAAGAGGCCTGGTGGGGTACAACTTTAATCCCAGCATTTTCGAAGGCAGAAGTAGCAGCAGGATCTGACTGTGAAGGCTAGCCTGGTCTACATAGTAAGTTAAAGGATAGGAAAGATTATATAAAAAGACCTTGTCTCAAAAAGGTAAAAACAAGCTGGGCATTGTTTAAAGGCACACACCTTTAAATGCAACATTTCAAGAGGGAGAAACAGGTATTTCTATTAGTTGAGGCCAGTCTGGTCTACAACATTCCAGGACAACCAGGGCTGTTACAAAGAAACACTGCCTCAAGTGAATAAAAAGTCCAATCTTAGCCTGGGCTAGCTACATAATGAGACAACGTCTAATTGAAACAAAGTAATGGACTTACATATCAGCCCCCTTTCCCCAGTGCTAATGCAATCCAGGCCAAGCCCGAGCTATGCACTACTGGAGCTCAGGCCCAGGCTTCCCTAGTGTCAATACCCACTGCTGCAGCCCTGATCTGTCCTCAAAGTGTTAAGATGGAACCTGCCGATCCCTTCCATCACCAGAGGAACTACACCATCAAAAAGCTGCTCCTAAGGAGTCTGAACCAAACCCAGAAAGCAAGGCCTACTCCATACCCAAGCCACCACATAACCATAAACCCTAGAGATGTCTGTCTGACCTTTAAGGGAAGAGACTGAAGGCTCACCCTCACTGATGGCCTTACTGACCAGAGCCCTTCCTTTCCCAACAGTCTACAGCCAGGTGCCACACACCCAATCAGAAGTCACTTCCATTATGCCTTCCCTAGCTGTTTACAGTAAGCTGCTCACCACTCTCCCTGAGGCCCCAATCCAAGATCTGAGTTCAACCCTTAACCCAGGCAACTTAAAAACCCAACGCACCCACAGCCTCCTGCCTTTCCCTTCCCACCTAGACAGCACCCCCCCCAGTCTGCACTCCTGAACCCAAACATTTGTGAGTCCTGCCTCAGCTCCCTGAAAAACCACTCAGTCCCATCCACTAAACGCAAGCGTCCATTTTGGGCCAAATAAGAGAGAAGACACAGGCGGGCAGCTCCAACAGCCTCAAAACCTTCACATACCCGTGGAACGCACGGTGTGGTCCTTGGTGTACTTCACCCGCTGGTGAGCCTCCACACAGGTCTCACACAGCGGCTCAGAGCACTCCACACAATAGCTGGTGGCTGGGGCATTATCTTCACAGCTAGTACAGCACTGTTTAAGAAAAGGTGGGATTAGAAAGGCGTAAGAAACAGACTCCCATTTACCTCCCAGAAAATACAACCTAAAATTCCTAATACCCTCAAATCTGTACTGCCCTAACTCGAGAGTTGAGACTGCACCCTGAATCACCTAACGGAAGCTGACGAGAGGCTCCGGGAAAGGACATGCCCCCTATTCCAAGACACACCTGGTTAGCATCCTGGGAATCGGAAGAAGCCTTGCTGCCACTATCACGCATGAAGTAATTCTCCACAATGTCTTTGGAGTAGCACTGCTGTTTGCACACTGGACAGTCCACCACTGCTGAGACAGGGACGTGTGAAAACGCTGCACCTCGCCTAGGGTACGCCTCCCCCGTCTCACGCCGAGCCAGACCCAACCCTGCCTCGACGGTATTTCCTCGCCCCCCCCCACACCCCCATCTATCATCACGCTCCGCACCTCCGTGTCCAGACCAGGCCACGAACGTTTGCAGAGGCGGAGAGCCTGTCCCCAGCGTCCAACACCGCCCCCCCCCAGCACCCGCTTAAAACCACCAGGCCTAACCCTACCCCGGCCCCCATACTCTCGCACAGGCGCAGTCCCGAAGCACAGGCTGCAGGGAGGAGGGGGAGGGGGGAGGGGCACCCGGCCACCCAGCACTCACTAGCGCCGTCGCCCGCCGCGCCGCCATCCCCCGAATTATTCGCCGCGGCGGGTGCGGCGGGGCCCAGGCAGGCACTGCAGGCCGAATGCAGACAGGGCAGCAGCCGAGGCTCCCGCTCGGGCCGCAGGCGCTCGCGGCACACGCCGCAGTGCTCCAGGAGCTCCTGCGCCTCGCCACCGCCCCCCGCGGGCGACGACGCGGACGCCGAGGCCGAGGCCGCCGCGGCGGCCGAAGAGGCGGCGGGGCGCTTCTCGCCGCCCGCAGGGCCCTCGCCCGAGCCTGGGCTACCAGAGGCCGCCGAGGCCGCCGCAGCCGAGGCCGTCGCAGCCGCCGCCGAGGCCGCCATTCACACGCCGCTGCGAGGGAGGGGGGGGGCGCCCAGGGAAGGAGGGGCACGGAGCGGGGCCCGCTGCGCAGGCGCAAGTGCGCTCGCCGCCAACCGCCAGGCAGTGGCCGCCGCCGCCGCCGCCGCGAGGCCGAGCGCCGCCACGCGTCCCCTGGGCCGCCGCCCCGCCGCGCCCCGGGCGCTGCCGAGATGCGGCTAAGCCGCTGCCTGCCGGCCTCTCTGCAGACCACGGCGCCGCCCGAGCCGCCGCCGCCTCCTCCTACTCCTCCTCGGCTGCCGAGACGGGCGCCGCGAGAGTCGCTAACAACCGCCCGACCGCGCGCCGCTCGCAGAAAGAGCCGCGGCCTGGAGGCGGGACAGAAATAACTGGCGCCGACGCCGCCGCGCACGCGCGTTGGGGCTCCGCAGCCCGGGGGGCGGAGCGCAAGCCGATTACGCACGCGCCCGTGCCCTCCCTTCCCTCCCTCCCTCCCTCCCACTCGCAGCTGCCCCCTTCGGGGCTTGCGTGGCGGGAACCGCGGGTGCGAGATTCAACGATACAATAGTACGTGCGCGGCCCGCCAAGCCCACGGCACGGTGCACCGAGGACGACCCGCCGTGAGCTCCGGCGCGCGGGCCGTGCAGACCTACACCGTAGGCCCCGCCTCCTCGGCAGGCGTGGCCGACGTCTGCAGCCGCGGCCTGGCCTATAGTGGGGGAGAAGGGGCGGGACAATAGTGAGTGGGCGGGGCCACAGACGAGCCAAGGGGGGGGGAACTGAGCCCAGGTGGAGGGGGCGCGGGGTCTTTATCAGGAAGGAAGTTCCCGCCCGAACGCGGAGTCTGTCTGAGCCCAAACTTTTTTATTGTTTAAACTCGGCGGAGCAGAAAAATCGCCCCACGTCAAACCGTAGATTCAAACCGTAGATCACCGAGAAGCCATTCTGCAGAACTCTCTGCCTCGTCCCTGGAAAGCCCCTCGTTGTGTTAGCCATCTGCTATCTCGAATCTGATGGGACTTTCTGGAGGCGGGCGAACCGATGAACATGGAGGAATCCAAGTTGGATCTGAATGGTGCACGTACTCTGAAGGGGGAGGGACAGGACCCCGAGGGTTGGAGAATCGGATCTGAGGGATAGCAGGGTCAGAGCGGCTAGGAGTCCGATCTGAGAAGCAGGATCAGTATGAAGCCTGCAGCCTGTCCCCCGGGTGGACGCCCCTGCAGTCTCGTCGTGTCCTGGGGGACCCTGGGTCAGGGTCTAGGCTACCATGTGTTGCCCGCAGGCAGCTCTAGGCTTCTCAACGGCGGCAGGAGGCTGCCTCTTCGCGCAGGACCAGGTGTTCCCCACGTGGCAGCGGAGGTGAGGAGCGTCCCGCCACTGGCCGGGTGTGGCCTTTGTTCCCAATCAGGCTGGGGGCCTGGGGCTTTGTCCCCGCCCCAGCCTTTGTTCCTTCCGGAGCTTCTCCGCGCTCACCCTTCGGCGGGCCACGCCCCCACCATACCCAGCGGCTGGACTCTTACTTCCTATCTCTGGAAATGAGGGTATAACCTGGTGTTTGGCGAAGCAAGCATCTGAGGAAGTGCCAGCGTCCCGTAGGAATATTTGAGGAGTATTTTCACGGCCCTATCCATCGCTGGTCCCCAGAATCGCCACGGTACGGGGGTCTGCGAACGAAGCCTTCCCAGACCCCTGGGGCAGATATTAGGGTACCAAGGGACACCAGGTCAAAGGTGATGAGAGATTGGGAATTTGAATGAGTGCCAAAACGTTTGCTTGCCTATCATGTGCGAAGCCCTAGGTTTTGCATCGGCAGCACACCAGTACCAGGGCTAGGGTTGGGAGAGCAGTAATGGGGCCTGACAAAATGGCCCAGCGAGCCAGCAGAAGCACTTGCCCCGGAGCCTAACCACACAAGTTTAATTACCTAGACCCACACATGGGAGGAAAGAACCAACTCCCTCAGTTGTCCTGACTTCACGCTCACTCTGAGGCACACGTGTGCACACGCATGTGCGCATACACTATATACACGCAACAATTTTTAATTTTTAATAGGTATTACATTTTTTAAAAGCTATTGATAGAATATGTACAGAAGTAATTATCCCAGAGACTGTCCCCAAACAGGGAAGAGGCAGAACAGGATGAGTTCAAGGATAGCCTGTGCTACATTGTGAAGCCAAGTTGGGATATGTACTCTACCACAACCAGAGAGAGACAGAGAGAGATTGCTAACTTAACCCTGTAATCCTAGCTATAAGGCTGAGGTAGAAGGATTACAGCAAGTCTGAAGCCAACCTGGGGCTACATAGTGAGTTTCAAGTCACCCTGGTCTACAGAATGAGATTCTGTCTTTAAAGGATTAAGAACACTTGCAGCTCTTGCAGAGCACCCAAGGGTTCAATTTCCAGCACCCACATGGTGGTTCACAACCATCGGTAACTCTAGTTCCGAGGGTTATAATGTAGCAGTACCCTCAAGTTAGGGAAAGAGAAAGGAAAGATAGAAATCACTGCTTTCATAAGCCACCTTGATGTAGAAGGAGAGAAAGGCAGTAATCTCACAGCCGCTTTTTAGGCTGTCCTAAGCTTGAAGAGGACTAGCTGACAGTGAGTCAGACTAGCGTCTCAGCTCACGGTGTGTAAACTCAATCCCTCCAACCTTTGTTCTTTTAGGAATTATCACACTTAACAACAGTAACCCAACCAACGAACCACCAATGGCCACCCCAACTCTCAGGGCTTCAAACTTTTTAAACCCTAAGCCAAAAGTTCCCATAAACCCATGTGGCACACAATTCCAAAAACAAGCTACAGGAGCCAGAACAACCTGCACCAAGCATTCCAAATTCAACTCTTACACAATTATACCATAGCCGGGGTGGGGACAAAAAACCAATCCCAATTCCATATTGTGTTTTTAAAGAAGCCAAAATAACAAAAACTTCTTCCAAGTGTTCCGCTACAATCTATTGCCCTCTTCTGACCTCCTCAGTCACCAGGCACGAATGTGGTGCTCTCATGCATACACACGAAGGCAAAGCACTTATCCACATAAAATTATAGTTTTTATAATGAAAAAAAAATTCAAACACATAAATAAAACAAAAAAGAATAAATGCAAAAACATCAATTTATATATATATAGGACCCACCAGATAATCTTAGATGATAATAATCTCCCCGTTTAAGAATACTGAAATCAGCTTGGTGGTGGTGCACACCTTTAATCCCAGCACTCGGGAGCCAGAGGCAGACAGATCTCTGAGTTCGAGGCCAGCCTGGTCTATAAATGGAGTTCCAGGACAGCCAGGGCTACACAGAAACCTCGAGTCGAAAAACCAAAAAGAGAGAGAAAAGGAAGGAGAATACTGGAATTACATTTTCAAAGATCCTTTTTCCTAATCAATTGACACTTAGATGTTCCAATAATTAAGATACATGCATTTAAATGTATGTGGGTGCATGATGCTGAGAATTAGGCCAAGGGCTAGGCCAGCATTCAACCACTGAGCCATTCCCTTAAGCCCTTACAGGGGATTCTAGCAAGTCCCCGACCACTGACTGACCTATATCATCTCTGTGTGTGTGTGTGTGTGTGAGAGTGTATGTAAATGTATGTAAATGCATGCAAATATATGTAAATATAAGCCCTTAGCACAGTGATACCTCCTTTTAATTTTTTTAAGTGGGGAAGAGTGAGCAACCCTTTGCACTTCCTCTAAATGGAAGTGAGTAGCAGGCCCACCTCAAAGTACAAACATGAAGGGAAGAAGTAAAATCTCTGGTGGCTATAAAACCCAATGCCATATAAGCCAAACTAGTATTTGATGACTGACCATGGCTGTATTGTAAGGGAACACACACTAACATCAGGTATGTCAGGAGCCATGCTCAGGTACTGGGCCAGTTCGCTGAGAAGGAAACCAGTAAGATCAGAGAACAATCCCTAGCAAAGGTGAGCAAGTGCTTCACTCTCAAGGCCAGCCAGACACCCACCTGCCAACTGTACTCAACCTGCCAACCTGTCTCTGCTTCCCCAGGGCTGGGACTAAAGGTATATAGCTCCAGGTTGTTTGTGTTCGTTTGTTTGGTAGTTAATTTTTCATATGGAGCTTGTTGCCTGTGTGAATTGAGCTACAGTGTTAATTGCAAAGCAGATTACTTCCCTTCTTTGCGAAGCAATCAGAGCTGAAATTTGTTTGCTACATTGACAAATTAAGGACAATTTCACAAGCTGAGAAATAAATATGCCAATTAAGATAGATAGATAGATAGATAGATAGATAGATAGATAGAGAGGTCTCTTGTCTTTAATCCCAGCACTTGGGAAGCTCTTTGTGGATCCAGCCTGGTCTAGATATAGTCCAGACCAGCTAAGGCTGCACAGTGAGACCTTGTCTCAAAACAGATAAGGGGGTGTTTGAGGAAGAGATGGCTTGGAGTTTAAGAGCACTTGTTGCTCTTGCAGAGAGCAAAGTTTGGTCCCAGCACCCACATGGTGGCACACAACCATCTATAGCTCCAGTTCCAGGGGATCCAATGTCCTCTTCGGACTTGAGGTCACCAAGCACACATGTAGTACCCACACACATACATACAGGCAAAACACCCATAAGCATAAAATAATTTTTTTAATCTATAAAACAGAATAAATAAAATCAAAATGGCCAGGCTGTGGTGGTACACACCTTTATTTCCAGCACTCAGGGAGGCAGAGGGAGGTGGCTCTCTGTGAGTTTGAGGCCAGCCTCGTCTACATAGCAAGTTCCAAAACAGCCAGAGATATGTAACATAAAGACCCTATATCAAAACAAAAAAAAACAAAATGTACAAGATGTACATTAAGGGCCTCAAGTTCATTCCCATAGGCCCACTGTACCCAGTAAGAAAGATTTGGATATCTGGAGGCTGGAGAGATGGTTCAATGGTTAAGGGTGCTAACTGCTCTTACAGAGGACAAGGGGTCAATTCCCAGCATGCACATAGTGGCTCAGAATGACCTGTAACTCCAGTTCCAGCGAATCCAGTGCTCTCTTCTGGACTGCATTCATGTGGTGCACATAAAGTCATGCATGTTCTCACACATAAATAAATCTTTCAAAGAGAGAGAGAGAGAGAGAGAGAGCAAGAGAGGGAAAGCTGGCCATAGTGGCACATACCTTTAATCTCAGCACTCAAGAGGCAGAAGCAGTCAGATCTCTGAGTTGCAGGACAGCCAGGGCTACAGAGAGAAACTCTGTCTGGAAAAACCAAAACCAAAGCCAAACCAAAATAATTAATTAATTAAGGTCATTTTCAATGACGGTGTTCAAAACCAGCCCGAGCTGTACAACACCCTGTGGTGAGGGCTGGAGGGATGCCTCGGAGGTTAAGAGCCTGACCGCTGTCTTTCAGAGGACCTGAGGTTTCGTTCCCATCCCCCACTCCAGTTCATCCTCTTCTGGCCTTCTTGGGCTTGGTGCACAGGCATATCTGCAGGCAAAACAGCCATGTACATCAAATAAAAAGTGAAGGAGTGGAGGAGACATTTTCAATCTTGTTAATAAAAATGAAAAAGAACCCACAGATGCTGCTGGGCTGGTGAATTGACCGAGAGGGTAGAGAGCCCTCCATAAAGTTGTCCTCTGACCTCCCTGTGAGCACTGTGGCACATACACCCGCACTAAAATAAATAAATGTGTCTTTAAAAAGCAACCACAGAAAGACGGGACCACTACCTTAGTTCGGGTTTCTATTGCTGTGATGAAACACCCTGAGCAAAATTAACTTAGGAAGGGAAGGGTTTATTTCACTTTACAGCTTGTAGTTTGTCACCCAGGGAAGCCATGCCAGGAACTGATGGAGAAGCCATGGAAGAGTGCTACTTACTTGCTCCCCATGGCTTGCTCAACCTTCTTTTATCTGCCTGCCTGCCTGTCTGTCTACCAATCTGTTTATCTATCTCTCTATTTATTACTATTTATTACTCTCTATTATTACTTTGGGTTTTGCAAAGCAAGTTTTCTCTGTGTAGTCCTGGCTGTCCTGGACTCTCTTTGTAGACCAGGCTGGCCTCCAACTCAGCGATCCGCCTGCCTCTGCCTCTTGAGTCCTGGGATTAACGGAGTATGCCACCACTGCCGGCAGCTGCCACTGCTGGGGCTCAATCACTAATTTTAAAAAATGCCCCACAGGCTGGGTGTGGTGGTGAACATCTTTAATCACAATACTGCACCAAGCAAAGGCAGGTAGATCTCTGGGAGTTCAAGGTCATCCCGGTCTATACAGCGAGTTCCAGGACAGCCAGAGCTACATAATAGAGAGATCCTGTCTCAAAAATAACACAAGGCTTTTCTACAGGCCAGTCTAGTGGAGGAATTTTCTCAGTCAAGCTTCTCTCTTCCCAAATGACTCTAGTCTGTATAGAGTTGGCATAAAAACTAGCCAGCCCAACCACACAATTAACTGATACAATTAATCCATGACTCCTATCCACACACTAGATAAACTGGAGGGAAGGCTTAGGTTTAGGGGTAGAATACCTGACTGGTACCACAAGGCCCGGGGTTCTATGCCCACTGGAGGAGCTGGACATGGGAGCTCACACCCAGAGTCCCAGCACTCAGGAGACCGAGGCAGAAGAACCTTGAGTTTGAGGTTGGCGTGGGCTACACACCGCATTTCAGACAATTCTGAGCTACATAGTGAGATCACATCTCCAAAGAAGAGACTTTGGAGGTTGCGGCAAGAGGATAAGCAGTTGAAGCTCTCACCCTCAACTGGAGGTCAACCCCGACCTTAGCTAAAAACAAACAAACAAAAAACCAGAGCAGCCCACATCCGAAATGCTAACACCTTTGTACTAGGGTGTTGTGGAAGTTTATTTTTAGTTGTGTTTAAAATAATTGTTTTTATGCACTGTTGGAAAAAGGAATGCCTAGGCCTCGGTGTTTGATATTGTCTGCAGGTGCTGGATTTCTGTGCGGCTTGTTTAAGTGCTTAAGAACTGTAATGGTATCAGTAGAACACCTAAGGAGTTCCAAATCAATAAAACACCTGAGTGCAGACGCTCGGGGTTCAACTGTGAGCATGGCGCGGGCCATGACGGTGGTTCCCTCTGCTGAGGTCTGGCAGTTTGCATCTATGATTATGCCTCCTCTTCTTTCCTGAACCACAGCAGCGTACTGCTACAGAAGGGAGCTAAGGTAGGATCATTCCCAAGTCAGGCTGAGCTACAGAGTAGGTTCCAGACCAGGCTGGGCTAGAGCGATGAGAGGACCTCGGGGGAGGGGGAAAGGGTGAGCTCAATTAATTCCTAGTACTAAAAAAAAAAAAAAAAAAAAAAATGAATAAGTGAGCCAGAAAAATAAACCCTTCTGTCACCCCATGATGCTACCTCGTAGTCAAACTCACTCAGAGACCTTGGCGTCAATCTTGCCGTCCCCGAGGGAACAGAATCTCAGGGACACATGGCGCTGCAGCTTGCTTACAGAACGTTGCCTGATCATTAGATGCTAGCAGAGTGAAGAACAGCTTTCTCTCTATTTGCAACGGGCCTGAGCAGCACAGGATTATCTGCTTAGATTTACTCCAGGAGGCGCCTAGGGGCGCATAGTGTCTGCACCTAGGGACACCTGATAACGCAGAGGACAGTCAGGCTGGCAGCAGCCTAGTCTTGGACCCAGTGGGTTTTAGCTAACATCGGCTGAGGGACTGTGAGCCGACAAACAGCATTTAGCCCGCCTTTTTTTTTTTTTTTTTAATATTACATTTACGTATTTATCTTGTGTGTGTATATGTGCTCATGTGCGTGGGTTAGAAGACAGCTCGCAAACTCTCCCTGGAGATCGAACTCAGGTCGTCAGGCTTGGCAACAAGTGCGTTTACCCACTGAGCCATCTCACCAAGCCAGAGTTTCATATAGCCCAGGCTGGCCCTGGAACTCGCCTCTTAGCTGAGGGTGATCTTCAGTTTCTCATTCTCCTGATTCCACCTTCTAAGCGCGTAGGCGATCCGTCATATACTGCTTTCCAGTACGGGCTTTAGCGATATATGATTATCCATCCACACGACCTATATGGCAGGCAAGGAGAGAAGGAAAGAGGGACTGTAGGCACCTACCAAAAGGGTGCACGTTCTGCACAGGGCAGGATCTACCATCCTCCACCAGTCCTCCCCGAAGAGGCTGTGAGCCTCTGCAGCCTGATGTCAGATCAGCGGCTTTGGGGCTGCAGCTGGACTGAGATGGACACAGGCTCCACAGAGGAAGTTTCCGGTTAGAAGGCATTGTTCTAAAGCTGGACTGTGACGGCGATGACTGTGATAGTGAATGTGAATTCAGTAAAAAAAAAACAAAACAAAAACAAAACTGTAAGTTTGCCAGGAATCCCAGAGGTAGGCAGATCTCTGTGAATTCAAGACCAATGTGGTCTAAATAGCAAGTCAGAGGAGAGCCAAGAACGAGGTAGGGAAACCCAGTCTAAAACAAAGGAACCAAGAACAAGACAGTGCGGGCGGATGTACCGCCATGCATCTGTAATCTCAGCGTTTGGGAAGCGGAGGAGGAGGAAGGAGGATCAGGAATTCATGGCTAGCCTCTCCTACACTGCCAGCTGGAGGCCAGCCTGGGCTATATAAAATCCTGTTTCAAAAAAAGCAGAGTAAACTTGATTTGGTGAAGCACATCTTATCCTAACATTGGAAAGGCAGAGGCAGGCAGATCTCTGTAAATTCGAGGCCAGCCTGTGTACCAGAGTCCCTGTCTTTTAAAAAAAAACAAAAACAAAAAAAAACCCAGCTGTCTAAGTGGTTAAAGGTACCTGCTGCTTAACAATTTGAGTTGAGTCCCAGAATGGGGAGAGAGAAAGAGAGAGAGAGAGAAAGAGACAGAATGGACATCCCCCAAAATGTCCTCTGACCTCCTCAGGCACTCAATGACCCGTGCGGCCCCCACCACACACAAGACACTAGATGTCATAAAAATACTAATTTTTAAAAAATTTTTTATACGTATGGGTTATTTTGTCTGCATGTATTTTTGCACACCACTTGCACGCTGAGTGCCCAAGGAGGCCAGAAGAGAAACAAACAAAAGCTCCAGACTGGGGAGTTTAGCTCAGTTAGTAGAGAGCTCTCTCGTCGAGCATACATGAGGCCTCGGATGCAACACCCAGCGCCACATGAACCAAGGGTTCTGCGTTTCTGGAGAGATGGCTGAGAGGGTAAGAATACTGGCTGCTCTCTCAGAAAAATGACATTCGATTCCCAGCACCTGCATGGTGGCTTGCCGTATCTGTGACTCCTGTTCCAGGGGATCCTATGCCATTTTCTGGCCTCCATAGGAACCAAGCATGCATGTGGTACACAGACATACATATGGACAAATACATACACAAACATATATATGTGTGTGTGTGTATAGATATATACACATATATATATTATAATAAAAAAGAAATTTTCATGTTTTGGGTACTCAGGGAAGGTGACAGGGACAGCAAAGGTAGGAATATATATCGTGTGACTGCACAGCTGGCTACTGCGCCAAATCATTACTCCAAAGTGGCTTTAGATGAGTGAGAATCCAGTGTATCACGAGACTGGGACTCACTCACCCTGGGACTCCTGGACCAAGACCGGTTTAAAGCAGCAGGGGGTAAGGTCCCATTCCATGTTAAGCTTATGGACAACTGAACTGAGCAAGCCAGTGATTTGCAAGGGCTGGAGGAGCTTGCACAAGGAAGGGGAAGCTGCTACCTTCTCAGGTACCCTGGCGCAAAGGCTAGGACCTGCTCCTTCGACTGCGAGTGAGACTAGCATACCCCTCCCCCACCCCCAGATCGCGGGAAGGGCTCCTCCTTAAATTGTGCTCCGGGCCCAGGTCTTCAAGGATGTTTTTACATATGAAAGCTCCTCCTGTAAACTCTTTTTCCTCCAGGACACATTCCTTATCTCCACCCTTCTTTGTTGGCTCTTTGAATCTCTGGCTAGGTGCTGTTATTTTTCTGGTAAACGTTGGAGGTAGCCGGCCTAACTCTTCTGCTTCTACTAATACTTCCTCTTTGGCTCTCCTCTGCCCCCCACCCCCCTTAAACTGCAGTCTTTGAGGCTCCTTTGGGGGGGTGTAAACTGCCCTTCCTCAACTCAGAAGCTCTCATTTCCTCTCCATCCTAAACTGTCCCTACCTGTTTGTACTATTTTATCTGGCTAGGGTTGCCCCAGCTTCTACCCTATCTTGTGCCAGGAAGTAAAAATTCCACGGGGTCGGTTTAGTGTCTGTTCCCTGGAGATAATATTGGAAACAAAAGGATGTGGGTGTCTGGATCTTGGCGTTGGCCTAGGCCCACTGAGGGTGGGTCTTGGTTTGTGGACTTAGGACCTGAGTTTTGGATTTAACCCCCGGGGACATTAGCAGTCCCAGAGGGTGACCCTGGATGAGAATTTGGCTTGATAGTAAGAGGAGGTTAAGATGCTAACTAGGCCCTGGAAAAAGCCTTGTGGAATTCCTTCCCGTCTGACCCATGTGACCTGCTTCACCCAAAGGAGGAAGATCCGCACACCTCCGCCCCCTTAATTTTATTTTGAATTGATGTTTTTGCAGGTCTGGTCACTGTGACCTCATGGCTTAGTCGTTTAAGTGTCTGATCCATGCTGTCTGCCTCTTCCCTCCCCTCCAGAGCCTAGAATTTAAAAAATATTTGTAGTTCATGGAGTCTGATTTTTTAAAAAAACCAAAAACAAAACATTGTACTCAAGGCCAGAGAGATGGCTCCTCTTCTAAAAGCCTTCGATAGCCCCAGGGCCCAAGTTCCACATATCCAACCACCCTCACCCACACAGTGACGTGGTGAAGGATGAAAATTACCCCCAGCAAGCTGGCCTCAGACCCGCACATGCACATAAACATACACACAGAATAAATGTAATTTTTTTTTAAACTATCTGCAAATATACATTTTTCTTTTTTTTCAAAATGCCTCCACAGCCTCTGTGTCACAGTCTTTCAAAGAAACTTAAAAAATGTTTCCTCAAGGCTATGTATGACCCTCAAGGCTGTGGCTAGGAGGTCCACCTCAGCAAACTGGGAGGGTTCCAGGTTGAAGTTCCTCTTCCAAAGCCTGTGCTAGACTTCTTAGGCGATGTCTTCCAACTCAACCCTGTCCGGTGTTAGGTCTCTTCCCTCAGGGCTGAGACCTTTGTATTCTTTAAAATTGATTTGTGCTGGGGTTTTTTAGTTTTGTTTTGAAGTTTCACTTTTCCCTGTTGTTTTCCTGTCTCCCTGTGGAGTCCTTGCCCGGCCTTGTAGAACTTGCTCTACAGAACAGGCTGACCTCCAATTCAGACATTGGCCTGCTTCTCTCTGTTTTATGCAGTGCTGGAGATCCCAACTTAACAGCATCTCCGGCCCCCAGATGTTTCTGTTTTTTATTGCTACTCTCTACCTAGTGGCCAGAAACTGAGTAGCTAAAAGAAACATCCTGTAGCAGTACACCTATGGGGTAACTCAGCACAGAAGACAAGGAGGCATATTTCATACGCGGAAGGCCCACCAGACCTCAGCAGAGGGAACCACCGTCCTGGCCTGTGCCATACTCGATTGACAGTGAGCATCTCTGCTAAGGTGTTTTTAATTCTTTCAGAACTCTTCAGGTATTCTACTGATAGCACGTGCAGAACATTAGCAATTAAACAACCCCGCAGAAACCCAACACCTGCAGACAGTACAAAACGCCCTAGACAGCCCCTCACCCAACAGTGCATGAAACAATTATTTAATATATAACTAAAAATAAACTTCTGCAACAACATCCTTGTAGTTCACACTGGCAGGCAGGCTCTGTGCCTACAAGCCTGAACTTGAGGTACCAGCCAGGTGGGATCTTCTGTGAAGGCTCTGAGAAAAGTCTACTTAATAGTTCCATTCAGGTTGTGGGCAGAATCTAGCTCTGCGTAGCTGTATGCCTGAGGTTCCGGTTTTCCCTTAGGCTGTTGTTTAGGGTGCCTCCCTTGTTTCTATCCCCCCCATTCTATCATGACTTAACCCTCTCTAAGCTTCTAGAATGTTCTCCTACTTTAAGCACTTCTACCTGTAAGAACCCTTTTAATTACTTTGGAGCTGTTTAAATAACTCAGGATCATCTATTTAAAAAAAAAAATTTATTTTATGGTGTATGGGTGTGTTTTGCCTGAATGTCTGTCAGTGTACCACACAAGTGCCTGGTGCCTGTGCAAGCAAGAAGAGGACATCAAATCCCCTGGAACTGGAGTTGTACATAGTTGTGAACTATCAGTGGGTACTAGGACTTGAACCTAGATCCTCTGGAAGAGCTCTTAACTGCTGAGCCCTCCTCCAGACCCAAAGATCTATTTTAAGAGCATTTGAGGGGCTGGAGAGATGGCTCAGCAGTTAAGAGCACTGGCTGCTCTCCCAGGGGACCCAGGTTCAATTCCCAGCACCCACATGGCAGTTCACAACTTTCGATAATTCCAGTTCCAGGGGAATCTGACACCCTCACACCAAAGCACATGAAATAAAATTAAATCATTGAAAAAAAAAGTCTTTGATGAACGAGTTTGATCGTATCTGCAAAGACCTTTTCATCAGAGTGTACCTATTCGCTTATCATGTTTACAGGTTCTGGGGTTCTGAGCACCAAATCTCTTTTTGTTGTTTTGTTCCTTACTGTGTAGTTCTGCCTGACCTGGTTCTCACTCATAGGCCACAGTAATACTGCTGCTTCAGCCTTCGGAATAATGTGACACAGAAGCAGTAAATGCCTGTTAATGGAGAACTAGTGGTGGAGGACCTAACCTTGCAAGACAACCAGAGTTGCAAAGGACTGGTGGACACACCTTTAATCCCGGCACTTGGGAGGCAGAGGCAGGAAGATCGCTGTGAGTTCCAGGCTGGCATTTGTTGTGGAAGTTTATTAATAATTGTGTTTAAAACAATTGTTTTTGTGCAGTTAGAAAAAGGGGTGCACAGGCCTTGGCGTTCTTGTCTGCAGCTGTTGGATTTCTGTGGGGGAGGTTTGATTGCTTATGATCTGCACCTGAGGAGTTCTGAATGAAGAAAAACACCCGAGCTCAGACCTCTGCGTTCCACTGTTCAGGATGGTGTTTGCCACGATGGCGGTTCCCTCTGCTGAGGTCTGGCAGAGTATGCAGATATGAATTTGCCTCCTTGTCCTGTTCGCTGAGGGAGGGAGGGAGGGAGGGAGGAAGAGAGGGAGGGAGGGAGGGAGAGAGAGAGAGAGAGAGAGAGAGAGAAAGAAAGAAAGAAAGAAAGAAAGAAAGAAAGAAAGAAAGAAAGAAAAAAGAAAGAAAGAAAGGGGAGGAAAAAAAAAAGAATTAATCCAGGCTGGTCAATCACTTGGCCCAGGGACAATCCCTCTGAAGGGTGGGACCACACCTAGGAAACTGGGTTCACCTTAAACCACACTATAGAAATAGGTGGAATAATTATACCTTTAATGCCTTTAATGGCAATCTGTACTTTTTCTTCCCCAAAGTCCCCTCAAGCCTCCACGATTTTCCATGGGGTCTGCCTACCTTGCTGAGACACAGCTTTTGTTTCCTATTTTCTGTTTTTCTTTCCCGGCCAGAGGCTGCGTATACTTTTTCTGGTCCTTTGGGCTTCCTTACTCTTTCTCTAAAGCTCCTCTCCCTGTCATGTGTCTGCTTGTCCACCACATGGCTGACTTCCATGATGGCTTAATTTAAATAGTATGGTTAGCTTGTTTTCTTTCTCTCCTCTATTTTCTCCTCCTCTGGGCAGCTGAGATTTATGCTATGCCTGCCCTGGTTTTATTACTGTTACTTTTTAACTCTAATAGATTAGTCTTCTTTGAATAAACCCTTCCTGCCTTTTGAATCTTTACTTAGTTGAGAAAAATCCATTCCTGCCCCCTTAGAGAGTATCAGTAGGGTTTACAGATGTAAGGCACTAGCTTGGGTACCAAGTCTTTGGAGGGGTGTTTTAAAGACTCCTGACTCCTCCTTGCCTGATGAGTTTGACGGTGCCTCTTAGACTTACAAGGTCAGATTTAATGGCAGCCCAGGATAGGGCTGTATCTACGTGTTACTGCAGGAGGCTCCAAGATGGGGGAGACAAGTCACATGACAGAAAATGGCAAAACCTGAAGTTAGGGCAGGCCCTGGTGACATAGCAGTCAAGTAAGAAGGTAAAGGAACCTCATGGGTACAGAGAGGGGTCCCTGAAGGTGGAGAAGAATCAGCAGAGAGAAGCCTGTCTCTGGAAGATGATCCACTGAGGTAAGGCGAAGTCTCCTTAGGCTCAGAATCTGAACAGAGATAAAGAAGCCAGATCATTATGTAGCTAGCCCAGGCTAACATTGTTGTCATTTCCCCAGCTCTTGTACTTGGGTGGGATTTATTTTGTTTGGTTTGGTTTTTTGAGACAGGGTTTCTCTGTTGTAACTCTGGCTGTCCTGAAACTCACTCTGTAGACCAGGCTGGCCTCAAACTCACAGAGATCGGCCTGCCTCTGCCTCCTGAGTGCTGAGATTAAAGATGTGTGCCACTAAGGCCAGGCTGGGATTGATGAACAGGTTCTTAGAGCTGAAGCTGCCTTAAACTCCTGGTCTTTATGGCTTCTCCCTCTCAAGTGATAGGGTTACAGGCATTCTGACTGTTAAAATTTGGGTTCTTGGAGCTGGGGAGGTGGCTCAGCAGTTAAGAGCAGGGGCTGCTCTTCCAGAGGTCCAGGGTTCAATTCCCAGGACCCACAATGCAGTTCACACCTGTCTGTAACTCCAGTTCCAGGGTTTCTGATACTTTCATACAAATATATACGTATAGGCAAAACACCAATGAACATAAGATAAAAATAAATTATCTATTTTTAAAAAATTGAGTTTTTTTTCGGATGGCACCTTGTATAACCCAGACTGGACTCAAACTCATATACCTGGGGATACCTTGAACTTCTGACCCTCCTGCCTCAACCTCTCAAGTGTTGGATTACAGGTATGAGCCACCACACACGATTTCTGTGATGCTGAGGACCAGACCCAGGGCCTCTGTATGCTAAGCATACACTCTAGTGAGTGACTGAGCTTTAGATTCGGGTTCTAACACACTTGGAACGCACTTGGCCAGACTTTCAAACACATCTACAGCACAGCTATCCAGCATCTATCCACGATGGAGAACATATATCCTGACATCTTCCTCCTGAGGCACCAGCCCCGCTGGACTACAGTACTAGGTACACGGAGACTCAGGGCTCTCTCTCTCTCTCTCCAATCCTACTTACTGGTACCTGGTCTTAACATGGTGGCGGATGTGTTGGGCCAAGAATGGAGGGTAAGGGAAACCGAGTCATATCCTGATAGGTTTAGTTCATGGGTGCCTTGGACAACCAAAGGCCCACTTTGGGGGCCCGGCTGTTCACTCTGGCTAGGTAGCTGGTCCCTGCTGTCTGGTATCTGACTACTTTTCACTCCTCTTCATGCCGTACACTCTATTCTGACCTGTTTAATGCCAACCTGGGGCATTAATTTCACAGCCATTCATTTATAGAGCCGTGAATTCCTGTGGATCTGGGTGGGGCGAGGTGGGAGCACCTGATTTGGGGATGCTTCCTTGGAAGGGCGGCTTGTGATCTTTAGGGCGACAGCAGGGGAGCCCTGCAAAGCGTCCTCCTCTGGGGCGGGAGCAAGAGAGAGCCCCCCAAGAGAACCCTACACTCCTGTGCTGTAGAAGAGAAAGCCTCCAGCACAGGTCCAGATCTTCAGCTCCGGATTCGAGCGCCCTCTCCAGTCCGGCTGAGAGTACCGGGGGCGTGGCCCGAGGATTGATTGACAGCTCATTGAGGTCAGCCTGCAGACGCCGGAAGCGTGTGCCGGACCACTGATTCCGGCCACCTCTGTCACGCCCCGCCCCCATTGCGATTTCTGTTCCGAAGCGGAACAGACCGGAAGTTAGGCCTAACGACTGCCGGGTCTTAATAGAAACGCCGGAAACGTGCTCCCGACTATCGTTCCGCTCGCGCCGCGGCCTTCGGTTCCGCTTCGCGGCCCGGAAGTGCGGCCTTCAAGTTGACAAGCGAGGAGGCAGCCGCTGCGGGGCCCGGTGCCTGAGGAATCGGAGGTGAGGGTCGAGCGGGCATCCCCCTGCTTCAGAGTCAGAGGGAAGGCCAGGGCGTGCCGGGTGGGGGAGGGTTGCCCGCGTGAGGAGCGGTGCGCACGTGGCGAACGCGAGAGGGCGCTGCAGGACCGGGGCAGGGCGTGGGCAAGGGTGCGGAGGCGGGAAACAGCGGGTGCGATCCGAGAGGGCCTGAAGGGGGGCCCCGGCGCAGGATGGGAGAGAGACCAGGGGCATGGCATGGGTGAGAGCGTGGCGGCCAGAATGCAGCAGCAGACGTGGGAGAGCGTGGCTTTGTTCTGAGGCATCCAGGAAGGTCCCCTTGCATCTGAGGAGTGCGAGCCCTCTGGGGAGTAGGCTGGGGGTGGGTTCGAGGAGGAGGAGGAGGAGTTCATATGGGTTGGCACACAAGTTGCAAAGGGAACTAGCGGAGGCAGGTGCAAAGCCTTGGTCCGTTTGAAGGATTAGTTCATCGTCATAGACCCTAGATAAGCTAGGTTAGCAGGCTCCCTCTGGCTGCCGCGTGAGGGAAAGGCCCGGAGGTGGGGGTGTGGAAGGGACTTGCAAGGTGACTTCCAGCAGACCAGGCCAGTGGTAACTGGCACGATGTGTAAGATAATCTGAGAGAAAGGGAGGCATCTGGCTGCGACCCAGGGAAGGACATCTTTGTGTTAAGGATCCCGAAATGTTGAGTCTCACAACTCAGTAGTTCCTGTGTAGGATCAGGATTTAATGAGGCCCCCACTCTGGGGCCATGGCCCTAGAGAGACAGGCTGGTGGGCAGTGCACAGGTGTCAGGGTGATTCCTGTATCTTGATTCTCGCAGAGTTGTATGCACACTGATCCAAGTATAAGAGCCTTGTTTGTTAAATAAGAAAACATGCCTGGAGTTATCTGCTTGGCGGGTTAACTGACAGATCTCAGATTCCCAGCTTCTTCGAGGGCAGCGGGGAGTACCTTTCCTTTTCCAGAGCCTCAATATGGTCAGTGTCAGGATCATAAGAATCCATAAGGATTCATAAGAAGTATGGGGGTTGCTCACCCACACTGGGTTTCAGGTTGCTGGCCTTTCACATTCCTTGTACAGTTTCAGAGCCCACACTTAGCATCTCTCAGGGCTCAGGAGATGTAAAGAAGAAACAGGGCTGCAGAGCCTAGTTATATATACTATGCATTTGCTTTGAGTACGAGGGATACTAATGCCTAGGCTGAAGAAGAGCTCCCAAATCGTTCTGCTGGGAGGCAGGTGCATCCCACCTTCCTAAAAACCTCCACATACACGGTTAATGGGACTTGGTTCTGAGGGAGTCTTGGGTCTGCTTGGGAAAGTCTTAGTGGTGCTAGGGTAAGGAAATCTGGCTAGGGAGACTGGAAGAGAAAAGACAAAACTAGGGTAGAAAGTGTCACGGATAGCTTGATGGAGATGAGGTAGCCTGTTTCCTCGTGAAGGTCATTCTCAATGAGACAGGGTAGCCAGTCTTGATTGGGAGTTACTGGCTTTTGTGGTTTTGCTTTAAGCAGGGCTACCCCTTGGGAGGAGGGCCTTCTGATGATTTAAGGATATTAAAGTCGGGGGCTAGTAAGTTCCCAGAAGGAGGCTAAGCCTGGGTCTGCCTTGGTAGTGGAACACTTGGAAGAAGATTTTGTTATTTTGGTTCCTTTAAAAACGCAAAATGGAGTTTGGATTAGGTGTTCCTACCCCAGGTGTGGCAGATGTTTATCGGTTGGAATTGGAATGTTTGAAGCAGGTGGCTATAATTTGGTTAGGAGCAGTCGTTCTGGCACCTGTAGCTTGCTTTTGGGATTGTGTGCCACATGGGTTTATGGGAACTTTTGGGTTAGGGTATAAAAGGTCTGAAGCCCCAAGGATTGGGGTGGGCATTGGTTGGTGGGGTTGTTGTCGTTAGTGTGTTAATTCTTAAAAGAACAAAGGTTGGAGAGATTGAGTTTACAGACTGAGCTGAGACGCTAGTCTGTCAACTAGTCCTCTTCAAGCTTAGGACAGCCTAAAAGAGGCCGTGAAGATTTCTACCTTTCTATATTCTTTCTATATCAAGGCCGCTTGTAAAAGTGAAGATTTCTTTCTACCCTTCCTTTCTCCTTCCCTAAATCGAGGGTAAGAGATTGTAGCGTATTGCTGCGCTCCTTGGGGCAGAGAGCAGGGGATATATGGTAGGGTTGCTGGGACGCAGGGCATTGAAGAGAACCTGGTCAAGGGTACTGGCGTGTTTTGTGTTTTGGTTCAGGGACTGTGAGGGGCTGCCCAGGACGCATGAAGTGTGCCAACCCTGGGAATGTGATGCCCCCTCCCTGGGTTCTGCGACAAAGACCAGGATGCAGGGTGGCAGGGAGTCCTTAGCTGACAACCCAACACCCCCTCCCCGTTGTCTCATCTCGCAGATGGCAGCGACAGAGGCGGTGCACCACATCCACCTCCAGAACTTCTCGCGCTCGCTCCTGGAGACCCTCAACGGGCAGAGGCTAGGAGGTCACTTCTGCGATGTGACCGTGCGCATCCGCGAGGCCTCCCTGCGCGCGCACCGCTGCGTGCTGGCCGCGGGCTCGCCTTTCTTCCAAGACAAGCTGCTGCTCGGCCACTCGGAGATCCGCGTGCCGCCGGTGGTGCCGGCGCAGACGGTGCGCCAGCTGGTGGAGTTCCTGTACAGCGGCTCGCTGGTGGTGGCGCAGGGCGAGGCGCTGCAGGTGCTCACGGCGGCGTCGGTGCTGCGCATCCAGACGGTCATCGACGAGTGCACGCAGATCATCGCGCGCGCCCGCGTCCCCAGCACCCCGGCGCCGGCGCCTCTGCCGCCACCCGCGGCCCCTCCGCTCGCGCCCGCGCAGCTGCGCCACCGCCTGCGCCACTTGCTGGCCGCCCGCCCCCCGGGTCACCCCGGCGCCGCGCACAGCCGCAAGCAGCGCCAGCCCGCGCGTCTGCAGCTGCCCGCACCCCCGGCACCCATCAAGGCCGAGGGCCCCGATGCGGAGCCCGCGTTGACTGCCGCCCCCGAAGACAGAGGCGAAGAGGATGACGACGAGGAGACCGACGAAGAGACCGACGCGGAAGAAGGTGAAGGCGGCGGCCCGGGCGACGGCCAGGCGCCCCCTGCCTTCCCCGACTGCGCGGGGGGCTTCCTCTCCGCCGCGGCCGAAGGCGCCCGCGAGGACCCGCCTGCACCCACCGGCATCCCCGACTATGGCGGTGCCGGGAGGGATTTCCTTCGGGGCGCTGCGGTGACCGAGGACGTGTTCCCAGATAGTTATGTGTCCGCCTGGCATGAGGAAGGCAGCGGGGCTCCAGAAGGATGTCCAGTGGAGACCTCCGCTCCGCCCGACTGCGCCCTGGCCGGGCCTCGCCCGACTGGCGCCAAGACCCCCGGACCCCCCGTCGCTCTCTTCCCCTTCCACCTGGGTGCTCCCGGTCCGCCCGCGCCGCCCGCACCTCCTACTCCAGCGGGGCCTGCCCCCGCGCCCCCGCCCTCCTTCTACCCGCCGCTCCAGCCCGATGCAGCCCCCGGTGCTCAGCTGGGAGAGACCCCAGCGGTGCCTCCCGCTCCCGCTGCCCCGGCCACAGCCATCTTAGGCGCTCCCGTGCGTGCCCCCGGTGCCCCGGGTGCCGAGCAGCCCGCCTACGAGTGTAGCCACTGCCGCAAGACTTTCAGCTCACGGAAAAACTACACCAAGCACATGTTCATCCACTCCGGTGAGTGGGAGAGGAGGAAATCGCATCTGCTCACAGGTTTCTCTGATGCTCAGTCGTTGGAGATGTGGTTCCTGGGCGGGAGTGGGCGCTTGAGGGGGCTTTTGTTGTTCTGCACTAGCCCTAGAAGCCCGAAATCTTAACTCCCCGTGTAGAGGAGTTGATTGAGAAGTGGGATCCTTCTCCAGAGTCTCTCAAGGCCTCTGGAGAGCTAGCCTCAGCCTGGGATGGGCAGGTTTAGTGAAGCGTTGGTGGCAAACTGGCTGGCTTCAGGGGTGGGGGCTGCCGGGACAGGCTTGAGGGGAAGGGAGGTGGGTTTATCTCCCATGAAAGTGGCTCACAGTATGGGTCTGAGCAGAGGTAGTGGGTCCCAGGATCCCCCAGTGCCAGGCGGGGTGTGAGTTGGGGGAGAAGAGCCCCGGAGGTTGGGAGAGATCCAAGTGTGTAGCTCAAATAGGCAACTCGTTCCAGACAGGTCAGGTTCCTTTTTAAGGGTCCCTGACGAACAGTGACATAACTGAATGATGGTGTGGGTCGGGGGCAGGGGTTCCCTGCAAAGCAGGGTTCCAGAGGAGTGGTTTCCTTGACAAGCAAAGGGGTCCTGAGCTGACTCAGGAGAATAGAGGAGTCCCTACCAGGAGCAAGCTCCAGAAGAGCAAGCTGGACTAGCGTGTGTGTGTGTGTGTGTGTGTGTGTGTGTGTGTGTGTAAAGAAGCTTTGCCAGGGAAAAGCCCCTACCCTGCATGGTTGCATGCTGCTCGGACTTCTGGGAACAGCTTGTAGGGACGTATAAAAGAGGAGCAGTTGAAGAAAGTTAGACAGTTGGAAGAATTAGAGCTAAGAGTTACAGTAGCGTTGCTGAAGGATAAGGAAAGAGAGAGCACAGAAGCAGGAAGAAATAAGGACAGATAAAACGAACTAACTGGGGTTTTAGAGAAGCTACAATTTAGATCTTCTCAGTAATTACCGTGCTGGGAGAAGCTGAACCAGAGTGAGTTAGAGTTAGTTCAGCTCCCCAGACATAGGCAGTTTCCGAAGCCAGAAAGGGCTGTAAAGTTTTCTCTTTCCTTCCTATTCTTTAATTTTCTACCTGACCCTATGAGCTAGCTGAGGTTTAAAAAGTTACAAGTTAGAAATCTAGCAGCCCGGAACAGAGGGGCAGAGTCAAGTTGCCAGTGAGAAAAGCAGCTTTTGAGAGCCCAGATTCAAACGGCCAAACCCACACCCTCTTTTAAAAGAAAAACTGTTACATTTTAGATACATTTTAAGTACATTCTTTGTAAAAAAATGCCACTTACATTTGGCGGCATTTATATGTGTGCATGCGGCCTCTTGTGTTGTCTGCAGGGGAGAAGCCACATCAGTGCGCCGTGTGCTGGCGATCCTTCTCACTACGTGACTACCTGCTCAAGCATATGGTCACGCACACCGGCGTGCGGGCCTTCCAGTGCGCAGTTTGCGCCAAGCGCTTCACACAGAAGAGCTCGCTCAACGTGCACATGCGCACACACCGGCCTGAGCGCGCGCCCTGCCCTGCCTGCGGCAAGGTTTTCTCACACCGTGCGCTGCTGGAGCGCCATCTGGCTGCTCATCCTGCACCTTAACTGGGATCCAGGTGCACATACATGCGCAGTCAGAGGCCTCGGACTAGGTCTGCCCCACCAGGAGGCCTTGCTCCGGAGTGTGGACCCTCCCCCCCCTCCACTCCCAGCCCATTCTCCCTGTGGACTTGGGACCCAGACCCCTATTTCCTTCTACACACGCTTAGCCCCTTTGGGTGGGGGACACGACCGGGTAGAGGATGGTCAGGGGCCCTGCCAGGTCAGTGACCTGGGCCATTTCCGGTTTGAGTTGGGCACACAGGCTCTTGGAACCCGATGCAGAATTTGCACCCCTCCCCGATGGGGGGTGATGTCTAGGGCTGTCCTCTGCCTCAGTGCTGGGCTAGAATTCTCCGACCCCACCCCCAGTCTGGGGTCACCCTTCCCCCATTGGGCACCTACGGAGGCTCAGGTGGACCTTCCGTGAGACTTCAGGATGGAGGTTCTAATAAAGGACGTTGAGCCAGTGCGTGCCTCGTTGGCTCTTTGGGCCGCGGGATCGGAGCTTGGTCTTCAAGTTCCTGGGTTATATACCTTTGCAATCCCCTGAGATTTCCTGGGCAGGCAGGCACAGTTTGATTCGATATCCTGGTCTTGTATTTGGGGGTTTGGGTGGGTGAGTGGGCTGCACATATAATAGTCACCCAGGATTCTTGAAGTGGGGACTTTCAGCCTTGTGGGGAGAGGAATCGAGTCCCAGTCCCAGTGCAGGCTGCTACATGCACAATGCAGAATTTGAGTGCCCCTCCGACCGGAGCCCGTTTACACTTTTCTCCCTTTCCCATTCTGATGGACACGAATGTTGGACAGCTTACTCGTGAGATGTCCAGGAGGGTTCTTTGGGGGCCAGGCCGCTTTGAGGACTTTTGAACCCTGGGTGTTGGACACCAGGAACTAGAGAACCCAGAGCAAACTGAGATGGCTGTGTCAGGTGGGTGGGAAGTAAGAACTGGTAAGTCCAGGTCCAAACTTAATGGCACGGAATATATCTTTGCCCTGATTGGATATGGGTAGGAGATAGCCAGGTAGGAGACAGGAATTCTTCGACAGAAAACAGGTAGGCAGTAGATGCCCGGGTAGGAAATACGTCAGAAAGTGTGCCCACCCCGGAGTGGGCCTAATAGGAAACATTTAGCCTCATGGGATCAGACACTATGAACTCAGCCATGGGAGCGGCTGTTTGGCTTCTGTATATCAGTTGGCAACAGCCAGGCAGGGCCAGCGGCAAAGGCCAGTTCTGTTCGGAGATGAGACTTCCCTAGCTGGGAACCCTTTCTGACTGCCCTGATGCAGGGCAGTCCTGCCTGCAGCCTGGCAGCACGACTGCCCTCCTCCTGCAGCCCGCCACCGGCAGGCAGCGCAGTAGCCTATGCTTCCCACTACCCCATCATGGAGGTGCCGGTTGCAGCAACAGGAGAGCAACTCCGGTCTGGTGGTTGCTGGGAGCCCAGTCCCCCGTCCAGCTTGGATACACTCCCATGGTTGCTACCACAGGCCAATTAGGGAATGTATGTCTGGATCCAAACTCAATTAATGACTCAATATATGCTGGCCCCTAACTGGATATGGGCAGGAGACAGCCAGATTGGAGGCAGGAATGCTTAGACAGAAAACAGGTGGGCAGAAGATACCCAGGTAGGAAATACATCAAAAAGTGTGCCCACCCTGGAGTGGGCCTAACGGAAAACACTTAGCCTCATGGGATCGGCCTTTAAAAACATGCGAGATGTAGCTCGAAGCCATCACGGGGGAGTCCTAAGGGGACCCTCATGTGGTCTGGCCATCCTGGAGTAATCCCAGGGAGGGATCTCCATGTGGCCCTGGCCATTATGGAGCGATCCCAAGGGAAAGTCTCCGTGTGGTCCTGGCGAGCTTCCAGCATTGCTGGCCAGTATTAAACACTCGTTTATAATTTAATGGACCATCGTGGGAAATATTTTTTTTTCCCTACTGGATTCAGGATTTACAAATGGCTAGGACCCAGGTTCCCTATTGAATAAAAAAAAGGTGTCCTGGTGTCAAAGAAACCAGTGTTAGATCTGCTATTAGCTCAGAGAGGCACAATCTTCCCTGTCTCCTCTCCACCTCTGGATACACTACTATAAGGATTTGGCACCAGGAGAGGGGTCTCCAGCCTGGAAGGCCAGCCAGGTCCTAGCCTACCTGCTTGTCTTCTGAGCTGGAAGTCATAAGCAGAGCTCAGTCTTCTGAGACCCAAGGCACAATCCACGGGGATATCAGAAGCAAGGCAGAGTCCCAGTGCGGCAGGCTCACAGGGAAGAACAGAAGAGGGTTTGAATCCGGATGATAAGTGTGTCCTATTTGTTGAGCTGTTACTGTGTACCCAACAGGTTTCCTTTGAGAATTCATGGCCAGGGTTGGGCTTCAAAAAAGGACTTCAAGGCAGGCAAGCACAGCCACAGGCTACACTTCTTATCTTGCTCCGGCACTTGGCTAGAGTCAGGCAGGTCTTATTCTCTGTCTCTGTAGTTTCCCATTCTTCACAGACGGATGCTAGCCCTGGAGAGGCTCACTGGTGGTGTCCAAAGGAGGTGGGACAGTCCTATTAATCAGTCAACTGGCTGAAACCATAGGACTCCCAGCCAGTGAGAACTAAGTTGCAAAGGACAGAGTCCAGGGATCAAGAGCAGTTGCTGATAGTCCCCGATCATATTTGGGGAGTAGAGTAGGCAGATTTCCATCAAGGCAGGAACTTAGGGCTACGGAAGACTGGAGAGAGTTGAGACTGCGCGATCTCAGCTACTTCAGAAAGAAAGCCTCATGGGTGTTTGGCAGAAACCGATCTTCCTGCTGCTGTTGCTGCTTCTGTTGGTTGGCCTGGGGCAGCCCCTATGGCCAGCAGCTATGGCCCTGGCCCTGCGTTGGCTCCTGGGAGATCCCCCATGCTTTGTGCTGCTTGGCTTGGCAATTCTGGCCAGACCCTGGATCAGCTCCTGGATGCCCCACTGGCTGAGCCTGGCAGCTGCTGCCCTCACATTAACCCTGTTGCCTCCACAGCCACCCCCATGGCTACGATGGCTGCCCAAAGACGTGGACTTCATAGTCACAATCCTCTTCCATGGCCTGAGTATTAGGCGACGCTTGACCAGGAACCCTCCGGATACCTTTGTAGACGCCTTTGAGCGGCAAGCACGAGCACAGCCAGACCGGGTGGCCTTGGTGTGGACCGGGCCTGGGGCCTGCTCAGTCACAAACGGCCAGCTGGAGGCCAGGGCCTGTCGGGCAGCGTGGGCACTGAAGCCAAAACTGAAGGATCTCACAAGCCAGCAGCCCGGAGAGACGGCTGCTCTCCTAGTGCTCCCCTCCGATGCCGTTTCCGCTTTGAGCGTGTTTCTGGGGTTGGCCAAGCTGGGCTGCCCCGTGGCCTGGATCAACCCGCATGGCCGAGGGATGCCCCTGGTTCACTCCGTGCTGAGCTCTGGGGCCAGTATGCTGTTTGTGGACCTAGGTGAGTGCCTCCGGGACAATGAAAAGGGAAAGGGGACAGAAGCGAAGGGCCTTAGAAATTTCTGGAAGCTTCAGCAGAGAGTCTTTTGTTGTGCCTATTCCTGTCCCTGTGCAGTTAGGGTCAAAATGTTGGTTACCTTGAAAGTAATTCTAGGGTCACCGTTTTAAATATTTTCCTTCCCTAAATCTTTCAATCCTGTTTGACTTAATTTTTTTTGTTTTTAAATTAAAGTAGACAAGGTCTCACTTTGTGAATCTCTGACTGTCCTGGAACTCAATATGTAGACCAGGCTGGCCTTGACCTCAGAGATCCAGGTGTGCATCATTTTACCCAGCTTTATTTGACTAAATCTATATTTTACTACTTTTAAGGTTCTTTTGTTTGTTGTGTTTTTGAAACAGGGTTTCTCTGTGTAGCCCTGGCTGTCCTGGAACTTGCTCTGTAGACCAGGCTGGCCTCAAACTCAAAGAAACCCACTTGCCTCTGCCTCCTGAGTGCTGAGATTAAAGGCGTGCGCCACCACTGCCCAACATTATAAGATTCTTTATCCAAGAATGAGGAAGCTTTTCTATGCTCCCTGCTTTTCCGTCTCTGGGTCTTCGATCCTCCCTCATAACTTTGAAGGAAGGTAAGATTTGCCTCTTTTCTCTTCATGGTCCTGTAGAACTCCGAGAGAGCCTGGAAGAAGTCCTTCCCAAGTTGCTAGCCGAGAACATCTGCTGCTTCTACCTCAGCCACACCTCACCCACTCCGGGTGTGGAGGCTCTGGGGGCTATCCTGGATGCTGCTCCTTCTGACCCAGTGCCCGCCAACCTTCGAGCTAAGATCGGGTGGCGAAGCCCTGCCTTGTTCATCTATACCTCAGGAACCACCGGTGAGGATGCCTGTGGCCCTACCCACACCCTCCACACTCTGATCTTGACCCTGCTCATCTCGTGTACGGTACAGTGCCTTCTGTTTGTCCTCTGACACCCAACTCTGCCATCTGATCTGGACCTCGGACTTTGAAACCTAGCACGGTCCTGCTTAGTTTTGATTTATGACCCCCAGCTCTGAAGTCCAACCACGGAGTGTAAATCCCAGCACTCAGGGGTTAAGAGGAAGGACAATACAGAGTGTCAATTCTGCTGGGTAATTGGAGCACATACTAAAGTTGGAACAATACACAAATTCGCACATCCTTTTTACAAGAACGACAGGCAAATTCACAGCGCATTCCATGTTTTTGCAAAGGAATAAGACAAAGAAATAAGGGTGGTAGAGCTCACCTTTAAACCCAGCACTTGGGGTGCAGAGGCAGGCAGATCGCTGTGAGTTTGAGGCTAACCTGGTCTCCTCACTGTGTTCCAGGATAGCCAGGGCTACATAGTGAAACCCTGTCTCAAAAAAAAAAAAAAAAAAGTCTTTATCCAGGCATGGTGGCTCACGCCTTTGATCCTAGCACTCCGGAGACAGAGGCAGGCAGATCTTTGCGTCTGAGGCTAGCCTCGTCTACAGAGCAAGTTCTAGAAGAGCCGGTACCACATAGAGAAAAACCCTGTCTTGAAAAAATAAAAAGGAAAGGAATAAAGTTTTTGTTTTGTTTTTTTTACAGCAAGAAAGAGAAAATGGAAAGAAAGAAGGAAGGAAGGAAGGAAAAAGTTGAAGGCCAGTCTGGGTTGTATAGTAAATCCAGGCTAGCTTGAGTCACACACAGAGATCTTGTCTCCAAACAAAACAAAACAGCAACAAAACAGAAACAAACACCCGAACACAAAGTTTTTATGCTTATTTATTTTTCGGTCTTTTGAGGCACAGTATTGCTGTCGCCGCCCCAACTGGCTTTGAACTCTGTACGTAGCTGCCTCACCCTCTTGAGTGCTGGGATTCTAGGCTTGTATCTCCTTACCCGAAGAGTGTTCATACTTGGTCTCCTCTGAGGGCTTCAGACTCAGGCAGGCCTGACTGTGGAGATAGATCTACCCTGCGGTGCTGCTCTCTCTCCCTCCCCGACCTCGCAGGACTCCCGAAGCCGGCCATCCTCTCCTACGAGCGGGTCATTCAGATAAGCAAGGTATTGGTGCACGCTGGGGCCACCGCTGACGATGTGGTCTATGTCGTCCTGCCTCTGTACCACACGATGGGACTTATCCTTGGAGTCCTCGGCAGCTTAGACCTCGGTAAGTCCTCCAAGGACCTCTCCAACCCATGAGAACACAGTGGGTGTTAGTGTGGGCCAATCAAAAGGATAAGGTTCTATACCGTGCACCCCGAGTTTGTTTTCCCCATTCTAGATTGGGCCACACAGCCCAGGCTCACCTTAAAGGTATATAGCTGCTGCTGGCCTTGAACTTCTGATCCTCCTGACTATATCTCCCAAGTGCTGAATTACAGATTTGTATCACCATAATCAGCTTTTAGACACTGTATCTATTTTTTTTTTCCTTGAAAGATATCGTCTCACTATGTAGCCCTTTCTGGCCTGGAACTCAATGTGTAGATCAGACTGGCCTCAAACTCAGAGATCCACCTGCCTCTAACTCTGGGGAGATTAAAGGCGTGCACTGCTATGCCTGGCTAGATGCCGTTATGTATGTGTGTGTGTGTGTGTGTGTGTGTGTATATATATGTGTGTGTGTGTGTGTGTGTATACAATATGCATCTGTAATAAAAACTGATACCAAATAAAATTAGTAGTGACCCTTTAATATCATTCAACACCCAGACCTTGTTCAGACTTTCCACGTTCTGTCATTAATCGCACCCCCCCCATTAAAACAGTATGCTCCTCTTTCTTCTTGCATTTCCTGTTAGATTAAAAATGCCACTGTTTTTTACTGGTGACTAACACCAGTAAGCCCAGTACAACACTCAGGAGGCAGCAGCTGGAGAAACCACTGCAGTTCAAGCTCAGACTTGAACTACATAGCCAGGTCCAAGCTAACTATGGTTGGCAACTCAGAAGTTAAGACCACCTGCTGCTTTCGCAGAGAACCCAGGTGTGGGTCCCAGCACCAACATCAGCGGTCCCGAACCACCTGTCAAGGCAGCTCCAGGGGATCTGACACTCTCTTCTGGCTTTTACAGGCACCCAATGCATGAGATACACATATAGACATACACTCAGCCATGCACGCAAACACATAAGAAACAAACAAGTATTGCGTAAAGATGCAAAACAGGACAAAAAGAAAATGCCTTCCTAGAGGCTACTATAGTCTATTTATTTTGCAGGGTTGGGGATGGAGCCCAGAACCTTTTCCGTGTTAGGCCCCTCACTGGGGGATTCTAGGCAGGTTGCTCTACCACTGAGCCAAACCTGTAGTGCCTCACTGGTGAATTTCAGGAGCACGGGTCATTGTCATAGAGTGCAGCATTATCTTGCATTTGAAATGCCACAACGGGTAAACAAGTTTCTCACAGAAACGTGGAACATGATCACCCATTGTATTTCCCCTCCCAGGAGCCACCTGTGTCCTGGCCCCCAAGTTCTCCGTCTCCCGCTTCTGGGCTGACTGCCGGCAGCACGGCGTGACAGTGATCCCATATGTGGGTGAGGTCCTCCGATACCTGTGTAATGTTCCTGAGGTAAGGCTCAAAGGTTAGGGTTCCAAGATAAAACTCCGGGGAACCCCAGATGACCACCCAGATAAAGGTTTTCAGATAAGGAGTGAAGAACATGACTCAGAGGTTAGAATACAGGCTTAGCATGTGCCAGAACTGACATTGATAAAACAAAATTAGGTATGGGGCATCTCGAAGCAAGGCCTCCTCTTGGCTACACCGGGTTGAATGTGAGCCTGGGCTACGCTGAGACTCCGTCTCCAAACAGATGCTCACAGGATCAGTTCCAAACACTTCCCATGTTTTCTACGACAACGCACTGACCATTGGTCACCCGGGCAGGTGTGTCTCAGTTTCTTTTTGTTGTAAAATGCAAAAGCAACCTAAGGAAGAAAAGGCTTGTTTAGCTCACCATTCTAGGTCATGGTGCATCATTGTGGGAAAGTCGAGGCAGCAGGGATTTAAAGCAACTTGTCTCCTCACATCCCCAGTCAGGAGCCTCGAATGATGAATTAATGAATGCCAATACTCACCTTGCTGTTTCTCCGTCTTTAAGTCCACCCTAGAAGATGAAGCTACCCATGTTCAGGATGGGTCTCCCAAAGTCAATGTCTCACTGTCATGCCACAGGCCAACCTAACCTACACGGTCCTTCACTGAGACTCTCTTCCCCCGGTGTTTCTAGATTGTATCAAGACAACAAACGATCGCAACAGGTGTCTTTACCTTGTTCAGTTTCAGTGTCTTCATCTGGAACTCATAGATAAGAACAGTCCCAATCTGGACATTGACCAGTCCTCCTGGATCTCAGTTTCCAAATACAACTACTAATGGTAGATAAAAAGAACACCCCTTACCTGAAGGGGGCGCTGTAAACATGAAATGAATTGACATATAAAGTACCTAGGACAGTGTCTCTCAGGGTAAACACACTAGATGTGAGATGCTTCCCTCCCTTCCTTCCTTCCTTCCTTCCTTCCTTCCTTCCTTCCTTCCTTTCTTTCTTTCTTCCTTTCTTCCTTTCTTTTTTGAGACAGGGTCTCTCACTTGTAACTCTGGTTGTCCTGGAACTCACTCTGTATACCATGCTGGCCTCGAACTCACAGAGTTCACTTGCCTCTGCCTCTCGGGCACTGGGTTAAAGGCATATGTCGCCACTGCCCTGCAAGATGCTCTTATTCTTACAGAGCAATGAGCTGTGGTCCCCAGGTCACTGTCTCTAGGCAACAGGCCTCCCCAATTCTCCCCCCCCCCACACACACTCAGTTTCAAATCAAAAGCCCCATGAAACTCCTTCCCTAACATTTCGAGAAAAGGTTTCAAGTAACCCCTCAGTGTACCTATAGATGAATATCACCACCCCACAGAAACCCTTGTAGATAATGCCTCCAGGTAATAGCCTGGTAATTACCCCAGGTAGTGTTGGTAAGGTGTTTGCCTGGGGTAAGATCAGAGATGGTTGAGGTCTCCAGTTAGTTACCTGCATGTAAGGCTGTCTCACTTAATTTTCTCTAGTAAAGCGCCCCTCTAATGTCTGTAGGGGATACTTCAGGTAAAGACTCCATTAGCTTTTTTTTTTTTCTTTCCTTTTTCGAAAGATGTGGATCTGCCTATATACCCCAGGCTAGCCTGTAATTTGCTGTTTGACTTATTCTGATTTCCAACTCATAATCCACCTGCCCCAGCTGGGATTATAGGCATGCCCAGCAGGCACCCATGTCTAACCCCAGAAAGATTGACTAAGTACAGGTCCCACCCCTTCGACCTCCTAGATCAACATTAGGAGAGAGTTTCTAGCCATCCAGGGCACCATCTTCTGACCCTTCTTGGGATGTCCCTGCAGCAACCAGAAGACAAGAAACATAAAGTCCGCTTGGCGATGGGCAATGGACTTCGGGCAGATACGTGGGAAACCTTCCAGAAGCGCTTTGGTCCCATTCGTATCTGGGAATTCTACGGCTCCACGGAGGGCAACGCAGGCTTTGTCAACTATGCGGGGCGCTGTGGAGCTGTGGGCAAGAGCAGCTGCTTCCTTCGAGTGAGTGGGCGGGACTCCCAGTGGGCGGGACTCCCAGTGGGCGGGATACTCAGTGTGATGGTGGCCTCTGGGGCTGAGCCCCCAGGATCTTTGCCAATGCTCCCCATCCTCCCTCCCAGCTGCTGACTCCCTTTGAGCTTGTGCAGTTTGACACAGAGACGGCAGAGCCCGTGAGGGACAAACAGGGTTTCTGCATCCCTGTGGGGCCAGGTAAGGAGGTCAGGGAACTTTCTTTGGACGTGTGAGGGATTGTCACCTTCGTCTCCTTGGCTGGAACAAGCCGTCCAAAGTCTTTTTTATTATTATTTTTTGTTTGCCTGCATTCACGTATGTTCACTGAGTGTGTGTCTAGTACCTGAGATCCGTATAGAAGAGGGTGGGGAATCCCGTGGCACTAGAGTTACAGAGGTGATTGTGAGCCATGGCCACGGTGGATGGTGGGAACCGAAGCTTCGATCCTCTGGAACAGCAGGCAGTGTTCTTAACTGCTGGACCATCTATCTCTCCAGCCTCATCAGAGTCCACAGTGAGGAACCTCTAACGGGCTGCCTGGTGAGCTTGGTAGGGTTCTCCTCTAGGGTCTGTTGTCCATTTCTACCTCCAGGGGAACCAGGACTCCTGTTGACCCAAGTCAGAAAGCACCAACCCTTCATGGGCTACCGTGGCAACCAGGAACAGTCTAAGAAGAAACTGGTTGCGGATGTACGGCGTGTAGGAGACCTCTACTTCAATACTGGGGATGTGTTGGCCTGTGACGCTGAAGGCTTCTTCTACTTCCGGGACCGCCTTGGTGACACCTTCCGGTCAGGCGTGGGTTGGATGGGTGGGTTGGGAAGCTGGGCTTCTGGGCTGTCCAGCCTTCCTAGGGATGGGCAGAGCCCTCTCTTCCCCAGGGGTGGAGCAGCCCTTTTCTGGGATCCTTTCTTCCCAGGGAAAGAGCATCCCTTCCTGGGGCAGGGGTCTCTCGTGGGGAGGGTAGCATCCCTATCGGAGGGGGGGGCAGCACATTTCTATCTTGGGGCGTGGCCTCCTGTCCGGCAGGTGGAAGGGCGAAAACGTATCCACTCGAGAGGTGGAGGGAGTGTTGTCCAGCTTAGACTTCTTGGAGGAAGTCAATGTCTATGGTGTGCCTGTGCCAGGTGCGGAGGGTTCGCCTGACGTTAAGCGTCTTGTACCTTTGTGGGTGGAGGGTTGTCATTACAAATCGGGGGCACCACAAGTTGGGGTACAGAGAGATCAAGGAATCACGTTCAGTTGCACAGCCAGTGAGCAGACCTGGGCCAGCTGAGAGTGACCAGTGCGTTTTTCAGGGTGTGAGGGTAAGGTCGGCATGGCCTCCGTGAAGCTGGCTCCCGGGCAGACTTTCGATGGGCAGAAGCTGTACCAGCACGTCCGCTCCTATCTCCCTAGCTACGCCACACCTCATTTCATCCGTATCCAGGTGTGTAAGGGGGTGGTTAGACGCTGGAATGTGTGAGAGACTGCTTTCTGGAATGTGTGAACTTGGGTTTTGGGGAAAAAAAAAACCCTGTAAAACTGTTTAATGACTGCTTCCTGCTATGTAACAGGTACTTGAACTAAGCCCGGGCTGAGGCAATAGTTGTTAAGAAGTTAATCCTGCCTCCAATCTCTTCCGTGCTAAAGGCATTTGCTTATGATATCGCTAACAAAGAGACCTTATGGTCCCCGCAGCCATCAGCAACGGAGAGACTTCAAGGAAAACCTAGAGACCTAGGGCTGCCTGCCAGGGTGGTTGGCGGAGACTCCAGGCTGTAATGTTCTGTTCATTATGCAAAAAAAAAAAAAAGCCTTTGTATGGGTTGGGGAGGTCAACTAACATTGTCTTACATCAATATAAGACTGGCACAAAGTGAGCTCTGGGTTCAGCTGGCCGAGACTGTTCCCACTGCTCTAGCGAATTCGAGGTTTTCATCCTGAAGTAGCTTCCTGTTCTTTACCGAACCCACACACCGCGACTAGGAACAAACACACAGGGAAGGCAGGATGTGGAGGGCGTAAATGGATAAGGGAGTTGGTGTCACAAATCGGGGGTCATGATTACTGTTTTGCAGGACTCCCTGGAGATCACAGGCACCTTCAAACTGGTGAAATCACAGCTGGTGCGTGAGGGTTTTAATGTGGGCGTCATCACTGACCCCGTGTACATACTGGATAACAAGGCCCAGACCTTCCGGAGTCTCACGCCAGACATGTACCAGGCTGTGTGTGAAGGAACCTGGAAGCTTTGACCACCTAGCCAATCGAAAGGCTATCTGAAAGCGTGGGAATCAAACACTAGCCAGGGCTCTCTGAGTCAGCTTTGCAGAGTCGTCAGAATCCCAGATGCCCATGGTTCCAGTAGCACTTCCACAATAAACTTTGAATATGTATGTAGAAGTCTGTGTGTGGGTTTGAAACGATAGATGCATTCCTGCCTCCCCCCATCCTGCCTCCCCCTGCATGCTCCCTGGGGATTCTCTGCCAAGGACCTTATATATACCTGGAGCTGTCCCTGTCGGCCTAAGTTGGAGGGTATGGAAGGACTAGCTGGCTTTGATGCTACTCCGGTGAAGAGAGTGCTGTCTGCAACTCTGGGTCTTTTGTGACCTTGAAGGACAAGGCTTGGGTGTAGCAGTACGTTGCTGTGGTGGCTCACCAAGAGAGACAAGGAGGCATATTCATATCTGCAAACTCTGCCATTACCTCGGCGGAGGGAACCACCGTCCTGGCTAGCACCGTATTGGATGGACGGTGGAACCCCGAGCGTCTGAGCTCAGGTGTTTTTTATCGATACAGAACTCCTCAGGTGTTCTACTGATAGCGCGTGCAGATCATTAGCAATCAAACAACCGCCACAGAGGTCCAACACCTGCAGACAGTACAGAACGCCAGAAACCTAGGCAGCTCCTCACCCAACAGTGCACAAAACAATTTCAAACATAACTAAAACTTCCCCAACTCTTGGGTCAGGGAGGGATAGCCAATAGAGATGATGGACACCCTCCTAACTGTTGTCAGGAGGATTTCGTGGAAGGGTTGTGGACGCTTGATCTGACAGAGGCTGAAGAGGCACTAGACTAAGGCCAAGGTGAACGGGAAGAAACTGGGGGAAGAGTGACCTCGGAAGAATAATACCCTACAATATATTTGTTGAGGGGTCAAAGGATGAGACTTTTTTTGTGTGTGTAGCCCTGGCTGGTGTGAAACTCACTAGGTAGACTAGGCTGGCCTTGAACTCAGAGACCTGCCTACTTCTGCCTCCAGAGTGCTGGGATTAAAGGCTTCTGCCACTATGCCCAGCTCCCTGTTATTTTTGTTACTCGTAGGCGTGTGTGAGTGTATGTGATTGTGAGTGCAAGTACCCAGAGAGATCAGACGCGTCAGATCGCCTGGAGCAGGAGTTCAGGCAGTTGTGAGCCACCTGGTGTGAGTTCTGGGAACTGAAATCAGACCCTTGGCAAGAGCAGCCAGTGCTCTTAATCGTTCAGCCATCTTTCCAGCCCTTTATTTTTTTATTTTATTTTATTTTATTTTAAAGCCCAAGGAGAGACAAAAGTTATGTTTGCCCTTCTAGTGTTACCAGGTGTCTTAGGGTGACTACTGGTTGTGATCAAAAGCAAAATGGGAAGGAAAGGGGTTTATACACCTTAGCCCATCATCAAGGAAGTCAGGACAGGAACTCAGACAGGACAGGAGCTGATGCAGAGGCCATGGAGGAGGAGAGCTGGCTCCTCCTGGTTCGCTGAGCTAGTTTTTCTTAGAGAACTCAGGAACACCAGCCCAGAGATGGCCACACCCACGAAGGGCTGGGCCCTCCCGCATCAATTGCTGATTAAGAAAATGCTCTACAGGCTTTCCTACACCTGGATCTTATGGGGGCATCTTCTCAATGGAGGCTCGCTCCTCTCTGATGACTCTAGCTTGTGTCGGGTTGACATAGAACTAGCCAGCACACCAGGGAAATGGCAGGAGGGGTTCAAAGCCTAGATAGCTCCTAATGCTACTGTAACCTTCTCCTGTAAAAGCTGAGAATCATTCAGGAGATTGCCAAAATTTGGGAACTGATGTAACCTGTGAAAACCTAGAGATCCAATTTAAAGGTATTTGCCAGAAGGGAATAAGTGTCTGGCCTTGAGGTTGAGTCTCGTTCTCAGATACTGCCTCCAGGCAGGAACGCTGCTTTAGGGTAAGAGATAATAAGGAACACAGACCAGGAACCAGAAGGCTCTTCTAGTGTCGTCAGCCTCCAGACAAAACAGGACCCGTGACGTTTCTGGCTAAGAACAAGAATGCAGTAGTTGTTAGGAGTCCGCCCTGAACTGCCTGACCCAGTTACCTCCTGTCCTCACCTCCATGGCCTATGCTGTCCGGAGGTGGGGGTACTGTACGCATTGAGGTAATTTAGACATCATCGGTTGGTTCTCCCCGTCCTCAGATGTCCTGGGACCTGATGTAAAGGGACTCCAAGAACCACAGGCTATCCAAAGGCTGAGGCTTCTGGGAGGTGTTCTCTGTACTGGTCAGAAACCAGAAATATTTCTGAAAGACTCAGTTTTAAGAAGAGGGCGTGGAAACTCTTGCTGGAGTTAGTCACAAACCAGGGCCACCGGTGAGTGGCTGAACTCCAGGCCATCTCTCCCCTACCTCCCCCTCTCCAAAAGAAACATATCCACTTCGTTGGTGAACAGCCCCAGCCAGCCAGCTAGCCCTTGCGTAGGAATTACAGTTGCTGTGAGTTCAGGCGCAATGGCCCTGTTGTTTCTGGAAGCCCCACCTCCACCCACCCCCCTCCTGGTAGTACACACCAGCCTCTGGATCTTACTATTTTTCTGCTTCCTCTTCTGTGATGTGAGCTGTGTGTGGGTGGGGAGGGGTGTGGGATAAGGGGGACCTATTTTGGGCTGAGTAACTCCATAGTCACTCCGGGTTGAAAGCTGCACTGATCCATGGATATAAAGATGTGAATTTAGAAGGCGGTTTGACACTATGTTCATAGAGTGTCTGGGGAACCTGCTACTATTACTAAAGACATGACGAGTAGCCCAGGCTGACCTTGAACTTCTGATCCTCCGGCCTCTACCTCTCGAGGGTTGCGATTCCAGACATGGGCTACCATGCCCCATTTATGTGGCGCTGGGGATTAGACTCACAGTTTCGTGTTCTCTACCTGAGCTACAGTCCCAGCCCCCGCAGCCACTTCAATCCCCAGGTCCTTGGCTTTGAATCTGGAAACATTGTGTTCTTCCTCGTGACTTGTTCGTTTGTATCCTGTCCAATTTTCTTTGCATAGTTTTGAGTTCCTTTCAAGCCACACGAGTTTTATTTATTTAGAGATAAGGTCTCATTGTGTCCCTCTAGTTGGCCTGAAACTATGTCAACCGGGCAGGCCTCTAATTCACCAGGCATCACCTGCGTCTGCCTCTGCCTCTGGAGAGATGGGATTAAAGGTATTCGCTGTCACGCTCATTGATCTCAGTGTATTTTGTTTTGTGTTTATTTCATGTATTTTTTGTGGCAAATATTTGCTCCAAGTTATCTTTGTGTATTTTGGACAGTCTGACTACTTACCCGAGCTAACCTTGGATTTTACTGCTTTTATCATAGCCTACCTAGTATTGGGATTAAAGGTGGGTGCCACATGAGGTTCCCCCCAACCCCCACTGCTTTTATTAAAACCACTGGATTTCTGTATCCTCTTTATGGAAGAGAGAATCCATTTCTAGGTAGGTGTGTCAGTGCACACAGCACACAGGAGTTCGTGGCCAGGCTGGGCTGCAGGTGCTCACAGCTAGCATGGGTTGCTCGGTACTGTTTCCAAAAAAACAAAATAAAAGCCAGGGTGTTGGGGAAGTTTATTTTTAGACATGTTTGAAATTGTTTTATGCACTGTGGGGTAAGGGGCTATCCTAAGTCTAGGGTGTTCTGTATTGTTTACAGGTGTTGGATTTCTGTGGGGGCTGTTTGATTGCTTATGATCTGCACAGTACAATTCCTGAGGTGTTCTAAAAGAATAAAAACACCTGAGCTGAGACGCTCAGGGTTCCACTGTCAGTTGAGTATGGCGCTGGCCAGGATGGTGGTTCCCTCTGCTGAGGTCCGGCAGAGCTTCCACATATGAAAATGCCTCCGGTGTCATCCTTGCTGAGCAGCCCCAGCAGCAGTGAGCTAATACGCCAAGGTAATTGTGGTGACAATTGCCTAAAATCCCAGTACTTTGGAGACAGAGACTGAAGGATTACAGCAAGTTGGAGGTAAGCCTGCTCTATGTAGTGAACCCCAGGCCAGTCAGGGTTTCATAGCAAGACCCTATCTTGATAGATATAAACAAATAATAAAAATCTGTTTCTAGTAGACTTTTAAAATATGTTGTCATGAACTTGTTAAAATACTCTCTGGGGGGAAAAAAACAGAAGGCAAATAAAACCCTGATATGTCTTCATCGGTTACATTTTAATCTCCTTAAAAAAAATACTTAGCTGTGCTGGTTGTTGGTGGCGCATGCCTTTGATCTGAACACTTGGGAGGCAGAGGCAGGTGGATCTCTGTGAGTTCGGGACCAGCCTGGTCTACAGAGTGAGTTCCAGGACAGCCAGAGTTACAACAGAGAAACACTGTCTCAAAAACAAAAAACAAACAAAGAAAAAAAGACAAATAAATAATAGATAGATAAATATTTTAGCTAGACATTTCTAGCACATGCCTTTGATCCCAGCCCTCAGGAGGCAGACGCAGAGGCAGACGCAGAGGCAGGTGGATCTCTCGGTTTCAGAGCAGCCTGGTCTATAGAGTGAGTTCCAGGACCGCCAGGGCTACACAGAGGAAACCCTGCCTGGACCCCCAACCCTCCCTCCAAATTTTTTTTAAATAAACATTTTAATAAGACTTAGTTGTTTGTTTCATGTGAAACATATGCCCACACATATGTTAAGTGTTACCACATGCATGCCTGGTGTCCATGAGGGTGGAAAAGGGTACTGGATCCCTGGAATTGAAGTTACCAACAGTTGAGAGCCACCATGTGGATGCTAGAAATCGAACCTGGGTCATTTGCAAAAGCAGCCAGTTCTCTTAGCTTCTGAGCCATTTCTCCAGCCCCTCAATTTTATTTTATTTTTTTGTGTGTGTGCTTTTTTTTATTCTTGAAAGCGGTAACATTCTCTTATTTCTTTTCTCAGGTTCAAAATGGTTCAATCTATTTTATTTATTGGTCTTTGAAAAAAATTTTTTTGATGGTCACGTGTATCCCTGGATGACTTAAAACTTGACATGTAGCCAAGGATGACCTTGAAATCTTGACTGCTTGGGGAGGTACAAAGGGCAACCCAAGGCTTTCACTGAAGCCCTGAGGTACGGAGAAAGGACATAGTTTCCTTGTCTAAAACCAGGAACATGGTTAGCAGAGGCAGTAATGGCCTAGGGCCAGGGCCTTGGGAAGCTCAGATTTTAGATCCTGGGAACCCAACACCCTCCTTACCCCCAACGGGCTATGTTTACCAGTTCCAGACTTGAGAAGTCCTGTGTTCTTTTTGTGCAGTACTGATTATCTTCCTGCTGACTTTGTCCCATTTTCCCTTGAAACCTGCAAAACAGGATGCTGCACTTCTTAATAAGCTTGCTTGGCATAAGCTGTCAGCTTGTGTAAGACCTCCTGGTCTCAGCTTTCCTGTTTTATTTTTCTCATTCCCAGTCCTCCTGTTCAGGACCTACACCGGTGTGTAACCACCACACAGTTTATGCACTACTGGGGAGCTCTGTGCACACTAGCCAAAACGCTGTCTTAGTTAGGGTTATTGTGGCTGTGATGAAATGCTACAACCGAAAGCAACCTGGGGAGGAAAGGGTTTATCTAGCTTCCATAACCAGAACCGTGGGTCCATTCAGTGTAGAAACTCAAACCAGGCAGGAACCTGGAGGCAGGAGCTGATGCAGAGGCCGTGGAGGGGTGCTGCTTGCTGGCTCGCTCCCCCTGCTTCTTTTTAAAATTTTCTTTTAAAAATATTTTTATTTTTATTTTTTACGTATGTTGGTGTTTTTGCCTGTGTGTATGTCTGTGTGAGGGTGTCGGATCCCCTGGAACAGGGGTTACAGACAGATATGAGCTGCCATGGGGGTGTTGGGAGTTGAACCTTGGGTCCTCAGGAAGAGCAGTTCTTAACCGCCGAGCCATCTCTCATCGTGACTCCCAGCACCCATATGGTGGCTCACAACCACCTGTAGCCGGGGGTTTTATTCTCTCTCATGACCTCTGTGGGCACTATACATGAATAAATCTTTTTTTAAAAAAAAGACCAGGAGAGTACTGAGCAGGAACAGACTGTGTTGAAAACACAAGTTTCTAGAAGACACTTTGATTTGTCCATCTTTGCTTATTCACTTATTTTTGAGACAGGCTCTCCCTACATAGCCTTGGCTGGCCTGGACCCCCACTATGGAAATCAGTCTGACCTCACGCTAACAGAGATCTGCCTACAACAACAAAGCCTGAGCCACATTTCCAAATTTCCAAATTAAAAATATCTGAAGTCTTAGCCTGGCCTGATGACACACACCTTTAACCTAGCACACGGGAGGCTTCTGCTTGGAGGACTACAGAGAGTTTGAGGTCAGCCCCGGCATTGGAGTGAGACTGTCTCAAACAGGAGTACAGAAAATGTTAGAATACTGACCTGGGCTTGGTGTTACCAGCCTATAGTTCCGACACTTGAGAAGCTGAGATAGGAGGATCACCAGTTAGAGGCCAGCCTACAGTACATTATGAGGCCCTGTCTCAGACAAAACAAAAGCTCCTGCCTCATCATCTGACCTAGTGATGGAGATCACCCTGGAATGTCTAAGGGGCCCCGTGCCTCTTCACAAGCCCCGGAAGTGGAAATCAGAATGTCCATGATCCGACAAAGGTAAACAATTGCCCGCTGCTGAAGACAGAAAAGGGGGTCATAAGCCAAGGACCTCAGGTAGTCTCTGCAGCTCCCAGGGGAGCCTGCCACCTTGGATCCAGTGAAATATGTTTCACAGTTTTGACGTTGGAACAGTTACTACGAATACTAATACTAATAATCAATAAATCTGTTAATAAATTAATAAATCTATTAATAATAATAATAAATCTGTTTGGCCACCTAGTTTTACGGGCATAGCTAATAGGACACAGTGAACTCACAAATCCCGTGTGAGTGTCCAGAGGGTCACAGCTCCCTGGGCAACAGGGAGTGCTGCCCTTTGACCTCCGGTTTAATGATGAACTGGCCATGGGAGGTATGGCCCTGACCTGGAGGCATGCGTGGCCTGAGGTACTCGTGTGGTGCCTGACTTCCCAGAAGCCACTGATAGGTCTTCTCACACTCCCAAAGGAAAAGTCCTGTGTTGTCCATCCAAGGGCGGGTTCATGGATTCAAAAGCCAGGGAGGTGGTGAGCGTTGCACGTGGTCAAGGAACAAGGTAGGCTGGAGGACAGGAGTGACTAACTGACCTTCTGGGCTCAGCTGCCTTGTGGTTCCTGTGGCTGGCAAGCCCTCCAGCACACGGGGCTGCCTTTTTGATCACGGCAAGCCAAAAGTCAGAACGCTTAGTCAGAAATTCTCGTTACAGACTTAGAACTTACGGTAAAAAAAAAACAAAAAAAAAAAAAAAACCTAGCCCATTAGTCTGAGGATTGCATGCAAAACAATGGAAAGAAAGGCAGCTGTGGTTTCCTGTACCTTCCACAGAGACTCCTAGAGCACCCACTGCACGGAGAGACCGAAGGCAATTTCTGAGCATCCAGAGGCAGCGAGGAGTGTCCTCCGTTTGCAACTAGCTATACCCCCCAGCCATGTGTTAGCATGCTCCAGCCCAGGCCTGGCTCGGTGAAGCAGGAGCAGAGAGAAGCGGGGGTACAACCTCTTCTTACACTGGGTGGTCTGGCATTGGACAGGAGATCCATCTTCTTGGGATTCCTGACTCCCTTGGGATGCCCCAGAGCCTCCTCTTGGTTTGGAGGGGACTCCCTAGAATGCTGTATTGGGGCCGGAGGCTCCCAAGGTGAGACAGCCCTCTCCAGCTGCTCATGGGCCCTCCGACTGATGGATCTTCCTATGAATGACCAGCTGAAACTTCCAGTCGAAGCTGCACCCACAGTCCTGGCAGAAGTGGCGCCGCTGGCCCGCATGGGTCTTGCGGTGGATGACCAGCTGGGACTTCCAGCTGAAGCTGCGCCCGCACTCCACACACGTATAGCCCGGGAGGCCGGCGGAGTGCCGCACGGTGGGCTCCCGAGGCACCTGAGGGGGCCTCAGCCCGCCTGGCCCACCCGTGTGCGTGCGGTGGTGGATAACGAAAACAGACTTCCAATCGAAGCTGATGCCGCACTGCTCGCAAGTGTACAGTTTCCGAGGTGCTGGCCGAGACGGGGTTTCTAGCAGTGATGCCGGAGACAAACCTGGGGGATGCTCCGGAGGAGGGCTCCGGCTCTCACCCGGAGAGGATGTGCAGGCTTGAACTAGCTCTGGGCCTGCGATGGTTCCCACTTCAGGGAGATGGCTCCCGAGGGACTCCCATTCTGCCTGGGGATTCTCCTGTTTCGGCTTCACATCGGACTCAGAGTGTACTTCTGGCTCTAGCGGCTGCAGGCTTGCTGGGGTTAGGGGAGAAACGGTCATTTGGAGGGCGTGGGGTGGGGAGGTTCGGTCACATGGAGGCTTGCACAGAAGTGTGGGGGTGGGTACCTTCAGGTAGGAGAGGGATGCAGCCAGATGTGGCGGGAGGTGGGGGCACTGTACTGGGAGCCCCGATGGGGTCTAGCGCATGCAGGGAGGCACCTGGAGCACGGGGGGGGGGGGGGGGGGGGGGGGGGGGGGGGGAGACGGGACAGGGAGGGCCACGGATTCTCACCCTGGGTCACCACTGTGCTGTATTTCTCCAGCATCATTCCCCAGTACAGTTCTTTCTGTGATGAGTCCAACAGGCCCCATTCCTTCTGCAAGGATGTAAGCAGTCACTGCCTCTCCCGCCCAGCCTCTCAAATCCTACCCACCACCCAGCAGGTTACAGGTTATGCAAACTCCGTCTGCAGCAGGCTAAGGACCCAAGCCAGAAATGGCATGTTCTCAGTGGTCTATCTCAGTGATGGCCAGAAGGACTGAAACTGTGGGTGGGTCTTGGACAGAGACACCATGGCTGTCCCCATCTTTCTCCTGGCCACTAAACCATGTACAGGATGTACAGGAAGGACGGTAAGGGACCAGGAGACTACCTGGGATCCAGTCGCTTTCTGTCAAAGCTTAAAGATCTTCCTTCCTTGGGGTGAGAGATATTTTGTTTTTTTACCTTGACCTTTATTGGGTCTATGCAGCCCAGGCTAGCCACAAACCCCCTATGTAGCTGAGGATGGCTGAGGATGACTTTACACTTCTGATTTGCCCCACCTTCCGAGTTCTGGGATTACAGGTGAGTTCTACCATACCCAGTTCCTACAATGCCAAGGATAGAATCTAGAACCTTGTGCATGCTAGACAGACGCTCTCCCCACACCTTTATTTATTTAATTTTAGTTCTTAAAAAAAGGACTGAGGTTAAGAAGAAGAATGAGGAATTTCAGGACTGTGAAGAGATAAGGCATTGGTGACGGAGAAAGCTTGGGACCTTAGCGCCAGCTGGTTCAGGGACGGTCCGAAGAGGATCGAGGTTGTTGGCAGGACAGGGTGTACGTATGATGGCCTTACCGAGGAATGAATTCCTTGCCTAAAAGCTCTACCTTCTTCCGTGCCTTAAGATCTTCCTACCCTAAAGGACAAGCTGGAGCTGGAACAATCTGGAGAAAGGGAGGTGGCAGGCACAGACAGCTACATTTAGAGGTGTCGTGGGTCCGAAGAGAGGACACAGCTGAGGAACCTGGGCTTCTTAACCTTGAAGCACACCTTAGCTTAACATTCTATCGAAGAAGGGAGCTCCAAAGCGGAAGGGCTCAGTGGTGGAAAGAACCCGGAAGGGACACGATCCCCACGCCTGGTGTGGAAGTTTATTTTTGGTTGCGTTTAAAACAATTGTGTGCGCTGTTGGAAAAAAGGGATGCACAGGCCTTGGTGTTTTGTACTGTCTGCAGGTGTTGGGTTTCTGTGTGTGTGGGGTGGGAACGTTTGATTGTTTATGATCTGCACCTGAGGAGTGCTGAAAGAATAAAAAACACCTGAGCTGAGACGCTCGGGGGTTCCACTGTCGATCCAGGGTGGCACCGGCCAGGACGGCGGTTCCCTCTGCTGAGCGGTGTACTGCTACATTCCCCACGTGAACTATATATATTCAGGTAGCAGGGCCTTCAGGCTAAGCTTCCAGGATAGTAGAAAGGGACTGGAGGCTCGTTCAGGAAGAGTGTCTTGATATAATCTCAGGAATGCAGTAGTAGTCCCTGTCTACCTGCACACCTAACAGTTGGCCCACACCCTCTGTGTATTGCCAATCTTTCCAGTAACCGACTTCTCTAGGTGAGGAGTCACTCAGGACCCAGCCTAAATCCTGAGGCCTAACTCTTTTACCAGTGAGAGACTACCAGTCTATTCTTCAGCTCTTGGGACCTGCTGGGAGGAAAGGTATTTACTACTACTCAGAAGAAGTTAAAAAACAACACATGAATCAATGGCAGAGGATCCTACAAAACCACAGGGCAGAACCAGCCACCAGAGACACGCCCCTGTCCGCTCCTATGACCTGCATTTCCTGTTGGAGGCTGCTTACCTGAATACTTCCTGGGTGGACGGATGTGGAGGCTGGTTCCTGGTGACTCGGATGTCCCTCGGGGGCCTGGGCTGGAAGAAGGGGATTGGGAGATACTGAGAAAGAGGCAGATGGGAAGGGGTGTCGGGGGCTGTGGCTACTGGGTTGGCCTTGGCCTGCCTCTGCTGTCTGACACGGTGGGAGGTCAAGCTTGTTGGGGGATCCAGTTTTATAGTCTCTCCGGGGTCCTTATCCCGGCTTTGGACATCCAGACTCTCATTTCAGGAGTCTCAGCTTTAACCCAACCTCTCCTAGGACAGCCCTCCTCCCCAACACACGTCTCCAGGGACTTGAAGTTCTGATGTTGCACCCCCTCACCCATCTCCTGCTCGTCAGCACCGGCTTCCTCCTTCACACTGCAATTGACCTGGGTAGATCTGTCTCTCCTGGCATCCTGCGGTGTCTCCGCAGGGCCTGCCTTGGAGGACTCCATTGCTACCAAGATGTGGTGGCTCCCCGGGGACTCCTTCGTCTTCTGGACTGTAAGGAGCATCTTTGGCTTCAAGATGTGGGCTGTGATCTGAAGAGAGGCATGTCATGGGGGCGGCGGCGGGGTGGGGGGCGCTACCTTCAATTGGGCCCCTTTAAGAAGCTAATGTCATGATACTCACCCAGCCCATCAGCTGCCCAGGATCATGCTGCAGTCCCTCAACGAGGGCTGCAGCTTCCTCGGGGCTTCCTGGTCGCTGCCCTCGAACCCAGGCCTGGATCTCAGCGGGTAACACACCCAGGAACTGCTCCAGAACCAGCAACTCTATCATCTGCTCTTTGGAGCACGACTCAGGCTGCAGCCATTGGCGACACAATTCTCGAAGCCGGGTCAGCGCTTCTCGGGGTCCCTCTACCTCCGCATAGCAGAAACCCCGGAATCTGCGTCGTGCAGCCTCGGGCTCCCCAAGGGTGGTCTCGGAATCCCCGAAGGATAGGTGTGGGGGCCCCAGAGGAGATGGCATTGTTGTTTTGAAGGGTCTTTTTTGGAGCTGACCTGTAGAAAAGGAGGAATCAGAGTGTCTTCTAAGAGTTCAGAGGAGGCAATCATGTGATTACCCCCCTCCCAGGCCCCTGCTAGAAGCCAGTAGAGAGAACCCTGAGGTCAGGAGAGCTTCAAGGAAGGTCGCTGGAGGTGCAGGCTATAGTTGTACACCTACGGTGCGGCTCGGCAAGGACAACAGGGATTGTTGTATGTATGTCACATGTAAAAAACTCTGCCAGACTTCATCAGAGGGACCACCATCACGGCAACTGACATCCTTGAAAGTCGAGCCCTGAGCATCTGAGCTCGGGTGTTTTATTCTTTCAGAACTCCTCAGGTGTTCTACTGATTGCACATGCAGATCATTAGCAATTAAACAACCCCGCAGAAACCCAACACCTGCAGACAATACAAAACGCCCTAGACAGCCCCTCACCCAACAGCGCATAAGACAATTATTTTATATATAACTAAAAATAAACTTCTGTGACAGCAGGCTCATAGCAGTTGAGACCAGGCTTTGATGATAAATGCCTGCCTGGATGGCAGGTGTCCAGGGACCTTCCAGGAAACTGCAAATAATGGGCTTGAACATTTGGGTGCAACAAAGGACTTCCGGGAGATGAAAGTGGTTCCTGCAGCCAACGAAGGATCAGCAGGGCACAGGTAGGACCAATAGCCAAGGTGAACTGGAGGCCTGAGGTTGCTGGGAGGACACCCACAACTCTGAGGGTTTCCCAGGCAGGACAGGTGTCCCAGGAGAATGGGTTTCAATTCACCTCTTAAGGGCCGTGACCCAGGTTCTAGGTTACGACTCCACACACTCAACACAGGGCTCTTTGGTTTGGCTTTTGCTTCGAGGTTTCGTGTACGGAGGCCGAGGCGGTGTGAGGCATTCACAGTTCAGATGTGGTCAGCGAGCAGCGTCTCCAAGCCCATATGTAGGCCCCTGGGAGTGCGCCCAGGCTTTCCGCTCTGCCCCAGGTGGTACTCGGACCAACCCAGAGCCAGCTCTTCAGATAGCACAACCTGGTCTGCCTCCTGCCAGCAACCTCAGGGCTCCGGTTCACCTTGGATGTTAGTCCTACCTGTGCCAAGCTGATCCTTCGTTGGCTGCAGGAACCACTTTCATCTCCTGGTAGTTCTCTGTTGCACCCAAATGTTTGAGCCTGTTATTTGCAGTTCCTAGAAGGTCCCCGGACACCTTTTACCTAGACAGGCATTTATCATCAAAGCCTGGTCTCAATTGCTATGAGCCTGCTGTCGCATTAGTTTATTTTTGGTTATAGATACACTATAACTAGTGTATCTATAACCAGTATATATATGTATACACATATATATACATATATATACTGGTTACATATAAACTAGTTTAGTTATATATAAACAGGAACGGGGAGGGTCTTTCAGGAGAACGGGGCCCGGGTTCTGGGTTCGAAGGCTGGGGGCACTCTTGGAGCTCGGAGGAGCCATAGGTAGAAGGTGTGCCCGCCCAGCTAGGAGTGCGCTCACCTCCGACGCCTCCCGGCGCCCCCGGGAGCTCGGGGCGCTTCCGGGAAGTGACACCGGCGCGGGGGGTCCCACCGCCACTCACAGAACGCCCCGTCCTGCGCGTTGCCCTACCGGCCTGGCCAATCCTGCACCTGTCCAGCAGGCACGGCCACCCCTCCGCTCGGACTACGTCTCCCGTGAGCCTCAGCAAGGACGACCGTGCATCGGGGCCTCTCACGCGCCAGGCGCTTCGTTCCTCTCCCGGAGCCGCAGAGTTTCGTGGTGGTGGTGGTGCTGGGGGTCGGGGTGGGGTGTCCCTCTCCTGACTTGGCAACCGGTCTACCTTTGCACCCCAGCCACTGGACTCACCCACTGCGGACCCGGACTGCGGGGAGGGTTAGCCTCCTTTACGCATGTGCACAGCGGACCTGGTTTCTATTGGCTAGGGAGGTGTCCTGACCAATTAGAGCTGGCGCTCAGCTAGCGAAGGTGTAGCATCGCTCCATGCGTCTCCTAGGTAACAGCTGGAGCACAGCCTCTTGCTGTTCCCAAGCAACACCGTAAGCGTCGCCCTGCCGAGGGGTAGCCTTAGGTGGGCGTCCCCAGGCCCTCCCGGTGGGCGGCAGTGTTAGGCGAGGAAGACCCAGTATGACCTTTCTTGGATCCCTGTTAACCTCCTGGATTGTGTGTGTGTGTAGGGTGGGGGGCGGCAATAGGCCCTCAGGTGGGCTAGCGTTCAGAGGAGGTAGTCATGTGATTACCCTCTCACCAACAGTCTTCAGGTAAGGGTGGAAGTTTCTGTCTGAGATTATGAGGGACACTCAACCCTTACTTTGGAAACTGCAGTTGGACAATTACAAAGGTAATCTATATTTTTTTTCCCAAGAGGCCGTTAGTGGCTTCGTTTATTTGTTTGGGGGGGAACATGCTCTAAACAAACAAACAAAACAGAAGAACAAGTTCTATACGTGGAGGTGGTGGCGCACGCCTTTAATCGGAGGTCTCGGGAGGCAGAAGCAAGAGGATCTCTGTGAGTTCGAGGCCAGCCTGGTCTACAGAGTGAGTTCCAGGACAGCCAGAGCTGCTACACAGAGAAACCCTGACTCGGGGGAAAAAAAACAAAACAAAATGTTCCTGGCTGGCCTGGAACTCACTATTTGTAGAGCATGCTATGCTGGCCGGGAACTCACTCAGAGAGATTGGAGTGATCTGCCTTCTGGCAGTTAATGGCTTTTTAATTTAATTGCAGATGGGGTTAATTTATTTCCACACATCAACCATGATAAAACCATTCAATCCTGAACTGGATCTGCCTGTTCTGTTCTCCTCTGATTCCCGGGAACCCCCTCCTTGGCTGCCAGCTGCTGGTCGAGAGCGGTTACTGGGTAGAGTTGCTCAACTCAACTTATCAGCTGAGCTATCTTGGAAGATGAGGTCTTTTACAGATTCGATGGACACAGCACTCACCACCCACCCAATGGGGAGAGGCTGGCTTTAAGGGGCTTCCCCGGGGAGCTCTAGCCTGGAAGTCCCTTTGTTCTAGGGTTCTCCGCCCTGGTTAGCTGGTTCCCAAGCTTTCTCTGTGCTGCAGGGTAAGCCTGGTTGAAACTTGTGGTATAACTGCTCTCCCTGAGCTTAACATAGTCATTACTGTCTTTATTTCTCCCTAGTAATGGACATTAAATCTGGGCCCCATATTACTAGGTTAAATACCATTGAGCTAACCCCGACTCCCTTAATTACTATGGTTATACCGGGTTGGCCAATGTAACCATAAAAGATTTTTTTTTTTTTTGAGGCAGGATCTAAGTTCCCTGGGATAAACTCTCAGCCATCTTAAAAGCAGAGGGCCTGTGGTGACCTATTGACGTTACCTTTAGGGTAATGAAATAAATGAAATATACAGCAGATAGTTAGATCTATGATACTGGGGTGTTCACATTTCCCCTTGGAGTGGGGTGACCATTTAGCCTTCCTGCTCAACTGTGTGTTATCTTAGAAACACTATTTTGTTTTGTTTTTCGAGACAGGGTTTCTCTGTGTAGCTCTGGCTGTCCTGGAACTCGCTCTGTTGTAGACCAGGCTGGCCTCAAATTCAGAGATCCTCCTGCCTCTGCCTCCCAAGTGCTGGGATTAAAGGTGTGCACCATTTCTTAGAAACGCTAAATTTTAAGGTACAAAACTGGTTAGGGTTGAGACTCTTCAGTTACCCGTGTTCTTGTAACACCGATAAATTCATTTGCCTAGCTGGACTTAACAATCTTGATTTGGTATTTTCTCTCCTCCTGTTTGGGGAGTGTATGTAGGTTTATGTCTGCCCAGGGAAGTCACAAGACAGACTCCAGCTCAGTGTTCGTGTCCTTTGAATCAGGGAATTCTACATCTTATGCCCAGGGGCATTCTACATCTGACACCCCGTTAAGAGGGACCAACCCAGTACAGCCATGGTTGCTGGGAAAGACCAGACACAGGGGAGCACAGACCATTCTGGATATTGGAAGAGGCAGACTCAAGAAGGGTAATTGGGAAGGCAATCGGGTAAGGCAAGGTAATCAGGGGGGCAACGGGGACACGAGCAGAGGAGAACCATGGAGAGCAGGCTGGTGAGAGAGAAAAGGGTATCGATCCCAGACTGAGGGGCCATTTTGAAAGCCTCAGGACAGCTGCTTCAGGATTCCTGTGACTGTTGGAGAGAACTCATTTGCTCAACAGATATCTTTGGTGCTGAGCCTTCCTGGCATTTCACAGCTCCATCTGTGAGGAATGAATGGGAGGCCCTAGCTCAGAGAACTTTCCCTTACAGGGTCTTGGGCAGCTGGGTCTTGCACAATACCCCTCCTTGTGTGAACTCATGAGGTTTAGTAGACAGATATGTCTGATTCCACTGGCAAATGGATGGGGCAGTTGTGTCTTAAATATAGAGGAGAGCTGCAAGGTGGTTTTGTTGTTGTTGTTGTTTTGAGACAAGGTTTGACTACGTAGCCCCCACTGCTCTGGACCTTGTAGGCCTGCTTGTCTTGGTCTCTTGAGTGCTGGGATTAAAGGTGTCTATTAACACATCCGAACTTGTTTTCTTTCTCTCTTTTTTTCTTTTTCTTTCAAACTCTCAGTAGTCCCACACAGGTGTCACACTTGCTGTGCAGTTGAGTCTGGCCTTTAACTTCAGATCCTCCTGTCTCAGCCTTCTGAGTGCTAGGGTTACAGGTATGCACCACCGTACCTGCAAGGTTCTTGAGGTGATGGACGGGACTAGAATCCTCACGGTGCTGGAGTCAACCTTGCCGGCTGGACCATGTACACTCACCCTCAATAGCAGTCACAGACACAGCACTGCCTCCGTCGGCCCACCCCACTCCCTCCCAGTCTGGTCCACAAAGGCTCGTCTTTCAACAGAACTGCTGCTCTGGGGCAGTCTCACTCAGGTCTCCTGGCTTCCCCCACCCACCTGTGGTCACCAAGGAGATATAGATGACTGCTTCCTACACCTGGCTGCAGACAAGCTGTATCTCCACCCTGTGGCCCCTCTGGGAACCCAGATTAAAACCAAACCCCCAAATCTTTGTGCTGACACTCCAATGGCACATCTGTGTATATCCGTTTAATACTGTCTGCGCTGTTTTAAGGTAAAAACAGGCGTTGCTGTACACACGGATATTTAAAATATCAGGGTATCTCAACCCCCGGCTTTTTTTCTTAAGATAGGGCCTCAAACTATCCTCTTCTGCTTCTGCCTCCTGAGTGGGGGTTCCTGGCATGCATTGCCAACCCTAGTTCTTTGAACCAATCGAAATCTGGAATGGGCTGGGCGGTGGTGGGAGCTCGCCTTTGATCCCAGCGCTCGGGAGGCAGGGGCGGGCGGATCTCTGTGAGTTCCAGGCCAGCATGGTCTACAGAGTGAGTTCCAGGACAGCCAGGGTTACAGCAGAGAAACCCTGTCACCAAAAAAAGAAAAAGAAAAAATCTGGAATGGGGGAGAGGGATGGGAGTTGGTAGAGGGCTTGCTGAATCGGCCCATGGCCCCAGGTTTAAACCAGGCAAGGTGTTGCATGCCTGTAGTCTCAGCACTCTGGATAAAGGCAAGAAAGCAGTTCAAGGCCAGCCTAGGCTACAAAGACAGTCTGAGGCTAACCTGTTATATGAGATCCTGTCTCAACATCAAGGCCATTGAGGTGGCTCAGTGGTTAAAAGCATGTGCCACCAAGTCTTACAACCCGAGTTCCAGTCCTAGTGCCCATATGTGTTGTGGAAGTTAATCTTTAGTTGTGTTTAAAAGAATTGCTTTTGTGCACTGTTGGAAAAAGGGATGTACAGGCCTTGGTGTTTTGTACTGTCTGCGGGTGTTGGATCGCTCTGGGGGGTGCTTGATCGCTTATGATCTGCCCCTGAGGAGTTCTGAATGAATAAAAAACACCTGAGCTCAGACGCTCGGGGTTCCACCGTCAATCGAGTACGGCGCTGGCCATGACGGTGGTTCCCTCTGCTGAGGTCTGGCAGGGATTCCACGTCTGAAAATGCCTCTCTGAGTCTCTTGGTGAGCCCCCGAAGTGGTTAACAGCTACACATATGGAGAAAGGAAAAAACTGAGTCTTGAAAGTTGTCCTTTGGCTTCCACACGCATGACCTTACACATATGCATGCATCCACACACGTGATAAATAAATAAAAAATATAAAAACGGCAATAAAAACCGGGAGGCGTGTCTTGGAGTCAAGAGATGTAGATTTCCACATTCCTGGGTAGGAATTGCAATATACAACTGTTCTACGTTTTAAACACTGGCATTCATTTCCCCGTTGGTGTGGCCTTAGGTCCCAATGGGACCTGGTCTACTGGAGGCCACAAGAAGCAAACTGAATCCCACCCATCTGTCCTTACCATTCAGGGTCATTATACTGGGAAGGGTGCTCTTAGAAGTCATAGGAACTGTCAAGTCCTCCCTGCTCAGCTCTTTACCTTCCAACCAAGTGTGTGGGGGTAGGGGGGCACATGATCGCTCTGTCCAGCAAACGTAAGCAGCCTCGTCTTATTTCCTCTGAAGTTACTATCACCGCTTCAGAGGTAAAGGCTCGTATAGCACGGACTTTGGTAGTGGCTAATGGCAGGCTTGGAAGAGAATGGGAATGAATGCTAATGAGGAGCCAGCATCCTTCGTCTGGGCTGAGGATCACATCTTCCCTACAGGCCTGCATTGCCTACTGGTGGGTTCTGCCAACCCTTCAAAGCCTGGTAGACTAGAGGGAAGGGTATTGTGGATGGAGACTGGAAAAGTCCATCTGAGTCCAGTCCTGGTTCTGCCGTGCCCCTCAGTTTCCTTGTTTGAAGCGGAGATGCCAATACCCAGACTCGCTAGCTGCTCACTCTGCAGCGCCCAGCACAGAGCTGGCAGTGGGTCTAGACTTTATTTGGATCCTGTTAGAGGTTTTTGTTTGTTTTTGTTTTATACAGGGTCTTGTCAGCTGCATGGCAATCCCACAGGGTCTTACTATGTAGCTCTGGTTGCAGCCTGGAACTCTATGTTGACCAGGCTGGCCTCAGATAGAGACATGCCTGCCTCTGACTCCCAGGTACTGTGTTTAAAGGCACGCATGGGTCCCTACATCCAGCTGTTTTAGCACCACCCTCCATTGGCTCAAATCTCCTTCCTTCTTCATTTTTCCCAGAGGAAAAAGCTGAGGTTCACAAACAAACCATTTATTTGCATGAGGCTTGCACCAAGGGGACTGAATGCACTGAACCCTGGAAGCGTTATCTCGTTTGAATGCAGACCACGGCTACCTACTGCCTGCTCTCGTCCTGTTTTTATAGCCAGTCAGGAGATACTGAAGTGACGTCAACATATAATGACTGTGGGTCACCCACTGGCTATGCGGGGGGCAGCCCCTGCCTGCTCCACCGGGCCCAGGGGGTGCACCCATACTCCGATGCCTCTCCAGGATGGCCTCTTTTCAGGACGTAGGTGGGAGTTGTGACCGAACAGCAGATCATGTATGTAAATGAAACTGGCAAGTCTTCCTCATACCTGGCTCACGTGACCAGGCTTCACGGTGGTGGATCCGCTGAGGACACAGGCTCTCTTAACGGTGCGTGAATGGTTTTCTGAGAAGGCAGGAGAGGGCGCAGCTGTGACCTCAGGCCTCAGCCAGCTCTGGGACCGCTGCTGGGCCTAAGGTGGGGGTGCCCTCGGGAGATGTACCACCATCTAAGGATGTCCCCAGAGACCCGGCCTGGGAGCGAGCGCCTCCCCTGGGCCTCCGCAGGGCTTTCTCCCCGGTGTGGATCCTCTGGTGGTGGAAGAGGGCGGGGCGCTCGCGGAAGGCTCGGCCGCACTGCGCGCACACGAAGGGCTTCTCGCCGGTGTGGATGCGCCGGTGGCTGAGCAGCACGGCTCCCTTGGCAAAGGCCTTGCCGCAGTCCCCGCAGCGGAAGGGCCGCTCCCCGGTGTGCAGCAGCTGATGCTGGGTGAGGTTGGAGCTGTGGCTGAAGGCTCGGCCGCACTGCGGGCACGAGAAGGGCTTCTCGCCGGTGTGCACGCGCTGGTGCTTGAAGAGCGAGGAGCCCTGGCTGAAGGCGGCGCCGCAGAGGGAGCAGGCGTAGGGCTTCTCGCCGGTGTGCGTGCGCTCGTGCTGGATGAGGTGCGAGTTGCGGCAGAAGCGGCGCCCGCAGCGGGCGCAGGCGTAGGGCCGCCCCCCGGCGTGGATCTTGCGGTGCTGGCTGAGGTTGGAGCCGTGGCTGAAGGCCTTGCCGCACTCGCTGCAGTGGAAGGACTTCTCGGCCGTGTGGATGCGCTGGTGGCGGACCAGCGAGGAGCTGTGTCGGAAGGCCTTGGCGCACACCGTGCACGCGTAGGGCGTCTCCCCGCTGTGGATGCGCTGGTGCTGGGTCAGGTGCGAGGTCTGGCTGAAGGCCTTGCCGCACTGGGCGCACTCGTACGGCCGCTCCCCGGTGTGGGTGCGCAGGTGCTTGAGGAGGTCCGAGCTCTTGACGAACACTTTGTTGCACGCCCTGCATTCGAAGGGTTTGCTGTCCCCGGAGAGAAGACCTGCGCCAGCCTGGAGGGCCCCGCCCAGCTCATCCCAGAGTGGGGGCTCTGGAACATCGGGGTCTCTCGGAGACTCGTGCCAAGCCCCACTCAGTCCCTCCTCCGCCCCATGGTGGTCTGCGATGCTTTGGAAGGTTCTCCCCGGGGTTAGCAGCATCTCGGACTTCCGCTGCTCTGCTATCAGTGGCTGCTTCCCTGGGCCCAGGAGGTCCGAGAAGGCCTCCACTCTGGATGAACCGTCTTCGGGAAACCCCACTGGGGAGGTCAACCGCAGGCTGACAGTTGCCTCGCTGCTGCTGGAACCTAGCAGTAGCTGCTCCCAGTAAATCACTGATACCCCGGTGGGTTTCCTTGGCGGAGATGGGGAGGCACTCTGGTATCCCTCCAGGATTTTTGCATCAGGGAAGGCACCAGCAGGAGGAAGCATAGTAGTAGGTACCCCATCGGGACCCGCACAGGTGGCCCCTGGAGGTGCTGCGTCTCTAGCCACGTTAGTGCCCTTGGCATTGTAATTGGATCCTGAAAGCCGAGGAAAGACAGTTACTTGGGTCATCTGGCCAGGAAGTAACCTGAGCAGACTGTCTGGGTAGTCAGGGGCACCCTATGAACAGAATGTATAAGGGTGGGGAGAAAAAGAGGCGTAGGGGCGGCGCTGGGAGAACTTGGCGGGGAAGAGTCTTGTCCTGACAGCTGTGACCCTCTATGGTCAAGACTACACTGGCTGTCCCTGGGGTCCTTTCTCTCCAGCCCGCCCTCTCTAGCCTGCTTTCTCTTGAGTGTATGCACTACCTATGAATCCTTTTCGCTGACTGCTTTGCCAAGGTGACCCCCACACCTCCCTCGACCTAAGCACCCTGTAGGGAAGACCTTGCCCGGGGACTTGACTGGCAGGTAAAATGGCATCACAATCAGCCAGCTGAAGTTGGGGGTTGGCGCTCTGTAAAAGTTCTATTCTTGATGTCTGTGTGATGGTGGGCGGTGCTTCCTTTGGATAAAATACCCAGAGATCACGTGCTGGGGGGTGGGGAGGGGCGCCAGAAGAATCGGATCAGAGGAGGGGAAGCTGAGGTTGTGAAAGGCCAGACCCTGTGCCTTGGCCGACCAGGTTTTCAATCTCCGAGAGTGTCATGGCTCTTTACTGATCCCCGACGTCAATATTAATTTTAATACTTTAACCCTACACAACGGTGTCCTGGCCCGTGCTGTGTGGTCAGTGCCAGGAGCAGCCCCACCAGGAGAAGCGCTCAGACGACAGTTGGGAAGAAGGGATGGTGCTGCAAAAGCGACCGCCAGCTCGGAGTGGAGAGCCAGGTCCCAAGGCACAGGTGAGGGAGGGCCTCAGAAGGAGCCAGTTCCCACCAGGCTGCCGCACCTGTGCCCTTCAAGTTTTTCTCCTTTAATTCAGGAAAGACCCCAGGGTGAGAAAAGGATTCAGAAAGGGAAGGGAGCTAGCTAGTTGGAGACAGGAAAGGAAGGTGTCTGTGATACCAGGAAGGGGAGAAAAAGGTAGCCCAGGTTGGCCCGGAGTTCACCCTGGGTGGAGCCCCACTCACCAAGGCCGGGTCTCCTGTGGGTGCTCCTGCCTGAGACTGGATTTGTCCTGCTGGGAACCCAGGGCTCCTCACCACGCTGGAGCTGTATGATCACAGGAGGCCGGGAGGCAGAGAGCCCTAGGAAGGCAGAAGCAGCATGTGAGGCCAGCTCAGGATGGTCCAGCCTCAACGGAGAGCAGGATGTGGGATATCGTGGAAGTCAACCGTGCAATCTATGCACCCGAAACCCCAAACCCCAAAGGCCATACATACCACATGGGAAGGTCACAGGGCCGGTCCAGGGTTCTCATAAGGAACCACTGGGTCAACAGCTCCAGAAGGAAGGGACTAGAACCCAGGCACAGAAGAACGTAGCTTGTCAGCACCCCAGGGGTACAGGAAATGGTTGGGCTTTTCAGACTGCACGTATCCAGGGCCCCAAGTTTCTTCTCCCAAGGCCCATGGATAGATGACCCTACTCATGCACAGTTAGGGAGCAGAGGGGACAGTTGTAATGACCCCCCGAAACCTGGTGCACTCAGCTGGCTGCCATACCTGGTCCCAGCTTTGCTTCCAATGGAGGATTCAGGGCTTTACCTATGGAGTCTACAAGTGCGAAGTTTTCCAGCATTACATGGCGATACAGCGCCCTCTGGGCTCCATCCAGGAACATCCACTCCTCTTGGGAGAAGTACACAGCCACGTCCTCAAAGGCCATCAGGCCCTACAACAGCAAAAATAAGACTGTCTCTCTCCTACAGCTGTGTGAAGCAGTAACCAGCTCCCTGTCCTAATGGTTGCCTCTACCTGATGCTTCTCAGACGCTGATCTTCCTTCCCTGTAGCAATGGCTCGGGAGGCAGAGGCAGGCATGTTGTGGGGTATTTTCTAGTTATGGGATCACAGTCCTGTACGTTGTTTAGGGGGAAGGGTGCTTCCTGATGCCTTGTAGTGTGTAAAGGATTCATTCAGACACCCACCAGGATAGGCGACCTGTCTGCTGAAAGGCTTTGAGGAGTGTTAGGTTCCATTCATTTGTATACTGAAGGCCTCTGTGGAGGGGGCGGGGTTGTGAAAAGAATAAAAGACCTGGGAGGGAACGATGAAGGAGAGCTGTGCGGGGAGGCAATGGGGTGAGCGCTCTGCCTAAGCTGCGTGGGGAATTGGAAACCTGAGAGTTGTCTTGGCTCGTGATTAATAGATCAATAATGTTTTAATAAATAGTTTTAGAACAATTAACAATTGGCATTTATTAACACAGGCATATCTCTGTGAGTCTGGGGCCAGCCTGGTCTACATAATGAGTTCCAGGACAGCTAAGGCTATGCAGAGAGACCCTGTCTCAAAGCACGCACGCACGCACGCACCCATCACAGACACACATACAGATTGGCCCCTTCAGACTAAGTAGACAATCCCAGTCACTGCTAGGTAGGAGAGGCCTCATCAACCTGGTGGGCATACAGGAAGTCAATCCTTCTTCCCTCCATACCAATGCTCCATTTTCTTTCTGCTCTTCCTCAGCCTCTCCCCTTGCTCAGCCATTTACCCGGACTTTTCTCGCCTCGCAGCCACAGACACCACAAGCCTTTCCTCATTGCTCTCAAATTCTAAGTGTCCACTCCTGACCAAATCTGTGAAATTGTCCTTCAATTCTCAAGACACCAGGATCAGTTCACTGGACGCTTATCACTACAGGCTCACCAGACCACTCCACTCTGGGGCACCACACATACTCTTGTTCTTTCCCATGTCCACAGGGGTTCCCTCCTCCCAGTTGCTTAAGCTGACAAGTGGGAGAGATCTTCACTCGAAACACTGGTTCACACTCAAACATGGTGTATAAGCAGATCTACCCATGATGCAGCCACTTTAACCTCCACCGTTACCAATCTGGCCCAGCGGCCGCCACGGACCATGGGGTGACAGCCTTTGTCCTGCGTAATGATGCTTCCCCAACGTCTTCTCTACGCTCAGAAAAAGATAGGATGCTTTTTAAATCCTAACTGGGTGTGGAGGTGTGTGCCTTTAACAACGACACTCAAGAGGCAGAGGCAAGCGGATCTCTGTGAGTTCAGGGCCAGCCTGGTCTACATATCAAGTTGCAGACCAGCTAGATCTACCTAGTGAGACTGCCTTTTAAAAACAAACAAACCCAACCAAACAACAATCAACAAAACAAAACAAAAGAAAACTGGGGCCAGAGAGACGGCTCAGTGGTCAAGAACGCTCACCGCTCTCCCGGAGGACACGGACTCAGCTCCCAGCACGCACATTAGGTGGCTCACAAGTACCTGTAACTCCAGCTGCAGGGGAACCGGCACCAGGCATGTGCAAATACCCACACACAAATGCACATAATTAAAAATTTAAAGATCTGTTTTTAAAGTTTAGCCTTTGTTTAAAGGATTCCGTGTCTACGCCTTCCGGACAAAGTCCCAACTCCTCTGCCTGCTATTTCAACCACACAAGACTTCCTTTCCTGTTCATTCCACATCTAACTGGCTAAATTCCACGCTGGGGAATGCAGCTCAGTTTTTAGTGTTTGCAAGCTATGCACAAAGTTGCATCCTGAGTTCCGTCCCCGGGACCATATACTGGGTGTGGAGGTGCATGCCTGCAAATCTAGCAGTTGGGAAGCAAAGGCAGGAAGTCCAGAAGTTCAAGACCATTGTTGGCTACGTATCTAATTAGAGGCCACTCTCAAAAGAAGAGATACTGTCTTCAAAATATGAAAGTCTCCCCTGGGCCTTTGCACTTTCTTCCAGACCTTACCCCCTTGGCTGTCACAAGTGAGGCTTCCACACCGGCTAGCTTCACTGACTTGGACTATCGGGACTACAGCAAGTGGGGGGGGGGGGCGCAGCCTGGACACCTGGGGGGGGAGGGTGTCCGCGGAAGGGTCCCTACACTCACCCGCGCTGGATGTGTCAGAGGCCAGGTTGCCGCCATCGGAATCTGCAGTGGGGGCGGGGCACGGCGGGCGGGAGACCCGGGCATAGCCCGCCCCTGCCCACGCCTCGCGCAGCTCGCCGGGGCCTCAGTTTCCCAAGCCAGACAAGGGCGTCGTAACGCCCACAGGACTTCTGAGGAGCTGCGGCTGGAGGATAGAGAGTATGTGGGTCTGGGGCACGGCCCTAATGGTCTCAAACACTGCCTACGAGCCAATGGGCGGGAAACTGAGGCTCGGAAGCGGGGTTGCCGGCTAGCAGCGCTGAGGGGCAGCTGCGAGTACCGTCCTCACTTGCTCTTGGGACTCAAGATCGTACTGGAGGGTGCGGAGTCGGCCCGGCCCCTCACTCACGATCGGGATCACCGTGTGGCCCGGTAAGCCAAGTGACAACCGAGACCGCCGGAAGCCCCGCCTCCCCGGCCCGCGTCGGCCCAATACACACCACGGACGCTCCGGTAAACGTAGTTCCTGCTGGTTTGCCTGAATGGCGGGAGGTGCCTTCCCGGTATCCATGGCTACGGCCAAGCATCTCCGTCATCCCCCCCCCTCCCGCCCCTCCCTCGCTTCGCCCTGGCTGAGTGCTGGAAAGTGAAATTTGCCACCACTGTGGGGTTCGGAGGGGCCTGGGCACCCGCGGGATCGGTCCCCGAGCCCGGCCCCAGAGGCCCGGGGACCAACAATTGGAGATGCAGAAGTGGAAACTTGTCAGTTTCCGGAGGCAAAAGACACAAACCAGACGCACAAAAGACACCTAAGGGGAGCCTCGCCTTAAGAGGCAGAGCATCCTTTGACTGGCTCCACATTCAAAACCCCAACCTGAGCCCCTGCATGGTGGCACACGCCTGTTATTATCTCGGAAGGCAGAGGTAGAATCGCTGCAAGTTCGAGGCCAGCCTGAACCCCTTAGCGACTCCCATGCCAACCAGGGCCACGTAAGGACAAGAGAACACCTCAAACCCCAGCTCTGCCAATTTCCTGCTGTGCGACCTCAGGGACAGGGTTGGGTTTTGACCTCTCTCTGCAGCCCCCTAACCTCCGACCTTTAAAGAGTCAAGGTAGTTTTGCAATCTCTTATTTTCAGACACTTGCACAAATCAACCGTTTTCCTTCTGCGCGTAGACCGCTCGCTCTTCAGGCCACACACATCACAATATTGATTCTTCATTCCCTGGGGACCAATCTAAGTGTTTGTGATACGTGAGGTTTTGGAAAGGCAGGGCAGTCTCAGTGCAGTCTGACCATGTCGTTGGAGGACTGGAAAGGGTTTTCTCTGTTTTGCTTGTGCCACGTAAGGAATCTTGTTTTAGCAGTCCTTAATTCTACGTATGCTTGTCTCTCAAAGTACAGAAGGGTCCTTGAGTCTTTTGTTCAATCCTACAGTATGTTTTCAAACAGCATGGGTTGAGAGCTGGCTGTGTGGCACCTGACATTCCAGTACTTGGGAGGTAGAGGCAGAAGGATCAGGAGTTCAAGGACAGCTGTGGCTTCATTGTGAATTTGAAAGCAGCCTGGGTTACATGAGACACTTAATTTCAGAACTCAGAAGGCTGTACCAGGAGAAATGTCACAAATTTAAGGCCAGCTTGGACTATAGAGTGAGTCCCCCCCCACACACACACACATGAGAGATAAAAAGAGAGAGGCCAGGCGTGGGTGGTAGAAAATGCTTGTAATCCCAGTTCTTAGGAGAAAGACTAGTGGCAATCGATTCAAAGTCATTTTCTGACTACACAGTGAGTTCAAAATCAGCCTGTTATACATGGGACCCAGTCTCCAACAGAAAAATGTGAGCCAAGCGGTGGTGGCGCAGGCCTTTAAACCTAGCACGCAGGAGGCAGAGGCTGGCAGATTTCTGTGAGTGCTAGGCTATCTTGGTCTACATAGCTAGTACCAGGCCAGCCAGGGCTACATAGTGGGACCTCGTGTAAAACAAAACAGCTTTTATAAAAAGTCAGACGAGGCTGGACATACCTGTAATCCCAGCACTGGGGGTGCAGGTACGGGTGGGTGGAGATAGGGAATCCTGGATTTCATTGGCTAGTCAGCCTAGTGAAAATGGTGAATTTCAGGTTCGATGAGAGTCTCTGTCTTAAGACTGACAGGACACCCAGCATCCTAGTCTGCCCTCCAAGGGCATGTGAACTTCTACATACAACTTCATATGCACATACCACACACACACACAAAACAGAAAATTTAAAAGAGAGGTTGTAGTAGTAGCCAAAATTCACCACCAGACTACAGATTGCGACAGCTTCTAAGTGAGCTCAGAATCTCCGAGTTTCATCAAGGCCTGGGTGCTCAAGCCACGGGTCAGAATCTGCTGAATTAGAAGGTCACTCCATGTCATTAAACACAAGAGCTCAGGCCTCTAGGCGTTTTCTGGGTATCTCTAACGGGGAAGCCCTAAATGAAAGTTAATCCTCCCCCATGGGATTTTTAAATTAATTAATCTATTTTATTTTTATTATTTATTTATTTTTTATTTATTTACTTACTTATTCATTCATTCATTTATATTTACTTATTTATTTATCTATCTATTTATTTATTTGTTTGTTTGTTTGTTTATTTAATTAATTTCATTTTTTTATCTCCACGACTTCATTTCCCATCGCCCTCTGCGCTGCCGCCTGGGCGTTGCCATGGGGAACCCAAAGCTCGCTCCTTGCCTGCGGGACGCCCGGTTGAAACTACATTCCCCAGAAGGCTGTGGGGTTCAGTAGACGCTGAGCCAATCACAGCCCAGATGAAAAGCTTTTTTTTTTTTTTTTTCCTCTTCCGGCTGAGTGTGCGACGACGTGGTTTTGCCCACCGCTCTTGGGGTTGGGTCCGCCGTCCTGACACGTAGTAGGCTGCTCGTGACTACTAAGTACAGCGAAGGGGGACGGCACTTAGAGCGGGTGCCTTGAGGGGCACCCTCGTGCTCCCAGCCTTGAGGGGCACGGTAGAGTGGCAGGCCACAGAACTCTTGGGAAGTAGCGGGAGCCGTGGAAGGGTGGAAGCGCCCTAGACGGGTGATCTTGTCCCCAGGCTCGCTCTGGCTGCCCAGGGGCGGTGAGATGCTCCGGGCGAGCGCGAGGAGCGTGGGGGTGGGGGTGGCATCTGGCCTCTTAACCTTCATTAATATGAACCTTAAGTGTTACTGGCACTTGTGCCTTATAGTCACTGATGACAGACTCCGCGGGAGGACATTCCTAATTATTCCTTCCTATTTCCACATCGAAACATCTGGCTGGCCTAACAACAGAGGCAAAATTCTCTTTCTCCCACCCACAAGCTCACAGGCTCAGCCGAGCTACAACCGTCAATTACTTTCTCTCTCTGTCTCTCCCCTCCCCCCACCTCCTCCCTGTCCCCCCCTCTCAGTATCTTGAGTAACATAGGCTGGGATCCAATTCCCTACGTGGCCGAGGCTGACCTGGAACTCCTGATACACCGGCTCCCATCTTCTTAGCCCTGTGCTTACGGGTGCTCATCAGCATACCTGGAATCCTCACGCAGCTGCATTCAAATTCGTGTACATACAAAGACGTCACGGGCATACATAATAATGTTTTGTTTTGCTCCCCCTCCCCCTTTTGAGACAAGGTTTCTCTGTTGTAACTCTGGCTGGTCCTGGACTAATGTCTTTTTTTTTTTTTTTAAAGGGGGGGGGAAATCTGTGGATTAGCACAGTGGATGTCTAACTGTGACAATTGAGGACCAGCTGACTGAGCTGTGGTGATACATGTCACGAGTCAGAGGAAGGGAATATATATATATTTATATATATAGACTCTCTCTAGAAGACTCAAGAACCAACCTTGATTACAGCTGTTTTCTGCTATCCTGTCGTAGACAGAAGTCGGGGACAGCCAGGTGTGGAGGTACACATCTGTACTCTCAAGGAGGTAGGAGCTGAAAGATCATGAGTTCAAGGCCAGCTTGGGCTAGATAGCAAGTTCAAGGCTAGCCTGGACTACGAGAACTTGTCTCAAAAAAAAAAAAAGTCGGGGCTGCGGAGAGAACTCAATCAAAAATGGTTGCCACACAAGCGGGAAGACCTGAGTCCTAACTCATCTCCCACACCTATATAAAAGGACAGAGATGATGCCTGGCGTGGGAGCGTATGCCTTTGATCCCAGCACTCAGGAGGCAGAGGCAGGCCTGGTCTACATATGTACACCAACTAATGTTTTAACTGATACTTCAGCATTAGCTACTTTTTTTTTTTTTTGGTCAAGATTTTTTTGCTGAAGGTAGACTGCTGAGGGTTGTTCTTGTTTTCTTTTTAAAGATTTTATTTTTAGGATATGGGTGCTTTGCCTACATGTAAATCTGGGTACCACCTGCGTGCAGTACATCAAGAGGCCAGAGAAGCATAAGATCTCCCCCAGAGCTAGAGTTTTCCCCAGACATGAACCACCATGTCGTTACTAGAAACTGAACCCCAATCTCTCCAAGAGCGAGGACCATTTCTCTAAGCCCACTTATTTTTTTTTTTAAACAGAATCTCATATACCCTAAGTTGGCCCTGAACTCTTTTTTTCTCCAAAGATTTTTGTGTGTGTGTGTGTGTGTCTGTGGGAGTGTATGCTACACGTGTGCGGTTGACCTCAGAGGTCAAAAGTGGGGTATCAGATCCTCTGGCCCTGGAGTTACAGCTGTGATTGGCTTGACACAGGTATTATGGACCAAACTCAGTCTTTTAGAAGAACAGAGCCATGTCTTAATCTCTGAGCCATCTCTCCAGCCCCTGATTCTCCTGCCTCTACCTCCTATATGCAAGCATTGCAGGTGTGATCTGGCACGCCACCTTACAATAATGGGGACAAAGTGACAGCTCTGGGGGCCGGTTGCTCTGTTGCTTTTTAAGACAGGATATTACTACGTAGCCTAGGCTACCTCAGGTGAGAGTTTGTCTTAAAAAACAAAAAAGGGCCAGGCGGTGGTGGAGGACGCCTTTGATCCCAGCACTTGGGAGGCAGAGGCAGGCGGATCTCTGTGAGTTCAAGGCCAGCCTGGTCTACAGAGTGAGTTCCAGGACAGCCAGGGTTACAACAGAGAAACCCTGTCTCGAAAAACAAAAAAGCAATACAAAAATAAAATAATAAACCTAAGTGCTGCTGGCTGTGGCAACTCAGCCCTCCGGTAACAGAGGTCCAAAAATGTAGATTCGAGGTTGGGTTTGATAGATAACACCCTGGATACCCACTTCTGGCTTGTTTCTCAATAGCGAGTCATCTCCACCTGCCTTTTACAGGCGTGGCTTAAGTCTGATTGCACTTGGTTACTGGTTTTGAGGCTGTAGAGGACGGTCTGATGGACACCCGTTGTGATAAGAGCCAATCTATGCTCTTCAGTAGTCAAACACCTGTGGTGGTGGCTCACCAAGGAAGACACGGTAGCGTGTTCATAGGTGCAAACCCCGCCAGACCTCAGCACAGGGATCCACCATCAGGGCAAGCGCCGTCCTTGACAGTGGAATCCCCTGCACCGAATCTCAGGGGTCTTTATTGATACCTAAGGGTTTTTTGTTTTTTGTTTTCTGCAAACTTAACTCCAAGCAGTAGTTTCTGTGCATTTCTGTGACTAGAAACAGGCTAGCCTTTGTTAGATGCAGCAAATCGGAACAGATTGAACCTGTGAAGAAAGGGTGTGTTGATGTTTCTGAAGAAACAAGTTGACGCTTCAAACCGTCTTGCTGTAAGTGTACTTGCAGAATGTCTGGATTGTCCTGAATGGAAAGCAAGGGTGTTGTGGTTAGGCTGCCGTGGTGGCTCAGCAAGGACCACAAGGAGGCATATTCATAGGTACAGACCCCGCCAGACCTCAGTAGAGGGAACCGCCATCATGGCCAGCGCCACACTTGACAGTGGAACCCCGAGCATCTGAGCTCAGGTGTTTTTTATGCATTCAGAACCCCTCAGGTGCAGATCATCAGCAATCAAACGTCCCCCAGAGAAACCCAACACCTGCAGGCAGTACAAAACGCCAAGGCCTCGGCATCCCTTTTCCCAACAGTGCGCACAAACAATTATTTAATGTAACTAAAAATAAACTTCCACCATAAAAAGGAGGGTGGCTTTGTTCATGAGCATTTTGTTAAAGTTTACATACAACTGATGAGTTCCTGCAACGCGATGTCAAACGAGTAACAAACACATCTTTGCAGCCAGGCCACTCTGTGATAGCAGAGGTCAGACCCATGATGCTTCAGTGGAATACCACCCATGAGCCTCATCGCCAGCCATTCGTGACCTTGCTAACGTCAGGTTTCCTCTTCTGTCGAAGAACTTCTTACGTGAAACAGCACAAGCCGAACCGCTTATTCAGGACAACCCGGAATGCCTTAAAACGGTGACGAGTGGCATGAAATACCATCTACTATCTTCAGGGGATGGAGGAGAGCTTGCAGGTGGCACACCTGTCTAGGAAAGGAACACCGTCACCCCGTAGCCCCGTTTGGAGGCTCCTGACCACAATCGCGTGGATATTTTAAATCCAAAATTGAAAACAGATGAACGTTCTACCCAGCCCCGGTACTGAGACGGTAACTTCAGAATTCCCCTTGGTGTCTTGCTTTGTTCTTTAAAAGGACCCTTTTCAGTACTCAGCCACAAATCTTTAGACTTCCAGTGTTGAAAACTCAAATCATGGAAGGATTACGTGCTGATTTGTAAGCCTGTCATTCTGTCTGTTATTTCTCCGTCCCTGAAACTGGCACTCTGAAGATCTGTTTATAGGATGTATTTATGGTTTCTCCTAGAAGGTCTAGCTCCTGTCTTTTGTTTTACAACTCATCTTGAAAACTTTGGCCAGTTGCTATCCTTATTAACCTTTTAGGACATAAATTGGCTAATCATGACTCTTTTTGATATTAAATAAATACGGTGATTTAATTGTAAACTATTACTTATGTGAAATGCCCCGAATGAACATTATATAATTAGGAAAGTAATAGACTGCTTAAGAGCCAGTAACAAGGAGGTATACAGTAGGGTTGCAAGCCCTCACAGCCGAGCTTCCTCTTCCTAGCTCTAAGCTCTGTGCCAGAAAGCTTTGGCCTATAGAGCAATGCATTCTTTAGGAGTTCTTGGGTGGCAGTGCAAACCAGTTCAAACCTGAATTTCAACACACTTCCTGCTTCCTCACTGTGAAGTAGGCTCAAGACTTCCCACAAAAGCCAGGTGTGGTGTCACAAGCCTATAATCCCAGCACTAGGGAAACTGAGGCACAAGGTTCAACATCATCTTTGGGTACATAGAGAGTCTATGCCTAGCTGGGGCTATGTGAGGCCCTGCCTTAAAACAACAAAAGATCCTGGTTTGGTGGTACTTGTCTTTATCCCCATCCCTCAGGAGGCAGAGGCCTGTGCATTTGAGACCAGCCCCATCTACAGGGTAAGTTCAAGGTGATCCATGGTTACACAGAGAGACCTTGTGTCAAAACCATATAAAACTTTCCAGGGGAGGGGGGAACCTCCTCCAGCCACTCTTCAGGGCCCAGCTCAATTTTCATTCCTTTCCACACAATGCATAGAATTTCCAGTATCACAGGTGGCTCAAATTATTTGGCACCCCATTCGGGGTCGCTCCTGAGATGGAAACGTCAAACACTCAACTGCTCTCATAGGGGCATTGTGTGTGGTTTCAGCAGTTGTCAGAGACCACTGGAAAACCTGGGAAGGCCTCAGCTCGCATCTTCTGGCCAGCGAGAGGACTGTGAAGACCCTGCCACGATTTTATCTGGGATATAGGAGGGGAAGCCTTAGGTCTTTCTTCACTGAACAGAGTGGATGACTGAAGGGCTGGAGAACGACTCAGTGACTATAACTACTTACTACCCCTCCTCCTCCTCCTCCAGAGGATGAGAGTTCAGTTCTCCACGCCCACGTCAGGCTTACAGCAATCTCTAACCGCAGAGCCAGGGCATTTGATGCCTCCCTCCGTCCTCCACAGGTATCAAGCATACACGTGGCGCACAGACATCCACACAGGCAACACATTCATACACATAAAAAGAAATCTTTCAAAAACCAAAGCAAAAAGTCTACACTGTCTGCAGTTTGCACTTTTTACTCTGGAGAAATAATTCAGACTGCTACCGGACCTTTGTTAACAAATTAATGCCCAACTAGGAGCTATCAGGTGACCGTGTGGCCTAGCCTTGTTTGCTCTCTGTTGCTGTGCTAAACATCACGACTGAGAGCACCCTAGAGAGAAAAGGTTTTTATTTCATTTTACAGGTTTACAATCTGTCATGGAGGGAAATCAAGGCAGGGGCTCAAGGCAGAAGGCTGAAGCGGAAACCACGAAGAAACACTACTGGCTTTCTCTCTGGCTTCTGCTCAGCTAGCTTTCATATATATGTTTCCTATATATATAGACTACCTGCCTAGGGATGGTACCACTCACAGTAGGCTGTGACCTCTTACATCAATTAGCAATAATTAAAAAAAAATTCCCCATGAACATGACTGTAGGCAATACGTCCAGTTGAGTTGAGGTTCCTTCTTCCCATATGTGTCAGATGATACTAAAAGCTAGTCAAGGCTTGGCCTGATTGTCTAACCACAAGCTATCAAGCGACCATCATGAAGGTGTTATCTGACCCCCTTATCATGGGTCAGCCGGGCGTGGGCAGCCGACTAACATAATGTGAAAACGGTATAATTGAATTCAAACTTGACCGAGGACATAACAGAGCCCCACACGAGGAGGCCAAGGATACAGCTCATCAGCAGAGCGCTAACCTGTCACCAAAGTGGCCCTGGGTTTGATCCCAGCAGCACACACAAAGTTTATGGAAGAAAATGTAATAGCACAGGGTGCTTCTAATTAACTAAGCCAGGGACATTCTGAGATGGGTGGGGCCAGCTGGGCACACTGTGAGAAGCCTGGTCTCCTGAGCTGAGCTCTATAAAGCCTCGAGTCAATATTTGGGGCTCTATGGGGGGCTGTTCAGGGGGAGGACAAGGAAGGAGACACAGTCCAGTTCCAGTACCTATTCCATCAACCGTAGAGGAAACATAGCAAACAAAAGTCTGATGGTCCAGCTTTGGGGTGAACAGAACTTCTTATGAGGTTAAGACAGAGGAGCTGGTGGCCTGGGGACAAGGAGCTTAGCAAGGGAGCTGATGATCTCTGGGTTCTGAGTATTACGTCATAGTACACGAGACAAGGGACCACACAAGGCAGCCTCCAGTCTACCTGGGAATAATGCCGTCATGTCAGCAAACATTACCAGAGAGAAGCGAGAGAAGTTTCACACTCCGTATACTGTCTGGTGCCTCCTTTTTTAAATTTAAGACTTTTATTTATGTATACGTGGGTGTACACACCGTATGTGTATGGGCGCCTATGGAGACCAGAAGATGGTGTTGGATCCTCTGGAGCCCAGAGTTACCGGCAGCTGTAAGCCATCCAGCTTGGGTGCTGGGAATCAAACCAGTCTTTTGGAAGAACAGCCGGTGCTTAACTACTGAGCCATCTCTCCAGACCCATTTGCTGCTTTTGCAGAGAACCCAAGTTTGGTTCTCCTCCTTCCATTTTCTTCCTTCTTTCCTTCTATATTCTCCCTCTCTTTCTCTCCCCCCCTCTCTTTCCAAGACAGGGTTTCTCTGTGTAGCCCTGGCTGTCCTGGAACTCATTCTGTAGACCAGGCTGGCCTCGAACTCGGAGAACTGCCTGCCTCTGCCTCCCGAGTGCTGGGATTAAAGGCGGGCGCCACCACCGTCCAGCTCCAGGTTTGGTTCTCAGTACCTATATGGCAGCACCTGGATTCACATACACACATCCACCCACACCCACATACGTAAGAATAAAATAAATCTTAAAAAATAAGAAGACACACTAAATCCAGGGCGCGCTGCCTGGAGCTGGTTGGAAGATCTAGTTTCCATCCTGTGGTTCCCAGGGACTGAACAGTCTTCAGGCTCGGCAGTGAGCTTCTTTACATTCTGAGATATCTTGAAAGCCGTGGGATAATTCCTTTGGTCTCTTATGGGTGGTCTGTCTGGGGTGAAGAGACATAACAGGAAAAGCTCCTTTCCCAGGAAAAGTTCACACCACCGTTGCCAAACAAGAGCTCCTCACCCTAGCCTTGGCCACAACCAGGTTTTTTATTTGGAAAACGGCAACAAAAATATATAGCAACCCCACCTCCCAATGACTTTAGTCTCCATCTGCCTAGAAATCGATTAGATAGCATGGCCTAAGGGTCATGCCTTAAGTAATGTCGACGTAGACTGCCAGATACACAAAGAGACTTATGCAGGATACTCCAAGGCTCAGAGATGATCTCCCGGAATCATGGGAAGGAAGGGCCAGATCTCTCTGGAATGTGCAGGTTTGAGCAATCCAGGCCTGCTAAGTCAACCTGTGACTTACACTACTGTGGCACACAGGACCGAGCTGATTTGGGTGACCAGCTGACTCAATGGAGTTGTAGACGGCGGGTCACAGTGACTCACCCAGGTGGAGAGATAGAGCCTGGATGCAGATCTGACATCTTTAGAAACCTATCGGGAGCATGGTAAAGTGGGAACTCGAGATGAGGTCCAAAAAGCCCTGTGGCTTTTTTCTGCCGCCTTCTCTTGACTCAACTGTAAGGAGGAAGCCAGCAGGCCTCTGCAGAGCGTGCTCCAGCAGCCGGGTGGACAGGTTGATGAGGTGAGGCACAGAAGCTTCCTGCTGATAGCCAGGTGAAAAGGCAGCTTCAGCGGGAATGCTCCGGCTGCTGTGGTCTTCAGGTGTCTGCTGTTCTTGCGGAATGCTTAATGGCAACCCCGTGAAGCCAGCTAGAACCGGCTAGAAGCCAGCTGAGCTCTGCGTGAGCTGATCCAGTGGATCCAGCACATACAGTGCGAGGACACTAAGCTGCTAGGCTCAGAGATAATGAGTTGGGTAACGTTACGAGCTAATATGGGGCCGGGTGGTGGCGCAGGCAACGCCAGGACTTGGCAGGCAGAGGCAGACGGGCCTGAGATTCAGCCAGCCAGCCAACCTGCTCTTTTACTCTTAACTGCGTTCAAATTTAAGCGCGTTTAAATTTCCTCATGGTCGCGTCACTTGGTCCCAAATGTGCTTTAGAATGTACTCATAATTTATTATTTGCTCTGCGATCAAACACCAACTCTGAGTACCCTCCCTCCGCCACCACTCGGACCGGAGAGGATTGAACCAATCAGTGAGCCCCGTGGCCGGTGAGCACGTGACGGCTTGACATTTTGATCTGTTGTTCACCTCTTCTGCTTCTTCCGGAGGGTCTGGCAACCTCAGAGCCATCAGATCCAGAGATCAGCTATCAAGCGCCTCTGGGTCGTCATAGCAACACTGCAGGTCCCTGATTGGTCATCAGATTCAGCGTACCTGCATTATTATTATTGTGAGGGGAAAATGCCTAACCCCTCAGAGGCATCCAACATCGCCATAGCAACGCCAGTTTTGCGCTCCTAAGGTTCAGCGAGGCCTCATCTTGGCCTTACCATAAGAAGACCCACACAATGGCAGGAGACATTTCTAAGCATTCTGAAAAAGACTGGAACCACCTGGGGAAAGAGCTTGAGGAAGGTTTGGGGGATTGGGGGCCCCATGATCATAACGCGCGAAGCATTGGCCAGGCGCGGTGGTGAATGCCTTTTATCCCAATACTTGGGAGGCAGAAGAATTGGATCTCTGTGAGTTCAAGGCCAGCCTAGTCTACATGCTGAGTTCCAGAACAGGTAGGACTATGCAGAGAAACCTTGTATAAACAAACAAACAAACAAAAACAAAACAAAACCAACCCCCCCCCCCAAAAAAAAACCTTGAGATACTGTGATCAGATCTGTGGTAGATCTGTCTGCCCAGGTCCTCAACTACCTCCTAAGGTCTGCCCTTGTTCCCAAGAAGCCTTGGTACTGCTGCTGGCACACTAAATGAGCTCACTAAATATTATGAATGAATTTCCTGCAAGTGACTTGAACCCCTGGTCTTCCTGTCTCCACCTCCCAGGCGCTGGGATCACAGACCTGTACCACCACACTTAGACAACTCGGTTTCAGCTCCGTGCAGCCTTAAGGCTTCTGGACCACAGAACCGTGAGGCTATGTGTGCGGTTCTAAGACATGGAGTTAGGGGTAAGTTGTTACAGTAGGCAGAGAAAACTAACACAGAACACCGAGTCTGCTCCCGCTGGACCAGCCTGTGAAGCTGGGCCATGGTTCTCAGTGATCTCGGCCCCTGTGGTGACGTTGGCACCCGGGTGTAAGCCAGGAACTGGTCTGGGAAGGCACACCCATGTTCTTTCTCCGGCTTCCTACCTGAAGCAGCAGCTGAGTTGCTCCCATAGGCATGCCAGGGGCCCCTGTCAGCTTGGAGCCTGCAAGCCTAGGGTGCTTAGGGTGCCTGTGGGGATTCCCAGACTGCCTCTCAGTCATCTGTGAAGCTGTCACTCCCCGGCAACCATTCTGTATCAGCTGATACCCGGTGCTGAGGACACAAGTAAATAACTCACACAGAAGCCTCCAGATACATAGAGGTCACATTTCATTCTGGAAAATGCTTCCCACCCTTAACACACACCTCTCAGCCTCTGAGGTGAGGCAGACATGGGTTTCAGGGGCCTGTGGTCAGCCTATGCAGAGAGTAGCTGCCTTTCCTCCAACTCTAAGCCAAGAAGACTTGAGGAGGAAGACAGGAGTCACCTTCCAAAAAGGTGAACACCGCAAAGGCTTGTACTTCAGCTGAGGCAGAGGGAAGGCTGGGGTGGGCAGAGCTGGTGAGGTCCTGGAGAAGGGGGAAAATGGGGATAACAGGGATCAAGGGGCACAGGATCAGCATCTCTCATGTTAGCCAGGGAGGGCCAGGATCTTTCCCTATTGAATGTTTGAGCCCCAGGGCTCTCTAAGGTGTGATGAACCATAACTGTTCCAAAAGGCACTGAGTTGGTCCCAGATACCAAAGTCCAGAGATGTTGAGATTCCCAGACCCGTTTGGGATTTACTTCCTCATGGGAGCCAGTCTTCAGGAGTCAGAGCTCTCCCCAGCCCTAGTCAGAGCCCTGGCCCTCCAAGTTGGAGTCGTGGGTCAGGTGTGCAGACGCTGAAGTTCACAGGCTGGCTGTGTGCAGCAAGAAGCATGATCAGAGTGGACACGGCAGTCTAAGATGGGGGCCCCAGGCTCTTGTGGGTGAGTCCAAAGGATGAATGGACCAGATCCTTCAGTCTCCAGAGCTGACCAGGAATGCCTCTCCCCAAGGGGTTGTGGTGATGATGGCTTGAATAACTCCGGACAACATTCCATCAAGGCTAAGGTGACTTGACACAGTCCAGTATAGATGTCATTTGGAGGAGAGGGCAGCTGGACTTCCACGGCGATGAGAACCAGGGCTTCCCCAACTAGACATACATGGGGATGCAGTCCAGAAGTAATGGTCGTAGGACTCTTATAAAGGTTATGGCCGGGTACCTTCATCTGGACAGCCACGGAATGAGAGCCGTTCTCAGAGGATTCTTGTAGAATGATAAATAACAGGGTTTCAACAGAGTTCATGACTTTCCAGTCCCCAGTCTTGAGCAATAGGTGTTTTAGTATACATTCTGTTAATGCCCTCCAGGATGACACAGAAGTCCTCCTGCCGCGAGACAGGGCCTGTTGCAGGAGGCATTTATTGCTGCAATTACGCCCTCTTCCCATCATCCAGTGCCTGCAGGTCCCAGCCAAGGTCAGTCTTGGCCTTCGCTGTTTGATCTGGTGGTGTATCCGGGATCCCTTGAGCCTCTACTGGGTCCTTGGCAGCCTCCTCGATCTCCTGTATGTCCTTGGTAGGCTCCGGCAGGGTATCATCCAGGTCCAGGTCAGGCTTGGTGGGGCGCGGTGACCAGGCATGGGTCCAGGGAGCCACTGGAGTGGGTCGCGGCCGGAGCCAGAAGCTACCAGGTTCGGGGGCCACCGCCACGATCTGAGGCCGCGCGAGGCCCGAGGTAGTGATGCGCGGGATGAGGAAGAAGATGTAGACGCCGGAGACCACGAGGCCCGCGGCCACCAGCACGGCCAGCGCCACCGCCGCATTGAAGGCCCAGGCCGGGCTGCTTAGGGACAAGCGACGTGACAGCGGGCGGCCGAGGCGCAGCGGGGGTGGCGGCGGCGGGGCGCGCACCGCGCGGCTCTTGCGCGGCCCGGGAGGCGGCGGCGGGGGCCGCAGGTACAGGAGCCCCCGACGGCGGTCGAAGCGCACGGAGCCCTGGCGCGGCGGGGCGGCGCGGGCTTCCCGAGGCAGCAGCCCGGGCTGTGTGGGCAGAGCGGGCAGCCCCCGGCGCGGGGCCAAGCGCGTGGGCGCGCGGCACACCGGGCAGGCCACCGCGTCGCCGCCACCCGCCGTAGCCAGCGACAGGCGTGCCAGGCACTCGAGACAGAAGATGTGGCCGCAGTCCAGGCGCTTGGGCAGCTTGAAAACGCCGTCGAAGGGCGACACGCAGATGAGACACTCCATGGGGGATGCGGGGGACAAGATGGGGCCTGAGCCCGGGGTACCATCACCTTCCTCCTCTTCCGCGTCCTCATCTTCGCCTCTGCTAGGGGAGCTGGGTGCGTTGAGGGTACCTGGGGAGCCGGGACCCGAGCCCTGGGAGCCTCGGTGGCGGCGGAGCCAGGGTAGCCGAGGACACGGCATCCAGATTGGACCTACGGGTTGAGGAGCTGAAGGGGCCTGGAGGACAAGATTTCAGAGAGGAGCAGAGAAAATGAAGGCTTCAAGGATGTAGGGGTCCCCTCTCTGAGAAGATGCAACACCCCAGCAGAGCCAGAATAGCCCAGCAGGACTAGAACTGCCACCTTGACCACCCAGTAGCTGAGAAGCGGGAGACTCAGCGTGAGACCTAACTCCCCAGGTACAATGACCCTAGCCCGTCTGTAGGACTCTTACCTGTTGATGCCTCTCCCGGTGAAGATCCTAGTGCGTCCTTTCTGTTCTGACCCCAATTTCTGGCTTGCCTGCTACCAGGTAGGCAAGTGCCCCTCCCTGGAGTGCACCTGACCTTGGGCCAGCCCTCTCCAGGTTCCCATATACCTGTCAAACCTGTCTATTTGCCCCGCCTCAAGCCCCTCCCACCAGGACGAACCCTGATCTATACAGGATGGTGGGATGGCTGGGTTGCTAAAGGCACAAGGACCACTCTCCAAAACCTCCACTGGGTTCCCTGGGATGTGTGGGGCCCAACACACAAAGCACACCAGGAAATGGGACCCATACCTAGCTAGACAACTATTGGGAACACAACCTCCAAGTAGTCTGTATGCAGGCTCCTTGAGGACCCACCCCGTACCAGACAAACACCAGAGGTTAGGAGCAACCAACATTCATCCCCAACACTTGCTGGGTTATTCCTGGGCTGGCACTAGTCCTGAGGCGCCAGAGTTCTGAGAGGGACTTGCCAAGAAAATACAACCCCCACAGATCAACACCATGCCAGTAAGCCTGAGCATCCCTCATGGAGGCACCCGACTCCCTCAGTGACAAACAAGCAGACAGGTAGAACTCTCAAAGGTACACAGTTTATTAGGCAGCAGCTGGGCGATCAGCGGTTAGACTTGGCCACACGCTCCAGTTCGTCCTTCTTCTTGATGGCATAGGAGTTGGAGGAGCCCTGCAAAGACAGGTGGTTAGCTCTGAATGCGGACTCTGGAGCCCCCAGATGCCCAGCCAACCCGCGTGCCCTGACCCACCTTGGCAGCATTGATGAGCTCGTCTGCAAGGCACTCGGCAATGGTCTTGATGTTCCGGAAAGCAGCCTCACGAGCACCTGTGCACAGCAGCCAGATGGCCTAGAGGAGACAGGCAGGGCTCAGGCCACAAAAGGGTCCTCCCAGTGATCTGGGGCCTACCTCAAAGCCACTCACTGCAGGCTGACACTCAGAGATAAGACACAAGGGAGCTGATATCCACCAGACACTGATCAGAGGGCTGAGAAAACACGGGCCTCCAGTAACAAGAGACTTAAAAGAACAGCCACCAAACTGTGAGATGCTCTTGACTAGAACCCTTGACTTTACCATGGTGCCCAGACATCAAGCAAGCCATCCCATGCCTCTCAAACGGCCAAAACTACAGCTATGTGCCACCATTAAACAAGACTCATAAATGCATCAAAACAAAACACACAGACTTGGGGAGAAGGCTGGAGCCCCACCTGCCCCACACAGGGTGGAAACCCAAGAAGGTTTCCTGGAGGAAGTGAGGCTCCAGGTAAAACATGCAAGACAGAACCCCACCCACTCCTGCCGGTGATTCCAGCTACGCCCCTTCACAAGCCTGTGACCCACCTGATTCACCCGGCGCAGTGGGGACACATCCACAGCCTGCCGTCTCACTGTTCCGGCTCGCCCGATGCGTGTCGAGTCTTCCCTGGGGCCACTGTTGATGATGGCATTCACCAGGACCTGCAGAGGGTTCTGAGAGGAGGAGCCATGAGCCTGACACCCCCAACTTCCTCAACCGGGTGGTAGTGTCACAGATGACCACCCGGTGGCATGTGTACTGGGAGCTTCGCCTGACTCAAGGACACAGCCTTACCTCTCCAGTGAGCAGGTGGATGATCTCAAAAGCATGCTTGACGATTCGCACGGTCATGAGCTTCTTGCCGTTGTTGCGACCGTGCATCATCATGGAGTTAGTCAGGCGCTCCACGATAGGGCACTGTGCCTTGCGGAAGCGCTTGGCAGCATACCGTCCGGCACTGTGGGGCAGGTACTTGGCATACTTCTCCTTCACGGCGATGTAATCCTGCAGCAAGGAGAGGATGGAGGGGCAGTCAGGAGGAGGGCCAGGGGACACGAGAACTGGCCCGAGGCATGGTGTGCCACAGCTGTGAACATGACCTTGAGAAAATAAACTAAATGTGTGAACTGGTTAAGTTGAAAGAGAGGGTGTGCGGACACACACCTCTGTAACCTAGCACTCAGTGTTAGGAACAACCAAGGCTACGCAGCAAGACCCTGCTTTAAAAGAGAGTACCTCCTTAATATGGAAGCAAATCTTGCATAAGCATTCTTAAAAAACTGCACCGAGCGGCGGCGGCGGCGCACACCTTTGATCCCAGCACTCAGGAAGCAGAGGCAGGCAGATCTCTTGAGTTTGAGACCAGCGTGGTCTACAGCGTAAGTTCCAGGACAGGAAGAGTTACAACAGAGAAACCCTGTCTCTGAAAAAACAAACAAAAATTGTACTTCAGGGGCTGGAGAGGCAGCTCTGTGATCAAGAGCACTTGCTGCTCTTCCAAAAGACCCAGGCTTAATTCCCAGCAACCACATAGCAGCTTACAACTGTCTGTAACTCCAGCAGATCTGACACCCTCACACAGCACAGACAAAACACAATGCACATAAAATAAACTGCTGAAAAATTGTAGTATGGACATCTTAATTAAAAAAACTGAAATAATGTCACTGCATAGTCCCGGCTGGCTTGGAATTCACTGTGTATTACAGGCTAGTCTCAAACTCAGAGACCCTCACGAGTGCTGGGATTCCACTCAGGATATTCTGGTGCAGTCCCCACTGAGGTTGTCCTGTGTACTATAGGCAGTAGCACTTCATAGATTATTCTGGACAACAGTGAGAGACTGTGTCTTAAAACAAACTTACACAAAAAGGAAAAAACGCCTGGGTCCTATTGTGCCTGGAGGAAATCAGAGGACCACGTAGCTGCCAGTCCTCTCCTTCCACTTGTGGGTCCTGAGGTTTTACACTCATGAGGCTCGGTGGCAACTGTCTTCCCGACAGCGGGCTATCAGCCCTAGCACTCAGGAGGCAGAATGGGACAAGGCCATAAAATAGCCCCCACATACCCATAGCCAACTGACACTATTTTTGCAGTGGTAGGGGACATTTACTATGTAGCTCCAACTGCCCATACTCAAAATCCTCTTGCTGCAGCCCTACAGAAATGCAGGCATGCACCACGCCCAACTTACCAACTGACTCTGACAAGGGTAACCAACCCCTTTACTTGGTTAAAGCTGCCTCTTTAACAGATGCTACCTGTTAACTGAATATTTGAATGCAGAATGATGCCAAGCAAGGTGTAGTGGCAAATGCCTTTAATCCCAGCACTTAGGAGACAGAGGCAGGATCTCAAGGAGTTCCAAGCCAGCTGGGATTAATTAGGTCCTGTCTCTAAGAAACAAGAGTTCAGAAAAAAGTGAAAAAAAAAAAACAAAAACAAACACACTGTAACAACTTTTGAAGTCTTGGCTACAGTTATTGCTTTCTACCTGGTCTTTCAACTGGTTTAAACCTAGGTGTTGAGCATCCTTTTCTGAACCGGAAGAATCCACACCTGCTCCTTTTACCTGGAGAGAAATGTCGTTGATCTGCACATCATCGGTGCTCCACTTGCCGAAGAGCTTGATGTCCGGGGTCTCTGCCACCGCTGGCGTGGCTGTCTCCCACTCAGTCATTCTGGGGACAGAATTTAAGGCCAAGAAGGTACCGTTATTGCCCAGCCGTCCCGGAGCAGCCACACCCCAGTGTGACTCTCGACACTAATCCCCAGTGGATGGTAATCTGGGGAGTTAACAGGAGACCCAGAAAGCTTTGAACATCTCTCTAAACCTAGGAAAACCCATTCGGCGCGGGAAGCACCCATTCGTTACTCAGAACTTCAAGGTCTGAGACCCGGCGGTCACCACGAAGCCACGCAGATACCCATTGGCACTTCAAATCCCCAGTATGCAATTAAAGGCTTCTATCCTGGGAGAACCAACAGACTGATCCCAACGTCCCATCGGTAAAATACGGCAATAAGGACCGGGATGTGAACCCAGAGGGATCAACACAAATGGTTCTACCCTTGTCTGACTCCGGAGAGAAGCATGGCTCTGCTACCGAGAAGGAAACGGGTACTTAGCAAACGGGTAGTCACAAAACTAAGATTTCCGACCGCACCATATAACCCAAAGATCCAGATCGTTTCCCTGGGGCCCCCAGTGTGAACGGGTATGGGGTTAACAGTGCAAGCGGGAGGCGAAGGGAACTCGGCCCGCGCGAGTTTCCTGGACACCCTTTCCCGGAGGGTTAGGCTGAGATTCAAAAATGGAGGCCCAGGCCTCGGCTCCTGCCTCCAGCCTCCCCGATGTCCCTCGGAACAACACAGGGCCGCCGCTTTGGAACTCCGGGCCCCTCCGCAGCCTCACCTGGGGGCGCAGACCGGGCTTCTCGGTCGCTCGGCGTGGACCACGCGCCGTCCTGGGCACAGACAGGAAGAGGCCGCGCGCAGCGGGCCGGCGCTTTTAAGCGGAGCGAAGACTTCCGGGTCAGAGGCCGGTGCGCACGCGCAGAGGAACGCAGCGTGCTCACGAACTAACCCAGACACAGAGGCCTGCGAGACGTACGGAGCATGCGCACTTTCAGAAACGGCGCCACGACCGTCTTCTGGCGGATGTCCGAAGTACTCGCGGAGCGTTTGGGTCGGTGCGCATGCGCAGGGACGCCTGAGAAGCAAACCGCCATATTTCAAAAGGGCAGACGTCGGATCCGTGCCGCGACAGTGAGGCTGCGTAACCGAGGCGCCACGGACCGTGGGTTCCTAGCTGAAGCAGCCTGCTCGGCTCACTATTTCCCGTCCAAATCGTAGGGTCGAGTCCGGTGGTCACCAGTGATTCCAGATCGCAGCACGGGCCCCGCCCTCTGCTGGGCGGGCCAGCCAAGCTCTACGGGTCTCAGGCTTCCGGTATGGGATCACTTCCGTCTTGATCGCTCTGGCCACTCTGGTCCCAGTTTTTTTTCCTCCCCACTCCGGACCAATCCCGAACTGGAGACTCCGAACCAGCAGTAGGGTGACCCGCCCGGGGCGGGATACCTGGAGGGGGGTTCTGGAGGGTGGGCGGGATTGAACTCACGGGTGTCTACGATCCCAGCGACTTGGTGCTTGTGACGGGGACTCCTCGCCTGCAGACTCATCTCCAGGGGAGATTTTTTTTCTTGTTTATTGAGACAGGGTTTCTCTGTGTAGCCCTGGAACTCTCTCCGTGGGATCCGTTTGCCTCTGCCTCCTGGGTGCTGGGATTTAAGGCGTGCCTCCCACCACCGCCCGGCTCAGGGGTGTTCTAGACTGACCTCTGCATGTAGGGCCTAAGGACCGAAGAAGGCGGGACAGGACAAACTCACCATACAGAATAAGTTTTTCACCCCTCTCGGGTCTCTGTCCTCTTCCCCGGGTACTCACGACAGGGTTTCTGTGAACAGGTCAGGTCTCGGAGGGGTAGCTCCCTGAACTTCCTCAGGGAGTCTTGTGGGATAAAGGTTCCCTCTCTGGATCTCAGTTCACACCTTGTGTGTCTCGAGGGAGGGAAAAGGGGGGATGTCAAGAATCCTAATTAGCCAGTCTCGGAGTTGCAAATTACAAGACTGTGCCCAGCTTGTGGTGGTGGGGTGCGGGAGAGGGGTCACCCTACTTGTCTTTGAAAGCTGTTTCTGCACCACAGCGGTTGATGATGGACCTTTTTATAGACCTCATGAGAATTACCCTAGTAGGGTGGCAGAGGGCAGGTGAGGGCTACTGAATATGGCTCGCAGATTAAGAGGAATATGGCAGAAGTCCATTTGCACAGATGAAATTCACAGTGCTCAGGACAGGTTTGGTGGTGCATGGCACCAAAGCAGGAGGGCTGGGGGAGTTCAAGGCCACCCTCCACTATAGTGGAGTTGAAGGCCAGACGGGATACACGATTTTATCTCAAAAAAAAAAAAAAGAAAAGAAACCTCTAGAATTATTACTATTAATATTTTGAGTTTTGTTGTGTAGCTGTGTTCTCCCTTCTCGTGGAGGGACCGTGAGGAGACACACACAGGTGCAGAAGAGATGAGCAGAAAGTAGTCGTGTCCTGTGGTGTCTTACAGTCCTCCCTGTGTGCATACTGTAGGACAGCCTGGGCTAGAGCTTGGGAATTGTCAGTCGGGGTGAGGTTGACCCAGAGAGGTGGGACCCCCCTGGAGTAGGCACTTTTGTGTCAACCATCTGCTCTACCCAGATAGAATCATGGGTAGGTATCCCTTGTTTCCCTTTATGCTTGCCGGTGGCCAGCTCAGGAGCGAGAACGGCCGCACACGGGCGCCCCCTAGCATCATAATCCTCGCGAAGTCCTTGGGTATCCCCAGCCCTGGCCTGACTAGTGTTATAAAGGTCTCCTGTGTCCTCAGCCCTCAGTGGCAGCCTGCACTGTAGGGCACAGGCAGTCTCAGGTATTGATTTCACAGTCCTCCACAGCAGCTCCGTTACAGCTCTAGGCCCTGAATCTGAGAGCCCTGGGTCTAAAGACTTGACAGATCTCTGCGTTCTAGGGATCAGAGCCTAGTGGGTGCCAGCACGTCTGGTGTTCTCTGGCGGGCCCAGTCTGCCCTCAGACTCGAGGTCCACAGTCCTCAAGCGGCAGTGCCCCTCGGGCCGCAGCCCCCTCGCCCCCCCCCCCCCCCGCGGTCACCGGAGCACGGTGACATGATCCAGGTGCACCATGAGGGCCGAGCTGCGGCTGAAGGCCTTCCCGCAGTCTCTGCATCTGTAAGGCTTCTCCCCGGTGTGGATGTGCCGGTGCTGGGTCAGGTGGGCGACCCACCCGAAGGCCTTCCCGCACTCTTTACACGAGTGGGGCTTTGCCCTCGTGTGGACAACCCGGTGCTGGGCAAGGTGGGTGCTCCGGCTGAAGGCCTTCCCACACTCGACACAGGCGTAGGGCATCTTCTGAGAGCGCTCCTTCCGATGGGTTCTGGGACGTTCTCAGACATTCCCCGTACTCGGAGGGCGTCTTACCCGAGTGTGCATCTGGGGGCACTGCCCCGTAATCGCGCAACAGGGCACATCTCTGCTCTGAAGAAGCCTCGTCTTGGGAAGAGAAGTCCGACCACGTGTTGGAACTATTCCCTGAGGCACCAGACGCGTGATTGGGCTGGTCTTTGGGGGCCTTCTGAAATCCATCTCTTGGATAGCAGACCTCATCCAGAGTGCTCCTAGGAGCTCTGGCTGGCTCTCTGTGGGAGAATGGCTCTCAGCTGTTCTAAACTGCTGTTTCCCAAACACCGCTCGCTGAAGAACAGCGAACAATGAACGCTGCCTGGGTCCGATGAGAACCCACTGCGTGCATTACCAGTGGGGGGCACTCAGTTAAAACGCCTTTTATAAAGAGTATGTTACCTGTTGCTGAGATCGCTCTGCAGGTAAAGGCGCTTACCGCCGAGCCTGAGGACCCGAGTTCGATCCCGAAGACGTAAAAGGTGAACGAAGAGGACCACCTCCAAGTTGTCCCCTAACCCCTCTGCCGTGTCATGGCTTCTGCGCACACGTACACACACACACAATGTTATAAGAGCTTTAAAGCGGTCACACCTTTTGGCCCAATTTTACGTTTTGTTTTCAGCCCAGCTGTCCTTCCGCAGTAGAGCTCGCGATCCTTCCAACTCGGTTCCCTTCAGAACCCATCCCCGTTTATAGAGAGGGAGCTATTAGCATCTGGAGGGGAAAACACTTCAGAGGTTGGTACTCCTACCGCAGGGCTTTATCACTCTGCTAGTCAGGCAAGCCCTCCCTTAGTCATTGTAATACTCAAATATATCCAGAAACTTCCATGTTGTCCCTGTGATAGCAGTAAACTACTCCCAGGTCCAAACTGCTAGGCCAGGGGAAATATTTTTAAAAAATCAGTTAAAGATAAAACCCATACATCTATCTATCTATCTATCTATCTATCGAGAGGGTTGTCTTAGTTTGCACCTTCTATTGTGATAAAGTATTGACCAAAAGCAACTTGGGGAAGAAAAGGTTTATTTCACCGCATAAATTACAGACCATCGTTGAGGAAAATCAGGGTATTAACTCAAGGCGGGAACCCAGCAGCAAAAACCGAAGCAGAGGACAATGGTGGAACGCTCGCTTCCATGGCTTGCACGGTCTGTCTTCTTATATAACCCAGGATCGCCTACACAGGGGTGACACCGGGGCTGGGCCCTCCCACGTCAATCGTTAATCAAGAAAATGCCCTGTAGACTAGCCTACAAGCCGTCTTTTGGAGGCCTTTTCTCAGGTGAGGTTTGTCTTCCCGGATAACTCTAGCTTCCGTTAAGTTGGAAACAAAACTAAACGAAACCTGCCAGGACACAGGATCTTACCGTGAAGTCCTGGTTGGCCTGAAACTCGCTAATCGCCCAGGGTGGCTTCGACAGGAACGTGCGCCACACGCCTGGCTCGGTTAACACATATTGTATGGTGGAATAAAAGCAGCTCAGGTGTTCGGCGTGGGGGTGCAGACGTAATCGCGGTGCTTGGGAGGCAGAGGCGGGAGCAACACTGCAGCATCTCAACCAAACACAGAGCACTCACTCACACCCCACCCCCGTACTCACGGGCCATCGGGTTCGCCGCGGGCATGCACAGCCCTCGCCGTCGGTGCCAGGGCTCCAGCTCTCCAAACGCGTTTCCAGAGCTCCCTGCACACACTTCCGGAGGCGCCCCGGTGACGAACCCACTCTCTCCTCCGTGCTCAGGGACTACAACTCCCAACATGCCTAGCGCAGGCGCTCGGCCGCAGAACACGGCAGTTGGACTACAAGTCCCAGAAAGCACAGCGCCAAGTCCCTGGACCCGCTGCAGTCCTGCATGTGCTCTGAAGTGGGGGTGGGGGGTGGTGGCGGTGGTGTAACACCCCCGTGCTGGTGTTTGTTGGGACGGAGGTGGCTCTGAGTAGAGGTTGTGGGATGCGCGGGAAGTTGGAGCATGCATGGTGCAGGGGAGGGAGGGCCATCCTCGGATCCAACTCCATCTAACTCCAGATTCAGAAGTTCCGGTACCCTCTTTTCGCCTTCGCAGGCACCAGGCACACAAGTGCTGCACAGATATACAAGCGGGCAAAACACCTATATGTGTGTGTTTGTGGTGGCGGTGGTGGGCGTGTGCCTTGATGGCCGTCGGGAGGTTAGGAGAGAGCTTGTGGAAGTCAGTTCTCTCCCTCTGCCATGTGGGCTCTGGGGTTCAAACTCAATCTTGGTAGCAAGTACTTTTACCTACTTAGCCCTCTTGCCAGTCATATTTTTTTTAATTATTATTTTTTCTTGGGGTGGGGGTGCTGGGAAACCCAGCGCCTTACAAACATTAAGCACGACTCCAAGCCCAAAGCTATAGCCCTTCCTCAACCTTTGTCATTTTATTTGAATTAACCAGTCTCAGCCATCTAGTGCTTACTAACCATGCGAGACAGCTCCGGGCTGGGACGCTCCAGTACCACGGACAGCTCCCAGGTCTAGGCAAGGTGCGGGGCTCAGAAGTGAGCCCTGTTGGGATTTGAGAAACTGTTCGCCAATTGCTTACCTTTGAGCTCCATACACACTGAACAGTGCGCTGTGTAACAGCCTGTGGCCTCAGCTCCATACTATCAAACTTCAAAGGCAGCAGCCACAGGATGCCTGCATGGGGACTGAGCAGGCAACGGCAAGACACAACACAGCCAGTGCTCTGGGGTGAAAATCGGTAGTACAGCAGTCCCAAATTCAGTTCCTCACAGGGACTCTCTCATGGAGGGAAAGAAGCCTTTCGCTACTTTCAACGGAGGCAAGGGTATGGTGCAGACTCCCAGGGCATGGATTTGCCCTGTGCCAACCTTGTTTGCAAGCTGGGGACAGCAAAAATGGCTGAAATGTGGCGTCTGTCAGATCAAATCAGCTCTGACCTCTACTGGGATCCTGGCTGCTCGCCTTAGGGTGTTTCCTATCCAGGAGGGGGAGGAGCGATGTGGAAGGCTGCTTGATCAGCCAATGCTGTGGCCTGGACATTACACCACGAAACTCAGCCTAAGATGAATGAGAACAATATTCATGTGGTAAAAACACTGGGACCGCTACTAGCCAGCGGTGAAAGGGAGGGGCCAAAGGCGTATGCTCTGACTTACATGATGGACGGTAGATAGTGACGTCCACTAAAGGGACGGGGAAGCAGGCCAGTTTGGGTAGAGAAGGGCAGCTTTCTTCAGGGTAGGCTGGATATGTGAGCTTATGGTATACCTGGGGGAGCTGACAGCCATGTCTAGGTCTGAAATTCAGAGGCCAGAAGCAGAGACTCAGAAATACAGTGAGCGATGCAAACCCAGCATGCCACTGGGTGGGAGAGCCAATGAAAACGCATCGTTCATCTTTTAGAACATCCACGTTAAGTGCTGATTACACAAAAAGATAAGGGCTTCTTCGACCTGAATATAAACTGTGCAAAATGGCGAAAGATTCACCAAACACTCCTTTGTATATATAAACTCACGACTCCATCTGCGAAGAACAAACTTACATGATTGCTAATACCGCTTTGTTCAATCAATTTACAGTTTAGAAAAGGTGGGCTATTACTTGTTTCTCTGGTACTGGGGACTGAATTCAGGGCCTTCTACATGTTAAGCAAATGCTACATTTCTGAGCTGCACCCCAACTCTCTGGGTTGAGTTTATGTCAGGGCTTCTCCACATCAGTACTATTGCTATTTGGGGCTAGAAAATTCTTTGAAGAGCTACCCTGGGCACTCAAGTATGTTGAACAGTAGTATCCTTGGCCTCCACCCAGACGCCGGTAGTATCTATCCTTCAAGTCATAGCGACTAATATGACCTCAGATATTATTCCAAATGTCATCGGGATAAATTATTGCAGATGGGTACCTCTGACTAACAACAACACTAGATATTTCAAGATAGTGGCTTTCACAGCTGTGACTCCTTTAGAGAATGCTGGGGGATTTTTGTGGCTGCTTCTCTGTCAGATGACACTGAAATGAAGACAGGAGCCAAGCACGCTGCAAGCGTGACCGTGAGGTGCAGAACTGAGATTCTCACTTGAATTCACACAGAAACACACATTACCTCGTGTACATTTGCAATTCAGGCAGAGTTCCTCTCAAATGCAACAGCATTTTGGCTTGTTCAAAGCTTTCATAAGAGTTTATTACTACTCTGCAAGATCACTTTAGGCCTAGTGATGTCCCTTATGGTATCTTTATAGCCGACAGTATACCTTGCACCAGTCTGAAAGTTACAAGCTATTGACCGTGATCTCCTGGTGAAAATAAACCCACATAAAGACATGGTGAGGTACTACACTGACTTAGTACATATCATTCTATTATAAATCACTTTAAATATCCTTTACAAAAAGGGGTCATATGCTGTTTCCACGCTATGCCTGTACAGAGGTTTTATTATTGGTAAACCCATTTTAGGGTAACGGAGAAAACATCTTAAGATGTCTGTTGTTGCTGGGTATAGTGGCACATGGCCATGATCCCTGAATTAGGGAGGCGGAGGCAGAAGGATCAGAAATTTCTAGGCCATCCTTGGATACATGGTGAGTTCGAGGTCAGCCTGGGCCACATGAGACCTTGTCTCAGAAAAACAACAAGTCTATTGTTAAATGGGAACTGAGTTTGATACATTTGAGAACTACCAACTTCAAGCGTCTGGGAGGCACCCCTTCCTTACAGAGTCAGAGGTCACCATCAACAGTACGCCATTTTCTCTTACTGCCAACCCACCGTGTGGATTTACATTTGAACCTGGTAACTGAAAAGTTATCTGAGAGTTGCCTTCCTATGTAGATTCTCTGATGTCGAACAGCATGGAATTGCCCACTGAAGGTTCTTCTACCCCAATAACATGCACAGGGGTTTTCTCTTGCATAATTTCGTGGAGGTCAAACAAGGCCAGAGTCCTACTTGCTTGTCCTGGCTTTGCCTGGGCCACGGGGATCTCTCTTGAATTATGTGGACTCCGAATGATTTTTGAGCCCCGTGCACGGGGCTGTTCTCTTCTTCGTCTCCGCCGACGAGGTTCTCCCTCTCTGCTGTGAGTTATCTGATGGCGGATGAGGTGAGAACTCTGAATGAAACTTTTCCCACACTGATTACACTTAAAGGGCCTGTCGCTCCGTTGGGTCTTGTCATCTTGGCTCAGAGGTGGGTCACAGCTGAGGCTTTCTGTCCACTCGCGCTTGGTTAAGGCTGATGTCTGCTCAAAGATCAGCCTCTGTCGGCACTCGTAGGGTTTCTCGCCGGCGTGCTTGCGCTGATGCTGGGCCAGGGAGGAACTGTGCCTGAAGCCCTTCCCGCAGTGATTACACTCGTACGGCCTCTCCTCGGTGTGAGTCCGAAGGTGCAGGAAGAGGCAAGTGGTACGGGAGAAGGACTTTCCGCACACACTGCAGGTGTACGGCTTCTCCCCAGTGTGTGTCCTCTTGTGCCGCCCGAGGGATGAGTTCTGATTGAAGGCCCTCCCGCAGTCCTGACACTCGTAAGGCTTCTCCCCAGTGTGGATCCTCCTGTGGACCGTAAGGTGTGTACTGTGACAAAAAGATTTCCCGCATTCATCGCACTTATAGGGCTTGTCCCCGGTGTGGATTCGCTCGTGTTGGACAAGGGAAGAGTTCTGGCTGAAGGCCTTCCCACATTCCTTGCACATATAAGGTCTCTCTCCCGTATGAATTCTCTTGTGCACCGTGAGGTGCGCGTTATGGTTAAATGACTTCCCACAGTCGGTACATTTATAGGGTTTATCTGGCACCTGACTTTTTGTGAGGTCCGTAATGGGCACGGTCTGTTCAAGGGCTCTTTGACAGCCACTGTCGTCAAAGGGCTGTGTTGCTGGGGAGTCCGTCTGTTGACTAGCTAAGCTTGGGTTATGTTCTGAGTTTTTCACTTGTGAGCCGTAAGTATAGCCACATTCTTTTCTAGAAATATCCGGTAATAGATCTGTGTTTAAGCTAAGAACACAGGTTTCCCCAAGTCCAAGACTTTCAAAGCTTTGACTCTGAACTGGCATTTCTTTGGGGCCTTCCCACTGTCCTAAGTTACTCAGCGCCTGCATCTGGCCATCACTTTCCCGATCTGTCCCTTTCCTGGAACGACAATGAATAGCCCTTGCAATCCCGTCCTTTTCTGTAATGGTGGACATTTCCTTCTCAGGGAGGCCCTGCTCCTTGAGTGACGTGTGGTCTTCAGGTCCAACACTCCAGCCTGAAAGAAAAACACAGACCTCTGAGTAGTTAAAGAAAGGCCAGCAGAGGGGCAGGTCCCTAATATCCTGGACCCTCGCCACTAATCTCGGATCTGAACAACCTGTCCTGGTAAGTCTTGAATCTCCCCTTGACACGGACCATCTCTGCCCTCAACCGTAGCTCACTCCTGGGCCAGGTACTGGAAATCGAGTTAAAATGCGCTAGTCTCTTGCAGGATGCTGTTACGATCTATCACAAACCCAGTGCCGCAGAGTAACGCTGCTTGCATCTTACACTGTGACATCTTACACAATCCGGATGTCAGCAGGGCTGGTTTTCCCTGGAAGCTCCACAGAAGAACCTAGGGGAGTCAGCAGTGCAGCACCTTCAAATCTCTCAATGACCTGTTTCTGTTGTAACGTACCCCTTTCTTGCTGTGACCCTCTTGCTTCTTATGTCCCCTCCCCCACCCCTTTCGAGAAAGGGTTCTTCTGTTGTAACTCTGGCTGTCCTGAAACTCATTCTGTAGACCAGGCTAGCCTCAAACTCACAGAAATCCACCTGCCTCTGCCCCCCCACCTGAGTGCTGGGATTAAAAGTGTGCTCCATCACTGCCTGGCAAGACTTTTTAAAATTAAGGTTTATTTATTTCTATTTATGTGCATGTATGTAAATGTACGGCACGTACGTGGAGGGGCCCAAGGTCAGAGGAAGGCATCGTATCCCTCAGAGCCAGAATTATAGATAGTGGTCAGCCACTTGGCATGGGTGCTGGAAACCAAATTCAGCTTTTTTTCTTTTTTTTTGCAAGAGCAGAAAGCACTTTTTTACCACTGAGCCCTCTCTCCAGGTCCAAGTTAAGAATCTTAAAAGTGTTGTGATTATCTCGGGATTCTGAATATCACACAGAGGCTCCAGGTAGGAAAGGCAGGTGAGCCAGAGCCAGAGACGAACACGAGAGGATGGAAACAGAGCTGAGCGACGTGTTCTGAAGAAGGCCCCATGAGCCTCGGAATATGGGCGGCTTCTGGGAGAGACAAGGAAACGGAACCTCCTGGAACTGACGGGAGTCAGCCCCGATGAACCGCTTCGGACTCCCACCTTCCCAAATATGAGAAAACACATAAATGAATGTGAGGACCTTTGTGGTTTTTTTTGGACGGGGCATTGCAGTGCAGCCGGGACTTCCCTGCAGAGAGCTTGACATTACAGGAATTCAACAGAATCAGCCAAGATGATTTTTTTTTTCTAGCCACTTTGCCACAGTCCTACGCTACAGTAGCTGTAGAAAACCTGTACAAAGTATTAATGCAAAGTATGTTTCCATTTTGAACAGGAAGCTCTGGAAGCTTTTTGCTTCTAGAACTTTCATGACGGTCAGACAGTAAGTTCTTAAGATTCTCTGTAACAGTTTTGATGCTGCACGTGCTGTGTGGGCCACACAGTCAAGGCTCAGTTATTTTAGAAGGTGGATTCGGTCACAGTATGTATGTGTATGTATGTGTATGTATGTGTACGTGTATATATATATATATATATATATATATATATATATATATATATATATATCCCTAACCTGCCTAGATCTCATGATTTAGACCAGGCTGCCTTTAAATTCATGAAGGTCTTCCTGTCTCTGCCTCCTGAGTTCTGGGATGCATTACCATGTCAGGCCAAAATTTTAACACCTACACAGAATCCTTTCTGATGGCAGACTAGTAGAAGGGTATGAGGAACAGGTTTACAGCGTCAACATTCGAGAGATGAATGGAACGCCAGGATGGGAGCCAGGAAGAGGATGCTCAGAAGGCTAACGAGAAAGGGAGCGGCCTGGAAAGGAAGATGGAAGCAGGCCTCTCACCCCGGGAGAGAATCCAGTGACTTCCGGGAGCAGAGGAGGGTGAGGCCATGGGGCACCCTCCAGAAAAACACGACAGTCTTAAGAGGAGTTTGCTCACAGGCTGGCCCCTGGGATTAATGGGAGCGGGGGGGCTTGGATTTTGGGTGAGAAAAGTTCACTGCTCTACTGTCCTGGCTTATTTCAGGACCAGATTCATGGCAGGCATGAGGCAGAGGGTGCGCCCAGGAGAACCTGCCATTCTCCTCCCTGGACGCAACAGTCCTCGTGTGCTGTCACAGCTCACTGCTGGGGGAACTGAGTGCATTCTGTCTGACTCCACAGGCAGGATCTGGGAGCCTGTGCCTGGTTCCTCTGGACTGCCTCGGGCAGCCTCTTCCCTCCCAAGGTTGCTCTGTATCTTTGGCTACAATCAGTGTATATATGGCTACATAACATATAGATGTGCGATGCCAAGTCTTATGAGGCCTCCTAGGAAAGGGGTGGTTTTGAAGGCCCTGAAACATCATTCTTTCCATAAGTGCGTCTCCGTGGTCTCCTGGAAGCCCCCGACTGGGGGCACCCACTTGATGGGGATCTTACCCGGATCCCGGCAGGCCCAGGGGCCTCCTCTCTCTGCTATCCAGAGCTCAGCACCTTGCTCCAGCTGGGAGATAACTGCAGGTTTGGGAAGATCAGGACCTGGAAATGGGTAAAGACACAGGAAGTTGGAGACTGCTCTGGGAAAAGCAAGCCCCGGGCTGCAGCTCAGGCTCCTGACCACCAGGACACGTGGGTTACCTCACTATCATGTGAGGGGTTTACTCTCTGACAGAAAGGGCAGCCTCCTCCCAACAAGTGTGTCCTCCAGCGAATATGGACTTGAGGTAAGTTAGAGCCCCATACCAGAGGCCTACAACCCGTAACTCCGGAAGATTCCATTACTACAGTCGGAGAAGCAGATCTTACCCACAGAGAGAAGGTGTCCAAAGGTCTCCAGCATCACGTCACGATACAGAGACCTCTGGGTAGGGTCCAGCTGTCCCCATTCCTCTTGGGTAAAGTCCACAGCCACATCTCGGAAAGTCACTGGCTCCTGAAACATCACACGCATTCCGGATTAGTCGGACCCATCTACCTCTGCGGTGGAGGAGGAACGGGAGGAAACAGGTAGGCAGGGGTCCTGAGAAAACGTACATTCTGAGTGACGTGCCTCAGGCCTCACTGCAAGCCTACTGAGCACTATGGGTAGGTCTGGGTTACCATGACAGCATATGAGAGCACTTGGCAAGATCAACAAAGCCAGCCACAGCTGACCCAGGACTCATTAGACAGACCTGGCTAGGCTACTGACATGCAGGTTTATGAACTGAAGAAATGACTACTAGGCTATTGTTTGTTTTTGTTTTTCTTTGGAGTATGTTTGTGTGTGTGTGTGTGTGTGTGTGTGTGTGTAGGCCAGAGAACAACCCCAGGTGCTTAGATCTTGGTCCACCAACAATGACCAGGCCATGTCAGCATTGTGTTATCTGATCTCCAGGACCCATCTCTGTCCCCCCCTCCCCCCCTTTTTCAGCCACTATCTTAGCTCCGCTCTCAGTATCCAACCCACGCACACGTACGGGAGCTCACACGAGGGAAGCTGTGCCTGCATACGAGTGGGCTTGTGTGCGCGGAGGCCCAATGTCGACGTCAACCATCTTTGCTTGCTCTACCACCGTATTCATGGAGCAGGGATCCTCAATCAAACCCAGAGCTCACCGATACGGTTACTCTCCTTAGTCAGCTTGCTTTGAGGACCCCCTGTCCGTCTTCTGAGGCTGGAAGGGCAGGTGGGCCGTCATGCCCACCCAGCAATTCTGTGGGTTCTGGGGATCTGAGCTGAGGTCCTCACACTTGTGCAGCAAGCACTTTAAACACTGGGCCATCTCTCCAGGAACCCTTAACACGTAAAAACAGTCTGTCTCCCCCCCACCCCCACCCCAGATAGGATTTTCAAAGACGACCCTGAACTTTTGATTCACCTGCTTTTGCTTCCCAAAAGTGCTGGGATTACAGATATGAACCACCACATCCATTTTTTTTTTTGTATTATTACTATTATTATTATTATTATTATTATTATTATTATTAGTTTGGTTTTTTGAGACAGGGTTTCTCTGTTGTAGCCCTGGCTGTCCTGGACCTTACTCTGTAGACCAGGCTGGCCTCGAACTCACAGAGATCCGCCTGCCTCTGCCTCCGAGGGCTGGGCAATGCGATCTCTTAAGTAACATGCCTCACTGCTGCTCTGAAGCTAGACCAATGGCCACAAGGCAAGGGGTTGCCAGGGCTACAGTCAACCCATAGATATCTGCCCCTAGAAACTTGGTAAAAGTGGCGCTTGTTTACGACATCTTGTCTTTTGAATGTGTCCTTTAAGAAAAAAAAATGTCTTTAAAAATTTTTGAGACAGGGTCCAGCCTGGTTTTGAATTTATCATCTTCCTGCCTTGGCCTCTCATGTTGTGTTGGGATTCTAAGCATGTACCACCACGCTTGGTTTAGAATATATATTGTCTTTAGCCACAAAGTCTGTAGTGACTTGTTATAGTAGCTACAATGAACTAATGTACTAATGCACCGGGCCTCTAAGCCAGTGGTTCTCAACCTTCCTAATGCTGTGACCCTTTAATACAGTTCATGCTGTGGTGACCCCCAACCAAAAATTATTCTCATTGCTGCTTCATAACTGTCATTTTGCTACTGTTCTGAATCATAATGTCATTATCTGATATGCAGATGGTCTTAGGCGACCCCTGTGGAAGGGTTGTTTGATCCCCAAAGGGGTTGTGTGACCCACAGGTTGAGAATAGCAGCTCTAAGGAAGGCCTCCACTGCCGGTCCTTGCTCCCGTGGAGGCTGGCCTCTAAAATGGCCCCTCACGATTCCCCAACCTGCACTGCAGCCATGTTGACTTGTACGGCTGATAGGATACGGTGGAAACGACAGCATAACGTCTGAGCTGAGGTCATAACATAGCTTCCTTGCCATCTCCGGGATTACCGCTCTCCAGGAAGACACACACACACACACACACACACACACACACACATGCTGTGAGGCCTACGTGGAGAGACACTGAGTCCTCCTGCCAACAGCCATGTGAGGGAACCATCTGTCAGGTCTCAAGTAGTAACTGTTATAGGACTGTCATCTTGACTAACCTTAAGCGCCTTGGGCAGACCCAGGAGCTAGAGTCGCTCCTGGATTCCTCCTCATTAGAAACTTCGAGGTCATATTTATTTCCAGGAAGCTGCATTTTGTGTGTGCTACTTGTCACACAGCAACAGATTAAACGCGCGTCTCATGGATTTCTTATTGCTTATTCCCCTGACAGACCCTCAGCCGAATGACTGTCACTTGAGACTTGGCTGGGGCGGATTAATCCACTTTTGGCTGTGGCTGTCGACAGCTTTCAGTTCCCCGTTCTACACTACGGCAGCATTTCCTGGAAAACCGAGGTGATCTGTTCATCTGCATTTCTAGGACTATCGATAAGCTCATTTTGCACACCAAATGGAAAATAATGCAAATCTCCCATAAGCAAATCAATCACACCCCTCCTCGAGCCCGCCCCAACACACACACACACACACACACACACACACACACACACACACACAAGTGCCTAATTCCGAAATGACAGAATTGATGTATGGATCGGTTTTGGCTTCTGCTGGGCAGACTACGGGGGGGGGGGGGGGGGGGGGCGGGGGGGAACAGAATAAGCAGCCAGTTTGTCTACAAGAGCTGGAACTTTGATGACCAGACTTCTCCCACGTCCCGTCGTCCCCCCCATTCCCAGGGCGACCCTTGGTAGTTTACTCCTGTCCTACAAACTTGGTGCCCTTGCCCCACGGAGCCACGCCTTACTTGCAAAGTACGGGGCTTCATGGTGCAGAGGTTTCCACGAAAGTCTGTTTGTTCTACGCTTTTTGGGACTTGTCCTGAGGACTGGACCTGCCATGTGGGTGCTCTGTAACGCTGGTCAGTCACCTGCCATCGCCGGGAAACGTCTCCCCGGTTGTGTGAGGGGATGTTGGCTGGAGCAGGGGTGATCTCTCGAATCTGTACTGTCCTCTGGAAAATGACCACCCTCCCACTCACCCCAGAGGTTGGAGCATGCGCACTGGACACTGAGGGGGGGGCTGGGTTCGGAGCCGGGCTGGGCGGCTGAGCCACTGCGTTTGCTTCCCCTGTGGAAAAGGCGCCGCGGGTTACAGGCCAGTCTGTGGGGGACGCGGGGCCGGGAGTCCACTCCGTCGCTATTGTTACCTGGAGTTGTGTTGCTCGCGGCCGCGCGGCCATCGCCACTGTCGCCGCTTCGTTCTGCCGGTCCATCCCGGGAAAACAGGTCAGCCACAGACGGATCCAAGACAATCCTTTAATCTAAAGCGCAGCCACGTCGTAGACCAACCGATCAACCTCCCGCTGGACAATGGCGGCAGCACCAGGGACGCCGAGACTACAACTCCCAGAAGGCCGCGCGCCGAGGCTCAGCACTGGACCAATGGGAGCCTCCGTCAGCCCGGCGTTGACCAATGGGGAAGCCCCGGCCTCTGGCCTAGGGAGTTGAAACCACCCACAGCGAAACCGGTCCGGGAACCAACAGCGCCCAGCTTCCATCCGGTTACCAGCCAGTCCAGCATCACTTCGGCCCGGGATGCCGGTCAAATCGTCCTGCCACCCTAATGGCTGAGTTTAGGGTACATATGCGTCTGCGCAGTTAGGGGAGCACGCGGCAAGGCTTTCATGTTAGGAGTAGGTCAATCTTGACCTTCTGCTGCTGGAATTAAATGTTCAAGAAGCCCGGGGCTTTTCTCTTTTACTCTATATACTCCTATTACACTGACACTTACCTGAAACAAAATTACATGAACATTTAAGAACTTTCTTAACCTAATAGACTTTGAAGGACTAATGACCGGAAAGGGGAAAAAGAGACTTCTCAGATTTGATTTCTTCAGGTAAGGTGAACATCAACCACTTAAAGATACACTGGTAATCTCAGCATTTAAGACATGGGGGTGATAGGACCCAGGAGTTCAGGGTCATGCCCCGGCTATACAACATGTTCAAGGCTACACTCTGAGGGAGAAAGGGGAAAGAGAAGAGGTTTGGAAGATGCAGGACAAAAGAGAGAAAACATACCTCCCCCCACCACAGAGATAGATAGAGGGGGGATGGTTTAAATGAGAAAATTTCCCATAGTCCCAGGCATTTTGAATGTTTGGTGGTGCTCTTTGGGGTGCAACCTTGCTGGAGGAAGTATGAGAGTTGTGAGTGCAGCTGGGTGGCTCTGCCACCGTCCCAAAGCCAGCAGAGTGATGACTCACTGGAGGCAAAAAGGCAGGTCAGTTCAGTTTAATAGGACTAAGTAGTTGGTGTTGGTCCAGACTGGAAATCAGACCCCAGATCGTTTATTTTAGGCAAGGTTAGGTACAGCACAATCTGGTGAAAACTTTATAGGTGATAATCCCGATCAGGCAGCTCGAGCTGATGGAGCCACCAAAGTGTAGCTACCGTAGCACCAGTAAAATGGGGTGATTTTTCTAATCCGGTAACAGCCAATTCAAGAAATTGGTAGCTCATCTCATGTTGCAGTGGCCACTGAAGCAGCTATGCAAACAACTCTTCCAAAGGGACCTCCCTTTGAGTCAGGGAATAAAGGAGGTTAGAATCATGAGTGGAGAAATATCTGGTAATCTGTCCTCTCGAGAGCCTTTATCTCCAATGCAAAAAAGAAAAAAAATGGGCTAAGAAATGTTGATCTAAATTTGACAAGGATGATTGAGTCTTCAAGCTCCAAGGGGGCCAACACCCAGGCCGAGAATCAAGGGGGAAACTGAGCCAGACAGTCGAGAATGAATCAGGCTCGAAAGCAATATCCAGTCATTTAGGTAGAGCAGTAGGATCTAATGTAACGGGATTAAACTTCCTAGCTTTATGGACAAGACCGTTGTCAGCGGATGGATGTCCTGTGTCGACCTTATACACCAAAAGCTATTGCTTTAGAGGCATCAAGATATTGGTGCAGATCATTCAGTTATTAGTCAAGAACAATGGCCCTCCCACTGGCCATCTACAGGCCTGCCTTTATAAGACGTTGGAGGCTAGCAGGATTCCTTTAAAAGTGCCAGTGCCTTAAATCGGACCGACAAAGATTCTTCTGGCACCGTGCAGCTTCATATTGTCCCAGGACTTTTATATACGTTGTGGGGAAGAGATATATTACAACAAATGCAAGCAGTATTTACCACTGCTACTAATGAATCATCCAATATAATTTAAGAAAGTATACCCCCCCAATTGGGGTCATTGATTAAGGTCCATACATACATCCTTCATAAGCACAATGGGTCTCTGATGACCTAGTATGGATTGATCAGTGGTCCCTTCATGACAGAATTTAAACAGGCCCCAGTTCTAGGACAGGAACATTGTACTGGGGACATATAGAATCTTCAGTTCGTCCTTGGAACTCCACTGTTTTTGTAATTCATGAAAAGACAAAGAATAAATTGGGCTGCTCCATGATCTCAGAGGCAGAAACGTTACTGAAAACCAATGGTGGCACTCCAGCCAGGCTCCTTGCTCCTGACATGATCCTCAAGGACATTACATTATCATACTTGACTTAAAACAATGCCTTTTCTCTATTCCTTTATATCCTGATGATAAGGAATATTTTGTAATCTCTGTTCCTACTTTAAACAATCAGCAGCCGTTGACCCAGTATCCGTGGGAAGTTTTCCACAAGGGATGGGAAACAGCCCACTATATGTCAATATTATGTACATAAAGCACTTTAAGCCAGCACTGATTAAGTTTCCTGAATTATTGGTCATCCATTATGTGGATAACATTCTCCTTTCCTGATCATCTAATCAGTACTTAAATGAGTGCTTGACTTTCATGGTAAACACACGAAAACAGCAAAATGTAAACATAAGATACAAAAACAATCACCTTATAATTATTTAGAATATATTCAGGCAAACTCAACAACAAAGTCGCCATCATCCTGTCAGCTTAAAACTTCCCAAAGTACTGTCAATTAGTTACAAAAAAAAAGAAACCCTTTAGGCCATGTTAATTGGGTATATGCTTATATTCTTATCTGCATATTACTACTAAGGATTTGATTCTTTAACTCACTTTCCAGAGACTCTCGGTTAAACTCTGTAAGAAACATAACACTTGAAGCTGAGCAAGTTATTTGTTTATAGAATGATGCTTCTGCTAAAGTGGTAGCTCACAGGATTAATTCCTTACTTCCTTGTCAATTACTTCTTTGTCAATTACAAATCCTTCCCTCCGCCTCACCACCTACCGCAATTATGTATCAACAAGGTAATGGCGTCGTAGACACTTATGCATGCCATATTTCTCTGCATTGGGCCTGTAACTCCTTAGTTATAGGAAATTATAGGTTTGATAGTGATGGGAAGGACATGTCTTAAACATCTTACCGGTAAATAGCCTACAGAAGCGATTGTGCCATTAAATAAAATGCAGGTTATTTGTTCCACGCTGATAGTAGTTGGCAGGTAGCATTAGCATGTTACTTGTGATCTGTAGATAATCATCATCCTAAAGATTCCCCTTGAAGGTTTCTTTTGAAGATACCATATGCTAATTCCCTAAAATTACCTCTAAAAATCCTATAGAGATCGCTTTCAGTGCTGTTACAGATAGATCGTCAAAAGGACAAGGAGCTTATGTCAATATACAGATTCCACATCCTCCACAGAAAAGACTGTCCTCACCCTTAGTCGTAGAGCTCAACCGTTTGAACTTGATGTAGTCAGTCAGCTTGTATTAGACGTTTCTCAGATGCTGGCTATCTTAACAGACTCTGCATATCGTGCTCAAACTGTTTCTCTTTTAGAAACTGCAAGGCTTGAACCTATTACTAACTTTGATTCATAATTATTCCCCACCCTCCCATTCAGATGTCTGTAAGACAAGGGTCTTGACATTTTCTCCTAACTCGTATTCATACTCACGTATTATAATCTGCCAGGTCTCTTAATAACCTCTATTGCTCTATCAGTGGTTTTCAACCTTCGTGATGTCGCAGCTCTTCAATACATAAATTACTTGTGTTGTAGTGACCCCCCCTCCCACACCATAAAATTTATTTTTGTTACTACTTCATAACTGTAATTTTGCTGCTGTTCTGAATTGTAATGTAACTATCAAATATGCAGATGGCCTTAGGTGGCAGCTGCGAAAGGGTTGTTTGACCCTCCAAAGGGGTTGTGACCCACAGGTTGAGAACCGCTGCACTCTCTGCCTTCCTCCTCACTACTGATAACTTTCTTTTCAGGCAGATTCAAAAATCTCAGGAAATTCTTCACTTTCTTGTTCTTTCACGCCACTGCCCTCTACTGGTGGAATTAATCCTCGAGGGTTAAAAAACAGATACTACTCATATTGGAGAATTTGGACGTTTCGAATATGTTCATGTTTTTAAAATGGTAATGCAATTTTCAAATATCTGTCCTCTGTTGTGACTGACTAGCTTACAAGCTTTTAGGGACAATTCACAGCAATTTCCAAAAAATATATATATATATATTTATATATATATTATACCTTAGTTTAATATATTATAAAATCTGAACTCCTTATCTACCTCTCCAATGCCTCTCTATGACTAGACTTTTGTATGTATTCTATGGCTCACATACAATAGAATACATTTTAATATCCTTTTTTTTTTTTTTTTTTTGGTTTTTGAGATAAGGTTTCTCTGCTGTAACTCTGGCTGTCCTGGAACTCACTCTGTAGACCAGGCTGGCCTCGAACTCACAGAGATCTGCCTGCCTCTGCTCCTGAGTTCTGGGACTAAAGGCATGTGCCACCACCACCTGAAATATTTTAACATCTTAAAAACTAAACTAAGCTAAAAATATGTTCATATTTTGATGCTTTTTCTAATATGATTGCTGCTTCAGCCCTGTCTGCTCATGTGCTTCAAGTGCCCAACAGGAACTAGCAAGCAAATCACTGCTTTACCCTAAAAAAAAAATCAGTGCTACTCTTCAAAGGTAATCATGATTTTTCATCTGTGTATCCTTTCTCAGATATTTTATATATTCACAGTAAATACTTACAGCTCTTCATCATTTTACATTAAGGGATAGATACAAACATTGGATTGAATATTGATTTTATTCAAGCATCCTGGGTGTCTTTCCATACTGGCACGGAAAGCCTTTATCATTTTAAACAATTTCATTAAGGCAGAATTCATATATAATTCATCTGCTTAAAATAGGACTCAGGGAAAGCCAAGCATGGTAGTGAGAACCTTTAATCCCATTGCTTAGGAGCAGCAGAGGCAAGCAAATCTCTGTGGGTCTGAAGGCAGCCTGGTTTATATAGTAAGTTCCAGAACAGCCAGGGATACATATTGAGACCCTGTTCAAAACAAACAAGCATGGGCCCTGTGGCCAATCAGATGGCTCAATGGGTAGAGGTACCTGCCACCAATCCTGATGACCTCAGTGTAATCCCAGGCAGCAGCTACACTGTGGCAAGAGACAGCTAACTCTCATAGGTTCGATCTCTCTCTCTGGTTTCTTAAAGATTCTCCCACCACCCCTGTGTCCCCAGCCGCAGGTCCTCTGCCTGGAGTAGGTGGCCGTCTGAGGTGTGCTCCAGACTAAGAGACCCAGGGACACAGTGGAGGGGGAGAATCTTTAAGATTCAATGGCGCCCAACGAGGGCCATAATGAGGAGGGCGGGCATATCTGCTTGCCTGTAGTAGGAATTGGAGGTGGCGTCTCTCTCATACACAGGCAAATAAACATGATTTTAAAGTACGTTTAAAATGTTAGCTAGTTAGAGAATAGAGACTTCCTGAACCAAAATGATTCCTTCTCTCTTCTTCCCTCTTTTCTTCCTCTTCTTTCTTGTTTGAGGCAGGGTAGATTCAACTTGCTTGGTCCATCTGCCTGTGACTAGCATTGTCTTGCATGACAGGTTCAGAATGGCTTCATGTTCTCCTACCCTGTGTCAGGGGTGAGATGTTTTAGCTCCTGTCCAGGAATCTCAGCATGCAGCCTGGGTGTAGGCTCATAGAACAAGGTTCCCCCTGAAAGGGAAAGTTTGAACAAGCTGAGCTGACTGGAAGACCACAGAACTGCCAGAAACAGAATCCTTGGGTTCAGATTGACAGACAGGTAGTTTCTCACCTGGGAAGAATGGATGTATGGCCTTGGTATGTGATAAGCAATGTGTGGCTACAGCTCTGGGCTCAGCAATTAGGGTATGACTTCTATGTATGCAGCAGACACGAACACCACTCTCAAGCTCTCTAGAACATTGAAACGTATACCCTTGTTTCTCAAACATCTAGGTATTTACTAACACAAAGGATGTCTCTCAAAGGCTATTTGCAAAATGCTTGGTTGCCAGACAGTGGTGCTACTTGGGGTGGGGTGGTGGAATCTTTAGGATGTGAACTCCAGCGAAAGAAAGAGAAGCCACTGGAGACATGCCCTTGGAGTGGATATCGGGACCTCGATCACTTCTTCTCTCTCCCATAACGAGGTGAGCTCTTCTGCTCCACCCACGTGATCCCAGTGTGCTATTCTGCCTCACGAACAATGAAGCCAACTAGACACAGACGGATGCCTCTGAGACCAAGGCTTGCTTCCTTCATTCTCTCAGGTATTTGGTCACAGCGATGAGCTGACTAGAAAATAGCATTTGAAATAATTCGTTAGCATGGCCTAAACAACAAGTTCACCACCAGGGAGCAAAGTGCTTTATTGTTATATGGAAAGCAATCCTTTCTTCCCAACCCTATCCAACAGTTTTTTTTGTTTTCTTGGTAACTGTTAGCTATTTGTGCCCCAACTGAGGCTATGTGTATTTGGAGGACCGAGGTGTCATTCCTAAGATGCTGTAGAGCGTTTTTCCTCCCATTTTTTTCATGTGTCTGTGTGTGTGTGTTGTGTACATGGATATGAATGTTTGCACAGGCATGGGAGTGTGGAGGGGCTCACTTGGGTACAGAGTCGTGTGCATGGGGAAACCCAAGGTTGATGTCAGGAGCTGTCCTTGATCTCACTTCCATTTTATTCAGTGAGGCAGGGTATCCCAATCAATCCCAGAACTGGCTACAATAGCTAGTTTCACTGATTACCTTCCTCCAGGGATCACCTTGTCTCCATCTTCCTAGGCTGGAAATACAGAAAGATCACCATGCCCATCAGTCACTTACGTGGGTTCTGGGGACCCAAAGTCCAGTCCTCACCCTTGCGTGCTCACGCCAGGGAGGCATCTCTCCATGCCTTTCTATCCACCGCTCCTTTTTTGAGACAGAATCTGTTGGCTGGCTGGACAGTAATCCTCAGGAATCTCTCTCTTCCTCTCAGGCACTGATGCTACCAGCATACACCACTCTATCTAGTTAAAAAAAATCAAAATAAAACTGGGGGGAGGGACTGGAGAGATGACTCAGCACTGAAGAACACTGACCCAGGTTCGATTCCCAGCACCTACACGGCAGCTCACAACTGTCTAACTCCAGTGCCAGTGATCTGATGCCCTCACAACCAGTGCACACAAAACAAAACAACAAAAAACACAGGTTCTGAGGATCAAAACCAGGCAAACCCTTTGCTGGCTGAATCATCTGTGCAGCCACTCAAATTCTGATTAAATTCGCTATTAGTGGGTTATATTCAAAATAGCTTACTGTGTATTTCATCACACAGCACCAACTTCCCCATGCAGGAGTTCTGTTAGTTTGAGTATTCTGTGCTCTGTGTGGGAGTATCACCCATTCTACCATAATTTCTGATTTAGATTGTCATCTGGGTAAGAAGATTATCTGCTGGCCACAGCTCCGTAATGAATGTCCTGACTCCAATCGTCAGTTCTTAGTGAAAGCTTCGCATAGGAACCCTATTCACAGTCCCTAACATCACTTTTACTGGTTGTAAAACCGGAGGTCCTGAGTTTTCCTGATACGGATTCCTATAAAGCGGTATGGCGTGAGCTTGGTAATAATGTGCATTCAACAGACAGACTAGGTATTTCCGACATGTGTGGTGCACCCTGCTCCAAGAGCTACACCCTGGCTGTCCCATTTCTAACACAGAATGTGGCAATGGAGTCTGCCATCTTGGTTAATCAAAATTCCTTGCCCACTGGCTTTCTCATGTTGGATAAGGGATGTATTACAATGGGAAGTTCCCCCTAATTCTTTACATTCATAAGACTTTTCTTACGAGTTCTCTTATGCTTTATAAGTTGACACTATTGAATAGAGGTCTCTTCACAATGGTTACCTTTATAGTGTTTATCCGCAGTGTGCGTTTATACCTGTTTACTAAGGATGACTGCTACCGAGGGGTTTTCCACAGTCATATATTAATTGGGTTTTTCTCCAGTATGTATTCTCTGGTGCTCAATGTGGTGTGAGCACTGACATACATGTTACATACATGTTACATACATACATGTAACATACACGCTACATTTAACATAAATGTTACACTGATAAGGCTTCTTTTCCATGTACGCCCTCTGATAAACCATGAGAGGAAACCCCTGATTGAAAGTCTTCCCATAGCTGGGCAGTGGTGGTGCACACCTTTAATCCCAGCACTTTGGAGGCAGAGGCAGGCTGATATCTGATGTAAAGGCCAGTCTGGTCTACAGAGGGAGTTCCAGGACAGGCAGGGCTTCACAGAGAAACCCTGTATTGAAAAATGAAAAAAAAATTGTTTCACAGTGACTGCACTCATAATGCTTCACTTCGGTACATTTCCCATGATGTTCAACAAGCTGAGGTTGAAGCAAAATTTCCCAGTCATAGCATTTACATGTTTTCTCTCCAAAACAAATTCTTTTGTTGCAAAGGAGGGGAAAGCACCTAACGAAGGCTTTTCTCACGCTAAGTTCATTTCACTAGTTTCTTTCCAGTGTGAGTTCTCTCACGTTCAACAAAGCGAGAGCACTCTGTGAAGGCTTTGTTGCAGTGATGGTGTATTTCTAGGACTGACTTGTATGAATTCAAAAATGCCTAATGACTTGAATACTTCAACGAAGGACCTTCTATATCGGTTATACTCGTATTGCTTCTCTCTATGTGTCATTTTATCCGCAACGAAGTCAGAAAACTTGGGCTGACTTTTTTTTTTTCCTTAGCTTTTATTTTTATGTGGATGGTTGTTTTGCTTACATGTATGTCTGTGAATCGTGTATGTACCTGGTGCCCCCACACAGAAGCCAGACAAGGGCATCTGATCTATTGGGACTGGAGTTTCAGGTGGTTGTGTGCTGCCGTGCGGATCCTGGGAACTGAATCCAGGTCCTCCGGAAAGGCAGTCTGTGTTCTTAAGCACTGAGCCGTCTCTCCAGCCCTGAAAGACTTTCCACAGTGAGCACACTAATACAGTTTCTTCGTAGCATAAACTCTCTGACATATAATAAGGATAGAGTTCCATCTAAAGTGTTTTCCACAGCCATCACAGTTAGACTGTTTTTCTCCTATGCGAATTAGCCGATGCCTAGTAAGTTTAGAAATCTGGATGAAGGATTGCTCAAAGTGACTGCATTATTAGAGCTCCTCCCCAGTATGAGTCCTCTGATGTACATACAATGAGATCATAGCTCTGGCTGGATGATTTATAACATCGAGGTATACTCATGCATAGAATTTCTGTTCAGTGAGAAAATTTTCTGGTGGTCTAAAAAAGTTAGATAATCTGCAGGAGACCTTTTCATATTAATTCCTGTGCTTTTCACTGACCGTTTTTTTATAAGTACATAACAAGGAAATGAGGCCTCCATGTGAAAGGTTTCCCACCTCTACCCCTTGAGCTTCTCTGCAATATTAAAGGAGAAAACTCTTTGACGCCCTATGGCCTTTAATTTTAGCTCTATCACCCTGTATCCCCTCTCTAAACCTTCTCTTTTCTCCCCCTTCCAACTTGATCCTCCAATTCCAGCTCTCTCCCACCCATCCATAATTACTGTTTCCTTCTCCTAACGTGACCTGTGTGTTCCCTCTAGCCCCTTACTCTGTACCTGGCCTCAGTGGTCCTGTCGATTATATCTTGGTTAGTGTGCTGGCTAATTTATGTCAACTAGACACACGAACCAGAGTTACCTGAAAGGGAGGGAACCTTAATTGAGAAAATGCCTCCATTAGATCTAGCTGTAAGGTCTTAATTAGTAATTGATGGGGGTAGGGAGCAGCCCAGTGTGGGTGGTTCCATCCCTGGGCTAGTGGTCCTGGGTTCTATGAGAGAGCAGGCTGAGCAAGTCATGGGAAGCAGCACCCCTCCATGGCCTCTGCATTAGCTTCTGCCTCCAGAATCCTACCCTGTTTGAGTTCCTGTCCTGACTTCCTTTGATGACAAACAGTGCTGTGGAGTGTAAGCCAAATAAACCCTTTTCTCCCCTTTTCTCCTCTCTCTCTTACTTTTTGGTCATGGTGTTTCATCACAGTAATAGAAACCTGTAGAGGAACACTTGGAATTCTTATGTTAAAAGTTTTTTGGTTTAACTGATTAGTCACTAGAGGTTCGTGTTCCCACCCCAGCTGTGGTAGAGTTGTTTACGAGTTGGATTTGGAATGCTTGATGCAGGTGGCTATAATCTGGTTGGGTGCAGTCGTTCTGGCACCTGCAGCTTGTCTTGAGATAATTCCTGAGAGAACAAAGGTTGGAGAGATTCGAGCTTAGGACAGCCTGAAAAGAGGCTGTGAAGATTTCTACCTTTCTCTCTTTCTCTATTAAAGCTGCTTGTAAAAGCGGTGAAGATTTCTATCTTTTCTTTCTCCTTCCCTAAATTGAGGGAAGGGGATTGTAGCGTCCTGCTCCAGAAACCCTAAGAGTTACCATTGACTTAACAGCTAATGCCCATGTCTAAGCAAACATATACTGTATTTGTGTATCTGGGTCTGGGATACCTCACTTGTGGGAGTCCAGTCCAGCTCTAGTCCACCCGGGGGTCCTTGGCCTCCATGAAGGGGGATAAACAATGAAGTTATGACAAGTGAGCGCAGTACCTCTCTCTTTTATGGGACCCTTTAGTTGATACGCTTACGCGCTTAATGAGACACACACTTAAGATGATTATGACACGCAAGAGCGTTTTCTTTAATAATAAAGATAAAGAAATTAAAAGTAAGAAAAGTAAGAAAGAAAAATTAACAATGTGCACATTGGGGAAAAATTACAAGACTCCCTTTTAGACAGAAAGCTGTCCTGACAGCAATACAAAACTCTTAATTTCTTATCTAACAGAATGCAGGTGTACAGGCATACAGCAATGCAAGAGTGTTCATCCCCTCCTAGCTGCAAGCCTCTAATCTTCAAAGTTAAATTTAGTGGGTAGCCTTAACACAATAGTCTATTAATGAATAGCTGAATTTTTGGTCTGTATACTTGCTACAATAAAGGGGGGCAGGGGTGAATTCTGGGGTGAATATATATTTGCTTTTCAAGCTTGCTAACATACTGTGGAGACTTAGCTTCTGTTCTTGACTATGGCTGTGTCTCTATGGGAAGGTCAGTTACCAAGAATAATTTTTTAATTTTTTTATCTCTACAGAAAGCATGAATAGTATTCACACATGCCAAAAACTTGAAGGCCAGTAAGACTGTTATAATTTCTTAGAGTTGAGATGGCATTGCTCCTCTCCCAGCCAGCCCAGGAATAGATTTGAGTTTTACTATAAGGCCAAAATAGACAATATTATTGATGAGAGGCTTTTGTCACCATACAGTAAAGATGAGAAAGGGGCAAGGCAGTTGGTGGGCTTCAGACTCCCAGCTAAGGGAAAAACCAGGATCCTTGTCAAGCTGGTTACGCCCACAGCCTGGGTATCATCCGCCCCCTACACTCAGTCAGGATGATTTTTTTTCTAGTTCTACCCATTTGCCTGCAAATCTCACGATGTCATTTTGTCTTAATGGGCGAGTAATAATTGTGTAAATGTATCACGTTTTCTTTGTCCATTTCTCGGTTGAGGTTCATCTAGATTGTTGCTAATTTCTTGCTATGAGCAGCAATGAACATGATTGTCTTTATGGCAGTACAAGCATCCTTTGGGTGTATGTCCACGAGTGCTGTAGCGGGATCGTGAGGTAGATTAGTTCCCATCTCCATGAGGAACTGCTGCAGTGGTTTCTATAGTGACTGTGTAGGTTTGCATTCCGCACCAGCAATGGATACGTGTTCCTCTTACGTCACCTTTGTCAGCATGAGCCGTCACTTGCGTTGCTGGTCTCAGCCATTCTGACAGGTGTAAGATGAAATCTCAAAGTGGTTTTGATTTGCATTTCCTTGATGGCTAAGGATGTTGAACATTTGCTTCTCGGCCATTTGAGTTTCCCTCTATTGAGAACTTTTTAGATATGTATCCCATTTTAAAATATGGCTACTTGTTTTCTTGATAGCTACATTTGTTTTTGAGTTCTTTATGTATTTTGGGTATTTACTCAGCTTTAGGGTGTACAGTTGGTAAAAAACCTTTTCCCATTCTGTAGGCTGCCGCTTTGTTGACTGACAGTGTCCTTTGCCTAACAGAAGCTTCTCAGTTCCGTGAGGTCCCATTTATCTATTTGTTTCTTTATTATTATCTTTTCAAGACAGGATCTCTTTGTGTAGCCTTTGCTGTCCTGGAACTTGCTTTGTAGTCCTGGCTGTCCTCAAACTTATATATCTGCCTGCCTCTGCTTCTCAGTGTTGAGATTAAAGGCATGCACCACCATGCCTGCCAAAGGTCCCAGTTATTGTTGACCTTCGTGCCTGTGCTAATGGTGGTCTGTTCAGAAGGCCTCTCCCTGTGCCAATGAGTTCAAGGCTATTCCCCATTTCCTTTGGATCAGCGTCAGTGTATCTGGTTTTACGTTGAGGTCTCTGATCCATTTGGAGTTAGGTTTTGTGCAGGATGATAAGTGTGGATCTATTTCGATTCCACATGCAGCCACCCTTTTTTGACCAACACCATTTTTGAAGATGCTGTCTTTATTCCTGTGTGTAGTTTGGGCTTCTTTATCAATACTCAGGAGTTGATAGGTGTGTAGATTTATGTCTGGGTTTTCAATTTGATTTCATAGATCGATGTGTCTGTTTTAGTGCCAATAGAATGCTGGTTTTTTTTTTTTAATCAAAGCTGTTTTTTATCTGCAGTACAACTTGGAATTAGAAATGGTCAGACCCCCCAGAAGTTTTTATTGTTCAGGATTGTTTAGCCATCCTGTTTGTGGGTTTGTGTCCTTAAGAAGCTGAAAATTGCCCTTTTAAGATCTGTGATGAATTGTGTTTGAGTTTTGATGGGAATTGTATTGAGTATGTACATTTCTTTTGGTAGGATGGCCATTTTTACTATGTTAACAATTTACTAGATTAATTCTACCGATTAGAATTGGATCCATGAGCATGGAGACCTTTCCGTCTTCTGATAGCGTCTTCAATCTCTCTCTTCAAAGACCTCAAGATTTTATCATACAAGTCATTCACTTGCTTGGTTAGAGTTACCCCGCACCCCCAAGATCTATTACTTGAGGCTGTTGTGAAAGGTGTGCTTTCCCTGATGTCTTTCTCAGTTAGCTTGCCATCTGTATACAGGAGGGTTACTGATTTTTATGAGTTGATTTTGGATCCAGCTACTTGCTGAAAGTGTTTATATCATATCATCTTCAAAGAAAGGTGTGAGACCCCCCCCCCGGAGCTGGAGTTACAGGTGGTTTTGAGCCTCCAAAAGTTGATGCTAGGAACCAAAGGCGGTCCTTTGCAAGAGCAGCAGCAGCTTCTAAACACTGGGCCATCTCCCCAAGAATTTTAGTTCTAGTCTTTAGAGTGACTGCACACTGCGATTCACCTGTGGATGTCAGAGGAGAACTTGCAGGAACCAGTTCTCTTTCCACTCTGTGGGTCCTAGGGATTAAACTCGGGGTACCATAATCAGGTTTGGTGGCAGGCCCCCTTTACCATACTGGATCATACCATGCTGGTCCTTTGCCTCTTTGACCTGGAGATTTTTTATTTTTTAAATCAGATTTCAAAGTGGGCATGAAACACATACCCCGGTGTTGCCAGTGTTTTGTTTCTTAATACTGTTTTGAGCCAACTACCTGGGGGACTTCTCTCCCATAACTGGCTCATTAGATAGTAATGTGAAGCCAGAGAACATTCCCATGTTCTATGGATTCACTAGGGACTTCTAGAACTCAGGGCCTCCAACGATTCCTGAAGATTTTCTACCATTCTGAACCATACCATCACAGTGCCCTAAGGAAGGAAATGATCTGTCTCTCCAGCCTATGGCCGAAGGGCTCCGGCCTTGCATAGACCTGCTGGATTTGATAAGTCTCCTTTTTGTTTTAATGTTTATTTAAGCACCAGATCAACTGTTGTATCAGATATCTGTTGTACTTCTGGCTATCCTGGAACTCACTCTGTAGACCAGGCTGGCCTTGATCTGTCTGTCTCTGCCTCCTGAGTGCTGGGATTAAAGATGTGTGCCACCACTGTCCAGCCAACATAAGAGTCTTAATTAAGCTGGTGTATTTGGGTTCTCTAGAGGAACAGATCTGATAAAATGAATCCACCCACACACATGGTTTATTAGAATGACTTATAGGCTATGGTCCAGCTAGTCCAACAGTGGCTGTCTCCCAAGGGAAGGTCCAAGAGTCCAGTAGCCGTTCACTTCATGAGGCTGGATGTCATGCTGGGATCTCTAAGATAGCCCTAATGCCAGTGAAAGAATGGGCTACCCAGCAAGAGAGCTTCTCCTTCCGCGTCCTTTATATAGGCTGCCAGCAGATGGCGTGGCCCAGATTAAAAGCGGGCCAGCCGCCATCAAGTATTTTAATTAAGGGAAAAAACCCCTCGCAGGTGTACCCAGCCATCTGGGTTTTAGTTAACTGCAGATGTGGTTAAGTTGACAATCAATAGCTGTCAGAGAAGGAAACACAAAGTTCAAACAAATATAGTTTATTTATCTATATTCTTTTAGTGTCTGTCACTTACACACTTTTACCCTGTATATAATTATCAGTGCAATTTTTGGCACTTGGCTTTTTAAACTTAGGAGCATTTTCAGATTTTATATTTCCTTTAACGGCTAAATAAAAAGAATCCTATGCTAGTTTCATTCATTGCCTGCCGGGTGGTGTCCTGAACAGTCTTCTGTGCGTGCGACTCTGCTTACTCAAAACCTATCGCATTCAGTCGTCTGCGCAGTGCGTCTCAAACCTGAAAAGGAAGTGCTATCAAAGGTGCTTAGGGCTACAGTTTGGGCTGCTTCTTCTTCTTCAACCAAATCCCGTGGGTTTTCTGATGCCCGGTGAGGTGTGAGCTCTGGGTGAAAGCCCTTCCGCACTTGTTGCACACATACGGGCGCTCCCCGGTGTGAGTTCTCTGATGCCTGGTGAGGTGGGAGCTCTGGCGGAAGGCTTTCCCGCAGTGCTGACAGTGGTAGGGCCTCGCCCCAGTATGAGTTCTCAGGTGCTGAGAGATGGATGAGCGGTCGTTGAAGGTTTTCCCACACTCCGTGCATTCAAACGGCCTCTCCCCGCTGTGGATCCTGTGATGCTGAGTGAGGGATGAGCTCTGCACAAAGGCTTTCCCGCAGGCCATGCACATGTACGGCCGCTCCCCTGTGTGGATCTTTTTATGGACAGAGAAGTATCTAGAATTCCGGAATAGTTTACCGCATTCACTGCACCGGCAAACTTGGCTCCCTTTGTGAATTCTTATGAAAAAGATCTGCCGAGTCGGCTGGCTGACGGCTTTCCGACAGTTGTTGCCTTTCCCGGTTTTCCCCTCTTCAGGGTCCCTCTGGTAAGTTCTCATGTGAGGACTGTATTTTATGGGAGTGCTCATTTCCCTGGCTTTCCCTCTCTCAGAGGCCTTCTGGTGAACTTTCACAAGAGAACTGTGTGTTATGGAAGTGCTAATGTCCCTGAGTCTTCTGCCTTTAGAACCCTTCTGATTCGTGGAATTGCTGTTTCCTTGGACTCTACCTCCTTCATAGGCTTCCGGGTGAATTTTTATGGGTGAAGTGCATGTCAAGGAACTGCTACTGTCTCCGGCTCTTCCTGTCGCGGACCACATCTGGCGATTTTGTACAGATGAACCCTGTGTCATGAAATGGCTGCTTTTCCCAACTTTACCCCGTTCAGGGCCTTTCTTGGGAATTTTTGTAGGCACCATGGCATTGCTACTGTGCCCGACTCTACCCTCTTCAGAGCTAGTGGCTTTCTGGGAAGTTTTTGCAGGTGCAGCGAGTTTAATGGAATCTCTGCTCTCCCCAGCTTTACGCCCCACAGAATGCTGCTGGTGGTTTTCTACAGATGAACCACGTGTCTTGGAATTGTGGCCATTTCTACCCTGCCGCCTCACAGAGCCCTCTTGGTGGTTTCTTACGACTGAACCCCGTGTCTTGGAAATGGTGTTTACCCTGGCTGTTCTCCTTCCTGTGCCCTTCTGGTTAATTTTTACATGAAAGTGCTTTCTAGAAGGCACTTCGTTGAGTGAGTCCTGGCTTGTGTGACGACTAGTTTGCTCCTGGGACTCGGGGCTGTTGGCGAGCTGCTTCGGAGGCCGCCCTTTTTCCTGTACAAGCTCCACTTGTTTTGATTTTTTGGTGTGAATTTCTTGGACCTCACCTTGTGAGATACTTTCAGAGAGCGTGGACTGGGTACCATTCCTTGAGATGTCTTTTGATTTTGGGTCGTGATTTGGTTCTACCACAGGGATGGGAGAATCCAGAGTTAACTCTTTGTTTCCTAATGTAGGCTCCCATCCTGAAAGAAATCAAAAGATATGCATAGTGCATCTAGAAGTGCTAGAACGACACCGTAACAAACAGTATTCAAAAACGAGGTGACACCCGCTCCTCAAAGATAGCCAATCAGTTGAGGGAGTGATTGGCAAGCTCCTGAGCAAAACCAGGAACAATCCGTTTGGTGACCAAGACATTGGGTAAGGACAAGGGAATTTCTCTCATTCCCCGAGCAAATCATACCCGAGGCTGCATCTCTGTACTCAGGGCTCCCTACCCATGCAGGACCACAGTTCCAGATAAAGGTCCCAGATAGAGCAAGAAACCCTCAAGGGCACAGCTGGTCCTGACGGCGGGCTGAGGGAAAGTGAGAGACTTGAGGGGGCCCTGTGGCATTTTAAAGGTGGACATGACCTTACCCACAGAGACCAAGTTGCCCAAGGTCTCCAGCATGACATCGTGATACTCAGTCCTCTGCCCCGGACCCAGTAACCGCCACTCTTCCTGACTGAAGTCCACCGCCACGTCTTGGAAAGTCACCGGCTCCTGTAATGTCAGAAGAGGTTGGTATTTGTCAGTGGGGGGCAGAAGAAAGGCCACTGGCATAATTCTACTACAGATAGGGACTCCTCTGCTTTAGGGGGTTTGCTCAGAGACAGTGGTTTTGCACCTCAAAGAGGTCCATGGGGCACTTCTCCAAGCTGGGCCCTGTAGTTGTACGCCTACTGTGGTGGCTCAGCAAGAGAGACAAGGAGGCATTCTTAGATGCACAGACCCTGCCAGACCTCAGCAGACGGAGCCACCTTCCTGGCCAGCGCCAGACTCCACAGTGGAGCCCTGAGCGGCTAAGCTCAGGTGTTTTTATTGATTCAGAACTCCTCAGGTGCAGATCATAAGCAATCAAACTCCACCCCCCCACACAGAAATCCAACACTTGCAGACAATACAGAACGCCAAGACCTAGGCTAGCCCCTCACCCAACAGTGCATAAAACATTTTATACATAACTAAACTTCCACGACAGGGCCCCAAGCTGGTAGGCAGAGTCCCCGGTTGACAGAGAGCTACAAGCACAACAAGCAAGCCGCCTCTTCTGTACCAGCCCCTGTATCAAGCCTGCACTGTAAGGACAACGCCCCACCAGAGGACCCTCTCCTCTGGAAACAGCCTTGTCCCCGAGGGTAAGACCCACAATGAAGACGAAGTTCTGGCTCCGTGGGCAGGTCCGACCCATGCGGAGCAGTAAGACTTGGATTAGTCAGTTTCTCCGTTCCCTAGCCTGAAGCCTACCCTGCACTGCCCATTACGTGAGAGCCAGCAATTCCAATCACACGCCTCAGCTAATATAAACCACTTACAGGGCAAACAGCACCGATTAATGCCATATATATACCATCGGCCTAGCGGCTGAGACGGCTAATCCTGCCAATACACAGTAGTTCGTTCTGAGACAGGCGGGAGCCTGTGCTGTTTCATTCCTAATTCCCCAATTAAGCATTTCTGAAGGCAAGGGCTCTCTCGTTCTAACCAGTGTCCGACGTGGTCCTCACAGCTTGCCTGTGGTTGCTCTGCTTCTCATGGCCCTCAGCCTCGCTCCTTTTACTCCTGCCTTGTGCCCTCTCTATACCCCCATCACAATGTTCACAATGTCAAAAGGCAGCAGGGTCGCCCTTCACGCCTGGGTCATTTCGGAACTCCGTTCAGTCCCAAGAACTCAGAAGGTTAAAGCGGCCTATCTCGTGTAAAGCCTCGGCAAGGCTCAGGGTAGAAGGGGATGTCTTAGAGGAAGCAGAGTCCAGAGGAACGATAGGTTAAAAAAAAAAAAATTCTTGCTTACTTCAGGCAGTACAACAACCGGTAAGGTAGCCACGTCCTTCTTTTTCTCGTTTGGTTGATCAGTGGCCTCGCCACAACAGGCAGGCAGAGCTGGAGGAGACACCACAAGATGGGATCAATGGGGTGGTAGCCCCCCAGGTGGGTAGAACAGCCAGGCTCTGCAACCCTTGAGCCGTGCATACCCGTGTGCCTTGACGGTCAGTGCGTCAGCCTGCATGGACCACTGGGGACCTGCATCTCCACGACTGTAACCTTTTCTCGCCTCCCGCCTCCAGCATCTGTGTCAAGCTCTACCTTCTGAGGCAAATGGCCTCAGACCTTCTCCTTAGTGGTGAAGTCTGTTTTTAGTCTATGCACCCTTAGTAGTGCTAGTGTGGCTCCACTTCCCTTCTGCTGCCCCGGCGAAGAGGAGGGTCTTCCCTTGGTCATGGGGTATGTACCCATTTTGTGCATCTGTCGCTTTTAACATCCCTGGCTAGTATCAACAGCCCTCCCAAGGACTCCTTCAGGCCCGGCCTTCCTCCTCATGTGTGGCCACATGCCCCGTGGGCTTTTACAACGCTGACTCTACTCCGGCCAGGGAGGGGACAGGTGATGTGACCCAGAATGGTCCGCCGTGCTATCACTGCACGTCGGCTGTGGTAAAAGGACTCTGGTAGACACGGGAGACCATAGACTGCTACAGATGAAGCCTTTGCTGGAACACTGAGGAAAATGAAATCCTGTGTTTGGAAGCTTGAATGGCAATGAAGCCAGGGGAAGGCAGCCACCTGAGATGCAGAACAGCGGATGAGTCAAGGCTCTTACGGAAGCTCCTGGGTCCAGATGTACCTAGACTAGAGCATCCCGGAATCCTTCTTGGAGCCAGTTTGAGGGTTTTATGAGTCACACCAAGAATCCCAACTACCACGAACAGCTGTCTCGGGGTTCTCTGTGAATGGGCAGGGTCATTAGGCTGTGGAATGTTGAGCACAGGATAAACTCAATTTGCTCTCGTAAGCTTTCCCACCTTTTTGGCGTTTGAAGGCGGGTTGTGTGTGCACACGTGTTTGGGTGTGTGCGGAGGCCAGATGAGGATGTCTGGTGTCCTTCTCCATCACCCTTAGCTGTATTCCCTTGAGTCAGGGCCTCTCACTGAACCTGTAGCCAGGCTAGAGGTCAGCACACCCCAGGGACCTTCCTATCTCCACTAAAACGGTATGGTCACAGGCAGGCATGACCACGCCTAGATTGTTTTGTGTGTGTGTACTTCTGGGAAGTTGAACTCCAGTTAACTGTCATAAACTACCCACGCCCCCTTGCCACCTCAAATTCTAGGAATTAAACCCAGAATGTGGTACACACTAGGTAAGTGACCTAGTCCTTTTCTATTTTGAGACAGCATCATGAGAAATTGCTCACGCTGGCCTTGAATTCACGTGGAGCCCAGGCAGGTCTTGAACTGACTTGGCCTCTTGAGTGTCTTGGATTATAAACCCATGTCGTCGTGTCTGGCAGAATAACTTAAGGTTCCGGACACCAAGCATCGGTCTCACTGGCTTCAAATCAAAATGTTAGCAGGGCTATGTTCTTTTTGGATACAGGGAAGAACCTACCCTTTGCCTTTTCAACTTTTACGGGTTACCTAAAATTCTTGGCTTGTGGCCTATTGCACACCTACCCTGATCCATTTCCTCACCTAGCCAGATTCTAGGTATCAGCGCCAGGAACGGCCTCCATAAACCACCAGTATCACGCCGTCCTCACCACCTAAGTACTATAACGTGTGTACCCTCCTGTCGCAGGCCATCTTTCCTGCAGGACCACAGGCTCAGTAAACTTTTGTGTCCTGCCTTACGTCCTGCCTTTATCTGCAGTCCTTTCAAAGAACTGCAAGGCTGTCTGTGTGTCAGGGATCCCAACGGAATAAAAAACAGCACTGCACCCGTGAGCCTCCAGTGAAGCCCACGGAAGGGTTCTGTTTGGGGAAACAGGGCTGGATACCACTTCTGTTTCCCATCAGCTCTGATCTGGTATCGTGTGGAAGTCATGGACACCCATGGTCTGGAGTGTGAACCCCCCCCGCCCCTTAGTCGCCCCAGCACGCCTCATTCCTTCAGAAAGCCTCCACAGAGCCAGTTCTCACTTCACCCTTCCGTGGCACTCACCGACCGCCTTAGACACGGAGGCCATGTTCTCCACCAGGGTGACTGCTTCCTGGCAGTCCTCAGGGTGCTGCGATTCCACCCACACCCGGAACTTCTCAGGAAGCGCATTCAGGAACTGCTCGAGCACCAGCAACTCCAGGATCCGCTTCTTTGAGCGTGTGCTGGGCTGCAGCCACTGGTGACACAGCTCACGAAGCCGGGACACAGCCATCTGGGGACCAGCTGACTCATCGTACTGGAAATGTCGGAACTGCCGGTGAGCGGCTTCAGTGTTGGCCAAAGGCTCGGTTGGCTGCTGAGCTGGCTTGAGGTTACCTGCGCTCAGGTCTCCACTTTCAGGATAGAGGGACTGAATCAGGGCATTCCGGGGACCAGCCGCGTCTTTGTTCAGAGTAAGGACCTCAACGACCTTGATCTCCGTCAGGGGATTCTCAGCAGGATGGGAATTTATTTCAGGGTGCAGAGAAGGCTCAGGACATTCTATAAGGCAAAACCAGGGCAAAAGCGAGGCAGTGTGGCACAGTCCTGTAACCGCTGTACTTGGGTGGCGGGGGCAGTAGGGGAATCACTGCAAGTAAGAGTCTAGCTATGTCTACATATTGAGTTCGAGGCCACCAGTGCCACAGACAAAGACTCATCTAAAAAACAAACAAACAACAGGGCTAGGAATGTAGCTCAGCTGGTGGAAAATTAAGTAGCATTCGGGGAGACCCGGGTTCAATCCCCAGCAATGCGTAATGCCAGGCACGGTGACGCTACAAGCCTGTAGCCTCAGCACACAGGAGATAGAGGCAGGAGTATCGGAAGTTCAAGATCAAGGCTGGCTACATAAAAAAGGTCCAAGCCAGCCTGGGATACGTGAGATCAAGTTTCATACACGTTTTAAGGAACACAAACATTGTTTTATTGAGTACAGAAGGAGCTGGCTTATTCTTATATACAAAGTATTATCATTAAGCTATGTGCATTGTAGAGTATTTATATAGATTTTTCCCTCTCCCATATAGATTTTTCACTTATATTTTGATTTGTACACCGTCAGTTGTATTTTTTGCCTAAAAAAGAAACAAAGTTCAAGCTGTGGTTTTTTCCTTCTCCTTTCTGATTTTTCTTTCTTTGCCCAGGCCCTAACCACTGAGCTGTATCAACCAGGATCCACATTCTATTGTGAGACAGGGCAGCCAACCCAGGCTGGCCTTGAACTCCGTGTAAGAGAGGAAGACTTTAAGGTTCTGATGGGCCTCTTACCTCTCGAGCACAAGGATTAGAGGAATCCACAACCATGCCTGGTTTATGTGGTGCTGGGGATTCAACCCAAGGCCTTGTCTGCTCTGGCCAAACACTTTGCCAACCGTACCCCCCACCCCTCTTTTGTTTTTTATTTGAGAACAGGTGCTTACTAAATTGCCCAGCCTGCCCTTGAACCTGTGATTCTGCCTCAGCTTCTCAAGTAGCTGGGATTATAGGCCTACATCACCAAGTCTAGCTCTTTGTTTATTGCTTAAAACACACACACACACACACACACACACACACACACACACACACACTTTTTCAGAGGAAATGTCCCCGCCCCCCATCACCCCAAAAACATTTGCTTCAAAGCTTTGTTAATTGGTTTTAGCAATGTATTCCAGACTTTTTGGTTACTCTAGATTCTAAGCGCAGATGCTAGAGAATGATTTCCACTTAAGAGGACCATGACATATGTATTTGAGACAGACAGATGGTGTACGAAGGTCCCAGAGAATACATGAAAGACGAGGGAAAACATGCCCTTGAACAAAAGTCAACAAACCGTGGAAACACACTGCTGGATCAGGCTCTAGCCAAAAGACATGGTTACCCTAGACTCTGAACTCTCAGAACGAACCCGGAAGGCTCTGAGCCCTCAGAGCTGTCTGTAGCACTGTCTGCCTCAAGATTTCCCTTTACTCCGTCAAAGCATGGCCTCACAGTGAAATTCCCTTTGAAGATATGCCCTCGTTTCTTATGATTTCTTCAGTTATTCACCTTGTAGTAGCTTACTAAGCTCTGAGCAACCCAGTCACATTGCTAACAAACTGCAATACAGAGAATTATAGTAATCATGATTGCTCTCATTCATCATTTAATAGTTAAGTCAGATACCAGAATTAGAGAACTTAGGAATTGTTTAGTGTCGCTTTACTGCAGTTATAAATTTGTTATTCAAACTTTATTCAGGGTTTGCTTTTTGATGACCTCTGACATTTCATTTTTCTTATTCACTGTAATCCTTTCTGTCAAATATTTCCTTTCATTCTCAGACAATGTAGAAGTTAAGGAGAATGAGTCCTCTACGTGATACACCCAAAGGGTCTTTGCCCATATGAGTTCTCTGATACAGAACTCAATGAGGACTCCTACTGAAGTTTCTCACGTTGCCAGGCTCACGGGCATCCCTGCCGCTGAGCTCGTTAACGCTCAGTGTTAGCGATTACATTCTTAAGACTACCCCCAGCACAACGCCGACGCCAAATGAGAGAGCTACACGAGGAACTGTTTCTGCATCACGCACATTCTCATGGCTTCAGAGTTCTCAGCTCTTATTTTATAAGAAATTTTCCAAACACAAATATTGTAATTTTTTGGGGGGGGAGGGGTCTAGTTCTGTCAAGGTAAGACTAACTTAGGTCAGAAGCCATTTGTGCTCTGATCATATTCCTGAGAGTTTTTCCCTTTAGAGTGAGTTCTCAGATACTAAAAATGCCACACACACAAAAAAAAAATTCCCATCCATGTATTTACAGATTAATATCCTGTTTGAGGAAGTCCAAGCTGAACTGAAATTGGGCGTTTTCACACTAAACACATCGACTGCATTGTTTTTTGATGACTCTCTCACACACGCACACACACATGTACACAGTATACAAAGATCGCAGAGTATAAATACCTGAGAAACGAGAGCAAATGTGTTCTTGAACAAAAAACAGCTAGCCTTACTAACACACACTACTGGACTTAGGCCGTAGCTAAAATACCTCGATTCTGGACTCACACATCTACAAGGCTCTGAGCCTTCAGATGTCTATTTATGTGAAGTTCCTTCATTTCCCACATACATTTATTCTAAAATTTCATACAATAATTATTTCCTCCATCCCCCACATATATTGGTTCTGAAGTGTGGAAATCTTCTCAGGTTGTACAAAGAATTAAATCCAGAAGTATCTGCCTTTTTTCCTCAAACAAAATAGAAAACACTCCTTTTAATGTAAATTCAAGTATTTCTAAATGTGTTTATTGTTTGAAAGTGTCACCGCAGTCGTATTTATAGGGTCCACGTCCTACTTCATTTCCTAAGCTGACACTATGAAGTTTGTGGCTGAAGAAATGGTTCAGCTGTTAACAGCACAGTCTGCTTTTCCAGAGGACCTGGGTTCCATTCCCAGCACACATACCATGGCTCACAACCTCTGTAACTGCAGTCCCAGGGAATCCTCTGGCCTCTTCTGGCCTCTGTGGGAACTGCATGCGCATAGTGCACAGATATACACACTGGCAAACAAAATACACATTCAACACATAAAAGGGAAAAAAAAAATCCAGGTAGGGGTGGTGCACGCCTTTAATCCCAGCACTCGGGAGGCAGAGGCAGGCGGATCTCTGTGAGTTCAAGGCCAGCCTGGTCTACAGAGTGAGTTCCAGGACAGCCAGGGTTACAACAGAGAAACCCTGTGTGTGTGGGGGGGAGGGGAATTAAGCATTTTTTGGAGACTCTCCTACGATAAGGACATTCAATCACTACTCAGTGTCTTTCTTTCTCCTTCGTTTATCTCTTAACAGGGTCTCACTATGGTATGGTGGTGCGTTGCTCTTTTATGCACTGCTTTTCTAATGACCGAGTCTAGATAACGTTCAAGGGTCCCACGTGAGGGCCATTCACGTGGCTGTACTTTCTGAATGGCCACAGCATGACAACTGAATATATGTGCACAGCCTCATTAATTTTTCCATGTTGTTGTCACAGGATCTTATCCGATTCCAAGCTTTCTTGGGGATGAATGACATTTGTCTTAGAATGTGTCCATCTTCTTGTATAACAACAGCCAGATTCCATGCCGTCATTCCAGCTATGGTGGAGAGCTGGAGAGGCGTGCAAGCTGAGCTGTGTAAAGGATCCCAGCATTGTGCAGATCCCAGTTCTGTGCGTTAATAAGGGGTGCAGCACACCACTGTTGAGAGGCTAGCGGAGATTAGTAGCAATATGTGACATTCGAAAATCCCACGTGTTTATTTGTTATCTGAAGCTCTTGAAGTTCAAATCAGTGCATTTGATTAGCTCTGCAAACCTCCTTAGATGTTTCTATGGTCCCTTTTCATTTATAATTTATTGATAGGACACGTCAAGACATAACCCAGGTTGAAAAGAACTATAAAGTAGTTCTTTATATGATCAGTGTAAAGTTTTACTTAACATTATGTCATTATGGAGAGAGAAAACAGAAAACCAAGGTTCCACTCCTTAAAATAGTCCATGCCTTTAACACCTTTAAAACAAGCTGAATTCCAAAATTCAGGCTAGATGCTTTGTAACGCATGGCTTGGGACGTAGCCCAGTGGAAGAGTGCTTCCTTAGCATAAACAAGGCCCTGGGATCAGCCCAGCACCACAAAAGGAATGCATACAGTAAACATACAACGGCCACAGGAATTCCCTTCAGGGCCTCCTTCGCCCTTAAAAAATTCTCAGCAGCTTTTTTGTCCAGTTCAGCTAATTACTTACCAATGAGACCCGCAGGTCTACCCTTGAGTCAAACACACTGTTTAATTCTCCCCAAATCTAATACAACTCTCTTGAGGCAGGAATTATCATTTCTCCCCTGGATACCACAAAAGCCTCCTTCCTTCCTCTGAGTCCTGCCACAGCTTTTTATCACAAACCAACCAGAGCCAGCTGTAAAAAGCCATGTCACGCATCCCTCCACAACAAAAGTCAAACTCCCCTCGCAGCTCATGTGGCAGGGTGTCTTCTGCCAACTCAACCTGCATGCTTTTTGTAATCTGGTTACTTACTCTTAGTCCCAAAACAGGGTCTTGAGAAAGGGTGTGCTAAGCCTTTGACTCCAGTTCCTAGTGCTGTGGCTGAAAGTCATCATGAAGGTCATCACCGGGTGAAGACCTGATAGATCTTAGTAGCGCCAGAGGCAGAGGTGTCAGAGGTTTCGATGCTCCAGAGCATAAAAACCAGAGGAGTGCCCAGGAGCACGTGGTGGGCTTTCTATCCAACAGTATACAGATAGAAACATCATTTATGCCCGTCCACACAAAAACATAACCTTACTGCAAGGCATTTCTTGTATCTACCACGTTAACTGCTTTAACTGTTCAAGGAGGAAACCACTAGGATCACCGTGGAAGATTCTGCCATGGAAATAGGACGTACTGGTGATTTTCGTTCATTAGAAAGTGCTAGATGAATGAGTAATTTCTTCATTCCGATGAATGCTGGATGTGAACAATCCAGCATCATGTTCACCAAAACCGGGAAATGTTCCTGTTAAGTCAGGCCAGATACACACTCTGTACTTTCAGACTCGTGGTGTCTTGGATACAACTATGCAGTGTGTTCCAAAGCAAAGAACAAATTTACACAGGGCTGAGGGGATGGAGCGGTTGTGGTGGATTGTAGCGGACTGAAGGAGACTGATACCTACAGGCTCACGTGTTTGAATACCTGGTCCCCAGGAAGGATTATACGTTATGGCCTTATTGGAGGAGGTGTGTTACTAGGGGTGTTTCAAAAGCCCACGCCAGACCCAGTTAGGGCGCTTTCTCCCTGCTTCCTGCTGTGGATCAGATGTAAGCTCTCAACTGTTGTTATGGCACCATGCCTGCCTGCCTGCTGGCACCCTACCCACCATGAAAGTTATGGACTCACCCTCTGAAAGCTTAAGCAAGCCCCCGACTAGCCAGTTTCTCTTTTAAGTTGCCTTGGTCTTGGTGTCTCTTAATTTCATTGATAGAGGGGATTTCAGGACAGCTTAAGATTAACGGTGTCGTGTGGTTATTAGTGATTACGTTTTGGGGATGTACAGTGAAAAAGAGAAAGGGGAAAAAAGAAACACAAAATGTACAGTTTGAAGAGAAAAAAGGCACTAAGAAATATAACGTTGGAGCTTTAGTTTGTGCCGAATGAGATAAGGGAGAAAGGAAGAGACCCAGCCGGTCCTGCATCGTAAAAGGAAAAGCCCCAAGCGGTTTCCCTCACCTGAAAAAGCAATCACAAAGGAAGGTTTATGCAACCCCAGGTCTCAGCTCAAGCAGGCAGCAGAACTCGGCAGCTTTTGGCTTTAGCGTCAAGAAGGATAAAGAGTAAAGGGATTCTGGAATCATCTTCTGAGGTTGAGGAAAGCAGCTGAGGCCAGGTGTACAGCAGGGAGTCTGGGTACGGAGGCCTGGAGAGGCCACTCCACGAAGCTGTGAAGGCGAAGCCTGGATGGCACTGGCGGGATACCTGCCGAGGGGAGCTGCGTATAGGAGTAGAACTGGCCGTGGAGAAGTGGGTGTTACAGTAAGCGGTGCTGATGTGATGGGAGAGCTGAAGAGCCATCTAAGCCCTTTGATGACAGACGTGGACTCACAGGCTTTGGAGTTGTCCCTGCTTGTCTCTGATCTTGCTTTGGTGCAGTGTTTCCTCACTATGCCCCCGTCCCCATTTTGGAATGGTGATATATATCCTGGGCCACTGTATGCTGTTAGTGTGGGACTTGCTTTATGAGTTCAAAGGGGGCCACAGCTAAGAGGCTGCCTCGGGTCTTGGAAGAGACTTTGAACTTGTGAACAGTGTGGGACGGAATGCATTTTGTATTAGGGTTCTGCCATGGGCCTATGGGGGCCAGGAAGCGGACTGTGCTGATGTGGATGAAGATAGTCCTTCTACGTTAATATATTTGAGCGTTTGATTTCCAGTCCAATCAAATTTAATATGCCTTCTTTTTCTCTTGTGTTTGTTTTTCAAGACAGGGTTTCTCTGTTGTAACCCTGGCTGTCCTGGAACTCACTCTGTAGACCAGGCTGGCCTCGAACTCACAGAGATCCGCCTGCCTCTGCCTCACAAGTGCTGGGATTAAAGGCGTGAGCCACCACTGCCCAGCTAATAATACATACTAATGAGATTTTTTTTCTCAAGTAATCCAGACAAGCTGGGTGTTTATCTGGAGGACTAGATGGTAAAAGACATACAAGACTTTTTTTTTTTAAATTACAAGGGGAATGGAAATTTATTGAAGCTCATTAATGTACAATAAAATGCATAGCATTATGGCATAGACCCAGAGAGGGAAAAAAAAGATCAAAGCACAAGAACATAGAAGAGGCAGGCTCTCGTACTGTGTCGCTAGGAAGTTAGCACATGGAAAGACGGGGCTTTCAACAGCTAGGAGGAGGAGGAGTCAGAATATGGAGCTGAAAGAACTTATGTCACCATATAAACGTGAAACCAGATAAACAGAACAACAAAAAAAGAAAGTTAAAAAATGTTCAGAATCGCAAGCATTCAGACGATACGCCTATGGGCTTAAAACAAACAAACAAACTTGGAAAAGAAGTAAAAATAGGAGCCAGTGTGGTAGCATTTGTAATCCCAGAGCTTCCAAGGTAGAAGGAGGATGGTCAGGAGTTCACATCCTCAGTTATACAGTAGGCTGGAGACTAGCCTGGGCTACATGAAACCTTACCTCAAAAGGAAACAAAAAACCAAAACCACCACCTCCAACACAAACACCGCTACCCCAACACACAAACCCCAAATACCGTAACCCCTGCCCCAAATAAAGACCGAGGCTGGGGAGGTTTGTTCAACGGTAGTGTGTCTGCCCTGCGTATCACGTGAGAGGCCCCGGTAATTGCCAGTACCGTAAAAATTAACTGCAGCCTGGAAAATAACTTATACGTATTACAACATGCTGCCTGGGTTCTCCTGTGCTCCACGGATTAGAAGACATTAGTTTCAGAATAACCGGTAGGCCCATCCCCTCCGGGAAAGCCCACAAGCCTGTCTCTCACCTGGAAAGGTCTCCTGAAGAGTTTCTCTCTCCACTGACCAGGAGTCTTCTACGTCTTCTAACTGAGATATCATATCTGGCTTGGAAAAGTGATGTTCTGTTCGAGGGAAAAGAGACAGGGCTTGGGGAGTCTGCCTAGAGAAAACGCTGTCTTGCTGCAACATTCTGCCCTTTCCTTCCCCCACGCCGTGACAAGGACATATCCACCCTTGTGTTGGACTTCTTGGGTTTCCCTGACAGCAGAGGTACCGTAAAAGGGGAGATCGTTCAACTGGGGAACGTTATGGGAAGAGCTTTTGCTTCCTTCCTAAATGTGACAGCTCAGAAAGAACGGTTCAGGATCATCTACTTTTCCTGTTTCTGCTTAAACATGTACACAACGTTTGAAGCCACAGCCAGGCAACAACTGGGGAGGAGAGCAAACTTCCTGAGAGCCACGAAGAAATCTCAGTCTTTGATGCTATGCCTGAGCTCCCGGACACTGACATCTCATGTTGAAAGTGCCATAAAGATTCCGGGCAACTGTCACTGCAGCTACGAACATCCCCTATAGGCTCTGCTCAGTATCCGGTATGTATCCAGTATGTATATACATTCCAGTATCCAGGAGGTATTGCTGGACGAAACTTCTGACGTCATACTGAGAAACTGCCTCTTCCTCGCTACCAAGCTCTCTGCTACATTAATACCTCCCACTCCGGTCCCTCCAGCCTAAGCCCAGGCACACACACTTGAGAGGCACATCTGGAGTTACAAAACAAAACAAAACAAAAAACAACAAAAAAAAAACCGGGGGGGGGGGGAGAAAGAGGTAGAAGAGTGGCTTTGAACTTCCAATCCTCTTCCTCCTCCATCTCTGGAGCCCTGGAATTTCACAGGCACCACCACCCGAGGGCCAAACAGATCTTTATTACAGCAGAGGCTGCCTTACCCACTGAAAGCATGTTATTGTAGTTCTCCAGCATGGTGTTCCTGTACAGGCACTTCTGTTGGCCATCCAGCAGTGCCCATTCTCCCTCGGTAAACGTCAGTGCCACATCTTCAAACTTCACCAGTTCCTAAAACCCACAGCATGGTGTTCAAACTAAGGGACTTCCTCTTCCCACAGTGACAGAGAAATGGGGGTGGGGAAGAGGCCTGACCAGGAATGACCCTGTGACAGTCCGCTTGTCTCATCTCAAGCTCCTCTGAACCCTGGAGCAAACAGTCTGACGGTAACCAGGAGGGCAAGTTAGGCAAGCCCGTTCATTTCTCAATAACCGGGGACACACTATTGGTTTGCATCTACACCTCCTTCCTTGTTACCGAATTTGTCACCTCTTCAAAGTAGCTGCTGAGAAATAAACACCAGCCTCCTAATTTTCTTACACTTGTCAGTTTCTTCCCCGTACTCCCAGCTTAAGAAAAAAAAAAAAGTTGAGATGGTTCAGTGGGTAAAGGCGCTTGCTACCAAGCCTGAGTTAGATTTCCAGGACCCACATGTTGGAAAGAGAGAAGCGATTCGGAAAGTGGTCCTATCCTCTTCACGGAGGTAGTGTGGCACACACGTGCATACCCACACACAAAATACATGATATATAGATAGAGAGATATATTGAAAAGACTCAATCTGGCCTGAGGAATCACCAGTTCAGAAATCAGTTTGCTTTTCCATTCTAATCACCTTCTAGGACAACGAGGCAGTCCTTCTCTCTTCCAGGAACCCTAGGGTTATTGAGAACAGATGTCTCAGCACCCCGGTACCCCCCCATCCCCGGGCCGCAGACTCAAAAAAACAAAAACGAAAGAAGCTTCTACTCACGTGGGGCCAGGCTGTCGGAAGCGTGGAAGCCATTGCTTTCCTCTATGTTCTCTTGCAGGAGCGGTCAGGGTGCTGAGAAAACGGAAAGGGGAAGCGAGTGGGAGACGCCCTAAGGGATGGACCTCAGTGCTCCAGCACCTCTGCCCATAACCGGTCCCTCCGCGGGCCACGGCCAGTCCACCCCACATCGGAAAACGCCCATCGAATCCTCTCTCCCCGACTCCCACACGCCTGCAAGACCAGAGTCCCCTCTAACCGAGGGGACAGCTCCTCCGATGTCCTCCAATCCAGAACGCGGTCGGGTTTCTTATAACCGTATCCCACACGCAGAGCGCGACGTTTCTCCCGCCCCACCCCACCCCGCCCGAGGATCCCACGACTACAAGGCTCCTCCCGGGTCCGCAGGAGCGGAACCGCAAGCTGGGCTCCAGAAGGCTGTAAAGCAAGAAAAGATGGGCGTTGTCCCCGACGGGCTCTCACGATGCACACCGAGTGCCCGCGAAAAGACACAATGGCCGCTAGCCCGTCGGTCCGCTCCGAACTGCGTCAGCTAACCTGTCCGGACTACAACTCCCAGACGCCTCCGCGGGCGTCGAGCGGCAGCAGTCCAAAGGACGGCGACCGTCCCGTTAGCTTAGGCGAAGCTGACGTCCGTAGTAGAAGTGCCGTCGTCGTCGTCGTCGGCTTAAGAATGAAAAAGAAGCCCCCTGAAGGTGGACACTTAAGCCGCGGAGCGGAAACAGAGGTTGGGAGAGAGTCGAACCCGCTAACGGGAGCGAACGTGCGGGTAGGAACCGGAAGTTGGGGACGGGCGAGCGCTGGGCAGGAAGTGCAGGACTGTTCAGGCAGCTGAGGGTTGCTAAGGCTGTGGCAAGGGCCGGAAGTACCGGACTGTCAGAACAGGGGAGGGATCCGGGTGTGGGGGGGCTGGGGAGGGCTGGGGGGTGCTGTGGGGCGGATAGGGGAGAAGGGTGCAGTCTTGCCGGAAGTTCACCCATAAACGGAGAGGAAGAAAGGAGCAGGCTACAGAAGCAAAGTCAAACAGGCGTCGGAATGTAAAAGCTGCCGCAGCGTCCGCGGGAAGACAGGCGTTCACGCCCAAGATCTGTGGGATGGGCGTGGTCTCTGGTTTTAAGGTGGAGCGTGTGGGGACATGGTGGACTTGAAGTATACGGTGGGCTCCTCTACATGTCCACCCTAGTTTTCCCCAGCCAAGGAAGGGACATGGAGAATCAGAGGTGTGTGCAGAGACCTAAAATCTTCCCCGATCCCAGGAGGCTAAACATACACGTTTACGCGAAGATCTGCAGAGATAGATGCGCCCTACACATAGCTGTGGGAGGAGGTGGTTCCTGGTAAAGCCGGTGACCCATGATTATTATTAGATTATTATTATTGTTCCTAATGGTGGCCTGGATCGTATCCAGGAAGGGGGCGGGGACCCGAAGTCTGCTCCTGACCATGACCTGGTATGTCCTGAACGTCCTTGAGAGCCTAGAACGACAAAGAAGTCCCTTGTGTTCGTTCAACTGCTATCTAGTATTCTGTCGCTAGGGTCTCTTTGTGTTCTGTTCTGACTGAGGTCTTTCTGTGGGTCTAGGCATTTTTGATGTTCTCTTCATGCCCAGAGCATACTGACCTATCATCCTTTACCCAGGGTTTGTGTACCTCAGGTTTCTAAATAGGGTCTCCCCAACACTGCGTCTGTCTGTCTGTGGTTATGCTGCTTTTTTCTTTTGGCCAAAGTAGACTACGTATTGTTCTTAATTTTTACTGCAGTTGATTTTTGTGTATTAGTATCGACTCGGAGATCATGCTACTTTTATTCTGATAGTATTTCCTCGGAATTTTTCATTCATTCATTCATCCATCCATCCATTCTGGTCTCATTTATCCCAGACTGTCCTTGAACTTGGTAGCTGAGGATAACCTTGAATTTCTAATCCTCTCTTTACGTGGTGCTGCGATCGGAACTCAGAGCCACATGCATGCTAGGCAAACTGTTGACTGAGCTAAATCCCTAGCCCTCCTTGGAATTTCTTTGCTATTAGATGGACCACCCTCATTGAATAAGTAATCTGGTCTCTTTTTAATATATATTTCAAATTAAATAACCCTGGCAGTCTGTTTAGCAGACTGCCGAGTGACAGAACTGTGTAAAATAGCCCTTGGCTGACAGTTTCATTTCAGATGTCAGTGTGCATTCAGGTGGCTCTCCCTGCGGCTCAATAGAGAGCTTTGTTATTTCAAGGAGGCAAGTTCTCTGGGAAGTTCTTTTGTTTCTGGATTTGGAAGATGACTTTCAGCTAAAAGTTGGTTCTAATTGTTAAAAATTAATTCTTGTTTGATTTTGTGTGTGTGTGTGTGTGTGTGTGTGTGCGCGCGCGCGCGCGCGCTACAGTGTTGCATGCGTGGTCAGAGGACAGCTTTCAGGAATTGGTTCTGTCCTCCGCTGTGTGGGTTTCTGGGACAGACCTTAGGCAATCAGTCTTAGTAGCAGGTGCTTGTACTCAAAGAGCTTTCTCACTGACTTGGAAATTGATTTTTTTTTAAAGTTCACATTTATTATACGTGTGTGTATTTCTACACTACAGCAAGTCAGAAAATAACTTGAAGGGCTGGTTCTCTTTTTCCACCCGTGGGTTCTGGGGACTGTGCTCAGATTTGTGGAATGGTCAGGGCTATTTGGCTTCTCAAGGTTACGGTGTGCTCCTAGTGGCAGACTGGATCATATCCAGGAGTTCGTGGATGAAACTTGACTTTCTGTTTTCTGGAGTTTTATAATTGTTACTTATGTATTATACACACGTGAATGGTTGCGCACACCCAAAATGAAAGGAGATACTATCAATTTTGACTTAAAAAATTTCAAATGTTCTTGTTTTTGTAAAAGAATGAAACAGACTAAAGTGCTGTCTGTCTGTCTGACTCTCTCTCTCTTTTTTGAGACGGAGTCTTTCTATGTAGCCTTGGTTGTCCTGGAACTGGAATCAATCAATCTATCTATTTAAATTTATTTATTTATTTGAGATAGGGTCTCAGTATGTAGTCCTGACTGTCCTGGAACTCACTGTGTTTATCAGACTTGCTTCAAGCTCACAGTGAGATCTGCTTGCCTCTGAGTGCTGGAGATTACAGGTGTGTGCCGCCATGCCCAGCACAGTGAGAAAAGTTCAACCAGTGATATAGACACGGACCAGGCCTATTCAGAACCAAAGATTCATAAATTAACATTCATATATGTGTGCACACAAAACCGTGCAATAACGTTCACAATATTGGGGTTAAGGGTCCTTTCACAGTAGAATCATAGACATAAAACGCGGTGTTAATTTCTTGAAACATGCGGAAGACCCCTTGACCTACTTGAGGATAAGTTTAGACATGTGTAACTTACATAAATGACAACACTTCTGTTCTCGAATGAGAAGCCAGTGTGTAAGTGTCACTTCTTCCCAGTAATTCAATAAAATATCAAATATTAATACCATGTGGCTTTGGAGAGGGTTGGCACCTTGGGCTTTGTCTTGTCCTTTCCCCTAAAAATGTGAGAGAAGGAATATATTCCTTTCCTACACAGGAGTGATTTGGATTGGCTTCAAACTCAAGGAGAAATGTCCACAGAAATTACTTGTTCAAAATGTTCATTTCTGGATGTGATGAACCATCTTGACAGCCCCAACAAGGACTCATTTGATGGCTGTATTAGTCAGGGTTCTCTAGGGAAACAGAACTGATAGGATGATGAATGAATGAACAAATGTCTATCTATCCATCCATCTATAAAGGGGCTTTATTTGAATGGCTTACAGGCTGTGGTCCAGCTAGTCCAACAGTGGCTATCTACCAAGTGAAGGTCCAAGAATCCAGTAGTTGTTCAGTCCACAAGGCTGGGTCTCTCAGCTGGTCTTCCTTACACATCAGAATCCTGAAGTAGGCTCTAATGCCAGTGAAGCAGTGGACTTGCCAGAGAGAGCTAAAGCAAGCAGGCAAAGAGTGAGACCTTGCTTCTTCCATGTCCTTTGTATAGACTTCCAGCAGAAGGTGTGACCCATTGGAAGTACAAACAAAAAGTGGGTCTTCTCACTTCAAATGATTTGATTTAAAAAAAAAAATCCCTCATGTGTATTCAGCCACTTGGAATTTAGTTAGTTCCAGTGTAGTCAAGTTGACCACCCCCCCCCCCCAAATAATTCAGGTCAATCTCTCTGTTTCAAGATACTTAACACAGTTCCATCTGTAAACCCCCATTTGCTAATGTGCATACAATGCTTATCTGTGGATAAGATAGTTTTCAGAAGAAAAACAGAACATCATCCTGACTCCCATAGGAAAGGTACCCACTGTACACATGCTTGGATCCCCCTGGCCACAGGCGAACCTCCCCTTACTAGCTTCGAGAAGTTGGAAAAGAGAATGGCCAGCATTCTGACATCTGATGGGGGAACCAGGGTTCTGTTATATCAAACAAGGGTAAAACAGCCACAGTCAATACAGAGGTCAGCGTTAGTGAAACTCATATGTTCCAGGTGGATCCTTTCAAGTTGAGTTTTCAGATCAGAGCTGAGGGCACTTCATGGTGTAAGTGTCTGGATTTACCGATAGCACAGATCTGGAACTGAGTGAAGTCTCAGCGTCCAGGGAGCAGTCAGGAGATGGGAAAGCTTATTGGGAGTTCTCATAAGGAAAGATGGATTTCCACTGTAGGTAAGGGAGAAAGGGTGCGTATTTCCTTCAGTTATAAGGAAGGCGGCATTTCAAAGGATTCTTACTGAGTGAGAGAAATATCTTTAGGGCTCATGTGTGAGACCACCTCACTCATTCCTCTTCCAGGTACCCTATTAGGAAGCTATGGATGAAGATGCCTGGCAGTCCAGCAGCAGGGGCTAGTCCTCAGTGTGTCCATATGAGTCCATTCTGTTTCCGTTGTCACTGTGATTCATCAACAGGCATATAAGTTCCTGTTTGGTTAAATGAATCAGTATAATTTTGATTAAAGATTTGGAAAACATATTAGGTTGGAAAACGGTCTCTGAAAATGTCAGGCCCTATATTAGCCAGTGTTCTATTGCTGTGAAGAGACACTATGACCATGGTACCTTTTTTTTTTTTTTTTTTCCCAAGACGGGGTTTTTCTGTCCTGGCTGTTCCGGAATTTGCTCTGTAGACCAGGCTGACCTAGAACTAAGATACCTGCCTGCTTTTGCCTCCTGAGTACTAGGATTAAAAAGGCCTTTGTCACCACCACCCAGCGTGGCCATGGCAACTCCTATAAAAAGAAAGTATTTAATTGGGGCTTGCTTGCAGTTTCAAAGGTTTACTCCATTACCCTCAGAGCGGGGAGCATGGTGGGCAAGCTGGCAGACATGGTAGCTGAGAGTTCTACATCTGGATTCAAAGGCAGCAGGAAGAGACAGAGCCACTGGGTCTGGTTTGGGCTTCTGAAACCCCAAAGCCCAACTCTCAGAGACACACTTCCTCCAACAAGGCCACACCTACTCCAACGAGGCCACACCTCTTAATCTCTCTCAGTGTAATGCCGACCTTCCCCCACCCCATGACCAAGCATTCAAATATTTGAACCCCTGGGGTCATTCCTATTCAAGCCTCCACAGGCCCTAATCCCTGGAACCTGTAACTATTATCCTCATGAAGGACCAGTGACTTTGCATATGTATTAAATGGACATTATCCTGGATTACCCATGCAGCCATGTGCTTTTATAAGAGGCAAGTAGAGAGATTTGAATACACGCATACACAGAGAAGGTGCTGTTACCACAGAGGCAAAGGTTGGAGTTATGCACCCTTAAACAAAGGAGTGAGAGCAAACCCCAGAAGCTGGAAGAGGTCTGGAATTAATTCTCTCCGAAAGCCCTGCCAACTCCCTGATTTCAATTAGTGATAACTGATTTTATACTCATGGCTTCCAGAACACAAGAACAAATTTTTGTTTTTAAGATACCAAATTTGTAGTAATGGAGTTAAAACAGCCATAGGAATGCAAAAGAAGTACATTCTTTGTTGACAGCTATAATGCACTAGGTGTGCATGTAATACACATACATGCAGGCAAAACACCCATACCCATTAAAAATGTTTTAAAAAAATGATACATACACACATAGATACACATGTACGTGTGACATATGTGAGATATGTTATATCTAGTGACAGGCATAAAGTCCTCATCGTTACAGCTCAGTGAGATTGTTTTATTGAGACCATGTTTCCTGTAGCCTAGGTTGACTTGAGATTACTATGTCACTCAGATGAGCCTGAACTCCTGATCCTCCTGACCTCCCCTGCGCTGAGATTAGAAGCCTCTGCCACAATATGTCATGGCATCCTCCAAAGCTCCAGTGGATTCTCTAAAGATATTTTTACTCAAATGTGTATGCGTGTGTGCCTGTATGTACATCATGTGCATATGGATGCCCACGGAGGCCAGAGGAAGTTGTTGGGTCCCCTGGAACTAGACTTCCAGGGAGCTGTGAACCGCCAAGCACGGGCTGCTGGAACTGAACCCAGGTCGTCTTGAAGAGCAGCAAGTGCTGTCACCTGCTGGGTCAGCCTTCTGGCCCCACCCCCATTCGATGGATTTAATATATTGACATACATATGTGTTCATCACTTGGAGGTCACAACTGTACAGCTTCAAAACCCTGTACACTTCCTGGACAGTATAGAGGCAACAACTATCTTGATCATCGCCCATTAAATGCTTTTCTTTTTGAGACAGGGTTTCTCTGTTGTAGCCCTGACTATCTCAGAACTCACACTGTAGTCCAGGCTGGCTTCGAACTCACAGAGATCTACCTGCCTCTGCCTCCCGAGTGCTGGGATTAAAGGCATACGCCACCACCACCCAGCTAGTTTTTCCTTTTCTTGCATCTGTCTTTTTCACTCAATGTTTGTAAAGCTCATGCCGGTTACTGTTATCTGTTGATTACTAACTGCTGAATATTCCACTGTGCAGATGAACCACATTTTATTACTAAGGGACTGCTGGAGTTGCATTTTTTCCCCACCTTGGAACTAAAATGTCTCTGAACAATACCCTTTTTACGTGTCTTTTGGGACATTGCTCACATATCATTGTCCATTATTACTATTCTGTCCTTTTGGGGAATTTCTCCCTGGAAGAGGATAGTTTTTGAATTTTTTTGCCAGTTTGAAAATGTTTACTCTCCTCTCATGTATGAACGCTATCTTTGTTGACCACAATATTTTAAAACTAGCATCCTTTTGTTACCGGAATCTGTTCTTGTTCTCCAGTACTTAGGATTTCTGAATGAAATCAATGCTGCATCTACTCTCCATTTTCCTGCGAGGGCTTTTGGTTGAGCTTATCATTATCCTTGGCATCTGCACACTACTAGGCAATGACACGCCTTTAATTCTGCCTAGATATTGGCTCTGCCCGTAGAACAACAGTTGCACACCTAAGTAAATCGTGTAATACCATTGACGACACATTTTTAAGTTATAATCTGTCTGATTTGCTTACGGTGAAAATGTATAGAATATTTTGGGGAAACTGATGGTATAACCTTCAGTCATTTTCAAACATTTTAAAATCACATATCCGTTGATCCTGATGAACATGGTAAGCAATGCATGATCTCTGTACGGATCTCCAAGGTTGGTAGTTTCCTGATTGTCTGTGATGAAGAAAGATACGTTGTTGATAGCATCTGCAATAGCATTTGCATGTAAATTGGTTATCACTGCAGTTGTTTTTTGTCTTTTCAGACGTTGTTCATCAGATCAGACCCTGAGTCCCATTCAGTGGACGGTCTTCATGCATTCAGGCAATGCATTTGTTTATGACCTCAGAACCACTTCAGCTTCTCCCCACCTTTATGTTTTATCTCCAGTGGCCAATAGAATGGAATTTCAGCTCTACTTCCATGTTGGTTATGTCTGATGAGCTTCTCTAACATATTTGAATTTCCCAGTTTAAATTAAAAGCCATGTCTTCAATCCCAGTGCTCAGGAGGCAGAGGCAGGAGGGGAGGCAGGAGGGGAGTGAGCAGTTCAAGATCATCCCTTGCTACATAGTGAGTTTGACGCTTGGGATACACGAGACCATGTCTCGAGAGAAAAAAACAAAGCCGCAGCTGAAAGAATTCAAAGCTAACTTTATCCATAGAGAGTTCCCGCAGTATGAATCCTCTCATGCTGACTATCTAGAACAAGAAGCAGGAATACCTGGAGGCTTTTGTTCAAGGGTAACACAGCTTGGTTCTCCCAGTATGAGTTCTCTGATGTGGTCTCCTAAAGGCTGAGTGTTGTCTAAAGCCTTTTCCCATGATGGCGAATGCTTACCTCCCTCACCTCCAACCCCCCAACCCCCAGTGTATATTTCATGATGCTAAGAGAACAATGTAGCCAAGATTCCACTTACAGGGTTTTTCTCCTATATGACTTTTGAAATGTGCCAAGGGGAATCTTTCCTGGTAAGTACTCCTCTACACTTAGCACACTTAGAAAGCCTATCTCCCGAGAGTTTCCTCACAGATCCCAAGGGCTATGCCTTGTGTAAAGACGTTTGACATTTATGTGGACTCTATCCAGTATGACTTCTCTGATCTTCTTTGCCTTTCTTGACTTGGTACTTTTTTTTTCTTTCACTTCACCGTCTAGCCAAAATCAGAAGATCTTTGAGTTGTGTGTTTATAAATTTGAGGCACAAGCTGTTCGGTTACAGAAAGCTTTCCATTCTCACAGGGTTCCCGCATTTGCTCATTTCTAGTGGGTTAAGGACATTCATCTTCTCTTTCAGCAGTTAGTCTTTCTTGAAAGTGGCCCATGATGATGGCTCATCTCTTAGCTGGTTGCTGGGGCTTTTTTTTTTTTTTTTTTTTTTGTCCACAGAATTGCACATCCTTATTGAGTCATGGTAAGCATCAGGCCTGTAAATGTGGTGGCTACGCACAACAGCCATTTTTTTCTTCTTCTGGGACTTCCCAGGTACCAATTGTAAGCACATACTTTATCAATGGAAGCAGCATCTCTTTTTCCTTCTTTTGTTCTGGTCCAGTTCTTGGGAGTACGAGCAGTTTAGTCAAGTGTATCTAAGATGTCCCAGAAAAAGAACCATCTCTCAAAGGAGAACACACATCTAAAGTCTGATTCTGGGAAGTTCGTAAGATGTCTTTTGCTCCTACCTAGCTTATGAGAAAAGGAAAATAGCTCTTGTCGTGGTTCCTGCATGAAATACCAAGCGTAGGCTCACTTGTATCCTTGTCTAGGTGGGTAGGAGAACGAGGCACAGACCATTGTATCTCCTCCATTCAAGAATCCACCGTTTCAGAAAACCCAAGTCCTAGGAGGGGTTCAAATGGAAATGGAAAGACAGATACCGTTTAGGGAACATATAGTTTAAGTTGGTGTAGAATTCAGTAAGTCAAGCCGAGGAAGACTAAAGAAATGGAAATTAAGGGAGGAAATGGAGGAAAAGGTGCCGTCTCTAGTCTGGGAGAACTCGCTTATCAGCCTAGAGTTAGTATGAGGGCTGGGCGGCGGTGGCACACATCTCTAATCCCAGCATTGAGGGAGGCCAGCCTGTCCTACAGAGCCAGTGACAGTACGGCTACAAATAAATCCTGTCTCAAAAAAACAAGCAAACAGACCAAACACAAAACAAGGATTCCAGCACAAGTAACAATGTGTGCTGTAAAAGTTGCCTATGTAGAGCCTATATTCCTTTTATATAGAAGTGTTTTCAAATAAGCATGTTAAAGTAGAAATGGGTCCCGTTTACGGTCTGGGCACATACAACTTTTATGTTCAGCCTTACATCTTTCCCAGACACGACCCTGCAATTATTTTCTGGTACTCACACAAACATGACTGTAAACTTTTGCTTACAGTTAAAGCATCTTAACTTCTGTGCAGCTCTTGTAACCTAGGGTTAATTTTATCCGTTGTGAACCTTGGTGGACATGGCAACAAGGGTCAACTGTGTCCTAGCTTGACCCACTACACAGGTCAAGAAGTAAAACATTAATGTCGCATGTTCCCTGTGTGTTCTATCATAGGGAATCTATCTATACCCCAAAGATCTACAAACACATCTTAGTTACTTTTCTATCGCCATGACAAAACATCACAGCCAAGGAAACTTATAAAAGGAAGAGTTGAATTTGGTCCTCACGTTTCCACAGGATTAGAGTTCAGGGTAGGAAGCATGGCAGCAGACAATTTGCTGGAGTAGTAGCTGCGAGCTTCCATCTTGATCCACAACCACGAGGCAGAACAAGAGAGACACTGGAAAAGGTTTGTACTTTTGAATCTTCAAATACTACCCACCTCCCCACCATGGCCAGCAACAAGGCCTCAGCTCCCAATCCTTCCCAAACACTTCTACCAACTTGGGACCAAACATTCCTGTGAGCCTATTGCGGCCATTCTCACTCAGACCACCACAAAGCATCCTGGCCTCTGTCGCCACGGGTTCCTTACTTCTTTGGATGTGTGAATGTGGGCTCGCCTGTGCCATCACATGTGTGTAGAGCTCAGAAGACAACTTGGGAGTCTTCTCTCACCTTCCACTCTGTTGAGGCAGGCCTCTTGTTCCTGTACTTGAACCATGTACTGTAGCAGTACTTTGCTGTGTGGCTCCCCAAGGACAACAAAGTGGCATGTTTCATAACTACAAACCCTGCCAGACCCCAGCAGAGGGAACCACCTTCATGGCAAGTGCTGACCTAGACAGTGGAACCCTGAGCATCTGAGCTCAGGTGTTTTTATTCTTTCAGAACTCCTCAGGTATTCTACTGATAGCACGTGCAGATCATTAGCAATTAAACATCCCCCCACAGTAACCCAACACCCGCAGACAGTACAAAACAGCCCCTCACCCAACAGGGCATCCCAACAATGTACTCCGGGCTAGCTGGCCTGTGAGATTCTGGCACTTCTCCTATCCACTTCCCATCTCACCGCTGGAGTACTGAGATCATAGATGTGCGCCACTGTATTGGGTTCCCCCTTTTTTGTTTAAATATGGTTCTCGAGATGGAACTCATTGTCAGTTTTGCATGGCGAGCACTATCATGGAACCATCATGCGTCCTGTTCAATTTTTTTTTTTTTTTCCGAACCACCGTCTCACTGTGTAGCTTCAGCTCATCCGCACCTTCCTGTGTTGACAAGTTTGGCCTCCAACTCAAAGAGATCCACCTGCGTCTGCCTCCCAAGTGTTGGATTGAAAGGGGCGTGTTGCCATGCCCAACAGTTTGCTGTGTTCTGAATATACCTTTATAACCACCAACACCCTGAAAAAGTCCCTCTGTAGCAGACTCCATCTTCCCACTCACAACTCTGATCTGCTTTTCGTTGGTATTGATTTGCCCCTTTTTAAATTAAAAATTTAAATGAAGAGGTTCATTTATTTTTATTTTATGCATGGTGGATGTTCTGCCTGTGTGTTTGTCTCTGCACCACTTGTGCAGAAGAGGGCAAAGGATCCCCTGGAACTGGAGCTATACACTGTAGTGAGCTGTCATACCCCGGTGCTTGTAGTCAAACCCAGGTCCTCTGGAAGTGCAGCCTGTGCTCTTAACCGCCGAGCCATCTCTTGAGCCCTGTCCCGTTTTCTTAAAAAAAAATTCAAGGCTCATTTCTTTCTGGTGTTCGACACGGAGAAGCCGGTTGTAACCTTCCGGTTAACCTTCATTATCCAGTTGTATGGATTCAGAAAAACTTAGGATGTTGGTGAAGTATGCCTTTGGGTTTTTGAGGGGGATTACTACTAACAGTGGGATGAGCCTCCCTGAAAATGAGCATCCCTTGGACTGGGAGCCCAGACAAAAATCAAAGGGGAGACAGAGAGAATGTAGGGGAAGGGGCCTGTGGGAAAGCTAGGAAGGGTCTATATTCCAGGGGTCCATATGAAGGGATCCAATTTAGAGGCCTGTGTGGTCCGGATGGAGTGTTATGGCTACACACGGCATCAACAGCTATAGGAAAAGCCAACCCAGAGCGCCAGCATTTCCTTTTTTTTTTTCTATTTTCTAGCCTGAGATGCCCGCAAACTGTTTCTTTATACCATACCCTTCCCCTCCGCCCTGGACCGCACACGCTGTCCGGAATAAAGAACCGAAGCAGACCCATGCCCTCTTAGGCTGTTTCTGTCAGGCGTTCTGTCACGTTAAATGTGAAAACCTTCCTCACTGGCTACACACAACTGGACACATATAAAAACAAACAAGGGCTTTGGAAACAAGCAAAGGCAGGTAACTTGTCTATTAATAGAGAACAAACTCACTCACCATGGTGGTTGTCTTACTGCTCTACTGCTGGCAAGAGACACCATGACCAGGGCAACTTATAAAAGCATTCGACTGGGGCTTGATACAGTTTGAGAAGGCGAGTCCATAACCATCATGGCAGGGAGCATGGCAGAAGGCAGGCGGGCATGGGACTGGAGAAACAGCTGAGAGTTTACAACTGATCCACAATCTAGGGGCCGAGAAAGAGTTAAGTAAGAACTACAAGGCTTTTGAAACCTCATAGAGTCCACCCCTAGTGGCCACACCTTCTCATCTTTCCCTAACACTTCCACCAAACAGGGATCACACATTCAAATACAAGAGCCTGTAGGGGCCATTGTCATTCAAAACATCGCAGAGGTGCATGCCTGTAATTCTAGTATCAGGGATGAAGATGTAGGGAAATCACTTAAAAGTTTGAGGACAGATTGAGTGACCAAGACCCTATTACAAACAAAAGCAACTACCAAAGAACTATCACGACATTTTTTGATCTGTATTTTATAGAAGTATGGCTTTGGCTTTTTAAAGGCTTACAGATTCAGTTTCCACAAGTGCTAGGTTCACAGGCATGCTCCACCACGCCCAGCTTGAATTTTTTAAGAAATCAGAATTCTGTACACATACACGAAATTGAGAGCATTTGTTTCCCTTCAACACAGTTTCTAACTGGTTATTGCATATTTCTAGCTACTGATTTTTTTAAACTTCTTTTAATTTTTGAAAAAAAAAATGTAGCCTGGGGCTGAAGAGATGGATAGAGCGGTTAAGAACACTTACTGCCCTTCCAGGAGACTGGTGTTCAATTCTTAACACCTGCATAGCTGCACACAACCGTCTGTAACTCCAGTCCCAGGGAATCTGACACCCTTCTCTGGTCTCGAGGGCCCTGAATGCTCGTGGTGCAGACATACATATACAGGCTGAACACCCATATGCATACATTTTAAAAAGTAGCTTTTATTTCCACCCTATGATTGTCAGTAAAAGCGGTGCATTTGGCTGAATGTGAACATTTTCTCCTGTAAACCTTTTTTTTTTTTTTTTTTAAACCAAATCATGCAGTAGATAGAAATAAGGCTGTATAACAAAATGACATCGGGAGACTCCTGGAGATGCCAAGCTGGGAGACGCTTTGGTACCCAGAGCCAGGCCCTTCCAAAAAACAGAATCACGGTAGAAAAGGAATACCGTGAGTCCGCAACGGCTCACTTATAACCACGGAAACGAGTGAGAAGGTGAGCAGGTGTTTCTCCCTGATCGCGACGCAGCTCTCAGAAGCGGCCAAACTCCCGGGGTGCGCGCGCATCCCCGAGGGAAGGAAATCAGAGTCTGCGCACGCGCGCATCAGTGGGCGGGGACAGAGAAATGAGAGTCCGCGCATGCGCATCCGGGTTAAAGGGGGGGGGAAAGAAATCAGAGTCCGCGCATGCGCAGTCGTCGAGATCATGGCTGCCGCCGGCCGCTCACGGTAAGTCCTGCTCGGCGCAGATGTATGTCTCGGCGTCTCCGCCGAGGGTCGCGCGGGAGGGAGTGGAGGGGCATCGGTGCGGTGGCGTGCAGAGCCTCCGCGTCGGGTGTCACGGGCGCACCCGCAGGGCGCGACGACCCCGGGTCGGGTCGGAGGGTCCCTTCCTGGCGGGTGCGGACGCCTCTCGGCGCTCCCAGCGGGTGAGCTTGACCCGGCCCGGCCGTCCTCCGAGGTTCTGCCGGGACCCCTTAGGGCGCCCGGGCGGCCCTCGGGTCCGAGTCGCCCAGTCGGCCGGGCTCCAGCGGGCGGGGCTGTTTCCCGTGGAATGTTCCCGGTGGTTTCCCCTTCCTTCTCCTTCCACGTGCAAAATCGTGTATACAACATCACGTACGTTTGTGGCCAGGGAGGACCACGCGACCCCGGTCCCCTGCTGTCTAGCAGCCATTTCTCTATCTCTAACTTGGTTTTCAGTGGTTTTATTTTACCTGTGAAGACATGCTTTTTGTCCACCCGCCTCCAGTAACTCCCCTCCGCTTGCTCCTCCTAGCTGTGTTATTTGGAAAGATCTCACTCAACAGCTAAGCTGCAGGGATAGTTTGGTAGACAGTGACAAAGCTATCCAGACTGTCCAGTTATTATTAGCATTTTGCTACATTAGCTTTTTGCCTCGAACAGAAGCCCGCTACGTTTTGCACAAGCAATGAGTGCAGCGCGACCAGGCGTACAGGCATGCGATCGTATGGTTTAGGAGGTGGACCACTGAACATCATACTGTAGATACTGTGACACTGCGCTCTGAAATTCTTTAATGAGATGCTCTTTAAAATACGAACTTTTTTCTTTTCCATGAACAAAGGAGCATGGGTATCCTACCAGTCTCCAGTGGTTACAGCACTGAAGAAAATGTTACCTTCGGGGCTGGACAGAGTCGGTGATTAAGAGCCCTTGTTGCTCTTGCAGAGGATCGGAGTTTGGTTTCCAGCTCTTGAGGCATATAGCCGCCTACAGTTCCAGCTCCAGGGGATCCACCAAGGTATCCAGTGCACTATTCTGGCTTTAGAGAGCGTCCAAACATAGGTGGCATTCACTCACACGGGCACACACATACACATAATAAAAACAAATCACACACACACACACACACACACACACACACACACACACGAAGAAAATGGCTCTATCTCTGCCAACAACCCTTACCTGTCCATCCCCTAGTAGTCGTGGGGATTCCTGAGCCCCACCCTGATCTGTGATAGAATGTTGGAATTTTGTTGGCCAATCATTTCACAACTTACATATAACTAAGGTTTATTTATTTAAAGTTGTCTTGATTCAAGATTTATTTCAGGATCACGTGTGGTTGTCTTTTCAGTTACCTTCAACTATTAATGCTGTTTCTCTTCCATGATGATTTCGTAATGTTTTGACACTGATGCTTTAAAAAAAAAAAAAAGATTTGATTATTTTATGTATATCAGTGCTCTCTTTGCATGTACCTGCACGCCAGAAGACTGGCATCTGCTCCCATTATAGATAACTGTGAGCTACCATGCTGGGAATTGAACCCAGGACCTCTGGAAGAGCAGTCAGTGCTCCTAATCCCGGAGCCATCTCTCCAGGAAAGACGAAGCTGGTTATCTCGTGGGGTGTACCTCTGCTCCGTCCAGACTGACATTAAATTCTTTAGTTGCCTTGCGGATAATCCCCTAAGTAAAACACGTCCTTGGAGTCACGTGAAGTTGGTAGTGGTCAGTCTTTGATCCTGTGGTTAAAGTGCTTGCTGTTGTTAGTAAATCACTCCTGGAGATGCTACTTTCTCTGTTGTGTTTTGATTTTCAAAAGTCTAATTTTCATGGTGCATTACTTGTTTTCACATAGTCAGACATTTAAAATGTTTTTGGTATGTTTTGTGCCTTCCTTTTTTTTAGAGAAATTCAAGTTACCCATGTAACTTGGATAGCTCCTCAGCTCTATATTTTCCTTTACGTCTTTTCTTGGCTGTTCATTTTAGCTTAAAACGTGTGTGTGTGTGTGTGTGTGTGTGCGCGCGCGCGCGCCTCAGTGGTTTTTGAACCAAGCACCCTGTATGTGCTAGGCGGTTACTGTCCAGTCATCCTTGTTTTAGCCATCGTAAGGTCCGTGGAGATCTCTTCCCCCATAAGTCCTCCTCCATCGTTTTATAAATGTGTGTGTGAGAATGTGCATGAATTAAGACTTAGAATGTTTTTCCCATCTGAAAAAGCAGCAGAAGAAATAACTTACTCTTGTCAGGCGCGCCGATATGTGCCTGTAGTCCCAGCACCTGGGAGATGAGCAGTTCTGCAGAAGCTCAGTCCAGTCTTTCAACTGTTAATTTCTCTCCTGAAGTTTTTTTGTTTTTTTTTTTAGTGATATGTTTACTTTTATTTTGTGTGCATTGGTGCTTTGCCTGCGTGTGTGTCTGTGTGAGAGTGTCAGATCCCCTGGAGCTAGAGTTATAGTTGTGAGCTGCCATATAGGGCTGAGAATTGAACCCTGGTCCTCTGGTAGAACAGCCAGTGCTCTTAACCACTGAGCCATCTCTCCAGCCCCAAAGGTTTCTTTTTAGCCACCTCACCCCCCGAAGGTTTCTCTGTGCAGCCTTGGCTGTCCTGGAACTCAGAGACCCGAGTGCCTCTGGGATTAAATGTGTGCACCACTGCCTGGCTCTCTTCAACTTTTAATGTACCATCAGTGTGCCAGCTGGCAAATGGGCCAGTAGAGATGACCCAGCTGGGCTCAACACACTTGTTTTGAAAACAGAAACCTGGCTATGTGGGTGTACCACATCGTGTACTTCCTTTTTTTTTTTTTTTTTTTTTTTGACAGTTTCTCTGTGTAGCCCTAGCAGTCCTGGAACTCACTCTGTAGACCAGGCTGGCCTCGAACTCATAGACCCTCCTGTCGCTGCCTCCTGAGCGCTGGGATTAAAGGCCAGTGCCACCAAGCCTGGCAATTTTAGAACCTTCTCATCAAATCTCCCAAAAGAAAACCCACACTCATTAACTACCGCTTTCATCTCCTCCATCTCTCCTTGCTGTAGCTTTTTCTTTCTTTTTTTGTGTCCGTTTCGAAGGGTCTATGTAACTACTAGAATTTGCTGTCCTCTGTGTCTGATTTCTCTGACTTAGAAAACATCCTCAGGATTTGAGCATGTTATAAAATACATGTAGTTTTGGAATACTCTCTTTATGGATCTACTACATCTTATTTATTCTTCAGTGTATGTCAGAAATGCTGTGAACACAGATATACAACCTTTTAAAAATAGACGTGTTTCTGTCTCCTGATTGCAGCTTCTTAGTGGATGCGAAGCAGCACCTCACTGTGGCTTTGATTTGCGTTTTCTCATGACTAGTGATATTGATCATCTTTTTTGCTTATCGTTCATTTGCAAGCTGGGAAGTGAGCCCTGGCCATGCTGGCACTCTGGTTTTGGTCTTCCCAGACTCCAGACCTGTGAGATAATAAATTTCTGTCATTTAAGCCACGACACTATCGTATATTTGAATTCAGAAAGCAATCTAAAGTAAGACAAGAGCTTTGCTTTGTTCACTTAAAATGTGGGTTGTCATTTTACGTTAATTCATCAGCTTGGAAGCAGGGTCTCTGATAGCCCAGGCTCGCCTCTGACTCTTGATCTCCGATCTTTAAAGAGCTGAGATTATGGGTGTGCACCACCACGCCTGTCTCATTTTATTATTGGCTTGTGAGTTTTATGTGTTCTAGATACACGCATATAGTATTGTGTCCCATCTGGTGCTGGGTGTCTTTGACTTTGTTTGGTTGTGTTAAGACTCTGGCTTTGATAAAATAATTATCAGTTACAGGTGAAATGACCACTTATTGTTTAAATTCTCGTGGTTAGCTACCCACTCTATTCACAAGACAATCATGATCCGAGCTTAGGTAGAACTTCTCAGAGCTTAATTTTTTCTTACTTTTTATTTTAATTTTGTGTGTACGGGCGTTTTGTCTTTGTGTGACATGTGCACCACATGCATGCAGTGCTTACTGTGACCACAAGAAGATAGTTGACTCTCTGGCACTGGAGTTAGAGGTGGTTCTGAGGCTTCATGTGGGTGCCTGAAACCATACATGAAACCTCTGCAAGATGAGTAAGTGCACCCCCAAACCCCGCAGGGTTTCTCTGTTGTAACCCTGGCTGTTCTGGAACTCACTATGTAGACCAGGCTGGCCTTGAGCTCACAGAGATCCGCCTGTCTCTGCCTCCTGAGTGCTGGGATTAGAGGTGTGCACCACAACAGCTAGCCAAGGAGTTTTTTTTCCCCTCTTTGTCTTCTAAAGTGGCACACTGGTGCCTAGGCTTGGGCTTTCTTTGTAATGGTAGACCAAGGTGCAGATTGTGTTGTTCTGGAGCATTCTGGGGATATCGTTTACCCACAGCTGCAGATGTGGTTCTGCTATTCATTTTGGTAGTATATGCAGTCTGTCAGTCATGACTTCTCGGAGACAAAATCCATAGCCAGCCGTGGAGGCTCCACAGCTAGTAACCCGCTGCAGCTTATACTTCAGGAAACACAGGAATTCATCATTGTTACTGGTTTTGATGCTTGGGCTGGAGCACAGGGTATTAGACATGCTAGGTCAGCACTCTTCCACGATAGACTCGTAGCTCTGTGGTCTTCTGTTTTTCACTAAGTGTTAAAGACTAATGCTTTCTGACCAAGAACTAAGTTTACTGAAGCCTCATTAGCTACATGTTCTGTGATACAGCGTTTTCATTCCTGTTTACCTACAGGCATTTTCTGATTTTTACCAAGGTTTTGGTTCTGTCTGACACTGAGATATAGCTTATACGTTACCACTGTTGCAGAGAAGTACGGCTTTGTTCTACCTACTGTTTTCTCATGCTGGTTTTCTTCTGTGGGTGGTGCTTGTTAGCGTGACTGCACTGTATCCAGCAGACTGGTCTCCGATGCTGTTGTCTGTTCTTCGGTCTGGTTTATGGTCATGTCTAGCAGATGTTTCACATGTGCTTAAAAAACATTTGGATTTCAATGTACACGGCTTTCCATCTAGCTGTTTGATAAGGCGGGCTACCAAAAATTTTCGCTGTTGTTTCTGTCCAGCAGTTTTGCCGAATTTCCATTTCTGAAAGTTATGAAATAAGCGCTTTGCTGTGTTTGGATATATTGAGTTCTTCTTCCAGGTGTGGACGCCTCTCCTCCGTGATTGAGGTGCATTAGTGCTGTTCTGTTGTACTGTGACCCCTAACTGACCAGCACTGCTGGTTGTCTGCATTAGATTGGATTTATCCACTTATCATTTCCTTTTCTCTGGGTGTTCCTTTCCTCAGCCCTCCCTCTTTGAAGAACTGTTTTTGCTTTTCTGAGTTTGTTGTTTTATTCTCACTCCTGAATCTTGGCGAACTTGGTAGTTTACCCTTCAATACTTGGAAAGAAAGCTCCCCTCACCCTTGGTTCCATTTCTGTTTGAAGGAATCATTTTAAGTGCTAAGTAATCATATTAAGTTTCATCTTCACCATTACTGGTCTAGTTTTATTTTTTTCCTCCTTTTAAGATCATTCCGTAGGGGACTGGAGAGATGGCTCAGTGGTTTAGAGCACTGGCTGTTCTTTCAGAGCACCCGGGTTCAATTGCCAGTCCTCGTGGTGGCTGACCACCACCTGTAACTGTATCTCACACCTCTGGCCTCTGCAGGCACTGGATACCAGACATAGATTTGTGTGATGGAAGGGAAAGTAAAAGCTTTATGTTTTAACAGCCAAATTATCCAGCCATGCTGATTGCTTAATTTTAAGTATTTTAACTAACATGTCGTATGCCGGTGTGAGTTTTATGTTATCGTACTTCTATTTACTTAATTTATAGAGAGGGCTTTACTTTGTAACCCTGGCTGATCTAGGACTCTCTGTGTAGACTAGACTAGCCTCGTACTTGTGGTGATCCTCCTGCCTCTGACTCCCAAGCACTGCATTTGCAGCCCTGGTTTACAGTTCTGGTTTCCCCCTTTCTTTTCCTTTGTACTCATACGACATTGTGCACATCACGTGTTGAGTTTTTTGTTTGTTTTCTTGCATGTTTGTTTGTTTGTGACAGGGTCTCATATAGCCTAGGTTATCTCAAACTGTGGCACAGACTGGTCTTCCACCCCCCCTCCCGCCCCCCCAGTCTTCCAGCTCCAGCTTCCAAGTGCTGGGAGTATAAGCACGGGCCACTCCACCCATTTTGTAGTCTGTGAGTCGTAGGATGAAGAAGCTTGGGAAGAAAGGCCACTTGATCCCCGGAGGTTTGAGATGAACCTGGGCAGCATAGTGAGATCCCGTCTCAAACCTAGAACAGAACAAAACCCTGACAAGCCAAACCAAACCAAACCAAACTACAAAACAACGAAACAGATGTGATCGTGTGGCTGACAGGCGGAGGAGACTCTTGTTTTTTTCAGGGCGTCTGTTTTCTCATTAGGGTAAAGTGCGCTTTTGTCTTCGTGTGTGTCTCTGTGTGAGTTCTTTGATGTTGGGTTCTAATTTTTGTCGCTTCAATATTTTATCCTGTCTACTTGAATGCTATTTCTTGCTGTATTTTATTTTATGGAAAAATTAATAGTTGCTGTTGAGTTTGTTAGTCTTTGTCTGTGTGGCGTTTGCTCCTTAAGCTCTGTTGGTCAAGGTCTACCCTAGCTCTGGGAGCGCCCTTTGTACTTTAATCTTTGGCTTTATGTGGAAGACTATCAACTTGAAATATGTGTTCGGAGTTAAGGCACTAATTTTACTTCAAGAATTGTAGAGAGCCAGTCGGCTTTCTTTTTAAAAAAAATCTGCATCTATCATCTCTCTGTCTGTCTGTCTGTCTATCTGTCTATCTGTCTGTCTGCCTATCTATATGCCTGGGCATGTGTGTGTCTGTGTGTCTTAGCACACACATGGAGGCCAGAGGACAGCTTTGGGGGTCAGTTCTTCCCCCTGCACTGTGTGTCATTGGGATTGAACTCAGGTTGTCAGGTTGATGGCAAGTGTTTTTACCTACAGCCATCTTGCTGGACCCCACTTTTCTTACTATTATGAAGTAGAAAGATTAGGAAAGGCAGTAGGAACAAGATTAACAGCGGTGAAGTGCCCTGGAGCCATTACCTGAATATTTTCCATTCTTTATCCTTGGACTTTGCCGTAGACACGATCCAATTTTCACAACTTTGTAGGATAGTCTCTACTAGATATGGAGCTTAGACCCAGGTCTTCCAGGTTTGTGGCCTGTGTGTCTTCTCATTCATGAAAGCAGAGCTCTGATCATAGGTCCGGGGCAAGAACTGTTCATTCTGTGCTTTTGCAGGCACTTTGTCAGGTTGGGGTTCGAGAATGTGCGTTGACTTCTGGTGATGGGGGACAAGAAGGTGGCGGCCGAGATGGTATTTCAGAGTGAACAGGGATGTCTGGCTCCTTGTCTCCCAGGTGCCAAGCTCGTGACTTTGGTTATATTTATCCTTCCGCAGCACTGCATTAGCCTGTTCTTAGTACTACAGTGTGATGTCACTTCTTTTGAACCCGCTCTTAGCTTCAGCCCTCGGCTCTCATTCGAACTCCCTGTACACACTTAGCTCATTATCATGTCTCATCTTCCTTCAGATACATCCTTGTGTACTTAATGTGTCTTTCTCTTTTTTTTCAGTATGGAATATGAGATTAAAGGTAGTAGCTCAGAATGTTCCTGAAGAAGAAGAAGAAGAAAAAGTTTCCTTTGAGGTAGAAATGGAAGGATTTGCAAGGGAGGGGCCCTGCTTCCCCATTTTAGGTGACAATTGGGACTGTGAGAACCAGGAAAGAAATTCGAGGCAGTCTCCTTTAAGTCATCTGAAAACAGAGGCTCAGGAAGCAAACTGTGACCGTCTTGGTTTGGGGGAACATTTGAGTACAAATCCAGCCCTTCTAGCTCCTCAGAGAGTTCCTACCGCAAACGGCTTTCGCGTTCACACCTCAGATACTAAAACTTTGGATTGTGACCAAACCTTCCCCAGTTGTCACCAGAGTTACGCAGCTAGGGAGACTGGTGACGGCGACGCCTGTGAGAAAGCCGGCCATCCTTCCGTGGACGTCACTCAGCTTGGAAGAAACCAAACGAGAGGCAAACCCTTTAAGTGCTCAGAAAGTATTAAACCCGCCAACCACCTTACTACTCCCCCTTGTGATAAAAAAATTAAGAAAAGAAGCAAGAAATTTTACAAAGGTAAGGACTTTGGGGACATCTTGGCCCTGAGCTCCTCTCTTAACGAGAAAAGAAGTCATTCCGTTGAGAAGCCCTATAGATGCGCCGAGTGTGGCAAATGCTTCAAACGGAACTCTTCTCTGGTTCTACATCACCGGACTCACACCGGCGAGAGGCCGTACACGTGCAGCGATTGCGGGAAATCCTTCTCCAAGAACTACAACTTGATTGTGCATCGAAGGATTCATACAGGGGAGAAACCCTACAAATGCAGTAAATGTGGGAAAGCTTTTAGCGACGGCTCAGCTCTGACCCAACACCAGAGGATCCACACCGGTGAGAAGCCGTACGCCTGTCTGGAATGCGGGAAAACGTTCAACAGGAATTCGTCCCTGATTCTGCATCAAAGAACTCATACAGGGGAAAAACCATACAGGTGCAACGAGTGTGGGAAACCCTTCACCGACATCTCCCACCTCACCGTGCACCTCAGAATCCACACCGGGGAGAAGCCTTACGAGTGTAGCCGGTGTGGGAAGGCCTTCCGAGACGGCTCGTACCTCACGCAGCACGAGAGGACACACACCGGAGAGAAGCCTTTCGAGTGCAGCGAGTGCGGGAAGTCGTTCAGCCGCAACTCCCACCTCATCGTGCACCAGAAGATTCATTCTGGGGAGAAGCCCTACGAGTGTGAGGAGTGCGGCAGGACGTTCATTGAGAGCGCGTACCTCGTCCGGCACCAGAGGATCCACACTGGCGAGAAGCCCTACGTCTGTAACCAGTGTCGGAAGCTCTTCAGGAACATCGCCGGGCTCATCCGGCACCAGAGGATCCACACTGGCGAGAGGCCTTACGAGTGCAACCAGTGTGGCAAAGCTTTCAGGGACAGCTCCTGTCTGACCAAGCACCAGAGGATTCACACCAAGGAGACTCCATATCAGTGCCTCAAGTGTGGGAAGTCTTTCAGGCAGAACACTCATCTGGTAGTGCATCAGAGACTTCATAGCAGGGAGAGTCCCAGCGCGTGTCCTCAGTGTGGGAAGACATTTAGAAGGAGCTGGTGTCTTGTCCGACATCAGAGAACGCACCTCGAAGAGCAGCCCGTGGAAGCATGATGAGCCAGGGCCACACTCCTCTCGAAGCGAAGACGTGTCTTCAGATGTGACTCTTTCTTTGTTAACTGGAGGGAATTTTTTATCAAAACAAAATTGAATATGAGGTATTGTATAACCCCAATAATTCCGTTACTAGGGAACTCCTCAGGAGAGGATTGAACAGTAATCAATGTAGAAAAGGCTTCAGGGATGATTCAGCCTGTACCAAATGTGTAGTGCATACACTGAAATGAAGCACCTGGAGGGGAGGGAGGGACTTCCCTAGAGATACCCATCTACCTTTGTATCAGGACCCTTAAATTGGAAAGAACCTGTGACTGCAGCCAGTAGGCAATCAGCAGGAGGCATCTTCCATAGTGAGTGCCACCTCATTGTGTTTAAACAGTGCTTATTAGACTCACAGTTCGTAAGTGTCGTCAGGAAGAGGCGCTTTGGTCAGGAGTTCTTAACTGCCTCTAATGTATCTGCAGAGGCGTTGTGGCGAGAGGCCTCACACAGCGCCCCCAGCAACCCCAGGAGTGTGCCGTTCGAATGCACGCCTGTCCTTACGGTGCTGCCAGAACACCGTGGACTCACTGAATGAGGTGACGCTGGACGTAGGAGTGGCTTGTGTTGGAAACGAAGTTGTCCCTCTTGAGACTCAAATACTCCATGATGGGAGGGGCGGATTCTAAGAAACAGGATAGTTGTTGAACGAGAAGACAGTGGATTTTTGTGTTTCAGTTATCACCCGCCTTCGCCATTGTTGATTGTTTAGGACACTAGTTTGTCTAGAGTTCAGGTCCTCTGAAGCAAAATCCAAAGGATTTGGTGTTATACCAAAAATACTTCGATCATTGCAAAAGAAGGCATGAAATAGATTTACTGTGATTTCAGTCACGTAAGCGTGTTCACATTCGGTTTTGGGTTATCAGTGAATGAAGGGCAAATAAATAAGTGGCTTTCTTAGGAGACTACAGTCGTGTCCGTTTGCCTTTATTCTTTTATATCAAAAAGTGAAGCTAAAAGGAAACAAATTTGGGGTTTTCTTGCACCTTTGCCAGTGGCTAGAGGCCAAAGATACTGTCAGATATCTCCAAAGGCTAGGTCATGGCTACAGAAAGCTGTAAGCATCTATGGGTGTCTATAGACAGCAGCTCCTTTGGAATCAGAGCCTCCTGAAGCCTAGAACCACTTCTCCAACTCAGATTATAAAGTTGTGGCATTGTGGATGGAGAAACTGATGGGTCTGGTTATAGGGAAGAGAAAGTTACGGAAAAATCCAGAATGATCCCAGTGTGTCCTTTCTCAGTAATGGTGGCTGGCTGAAAGCTAGACAATTTGGCTGACAGCTTCAGAGGCCTGCGAATAGATTTCCTGGTAATCTTGACTGGACACTGTCTTTCATCTGCCGGTTCCTACAGAGGAGGAATCCTGAGTCTGTTCTGAGATGATTGAGGCTGTTGAGCAGATTCCTGAGGAAGTCAGACATCTCAGTCTTCTGTGTGGATGCCCTTCTCAAAGGGCAGGAAGAACATCCCTGTCATGTGATGGGGATGGAGGGAGAGTGGTTAAGAGCTGTTATTCCTGCAGAGGATCTGGGTTCAGTTCCCAGCACCCTCATGGTGGGAATGCTCCTGGTGCCTAGTGGATAAAGGCCAAAGACATTGTCAGACATCAGAGATGCCCTCGGAACAGTTATTCATCTGAGAGTATTCAGTGCTGAGATTGAGGAGTATAGATTTCTTTTCCATACTTTCCAACCTCATTATTAAAAAGATTGGTGTCATGTTCCCAGGGCATGCGCACTCATTCATAACTTACAGGTTGTAAGTTATGTAAGTCATATGTATATGTTACAAGTTATAACATATAAGTTACACATGCTATATGTAAGTAACACAGCGGACTGTCTACATCACTCACGGGCTGGACACGTTGATGTCTGCCGTTCTTACGTAAAATATGCATGTACCGCAGTGCTAATGTTAGCAGCGGCCCTGCTTCTTGATTCTGCATTCCAGACTCCTGGAACAGGAAGTCGGCACCCAAGCAGCTATGGCCTGAGGGCAAGCAACCCAAGGAAGAGGTGTCAGCAGAGAAACGGTCGTGAGTCCACATGGGGTCTGTGTGATGTGTGTATTATTCCTCCTGGCTCTTTTCTAAAATTAGTTTTCTCAAATGATCAGGAAGAATGGCTGTCGTGAAAATAACTACTTGAGAGAAAGATAGACACTTCTGACTAAAGAGGGAAGGGCGAGACTTGAATTGGGAGAGTTCCACGTGAATTTCCAGCGTGGCCAACTGTCGGTGTTAGGCCTGAATGGCTGGGGAGTGGGACAGAGAGGAGGCTGTCGCGCACTGTCCAAATGAGCCCTTTAATCCCAAGGGCCCTCAAATAGGCAGAGAACTTCGGCTGGAGTCAGTGAAGATAGAGTATTGCATTTACATTTCCTGTCTTCGATGGTATTTAATTTACTAGTCCTGGCTTTAATGAGTTCTTAACTTACTGTTCCTGGCTTTTGAGGCTGCAGAGTCTGCAGTGTGAGTGGCTTCTACAAGCCAGAGAGGCAAGATGAAGAATTCTCCCCTCTGTCTCCTTAGAAGTAACTCTTCCTGTTTTTATTAGTCCAGGGAAAGTGAGTTGATTCAGTCCCAATGAGGGAACCTGTGTGTGGTTGTAAGTCACAGTTTTTGTTGTATTTGTTGTAATATCCGTAGGTGGTATATTTCCCTGACTAGTTCTTCTAGACTCCTGACGAGGTATTCTATGTGTGTTGTCTTACCCAGCAAGTTAGTAAACCAACCCTTTCCACTCCATACTCATAAGAGACTGTCTTCAAAAGGAAAAAAGACTTCTGTTGGCTCTGTTGGCCTCTGTCCTTTGACCATTTTAACTGCCCTGAATTCTAGTACTAGTTTAGAGAATTAAATCCTATGAATGAGTCTGGGTGTGGTGGTACACACCTTCAGTCCCAGTACTCTGGAGGCAGAAGCAGGAGGATCCCTACAAATTCAAAGCCAGCTTGGTCTACAAAATGAGCTCCAGGACAGCCAAGGCTACAGAGTGAGACCCTGTCTCAAACAAAAATTAATAAATCTTGTAAATGAGTGTACATTAGTGAAAAGAAAGAGAAGATAAAAGAGTAGATTTCCGTTAACTTTGCTTCTGTCTTCCCCCCCCCCTCCCCGCCACCCCAGTTGGTTGCCAGCAAGAAGGCACATGTCAGTGTCATAAAGCATGTCCAGAGCCCAAGAATCCGATATCCAGAGCAGGGTTTCACCGCCAATGTGGAGACTGCGGGAACATTTATAATTATGGCCACTGTCTCACTAGTAAGTTCCCATCAATCCACACCCTCTTGATTCTAAATCGTCATTGCCGTTTCACTAAAAAGTGATCAGAAGAAAAAGACAGTGCTCCAGGGTGGCTGCAGATTGTCCCCCAGACTGGTCCAACCTCGTGTCCCTCTGAGTTCAGCAGCTGTGTAAAGTGTCTGCAGTCTGAAAGTCAGTACTACAGCAGAAAGCAGAGCGAGGTGTTTACAGTTCAGGGGGGAAAATCCAGGACACAGCACGTGTCAGACAGTGGTTGATGCCTGGGAGGAAAGGAAAGCCAAGAAGAGGGGTGGGGTGTCCTTGGTGGGTAGAAAGGATCACAGATTTATAAGACAGGACAGGGAAGGCCTCAATGAGGTGATTCACAACGACCTGTGAAATATGAGGGACTGAGCCAGTAGTTACCGGGGGAAGAGTATACCCCCAATAGGAACGAAGACCTACTGCATTTGAGGAACAGCCAGGAGACCACTTTGACCAGAATGGGATGATGGGAGGTGGGGCCAGGGGAGTAACAGAAGCTATTATGAAAATACTGCTGCCGTATCCCCCCGCTCCCCCCAAACTCCGAAGGCAGCTGTGGTAACCTGTACAGCCGCTGGTACTCTCGCCAAGGGTGTATCCCAGTCGCCAACGCTGCGACTTCAGGTTTGATCATCCACTTCCTCTCACGAGGAAAGCCAACTGCACGCGTGACGTGTGAGGCGTGTGAATGTCACGGAACAGTGTGTTAGGATCTGGGGAAAAGAAACTTCCCACCATGTCAGTTAAAGGGAGAAGCAGTAAAGCCAGAGATGGAACTTCCTCACGAGCAGCAAGCAGTTAGAGAGGTGGCTCCACTGCAGCGGCAGGTGTGGACAGCAGGAAGTCCGTTTACAGGAGTAACATCTGTGATTCTGGAAAGGTAAACGGCTTCAGAATATGAACGATCAAGTCCCGGCAGAAGAAAATAAATTCGTAGGTATATATTTGTATCTAGGGTACCTTGATAGCTCAAGGTACTCAGCACCGATGGTCATTTCTGATAAAATAGCCTAATATTCACATTTTAAAAATTAAATGTACCATACAGTGGCTCTTAGTGTTCTTACAAGGTTGTTTAATCCCCATCATCCTACAACTTCGGGACATTGTTCATTATCCACAGCAAAGACGGCGTACCTGTTGGCATTCTTCCACTCTTCTGAGACCCTGGTAGCTGCTAACCTATTTTCAGTGTGAATTTGCCAGTTCTATACATTGCACATCAGTGGAAAAATCAAACACGTGACCCTTTGTAACAATTCTATTTTATTTAGCATAATGTTTTCACGGTTCGCGTTGTAATAGGAATCCTTTTTCTGTGGCTGAAAAATATTTCACTGTACGATTAGAACCGTATGCTTGTTGGTTGATGGGCATTTTGGCTCCCGCTTCTGGCTATTAAGAATAGCGCTGTTCTGAACACGTACACAGCCTTGTGCCGGTTGCTGTTCTGAACACAGACGCAAACTCATGCCAGTATGTTCTCAGAAGATCCTCGGTGAAATTGTGGTTCTGTTGCTTTGTGAGGAGCTGGTGTCCCTGTCACTTGAACCGTTCTTTGTTCCTACCAGTGATGTGTGACTACTTTGACTTCTTCATGTCCTTACCAGCATCTGTTATTTCTTTGTCCCAGTGGTATGAAGTATTACTTGTGGTTTGGGGGAAATTTTTTAATATAGTTAAAAATCTATACCTTACCCCACATGCCAGCAGGTTTTTTTTTTATTATATTATATTATTTTCCTGCAAGGGAAAATGGTAGTATTTTAAACTGTACTGTAGTATTCCTGCTGCAGCTGCTCAGCCACAAAATGACTGCCATGTGAAAGTAGCTGTAGACTATTTGTATGCAAATGGGTGTGAATGTGTCCAATAAAGTTTTTATTTATGGACTCCGAAACTCAAATGTCCTGTAATTTTCACTGTAAAACACAATAAAAAAAGCAATTCAGCAAAATAAGCAAGTCTTGGTGGTGCTCACCTGTAAATGTCAGCACTTGGAGGCAGCGACAGTCAGAGGATTGCCACTGGTTCCAGGCCAGCAAGGCCTACATAGTGAGACAGTCTCAAAAACCCAAAACAGTAAGAACTACTCTTTGCCCAAAAGTCACACGATTTGGATTATCTTTTACCCAGGGGCTATAGTTTGCCAACCTCTGCTCTAGACAAACTATTTAGATAGAAAGGCAAGTTGCTGAAGCCTCCAGTTGAGAATATCAAACATTGTTTGCCATCTTGGTATAGGCAGACATTTGAAAGTGAAATGAAGACTATTGGAGCAGTGGATATAGTAAATTTAAGAATTCCTGTGCATCAGAAAGTTCTGAAGTGAAAAGGCCAGGAGTAGAGAAAGGACCATTGCAGCTCATGGAGCCAACGTAGGAACGGTATTCAGATATATAAAGGATTCAGCATCTCAGCAGGGAAACCCACTGAAAATGCATGCGCAGGCTTTGGATCTGTGCCGTCATAAATGAGGAAATCCAAATGGCCAGTAATTCAGGGCAGTGTCCAGTTGCATCGCATGCTATAGAAACCCCAGAATACTCTATCAAGTGTTGACGAGGCTGTACTGACAGGCACCTTACTGACAAGCAACTCTGCATTTGCTTATCACTCCTGGAGATGAGCTCTTTCGTGTGACTGTTGGGCCCAGAAACTGCCTCGGCCCCGGGCACTCCCTCGCCAAGAAACGCATGGGTGTTCACAGCAGTTTCTACTTAAGGGGGTGGGGTGGGTGGGGTCTTACTGTATCGCCCAGGCTGGAGTAGAACTCTAAGCCAGACTGGCAGAGAACTCACGGGGATCCTCCTGCCTGGGTCTCCCACTTACTGGGGTTGAGAGTGCTGATGTTGCAAGTGTGAGCCATTATGCCTCGGCCATTGCCTCTGACAGTACCAAGGCCCACCCATGCGCCATGGAAAACCACAACCGAGCAACCTGAGGACCTTCTGAGGACCAGGAGACATTGTTCCAAAATACCAAGTGCTGAATGCAGCTGAATGTGAGTGGCTAGCAGTTATCCCATCCCTCCTCCCATCCCTCCTCCTATCCCTCCTTCTATCTCTTCTTCTATCCCTCCTCCCATCTCTCCTCCCATCCTTCCTCCCATCCCTCCTATCCCTCCTCCCATCCTTCCTCCCATCTCTCCTATCCCTCCTCCCATCCCTCCTATCCCTCGTCCCATCCTTCCTCCTATCCTTTCCTCCCTCCTATCTCTGCTCCCATCCCTCCTCCTATCCCTTCTCCCATTCCTCCTATCCCTTCTCCCATTCCTCCTATCCCTCCTTCCCTCCCTTCTCCCATCTCTCCTCCCCCCCTCCTGTCCCTCCTCCATATGGTGGTCCCTAAGCTCACTCAGTTTGGAGCTGCAACCTTGAACCTCCCTTCTCTGCCTCTTTGACTCGACTCTGCTCGCTGGACACAAAGTGAGAGCCCTGGCCAGACTCTTAGCACAAGCAGCTCAGCCAGCTCTTAGGTTTTTTTTTTTTTTTTTTTTTTCCCAAAAGAATCCCTTAAGAATGACACTTGCCGATGTTTGGATTATGATGTCTCTCCAATAAAAACGAAACAAAGCCCATACCAAGACCTAAAACTTGGCTCTTTTCTGTTTCATTGTATGCATTCAGATTTCAGGCCTTTCTGGAGTTCGTTTTAATAAAAGTTTGAGACACTGGAATCTGACTTTTCTTTTTCCTTGTACGCTTTCCCCGAGACGGTTTATTGAAACAATTATTCTTTGCTACTGGGCTGTAATTCTGTGTTTATTCTAAACCATATTCTGATGCATATTTTGTTTTTTTTCCCCCTAGACTCTGTCCCATTGACCTGTTTCACTGTTAGACATGCTATGGTTTAGTGAAGTGATTTCACAGTATTTACACAGCCTTGCCATAACGTATCACATAGGATTTGTCTCTAACTATAGAAAAATCCATAGAGAAAAGTATATCCTGTCATTCTGATGCGCTTGCTAAAACAAAAATGTGGTAGTAGCTTCCTAGGCCCAAAAATGTGGTAGTAGCTTCCTAGGCCCTTCCATGACTGATTGCTTCTTTCCGGTTACAAGGTTACGGTCATAAGGATGCCGGAAAAATGAAGTTACACGCGGGCTATCCCTACAGCCGTGCCCGGCTCTGCTATATAAAGATGCTGATGTAAATACTGTGGCATCATCGCTATCATTACTGTCTTACAAACGCGTGTAAGGTTTAGTCCTCTCTGGACTCTTCTAGACTCGATCCGCTGTCTTTGGGTGTCGGGGGGGCTGCGTGTTTTCGGTTTCGTAAGCCTGTATTTCCTCGTGTTCCCCCCCCCCCCCCCCCCGCCGCCGCCGCCGCCGCCGCCGCCGCCGCCGCCGCCACCGCTGCTCAGGCTCTGGAGGTCCTAGGCTCATCCCTCCGCCCAGTTTGTATATCCCGTTGCCATGGCATCGGAAGCATCGGAAGTGACGCAGGCGCACGTAGCGGCGAAGCGGAGCCGGCCTTCCCTGTGATTGGCGGCGCAGTCAGAGCAGCTTCGCGCCCCCCCCCCCCCGTACCACCCCCCTACGCCCGGATCTGGCGAATGGCCCCGTGGCATGCTGGGGGTCGTAGTTTCCGGCGCTGCGGGCCGCGCACGCGTACCGCAAGGGACGGTCATCGCCGCTCGGTGTTCGAGGCTGCGGGAACCCGTCGGGGCGTCGCTGCGCAGCTGGTGGGTCGGGGCCACCCAGGCGGGCCTTAGGCGTTGGGCTGGAGTAAGCGGGTCGAGGGGAGAGGGCTGGGTCAGGAGCAGAGACCTTGGGGCGTCCCACGTGGCGGGTGTGGGGGCCCCCAGGTGCTGTGCCCTTCCGGGGAGTGGAGCATTAAAGCCCCCGCGTGGGGATCTGGGCCTCCTCCTGCTTGCTCGAATCTGGGGTCCGGAGGGCCTTGGGCGGGGGTGTGTCCCTGGAGCGCTGTGGCCGAATGCAGCGTGTGTGGGCGGGCATCGTGGAGTGGGCAGGATGGGGGTGTGGTTCTGACGCGTGCGCAGTGCCACGTGCGGGACTGTGGCTCGGGAATGCAGCCTGCCAGCTAGTGCCATGTAGGGCTATCTGGAGGACTTTGGGGATGGGCTAGGATCTTGGGGTGTGGTTTCAACGTGTGCGGCAGACCCGGGCGAGGTTAAGAGATCCTGACTGTGTGCAGGCCCTGTGCCGCTGCTTCTTAGGTGTAGATTGGGGTGGGAGACTGCAGCAGAGGAGGAGAGGGCCTTAGGAGAGGGTGGGTGGAGGCCACTAGGTGCCGGTTCTGGCAGGGAATGGAAAGTCCACAGAGGAGAAAGATGAGCCCGTACAAAGGTCAGGGAGGGCTCGGGACCCAGGATTGAGGGTATCCGTAGAACATGGGCGTGGGAGGAGAATGGGAAACTGGGGGAGGGTTCTGGGACAGAGTCCACTGGACTGAGGGGTAACAAGGGGCTTTAGAATGCAGGGGTACCCTCTGTTATGGGGGCCCGAGGACACCTTTGGGCCTCTGTCCAGGGACCCCGTTACGACAAAGGGGTGAGCGTGGTGTCTCTTAGGTACTGTCCGGACCTGGAGGGCTTCAGAAGGAACAGAGACCATTAGTTTCCCCAGTGCTACCTGTGAAGGGGCAGGTAAGGGGTGCAGTGGATCACTGAGGGTTGGCTCTTACATACTTAGAGACCAATCCCAAGGCCACGGAAATCTTCCTATCCTGTGTCCAGACTCTAAGTCTTAGTGTTTTGTTCTCTCTCCTCAACTTCGTCATTTTTATCCCACCACTGCCCCGTGCCCAATCCTCTCCTCTCCGACCTGTTTCCTTACGTTGGTTTGTATCTCAGCCAGCCTCTTGGAGGCCACATTGAATGTTAAAAGATTGTCCACTCAGAATGCGGGTCCTCCCACCTTCTAGCAGTGTCCAGTGGAAGTTCCGTCTCCTGCTCTGGATCCAGAGTAGGGCCCCATATTGCAGTGAGCCCTTGTTTCTCCTGATGCTCCGGTCTGTGGTCTTGAGGTTTTCAGGATCTTTGTTTGGGTCTGTGCCGCCTCAGATGAGAACGTAGAGTATATTCTTGGCAGGGACCACAGACAGCAACTGTTTTAATGAGGACCCCTGGTGTGTGCTTTTGCATTCTCTTAAAGGTACATCTGCACTTTTTGTGACTTATGCGTGGATTCAGGGGAGACCCTGCGACTAGTTCCTGCTGTGCCTGTGAGATTAGTCCTCATGGGTTGTCACTGGATTCTAGTCGTTAGAAAAGACGGTATTTTCTTTACAGGACCCGAGGAGGCGGATCTGTTTACTAAGCTAAGGCAAGAACCTGCAGTGACAGGGGCTTAAAAGCCAGCCTTGGTATTCCTCCAGCTCAGCCATATACCCGCTGGTTTCTTCTTTTCAGCCTCAGCATTTCAGGCCCGGAATACAACCCTTGACACCTGTTTGACCCGCACTTCTCTGTCTCCTGAAGCCTGTGGGCCAGACTCCAGGAAGACCCCATCCAGCCACAGAGGCGGTGGGGGTCATTCCGCACCATGGTATACCACTGTCTCTGACTTATTTGTACTGGGAGTGTGGCCTCATTCAGGCTGTTTGGTGCCACCGGGTCTTCTACCTAATAAGAAAGTCCTTGTCGCAGTGTAAGCAGATCTGGGGCTGGGTAAAGCAAGTGAAGTCTGCTTAGGACAGGGGTCTCTTGAGAGTCCCACCTCCCGGTCCTGACTACCAGGGAGGGCTGCGTTATAAAATGGGCCAGCTGTTCAGGTCAGGCTGTTGCCATGTTGCCGTAGGAGTCTTCGGGCAAAGGAAACAGGGACACGTGGCTCCCGCCTATTCCCAGGGGTTGACAGGTCCCACCACCGATTAGGCTATAGTCTTCTCTGTGCTTCTGTTAGATCGTTTCTGTGGCAAGGCCTGTGCTCAGAGCAGGACAGGTGGAGGGGGAGATGGGTCCCAAACAGTTGACTGAGGGCCGCTGGGCCTCCTTAAAAGAAGTAGAGGTGACGGTTACGTGATGGCCACAGCGGTGAAGAGGGTATGGGGAGGACCAGTGAGAGGCTCCGGGAAGGGAGGACTTCACAAGGAATCTGAAGCAGGAAGGACGGAGCGGTTTCGCAGATAGAATCCTGAGCCCGGCACTGTGAACCTGTGAATGGTTTCCCCACCTACTCCCTGGGTTTGCTTTTTTTGTCTTCACCCTCTTACAGGCTTGTGAGACTCTGAAGAGGACCTGAGCACCCAGCAGGGCCTGGTAGGGTGAACGGTTTGCATGTGGCATCTTAGCGGGTTCACAGTGACTCTGTGGACACAGGTTCTGTGTAGGATGAACGTGCCTGATGTGTAAAGAAAGCAAAATCACATGATCACGTAACTGTTCGTTTGCCACGCAGAGTTCTGTATTCGGAGCCTGGCGGCATGAAATGGGGCGGCTGACTGAAAGGGAATTGTACAGAAGCGTGTCAGGGTTTGTGCAGGGCTCTGGGTACCTCGCTGTAGAACAGAGGTGAGTAGTCACCAGCAAGTCAGCCTCATGGCTTAAACTGTTATCCAAGGCCTTACATTTGCTACCTCTGTTCTGGAAGAATGAATGAGAGAATTTGTTTTTAAACTGGAAACTTATTACTATTTTTTTAAAAATAGTTGTGTTTGAAAAGAAGAATCATTAGAACATTAAGTGGTTGAAAGCCAGGTCTGTTTTTTTTTTTAATTTTACTTTAAAGGCAGAGGAAGTAACAAGAAAACGCAGCTCGGGATAGACGGTGACAAGATGGAGCCAGGCAGAGCTCTTACTTGACAGCTCTAAGGAAAGCAGGCAGTTTACCCACCCTCAGAGATAAATAATGCTGAGCGGAGTGGGTGGGTGTTGTCTGAGGGAACGGGTGCTGCCATTGTAGGTGGTCGGGGTGAGGATGTCCCTGTAGCCGGGGTGTTCTGTTTCTCCATGGATCCTTCAGGTAGGTCCCAGACTTGATACCAGGGAGGAGTATGAGATTCCATATGGGTCATTAGCCATATATAGCATGCCCTTCCAAAAAGAAGTGCATTTTATAAAAGGCACAGTGGGGCAAATACAGAACTGCTGGGCCCGTAGTGACCCAGTCTAGGTAGCCCCGGCTCTCCTAGGGCTCAGATGTCAAGGGTGGAGTCGGCAGTATGCAGATGCATGATAGAGAAGGTGCGTGTGAGACCCTGAGGGGCCACTTGAGAGTCCAGCCCTGTAAGAATCAGCAGGGCGTCTGGAGGGGAAGCTGGGGTCGGGAGACTGTGGGGATGTCGCTAGTGTCAGCTGTGGTCACGGACGGGTTTGGTTCCGAATTCCTCAAAGTTGTTTTTAGAAGGGAAAACGGCTCCTTTGTGTGGTTCTGCCGAGGACGTTGCTGGCCCTGGGCTCGGGTGCTTTTCCGAGGTTTATTTTATGTATGGCGGTGTTTCACTTTCACGTATGGATGTGGCACGTGCATGCCCGATGCCCTCAGAGGTCAGAAGAGAGGGCATCAGATGTCCTGGAACTGCAGTTACACACGGTTTGTGAGCCTCCCTGTAGGTGCTGGGAATCAGGTCTGGGTGCTCTGTAAGAGCCCAGTGCTCTTAACCAAGACGCCGTCTCTCCAGCCCTGAGGCTCAGCTGTTTTAATGGGAAGGACAGTGCTACACCCAGGTCCTCCTTGTTTTGGGGATGAGTCCCAATTACACAAACTTAGGTGTTAAACCAATACGAATTTTGGGGACAAATCCAATCAGGTGTGACATGACCTACATCATATATACAACATACATAAGAATTAATTTACTGACATTGTATAGAATACTCATCTTGGTTTATAATTGAAATTGTCCCGAAAATTTTCATCTTCATCTTATCTATGACTTTAAAAAAAATCCTATTATTATCATCTTATATAAAGTTGCCCTTCCTGATTCTTATTTTAATTTTTATCTATATGAGTAAAAAAGCTGGATTCATACTGACAGTAGTGAGCAGACCGCTTAGAAATAATTGTGCATGAGACCTGGGTATTATGGGTGCATGGTTGTACTCAGACATTCTCCTTCATTCTCCTCTGCCTGAGTGTGCCATGGCGGGGGTCTCACTGTGTGGGCATCTGTTTTGTTGATGCCCTCTGCTTTTCCTCAGGCCCTGATACTGCTGACCTCTCCTGGGCACTTCGTTATCCTTGCCGCCTCTGCTGAGTTCTTGGCTAGACACAGCTGCGTTCCTGTGGAGGCCTGGGAAGATGCTGCCTTTGGAAAGGGTGTTGGCCTCCCCTAGAAGCTCCCCACCCCAGCCAGAACCACCCACTTTGCGGTCAGATGATACAGCCCTGCGGCAAGAGCCCAGCGAGCAGCAGGAACCCAACAAGGGGGAAGTACTGTTTAAGCAACAGGAACCTAGCCATCAGGAGGAACCCAGGAGGCAGGATGAACCCATCCAGGAAGAGCCTGTCCAGTTGCTAGAACCTAGTCAGAGGGATGTGCCCAGCCAGAGGGAAGAATCCAGTCAGCAGGAAGATCCTCCCAGCCAGAGGGAAGGATCCAGTCAGCAAGAAGATCCTCCCAGCCAGAGGGAAGGATCCAGTCAGCAGGAAGATCCTCCCAGCCAGAGGGAAGGATCCAGTCAGCAGGAAGATCCTCCCAGCCAGAGGGAAGGATCCAGTCAGCAGGAAGATCCTCCCAGCCAGAGGGAAGGATCCAGTCAGCAGGAAGATCTTCCCAGCCAGAGGGAAGGATCCAGTCAGCAGGAAGATCTTCCCAGCCAGAGGGAAGGATCCAGTCAGCAGGAAGATCTTCCCAGCCAGAGGGAAGGATCCAGTCAGCAGGAAGATCTTCCCAGCCAGAGGGAAGAATCCAGTCAGCAGGATGATCCTCCCAGCCAGAGGGAAGAATCCAGTCAGCAGGAAGATCTTCCCAGCCAGAGGGAAGAATCCAGTCAGCAGGAAGATCTTCCCAGCCAGAGGGAAGAATCCAGTCAGCAGGAAGATCTTCCCAGCCAGAGGGAAGAATCCAATCAGCAGGATGATCCTCCCAGCCAGAGGGAAGAACTCATGGAGTATCAAAAACCCATTCAGCGGGATGAGCTCAGTCAGTGGGAAGAACCCATGCAGCAGGATGAACCCATGCAGCAGGAGGAGCCCATCCAGCAGGAAGAACTCTCCCAGCAGGAGGAGACCATGCAGCAGGATAAGCCCATTCAACAGGATGAACCCATCCAACAGGAGGAGCCCATTCAGCAGGAAGAACTCTCCCAGCAGGATAAGCCTATTCAACAGGAAGACCTCACCCAGCAGAAGGAACCCATGCAGCAGGAGGAGCCCATCCAACAGGAAGACTTTATTGAGCAGGAGGAGCCCGTTCGGCAGGAGGCTTCCATCCAACGGGAACTGACCCACCAGGAGGAGTCCATTCATCGGGATAAATCCGTCCAAAAGGAAGAATCCATTCAGCAGGTAGGGCCCAGCCAACAGGGGGAACCCAGGCAACAGGAAGAGCCTAGCCAGCAGGAGGAACCCAGCCAACAAGGGGAACCTAACCAACTGAGGGAACCCAGGCTACAGGAAGAGCCTAGCCAGAAGGAGGAACCCAGCCAACAGGGGGAACCTAACCAACTGGGGGAACCCAGACTACAGGAAGGGCCTAGCCAGCAGGATCAGCTCAACCAACAGGAGGAACCCAGCCAACAGGGAGAACCCAGCCAGCAGGATCAGCTCAACCAACAGGAGGAACCCAGCCAACAGGGAGAACCCAGCCAGCAGGAAGAGCCTAGCCAGCAGGAGGAACCCAGCCAACAGGGAGAACCTAGCCAGCCAAAGGGAACAGAAACCATCACTGAAAGATCTGCCGCTGACCTTGAGTTTTCCCGCCTGCGATTCCGTGAATTTGTCTACGAGGAGGCAGCTGGGCCTCACCAGACTCTGGCCAGGCTTCATGAGCTGTGCCGACAGTGGCTGCGGCCTGAAGCCCGCTCCAAAGAGCAGATCTTGGAGATGCTGGTTCTGGAGCAGTTCCTGGGCATCTTGCCAGACAGGGTCCGTCCCTGGGTGGTTGCCCAGTACCCAGAGAACTGCAAGAAGGCTGCCTCCCTGGTGGAGGGTCTCTCTGACATCCTGGAGGAGCCAGGTGAGGCTGCCGCCCCGGAAGAAAGCATGCCTTAAGGATTGGAACCTGCAACATAGAGTTCAGACCCCAGCCGTGGCTTTCCTGAGAGTGTAGTCACCCCATGCATTAAGGGGCACAGAAACAACCATCCCCGAGCTGGTAAGGGAAGCTCCTCAGTCGCCAGGGACCCGAGCCCCCGCCTTTCCGCCCAGTGGCCTCTCCGTGAGGCTTGCCTCATGGACTAAGACAGCTGCCTTGGCTCCTGCCCTCACATTTGCTTTCCAGATGTTAGGAAGCAGGAGCAATGGAGGGCAAATCAAAGGCAGGTACCAGGCTCTTAAGAACTAGGTAAATATTCTGGGTGCATCCATAGCTGGAGGTTTCCTCCATGTCTAAGGACGGGGCCTGAGAGATGGGTGGCAATGGTCTTTGGGAGCCCGGGGGCTCGGGTCATACCTTGGGTCCGTACCTGGCCCGCCGCGGATTTGCTGGGTGGTGGTCAGTGCGCGTCTCAGCCTATTGGAATCACTGCCGCCTCGATTTACACACAGGGATGCCGCTGTGTTCCCCGGGTGGGTCATCGTCTTCATTCAGCGAGGGAGACTACGAGAAGCATCCCGAGCCGCCGCTGCTACCTCGCGGGTTGCTGAGCCCCAGCAGAGACTTAAGACCCGGGGACATCCTGGCGCGCCGGGACACTTGTGAGTAGCTTCCTTCAGCTCCGGCCGGCCTTCGCCGAGGCGGCGGACGGGTGGAGTCTGTGGTCGGGAAAGGGAGGGCGTGATGGAGACCCGGGCGGCAAGGCGGGGCTGTCTGTCTGTACCGCAGCTGGGACTTGTTTCTGTAGACTGTATATGTTAGATGTGATTTTTCTTTTTGTTTCTTCTCCTCCGTTTGTCTTGTAAATTTGTCAGCCCTACGTGGTTACCAACCAGGAGATAATTTCATTGCGGATATAATTCAGTGCCAGCACCGGAGGGTGGCCGTTAGTGCGAGCCTTTGGCTACCTCAGTACCGCCAAGATACTTTTTATCTCCCTACCGTATGCTAGAACATGTCCTTGTATGTCTCTCTGCACATCCCACAGGTGTACAGGAGGTCTGTGGGGCCATGGCGTGCATGCGCCCTCCCTCCTACTTGGTGTTCAGAGAGGGCAGCCCCTCCAGGCCGCGGTCAGCGTTTTGGCTCCTCAGCTGCTCGGCCTTTCCATGCACTCAGCCTTTCCGTTTTAACCTTCTGAAGTTGGCTACAGTGTCATGGCCTTGCCGCGGGCGCTCTCGGGCGTGTGGCATGGGTTCCTAATAACCGCCGGACAAAGAGCACGTACACTTTAGCCTTCATGTGATTGTCCAGAACCCTCGGGAGGCATTTCGTGCCAGCGTAGGGGGGCGGGGTGCCCTCTCGCCCTGTGTGGCGTGTAACGTTTCTGCCTCTCTAGTTGGCACAAAAGAGCAGTCCCTCTGCTGAACCCTAACCTAACCCTAACCCTAACTCTAACCCCTAACCCTAACCCTTACCCTAACCCTAACCCCTAACTCTAACCCTAACCCCTAACTCTAACCCTAACCCTAACCCTAACCCCTAACCCTAACCCTAACCCCTAACCCCTAACCCCTAACCCTAACCCCTAACCCTAACCCTAACCCCTAACCCCTAACCCCAACCCTAACCCCTAACCCCTAACTCTAACCCTAACCCCTAACCCTAACCCTAACCCTAACCCTAACCCCTAACCCCTAACCCTAACCCCTAACCCCTAACCCTAACCCTAACCCTAACCCCTAACCCTAACCCTAACCCTAACCCCTAACCCTAACCCCTAACCCCTAACCCCTAACCCTAACCCCTAACCCTAACCCTAACCCCTAACCCCTAACCCCTAACCCTAACCCCTAACCCTAACCCTAACCCTAACCCCTAACCCTAACCAGCATCTCTAGGGTCACCGATGCGCTTGAATGTCTCTGTGTTTTTTATCTTCGCGTCCACCCTGCTCTGTCAATTGCAGACAAAGGAAGTGTCCGTGGAGCACACCCTGGGGCCTGTGCGGCCTGTCTCCCTTTGTCCTGGGGCCCTGGGGGAGGCAGTGGGATATGCTTGTTTTGGAGCTGCGCGGCCACCGAGCACTTGTCTCCTCAGCTCCCCTCCTCCCCGCCTGGCCTACTCTGGAATCCGTGCATCTGGAGCACACAGAGGGCGAGAAGAACGGAGAGGCCACTCCCGCTGCAGCTGAGCCGCAGGTGGGTGAAGGGGCTACTGCTGGCCCTTGCAGGCTGACCTTGACCGTGTCCATGACCTCACGTGACTTTTCCCTTCTGACTGTTGACTTTGCTCCTTTTCTCAATATGAATACTCTGCCTCAGCCAAAGATTTTGGACCCAAACGTCTGTAGCGCGGCGGCCGAGGGAAGCAGCCGAGGAAGGGCGTCGCCTCAGTGCACCTTGGGCCGGGTCGGAGTTGCTCTCTCAGAAACCATTATCATTTCTACAGGAGCCGCTACAGCCGGGATGGGACCAGCTGGACCCCGCAGAGGACAACTTGAGCACCTACAGCAAGCTGCTCCTTCGAGGTGAGACCCACCTCCCCCTGGCTCACGTTCCAGAACTGTTGGCACGGAGGGTTCCGGCCCTGCCCGGGAACTGTAGTTGGGACACCAGGGGTCGTTTACGTATTGGAAGCAGACTGTGTTTTAAGTGTCTTTGACCTACGATTTATTTGGCGAATTCTCCACCTGTTCTTTTTGAGTTCCATCTGGGCTCTGGGGCTCTCTGCAGCCCTGGCCTCTGAGAACCGAAGCATCTGGATCGGAATGGCCTCCCGGCTCCAAGTCTCCAGTACTCCTGCCTCGTTGGTGCAGAGCTGGGGCCTGGGGAATAGTCTTCACTGAAGGTCTTATTCTGGAATCCTTATCCTAGGGAGGCTCATATCTAGACTCCTGAGGTCTTTTCTTTTTTTTCTTTTTTTCGCTTTAATTCTGTATTTCAGTTTTATTGGTAGTGGGGTTGACCCGGAGTTTCAGAACTTGGCATGCGCCCTGCCTCTGAGCTGTGCCTTCAACTGTGCTCTCCTCTGGACCTGCCCCATTTCCCACCCGCTCTGGAGGTAGCCTCCAGCCGCACAGAAGATCCGCCTCTGCCCTGCCGCCGCCTTCAGGAACTTCAGCTTTTCAGGGGCTCCGACTGGAGGGCAGCTTTGGCGGTGATGGTGGCGACAGGAACTGTCCCGAGCCAGAGAGAAAGATGGTTGCAGTCTGGGTCCCCGAGAGCCAGCAGGACATAAAGCCTCTTAGCTTTGTCTGTGCGGCTGGCCCTCTACTTTTTTTTTTTTCCTTTTTCTTTAATCCTCAGGGTGTCAGTTTTTCCAGGCTGGACCGTCGTCCACACTGGAGACAGAGGGGCTCTGTGTGGTGGAAGAGCTGCCAGGAGACCGCGTCTTAGGTGAGGTTGAGTGAGGTGGTTGATAGTCGGGGGTCTGGGTGGGGGCGTAGAGGACACCTCTGTTTTCAGCTGTGGGGCTTGTGACTCTTCATTAGCCACAGCACAGACTCCAGCCTCGACTTTATTGATTTTTCCATCCACTATGTTGGGGGGGGGGATGCCGTTTTATTATTTCTTGCTGCACGACAAACTCCTCTGAGACCTGTCACCCGAAAGACCCGCGATCTGTCAGTTGACAGAGCTCGACTCTGTGGCCTTTTCTACTCCTCCTTGGTGGTTCTGAGGGCCATATGCAAAGCCACAGTCATCTAGAGGCCTGTCTGGGGCTCCAGGGTCCCAGTGGCCTTCCACGTGCTGCCCGCTGACACCCGCTCTCGGTGGAGCCGAGTTGAGGCTGCGGATCTTAGTCTTTCCCATCGCCTCTCCAAAGGGCTGGCTTTGGCTTTCTCACAGGTTCCTTTGGGTTCCATGGGAAGGGCAAGCATGTACCACACACCCGCGTGGCTCATGTTCATGCCACTGTTCCATTGGCCACAGTTGATTCCAGGGCCAAGCCAGAGACTACGGTGGTTCACCGAGGGCCATGGGTATACCCGGATGGCTTACCAGAACAGGACTCATTTGGTCCTTACTGGTGACAGGACGTGTCCGCCGAAACCCAGCTCATCGTTCTGTGCACCCTCCGTTGCCAGATCACCTCACAGTCAAAGGGCTGCTTAGATCTTGCATCCACCGCAGCAGGAAGGAGGCTCCTCCTCACCATTTGAATATAGTCACACGGCCGGCTTACCCGCAGACATTCGGGCTGTAAAGAAGGGGCACGTAGATTGGGTCTCACGGATGACGAAGGACACATGGATAACGGGTCTTGTGAGGCTTGCAATGCTGCACTCGGCTGAGTTACAAAGAGGGTTAGACTGCATGTCCGAGTTCTTCCCCATGCTCTTTCCCTGCGCCCAGCCCTTCGGGCCTCCCATGGTAATCTTCTCCATTCTTCCGCTTGAGTCAGTTTCTGCCTCAGAGCCCGGGGAGCAGGACCGCTCACATCCTGACTTTCGTTTCAGACAGCATCGTGCAGCAGGAAAGCAAGGGAAACGCCTGCGAGGAAGTCTGCACAGGGGAGACGCTGCTGGAGAGGCTCTCAGGGGATCTACCCGTTAGCCCTTCGATAGACGCTGCCCAGGAGGGGGAACAGCAACTGCAGAAGGCTCTGGATCCCGAGGGCGAGGATTTAAGCCCTGCCAGTCCCCGGAGGCGGTCAGTCATCCGGCAGTCAGCCCGAGACAAGGTCACCCTACATCAGGGCGCTGGGACAAAGAGGCCCCATCCGGACGATGAGGATGAGGAGGACCCCGAGTGTCCTTCCAGGATCAGCAGCCATCAGCCGCCATCTGATACAGGGAAGGTGCTTGACGTGCGTGGCCACGACTCCGGGCAGAACCCAGGAACTTCCGCTGCGGGATGCCCTGGCGCTGATGAGTTTGCGTCGCAAGGGAAGCCCTACACATGCAGCGTGTGCGGGGAGGCCTTCGCGTGGATCTCGAACCTTATGGAGCATCAAAAGAGCCACGGTGGCGAGACATGTTGCGTGAGCCAGGGCTGCTAGGGACCCTTCCAGTTCAACTTGGCTGTGCTCAGACACAAGAGTCATATTAAAGAGAAAAAAAGCTAGACCGGGAGCCCCTGTCTGGCACAAACAGAACTCACTGGTGAGCAGACTGGCAGCTCCTGGTGTGGGGTGGTTTTCCCTATACAACCTGAGGTGTAAGGCCGAGCCCTCTGCTGTGAGCGTCCATGACATGGCAGCTGTAGCATGTGTGTGTGTGTGTGTGTGTGTGTGTGTGTCTTCCTGTGGCGTCTCCGCGGGCACATCCGTGCTTATTTTCTGGATGCTAATGGGGCTGAACGCAAGAAGCCCTCATCTCAGCACCTTGGGCTGATGTTCATATCCCGTAAGCCATCAGAAGCGAGGGAAGATTCCATTTTTTGCAGTGTTTTAATACCACTCCTACCCTGGTCATCCGACTGTACAAAGTGTTGAGTTTGCCTTAAAGTACGCGCTCTGTTGGCGCTCTGCGCCTCCTTGCCTTCGGTGCTTCTCCTGGAACTCGCCGTGCGTTCACATAATTCTTGCCGTCTGAATCCCCACAGCGAAAACTGACTCTTAGTTCCCGTCACACGTCTTTTCCTATACGGACTGGCTTGCGAAGGTCATAAAAATCGCCTGATTTTAGGCTGCGGGTTTCAGCTCACCAGCGAATCGTGAGATCCGGGAAGCGGACGGCCCCTGGCCGTTACAAAGCAACAGTAAAGTAGGTCAGAACGCGTCCTGTAGTAAAGGCAGGTAACGTTTTGTGAGACCTCAGCTGTGTGTCGTATGAGAGCTGGCTACCCTGTTCGGTGTGTTTATCAGGGTGTGATCAGAACAGGTTGAAAATACTGACACAGGTCGAAGAAGCGGTCTGTATCTGAGCCAAGAGAAGCAAACCTGGCCTCTGTAGGTGATCCTGTGGTTTTGCTCCTCACTTCAGATTACAGCGGTGAAACCATATGTTTCCTTGTCCTGTCAGTGTTTCAGCAGGCAATCTGTGCAACCCCCAAATAGGAGGCTTACCGTGATAAAGTATTTATTTATTCATTCATATGATGGCGTGCTCTTCCGTGATTGTGTAGCTGCTTCCTTGAGCGTTGGTGACGGGGACGATCTCCCTGGGGTCCAGACACCATCCCTGCTGGGTAGCCTTCTTGCTACTGACTCTTGGAGCATGAGACACCTTGATTTGTGGGAGAGACACAAAGGGCTTCCCCCTCGGCCTTAGAACTGAGCAGAGGGTCCCATCACCTGGAAGAACCCCGGCATTGCCTGTTCAGGTTCTCGCCTCTGCTAAGCTGAGCTAGGTTTTCTTCTGGTAAAAAAAAACCTAGATGTGTTTTTGTAACTCCCTGCAAGTATGGACCGTTGAGCCCGTTTCTGCTGCCGTGGAGAGAGTTCCCTGTGCTACATCCTTGTTCTCCATCTCTTGATTTCTTTTGTGTAATAACCGGTGAGAGGGCCGTGTCTTCTTCCTGATCTGAAGCTGGGCTTCCAGGAAAGGCACAAAAGGGTGTGAAGGAGGAGTGTCCTCACCCAGACCTGCTGGGGCTAACCTTTCGCCCACTGCTCCCATGCTTTGCAAGAGAAATGTGCACACGCGTCCGCGTGACCCCTGTCTTGTGCACCTGTTTGGAGTGTTTAATATGTGGGGAGATACTCTGCGATAAGGTAAGTATCCTCTGAAATCAAAATTCCAGCCTCGTATGTATCATTCATGGACAATTCCTGCCTAAGTCCAGTCATTGCCGTTCAGTTTACAACGTTAACCACCCCCCTCCAAAAAAAAAAAAACCCTCTGTTTATCAATTGTTGCCAGCACTCTGCAAGCTTGCTCTCCTTTGTTACCTGTCTCTGTTCTGGATGGACCCACGGATCGCCGAAGTACACATTTCTCAACTAGCTTTACATCTGAGAGCCCATCAAACCGCTTAAACCGTCTTTCCTACACATCCTTGGGTAGGCGGCCAAAAAACGAAGCTGGGAAAGGAGGAGTCATGTAACAAAGGAACCAGAGCCCAACAAAGGGCTGACTATAAGTTGCTGTGTCTGCTACAGTGGCTGCTGTGTCCAGTTAGCACCCGGAATACATTTCCAATGAACTCGTCTGCTGCGAGAGATTAGCATACTATATTTCAAAAACAGTCTGTACACATTGAACAGTTGTATTTTGTATATCAGAATGGTAAGTTGGAGCGTACAGAGAAATATTAAACTAATTGTGCCTGCTTCCTGAGTGGTTTTGGGTTTTGCTTAGTTTTTTTTTTGTGTGTGTGTGTGTGTGTGTGTGGTTTTTTTTAAGATGGTCTCAGCTCGGCTTTGCTTCAAAACTTGCAAAGAAATTGAGGATGACCTTGAGTTCCTGATCCTCCTGTCTTGACCTCTCAAGGACTGACTGGGATTATAGGCCACCAACTAGGCAAGTTTTAAATTGTCTTCGCCACGTATGTTTGGTGGTTCTCAAGCCACATCTCAAAACGCTGCTGAGAAGTCCCATCCCTCTGTTCTTTCTGTCTTCAGATGAGAGAGAAGAAAGGCAGCTTCAGGGGTTCTGTGCATGGCATCATAACCAGATAAGATAAAACCAGAAGCTACGTGGGCTCCACAAGACGTTTGTCCTTTCCCTGTCAATGGGTTTCTGGTGAAATGCCAAGAAAACTGCAGGTTTATATTTTAAGGAGGATCTTAAGCAGGTGTGCGGTTGTTGGGCTGCTGTGTGGGCTCAGCAAGAGAGACAAGGAGGCATGTTTCATAACTGCAAACCTGTCCAGACCTCAGCAGAGGGAACCACTGCCATGGCAAGCGCCAGACTCACCGTGGAACCCTGAGCATCTGAACTCAGGTGTTTGTATTGATTAGAACTCCTCAGGTGCAGATCATAAGCAATCAAGCATCCCCCACAGAACTCCAACACCCAGAGACAACACAAAACGCCCTAGACAGCCCCTCACCCAGCAATACATCAAACAATTATTTTATATATAACTAAAAATAAACTTCCCCAACACAGTTGCTAGTCATTCTAGAACTTTTGCTTCTCTGCTGTCAAGAGGCTCCAACCAGATTCTGGAGTGAGCGGGTCTCTTCCCATCCCTGTGTTCCCAAGACAAGCACACTATGTTCAGTCCTCCTCAGGAATAGCATCACATGACAAAGGCTGTGAGTTGAGGAAGTCTAGCCTCAAACAGAGATCCACCTCCCTGTGCCTCTCAAGTGCTTTGATTTAAGATATGCCACCTCAGCCTCCCCCCAACCCCCAGCTCCAGATAAACCTTATCCCAAATGAGATCTAATGAAAAAATCCCAATTCCTTCTGGGTTGGGATTGTCAGTATATCTCCATTGGCTGGGTGGTTGATGAATGGATGCCTCTGTTCCAGGCACTAAGGCTGGGAAACGTGAGCGGACTGACTTTGGTTCATCAGAGGCCCATAGTTAGGCAGACACATACCAAGAAACGAAACGGAAGCTTGCTGGAAGCGTAAGTGCCTAGGAGAAAATTAAAATGGAGCCAGAAATAGTTTCCTGGAGGGCAGGAAGGGTCACCTTAGTGAGGTAGTCAGGGCTGTGTCACCCCTGCTGGCTGCTGCGCTCTTGGGTGTTGCATGTAAGTACTCGCTACCTGAAGCAGCCTGCAGAGGGCTTATTAGTCTCTTTACCGTAGGTTAGGGCACAGGCAATGCCATGGATCATCTGGCTAATTCTCTTGGTAGTTAAAATTGATTTGGCCCTTCAGGGCAGTGATGGTTCATTTATGCATTTGTAACTCTTTATGCATTTATGACTAGTAGAGAAACGTCTCTTGTGAGAACACTGACTGTAGAGTCAGGGGGAGCAGCCATACACAGTGCAGGACTCCTCAGTCTAGATCGATGGGAGGCAGTCTGGAGCCTAGAAGTTTCATTCATTCATTCATACATGCATGTATATGTATTGCATATATGTGTACGTACACACACACACACACACACACACACACACACATATATATTTGACAGAGTCTCACTTATATAATCCTGGCTCTCCTGGAATACTGTGGAGATCATGGTAGCTTCAAACAGAGATACACTTCCCTCTGCCTCTCAAGTGCTAGGATTTAAGCAACCCCAACCACCCCTACCCCCAGCTCCAGATTTCTGTAAGCAAAACCTTATCCCTAGTGAAATCTAATGCAAAAATCCCAACTTCAAAAACAAGGCATATGAAAGTAGACCTACTGTAGTGGACTAGGGCTCACACACGGTACAGAAAACTGGATTCTATTTGAAGTGTTGAGAATATTCTAGAACTAGATTGTAGTGGGGGGTCGTACAATGCTGAAAGTATTCTAAAGTCTATGAAACTTCTAAGGGACAGCTGACGTTCAATCCCTGGCTCATGGGTGTCTGATGAGTCCCACCCCGGGGTACAGGATCTTCTGAATCGCAAGGGAAACCAGTAATGCAGGTTCTCCACTGAGCTGGCTCTAGTTCGGGATGAGTTTTCCCCTTCCTCCCCCACAGGACATTAGACATTGTCTGGGAATGCTTTTGGTTTGAGTAAACGGTGTTACTTGTTGTCCACCTAGTGGAAAGGTGTTCACCTCATGGTGTACAGAAAACAGAGAAGGAAAGGTTCCCTGGATAAGATACACTTTTCAAAAGCACATTGCCAGTGGTCTACTGCCTTCATTGAGACCCTAACTCCAAATAGCCCATTGAACTATGATGTCACCGTGGATTTAATGATGAGCTTAGTGCTCTCATGGTCTCATCAGGTCTTGATAATACCACTGGTTGAAAAACAGGCCTTCAACACCCAAGATAACAATATCATAACATTCTACCCTTAGCTTCCAAATGTTCATGTTCATCTTTATAAAGCAAGGCACACTTAATTCATCTCCAAAGGTCTTAATGTCTCAATAATTCCAGTATTTCTCAAAAGTCCAAGTCCAGAATATCCTGTGAGACTCAAGGCAAACTTTTAGCTGTGAGCACCCTAAAAAAATAAAGAACAGGTTTCATACTTGTCAAGTACAGTAACATGTAGAGGGCCATGCTTTTGGGTGCTCAGACTTGAGACAGCACCCCATTTCTGCTTAAAAAGGCTCCACTTTCTTCCAGTCCTAACGGACAGAGTTCAGACAAAGGTCAGTTAGCCTGAAGTTGCCCAGTTCAAAGGAACCACCATTTCATTAATGACTCTATCTCTCCCTCATTCTGTGGACGGTTTCTACCTCTATAAATTAGATAAAAACGGTACCTTAGGCGCCAGACGGTCTTGAGAGAAGCCCTGCGGCTGCATTTCTTGACTCCCTAGGCTCCTTGACCCAGTGACCTCAGATAGGCAACTAGCCCGCCCCTCAGATAAGAGTTACCATAGCAATCAGCTTATCTTCCCTATAGAGTTACCATAGTAACCTGCTCACCACTCCCATGCCCTCTCCCTACCTCGAAACTTCTTTAAAAGTTTGTGCTGTGTATTCAGTAAATGAGGTTTGATCAGAATACTCTTACCTCATCTCTCTCCCCTCCTTGTTCCCCACAATCCTCGCTCCCTCTCCTAGGTTTATCGTTGCAGAACCCCGCAGGCCGGGACAGTAACACAGAACAAACATTCCCAGTCTAAAAAGAGGAAATGGAGACATGGAAAGGGGAGATGGGACCTTGATGGGGGAGGCCACACCTCTAATCCCAGCACTTGGGAGGCAGAATGTTAGTGTTTTCAGATGGGATGGAGATGGAAAGGTATTCTGGCAGTCAGGAGCCAAGGAACCACACAGTTCTGAGATGGGGAAAGTGGTCCCACTGGAAAGGTATCCTGGGAGTTGGAAGCCCAGGAACCACACAGCTCTGAAATGGGGAAGGTGGTCCCACTGGAAAGGTATCCTGGGAGTTGGAAGCCCAGGAACCACACAGCTCTGAAGGGAGAATATCACCAGCTGAGCATGTCACGGCTCCACTCTGTTCCAAAGGGAGGGGCTCTCCAGTGTACAACTCTGACTACTCAGCTCCGCTTCGCTTTGCTTCAATGAGTGAGTCACGCCAAGCAAATCTCACCAAAGAGATTTATTTGGAGGAGATTCCAGGACAGTGACTGCCTCTGCTCCAAGAGAAGCAGTGAAGAACTAAGGAGAACTCCACCCCTTTTATATATGGTTTGGAGAGGAAGAGAGCTGGGATTGGTGGATTTCGAGCTCCGTGATTGATGGAATGTTGGACTCAGATTGGTGGGTTTCCGACTCGGTGACTGCTCAGTGATTGGCATGTTTGAGCCCAGACTTTTCACCCTAAAATGTTCACTCTTCTGTCTTTTGGGGATGAGAAGGGTTCAAGCTCAGGGACTGGTGGTGTTTTTTTCACCTTATTTGAATAATCTGGGGAGAAGGGCCCAGCCACCCGTGCCTGGAGGGGCTTACACTGACTTTAGGTTCTGCTAACTAAACTTCTAAAAAGAACAATTTTCTTTAAATAAACTTTGAACTTTACTGACTTTGGGTGAACTCTAATTCTGAGGTAAAATGAACAGTTTTTTCAAATAAACTTTGTACTTTTGTGGAATGGGTGAATGTGTATTGAGGAGCCGGGCACTTATTCTAAAGGAATGTGGAGTCCGGGAGCTTCGGGGCCCTAGAGATAAGCTGTACCGCTGTCCATGGTAGCTGGCTCAGGGCTTCGGGGCTGGAGCTCTGCTGCTGTCCATGGTAGCTGGCTCGGGCCAGGCCAACGTTGACAGCAATCTTGAGTTTGATCGTAGAGAAAGCTAGCAGAGGGGACAGGTGTTTTAGAAATCAATTTAGGTATGATAGAGTAAGTATCTCCGTTTGGCGGTCTACTGTTGAGTATTCTCCTGTCCCTACCACATGAATGGTCTGGTTCAGTCATTAAGTATAGGTTTCCAGAACCTCAAATCTCCATACGTAGTGCTCACTACCTATAGAAGCACACACTAGGGAGTAGAAGGAGAAGAGGTAGGACATAACCCCAATAGGGCTGAATGGTAGTACTGAAGGTTAAGATATTATTACAGTTTGTGGAATCTAGTTTGCCTACAAAGCGGGCTCTTAAGGAGTGAAAGCAGTCTGCAATACCAAAGATAGGGAGATACGGAGAGATAATGGGGTTGGTAGTTGGGGTTTGGCTTCAAGCAATTAACAAGTGGTGAGGTGAAAGAGATACTTAATGGTGGTTGTTGAGTTTGACCCAGGAGGGACACATAACCATCATTCTCCAAAACTGTCAGGTAGAGCATTATATAACACTGCCACACACCCAGCGCCATGCTCCCCATGCTGCTGCGAACCCTGTCAGGGGGCAGTGGGGCTCTGCAGTGTGTGTGTGCCTGCCCCCAGTGGGGGCCTACATTATATATTCAGCTCTCTGGACAGAGGAAAAGCGGTCATCCTTTTTAATCCAAAGCCATAGCTTTTGCTATGACTCAAAGACATGAGTCTACTCCAGCTGTTTTTGCAGACACCTGCTACTGCTTTTCTGCAATGTGGATTTCAGTACAGACGACATACAATGGGAATGTTAATATATACAAAACCTTTATCTTTTCTTGTGAGCAAAAATTCATGTAAGCTTCAAGGAGTCTAGGGATTCATAAGACTTGGGTTCATCCCTCCCAGGTCGTACAGTTTCCAGATAAGCACAGCCCAAGTTTTCCCACCTGCCTGTTCCTCATGGTATGATCTCTCTCTCTCTCTCCCCTAGTCTTGGGATTCCTCCCTTCCATCCAACTACGAGTACTGTAGGCCTGAAAGATCCAAACTTTAACTTCTGTCCCTAGTGTATACTTGTCTCAGCAGATTTCCACTGGACTAGCAGATGCCACCCAGGAGTCAGCTACAGACTACAATCACCTCAAATGGCTTCAGGCCCCGATCTGGCTGATGTGAACCAGTCCAGCCAATGTCATTGCCCCCTGTCTCTTCAGCAGGGTCAACTAACCAGATGCTTCTGATAAATACCCTAAGTACTTGATGCTCCCCTGACAGCGAAGATCAAGCTTGCCCCAAAGACTTCAATACTTCCATTCAGCAGGAAGCAGTCTGATGATAATGTTAACCCCTTTTCCAAACCCTGATTGTTTATGAAAGGGGGAAATGTAAGCCCTTTGAGGTGCAAACAGCTAGGCTCCTTCCGCCAGACAATTCTAAACTGCCGTAACAGTTGTTCCCAGTCCCTTGAGGCAGGAAAGTGACCAGATCATACCCTAGAGAAAAGAGTCAAGACCAGTGTCCCACAATCCCCTTCAAGGAGTGCCCAATGATCTAAAGACCTTTCATGACTCAGCTTTTTTTTTTTTTTTTTTTTTTTCTGGGTAGCCCGGACTGTCCTGGAATTCCATAGACAAGGCTGGCTTTGAACTCAGAGATCTGCCTAACTGCCTCCCCAGTGCTGGGATTCACGCTGTGTGTCACCAACTGTGGATGCCTTTGAGTTTTAGGCTAGCCTGGTGTATGTTATCTAGTTCCAGACCAGGCAGGCTATGTAGTGAGAACCTCTCAGAAGAAGAGAGGAATAGAGGGAGGGAGGGAGAAGAAAGAGTCAGGGAAGGCTGGAGAGAGAGAGAGAGAGAGAACCAAAGGGTGGCTGAAACTTAGAAGGGCAGACATTAAATCCTCCATGTATTGCATCTGAGTAAGTGGTGGCATGACATTATAGTAGCCTTGATGGGAGCTTTGTGGAGACAGACACACGTGGGAAGCTGTTTCTCTGGCACTGGTGGAGTTCTAATGTAGTAGTACGCTAGTGGCGGCTCCCCAAGGAAGACAAGGAGGCATTTTCATAGGTGCAAACCCTGCCAGACCTCAGCAGAGGGAACTGCTATCGTGGCAAGCATTATCAGGCTTGGTGGCAAGCACCTTTATCCATCAAACCATCGTGCCGGAGCCAGCTAATTCTCGTGCAGTGTACAAATCAGTGTTTTGATATACTGTTGGCCCTTAAGCAACAGGGGCTTGAACAGTGTTTATTAAATAGCACACTGATAATAGCCTCTTAAAAGTCATTTGCACACATAGACACATCTATTACGAAAACAAAATTAAGTAGCCGTAAGTTACGTGACTGTAATCCTCGTGTTAGGAATGCTGATTAGGAGCATCATGAGCTCAAGTCTAGCACGGGCTACAAGGTAAGACTGTCTCAAAACATGTTTAAGGGCCAATTTCATCACATCATTTTTTGGGGTCCTTTTCCATTTTCATGCATATGCGTACGTGTTACGCATGTGTTCCCGCACATTTGTTCTCACGTGTACACGTGTACATGTGTGTGGGTGCGCATGCCTGCAGGTGTGCATACACGGAGAACCAACTTTGATGTCAGGAATCATCCTGGTTCACTCCCTGGACTGCTCGTCTTTTCCATTTCCCGAGATGGGCTCTTTCATTCAGACCCAGGGGTCAGTGATATGGGCAGTCTCCCCCAGACAGCTTGCTATGGAGGGTCTCCTGCCCCCTTCTTTGGAGGCTGGGATTACCAATGGGCTACCATACCCACCAAGCATCTTCTTGGGATCTGAACCCAGGTCCTCATGCTTGCACGGTGGTGTTCTTACTGTGGAGGCATCTCTCCTTCACATTCTTACTGACAATCATTTTTAGTTAAAAAAAAAAAAAGAAAAAGCTATCTTAGTGGATCTAGACAGGCCATACAGGTCTCTGTTGTATAGCTATTTCCTCTAAGTGGAAACATTCCATATTGGAGTAAGCAGAGAGGCTCAGAAAACCCAGGAAGCTAATTAAAAAACCTCCAGGAAGTCCTGCACTTATGACACAAGAAGTTCAGAAACTTACAAGATTAATAAGGCTCCTCCCCAAGCTAATACCAACAATAAACAATTTGTGGGGCAACAGGGAACTCTTCCATGGCGGAGCCTTCGGGTGGAGTTCAGAGCTCCAGGGATGCAGTTTCTAAGGGCTATTACCCCATGCTTGGGTGGGCTTCGCGGTGATGTAACTGGCCAACCCCTGCTTTCTGCAAGTGAAGTCGATGAACGTGCCGTTTCCAAACGATACTTGAATCTCTTCGATCTGGCATCTGTGCTCCGTGTGGGGTAAGTAGATTTATGTTCTCATCGCTCCAGAAAGAGTCACGTGATACGACCTCGCCACGGTTTTAATAGAAATAACCTTGAACACCCTCCTACTGGCCCAGAACTTTCTCAAAGCTGGGGACTGCTGACATCTCAGTGCTCCCCTGCTACCTGGACCCAACCTCTCTGACCCCAGAGACATTCCACCCCAGCTTGCGCCATCTTACCTCAGACATTGCTTGGTTGTTGAGGGAAGGAGGACTAGCTCAGGGCCTTTGGAAACTTTGGGGACATTCATATTTCCAGATGCTTCCAGGGAAGCTCAAGAAGCTCTAACTATTTCTTTCTCGTACCCGCCAGAGACCTCTTTCCAAAGCAGCACCCTGAGCACCCTGGACACAGCTGCTTCTGGACCTGCAGGTCCCTCAGGAGACAGTCAGGCCCGTTGTAGTCTGCAGATGATGCCCAGAGCCTTGACCTTGCTTGCAGAGAGGTGAGGAGCCCCAGGAGAAGGGGATACAACTTTTAATGGCTCTGGGATTTCATGGCCACCCACCTGGAGCTCTGGATCCATATTCTCCCCATAGCCTGCAAGCCTAGAGTTCCCATGTGGTCTTAGCCTGAGGTCCTCAATCAAGGGCAGTCTCCCAGATAAAAGCCCCATTTACTGCTAGCCACTGCCCCATATGGGGCCATCCTGACCTCGGCTGACTGGCCTCCAGCAGGCATGTGGCTGTGCACCGTCTTTCCTGCTCTCTTTGGCTGTCTTTCTGCGTCTGCCCTTTCTGGACCGAGAGCCTGGCTGTTGCCAGGGAAGCGTCCCCGCTTTGAGCGCCCTGGAGACGTGGTGGTGGAGGGCAGCTTCTCCATCTTCCGCTTCTCTAATGGTAGCCTGTCTGATTTCACTGCCCCACCCGCTGGGCTGCTGCCTTCCAGGTAAGTGCTGGGTGTGGGGCAGGGGTCTCCGAAAGTCAGAAGCAGCTTTAGAAGGTGTGTGAAGCTTTGGGTAACTTTTGACTCTCAGCATGCAGGCTAGATGGCCACCACCCTTCTCTGAGTATAAATGCAGTCGCTGTGAAATCCTTCTTATATTCCCCGTCTCCATTTTTGCTCCTTGTTTGTACGAGACTGAACTATAGGCTCCTCATGTACTGGCTGCAACGTACGTGCTCCACAAGTCATGTGGGGATTCTTGATTCTTTTGTATAGCCTTGCTTCTTAAAACAGTGTCTAGAGAGTCGTGTTTGCTGAATGGATAAATGTTGCAGTTAATAGAGTGTTCATCCATCAGCAGCCCCCACGATTCCCCTCTGCCTGTATTCCTTCTGCTCGTTGTGTTACTTTTTCTCTGAGTCTCATGTAGTTCAGCCCATCCTCCACTTCACTATGCAGTTGAAGATGACCTTGGGTTTCTGATCCTCCTGCCTCTACCTCCTGGGTGCTGGGATTCCAGGAGCGTACCACCGCACTCAGTGTATGGGGAGCTGGAGATCAATCTCTCCGCACTGAGTCACATCCGCAACCCCACCCTCTTGTCTCTTTTCCTCTCAGCTTTTTCCAACCTCCTGCTGCACCCAGTATTTTTTCAACAGAGCCTTTTTGGTTATTACTGATTTTTAAAATGTTCACGTGTAGCTCAGTTTTTCTTTCCAGTCGGCACATCGGTCGAGCACGGTGTGTGTGTGACTGTACCCCTAGCTAGCACCTAGGAAGGACCCGGGAGAATTGGGAGTTTCAGGCAAGATTGCGGTACATAATGAGATCTGAGTCAAAAACAGTTGTGAAGAGTGCTTCTCGTCTGTGTTTTCACGTTTAACATCACGTTAAATGACGTTTTGTTTTTGAGACAGCATCCCACTTTGGGGTCAGACTGGCTGGAACTAGCCCGTGCAGTTCAGGCTATCCTCGCACACGGGAATACAGGCGTGAACCACCACACAGGAGTGCTTCTTTTTTCCGAGGCAGGGTCTTGCTGTGTAGACGAGGCTAGCCTAGAACTCACTAACTTCCTGCCTCCCCGGCCTGAGCGCTGGGATCACAGGCGCGTGTCACCGTCCCTGGATGTCCCGTGATTTTTTTTAAGCAAACGAGTAAATAATTGTATGTGTGTATCGGGTATGATGCAATATTTTAATGTATGTCTGCATCGTAGACTGATGAATCAAACTCACCAGCAGATCCATCACTCTTCACGCACTTACGTTTTGGGGATGTGAACACTTAAAACATAAAAAAAAAAAAAAAAAACATTTAAAGTATGGGAGTAGAGACAGGAGACCCTGACAGTTAAGGTCCTAGGGGGCTGGGGAAATGTCTGAGCTGGTGATGTGTGTGCTTTGCAAGGACCTGACTTTGCATTCCCAGCAGCCACGGGGAAGCCTGGCATGCTGAGCCTCTGTAACCCTGGATGGGAACCGAGACACAGGCAGATTCCTAAGAGCCTAGCTGAATGGATGAGGTCTAGGTTCGTGGACGTCCAGGTTCAGTGAGATGCCCTGCCTCACAAAGTAAGGTGGAGAGAGGCCAATGCAAGCCTCATGAGCGACCTGATACGATCCGTCCCTGGAGCCCGCATGGCGGTTGAAGGCGACTCATACAGCGGTTCTCTGACCTCCATATGTGTCGTAGCGTGTGTGCGTCTACAGACACATTACACACAAGCATGCACGAGGAATGATATTTTTTGTTCTGCAACCCTCTGAGTTGAACAGGGCCCTCTGCGGGGCTGCTGGTTCGGGAACTGTGCACAGGAGCCTATGGGCTCACCTTTAGTCTAAACGACAAAAGGCTATGACTGTCTCTTTTTTCTAAAATACATCAGTTGCCAATTGGAAGAGTGGGGCCACACCGGGGCTTTCCATTCCGCGATCGGCTGTTGGCAGGCTCAGGCTTGCAGGCCCGGGTCAGGCAGCTGCAGCTGCTGTGAGACAGGTTTGCAAGTGTCCGAGTCATGTCCTGAAGACAGCATGCTGCGTCTCCTCTCACGGTTTTCTGCCTCTTGCTCTCAGCAGTTTTGAAATAGATATTCGTCACTATGAATTGTGACCAAACGTACAAGGCAATACATTTTTTGTTCCTTTGCTTTCTTAGGACAGGCTCTCTCTATGCAGCTCTAGCTTTCCTGGGATTAGCTATGTAGACCAGGCTGGCCTCCAACACATGAAGATGCCCCTGCCTCTGCCTCCTGAGTGCTGGGATTAAAGGTGTGTACTACCACACTTGGCTGAAGCAACAGATGTGCGCATTACCCTGGCCCCTGTGACTCCTCTGAGCTGTGCTGCTGTGCACGTCTGTGTAGAAGCATTTGTGGACATGTGTTTGCTGTTATGTCACTTGAGTCACCATATTTACTCTTGTTCCGTGTTCTCCATAGTGAGTGATAAACGCGGCCTCTGTCTCCCTCAGCGTCTCCATGTGGGGCTACCGGGTGGCCCAGAGTTTCGTCTTCGCCATCGAGGAGATCAATAGGAGTGCCCACTTGCTGCCCAATCTGACGCTGGGCTTCTCCATCAGGAACTCTGGAGACTCGGTGCACGGAGCCGTCCACGAGACGATGAGCTTTCTCACGGGGCGGGAGGAGCCCGTCCCCAACTACGCGTGTGGGAGTGGCTCTCCTCAGGCTGCCTCGGTTGGGGACACGCGGTCATCCCTGTCTGTCTCCATGGCCAGACTTCTGGGGCTCTACAAGTTTCCCCAGGTGAGCTGCTCAGGGCCTGACTCCCTCACGAATGTGGTGAAGGCCTTTGATGGTGGTAGTGATATCCACGGTGACGGTCACAATGTTGAGAGCTCCACCGTGGAGTCAGGTTCTCTGCAAATATTCCGCTGCCCAGCATGGTTCTCCTCCATGTTGAGATAGTTCAGAGAGAACCATCATCCCCCTGCAGTGACAAGGAAACTGAGAAAATTTATTTTTTGATTTAAACAGCGTACTTTTATAGATTTACTTATTTTTAAATTTATGTGTGATATATCTATCTTTATCTATCTATATATCTACATATCTATATCTATATATCTATATATCTATATATCTATATATCTACATATCTATATCTATATATCTATATATCTATATATCTATATATCTATATCTATATCTATATCTATATCTATATATATTACAAGTGCTACATTACAGGTGTGTTTCTCCACACCTGGCTGTAAGGCAGGTTCATTAATTTCTTTTGATATTCTGGCATAGTTTAAGTATGAGTATATGTCTTCATGAGTGTATGTCAAACTGTGTGTGTGTGTGTGTGTGTGTGTGTGTGTGTGTGTGTGTGTTTGACAGGTCAGCTATGGATCCACATTACCCAGCCTGAGTGACAAGATCCAGTTCCCGTCTTTCCTGCGGACGCTACCTAGTGACCTCACGTCCTCCCGTGCGGTCACCCAGCTGATCATCCACTTCCGGTGGTCCTGGGTGATCATTCTGGCCCACGATGATGACTTTGGGCAGCAGGCCAGCTCTCTGGCCACCGAGGAGCTGAGCCCAGCTGGCGTCTGCATTGAGCACCACCTCCACGTCCCTTCCCATCAGTCCTTGGGGAAGATTGAAGAGACCGTCCAGAAGATGCAGAAATGTACAGCCAGGGTTGTTCTGGTTTTCCTAAGCAATTCGAATTTCCGGCTGATCCTGTATAGCTTACTGGGCGTCCCTGTCTCAGGCCAGGTCTGGGTCAGCAAGGACACTCTGCACATGACACTCGCCCTGACCATTCCTGGCATCTCTCAGGTCTTGCAAGGCACATTTGGCCTCCTATACCACAGCAGCACAGCAACTGGCTTCCCAGAGTTCCTTGCTCACCTGCGCCCCAGCCAGACCCCAGAAGACAAGTTTATAAAGAAGTTCTGGGAGTCCACCTTTGACTGCCAGTGGCCTCAGCTCAACAGCTCAGTGACAGAGGGTGTGCAGTTCTGCTCAGGGAATGAGAGTCTGAGAGACAAGCCCTATCCTTTCGCAGAAGTGAGTAAGATCGATGCTGCCTACACAGCCGTCTACAGCATTGCCCATGCCCTGCAAGACATGATAGCCCGTGGGCACCGTGGTGGGAAAGGCACAGACTCCCGGGACTTCCAGCCCTGGCAGGTGAGAGGCATGTCTGTGCACTGGCTGATCCAGGGATGGATGGGGATATGACATGGGTTCCGACTAAGCTCCAGAGGAGAAGCAGACTGCATGCTCCAGCCATGCTGTCTCCTATTTGCAACGGAGAGGCATCTCAGTAGGAGCATTGGTCAAAGAGTCCATGCTTGATGTGTGATCTCAGGTGGGTCCAGTCTCTTCGGGTTGCTTGACTTGACAAAGACGGGAAGCCTAGTAATGTTACAGTTTCAGATAACAGTAAATAATAGATTTGTTCAGTGTCCCAAATTTGTGTTTTGAGAAAGAGTGGATGAGCTTCAGTATAGGCTGCAAATCAGAATTCGATAGAGATATCCAATGTGTTCATTTATTATTATTATTACTTATTTATTTATTTTTGGTATTGGTACATGTGTGTGGCTGCACTTCAGTGGGCTCATAGGCCCCTAAAGAATGTGTATGTGTGTGTATACACACGTGTTGTACATGTGGGAAGGTCTTAGGATGACATGAGGAATCTCTTCTATCTTAATTCTTTGAGGCTGGGTCTCTAACTGGAACCCAGAACTTGTTGATGTGGCTAGTCCCACTAGCCATATTGCTCTAGGCAAGTCTTGTCTCTACTTTCTGAGATTGTAATTCCAGATGGGAACAGCAGGAGAGGACATTCCTGAGAGGTGTCCTCTGAATTCCGCAATGTGAGCAAGCTGTACACACACACACACACACACACACACACACACACACACACACACACACCCCACAAATACTTACAGGTTTAGACATTATCTGGATTTATTATTATGGGTTATTAGTTTATGAAAGTTGGAACATCTTCGAGTCCCTGAAAATATAACAGATCCTTGAGCTCCATAGTGTCTAATGAGGCCAGTCCTTGGTTGAAGTGGCACTGGATCATTGCAGAGGCCAGTGATGTGTCCCACTTTGGACAAGACCTGGGATGGCCCTGGCCATTCTACAATGTCTCCCTCTTTCCTCAGCTTCTGCATGCTCTCAGGAAGGTGCACTTCAAGACTCCGGATGGAAGCGAGATCATGTTTGATGCCAATGGAGATTTGGTGACACAATTTGACATTATCCAAGGGCGGAAGACTCCAGAGGGTGTATTCCGCTTGGTCCGCATAGGCAAGATAGACCCTCAAGTCTTTTCTTCAGGGAACAACATGATGGTACATTTGAAGGAGGATCTCCAAGTGAGTTACCCGAATGCAGGGATTACTCTTGCCCTAGTGTGTTAAGGTCACAGGGAAATTCAAAATCCATTGTCCTCGTCTTTCCTTGTGCATGGAGTGGATGTTGCTCTGGATTGGACCTGTCAGTTATAACCATCTATGCTTGTAAGAGAGCTTTGTCTGAAGGGCTGGGCAAGTGTCTCAGTGGTTAAAGCGTTTGCTATGCAAGCACAAGGACCAGACTTTGGATCTCCAGTACACAGGGAGATGCTGAGTGGGCATGGTGTCCCAGCTTTAGTTTCAATCTTGGAAGGTGGAGACAAGGAGATGCCCAGAGGAGTGGACGAGTAACACTGCCATATCAGGGAACTGGGGGGTTGACTTTGAGCCTCTGTCTCAGTGTACACAGTGGAAGAACAATCGAGAACGATTCCCCACGTTGACGTTGTGTTTCCACATCCACTCATACCGATGTTCACATGACCCCATATAGATGTAAAAACACACATGCACATGTGTATGACACCCCACCCCACACACACACCCACACACATGAAAAATGGATAAAATCAGTACACCAGAGCCTCAACAATAGAATCAGAAACTGCAGCTGGTGCTCCCCCGAGAATATTTCAGTGTCTGTTTTCGGGGCCTGCTCTGGGAAGAGGAAGACAGTGACACACTAAGTCAAATATGTTCCCAAGGATCTTCTGGGCAGCGGATGCAACAGATGCTCTCACTGTACTGCCATTAGGTTTTTTTCTCTCCCCAAGACACAAATATCTTAGGGAAAAAATTTGCAGGGAGGAAAGGTGTATATTGTCTCTTGGGTTGAGAGGTCCAAGGTCATCTGGATCCACTGCTTTGGGCTTTGTTGTTGAGGGAGTGTGTCATAGCAGAAGGAATGCTTGGTGAAGAGGTTGCTGAATTCAAGGGGCCCAGGAAGTGGGGAGGGAGAGAGACAGGTGGATTAGACAGGAAAACAAGTTATGCCTTAGCAGTGCATAGCCCCAGGGACCCACTGCCTCCAACAAGGTCCCACCTCCTTTCCCACCATCTGCACTAATTCATCAAATTATGAACCCATTGAGAAATTAATTCATTTTTTAGATCAAAAGAATCAAGATCCAATCACTCTTCAAAACCCCACCATACGGCGATCAGTGATCCAGCACATGAGCGTATGAGAAACATTTGGGATTCCAACCCTGACATTTATTAACGGAATTAGCAACTGCTTTGAACACATAGGTGTGTCTTTGTGTTCAGTATGGTGTCTCCTACTCCCGTGTGTTGTGGCGGAGATCTCAGCATCCCACACTTCTGTCTTGATAATCCTTGAGTGGAGGTGGAGCTATGCCAAGAGAAATTGATGCACCCTTTGTAGGTCCCCTTAAATGAGAGGACCACAGAGAGTGCCGTCCAAGTGTGTGTGTGTGTGTGTGTGTGTGTGTGTGTGTGTGTATGGTGATTTGAATCAGTACTTAAAATTGTTCTTTTATTGAAACTTGGGGATACTTTAACATTATAGTTTGATAGGAAAAAAACCAGGGCAGACATAGTATAAATCTCAACAACTACACAAAGGAAGGAGATGGAGACGAGGAAGAGATACAGCCATGTCTTCTGAATTGGGCATGGAGGCCAGGAAGCAGCACAAGGCTGTGCGGAGCTTCAGAGAAAGAAAGAGAAAGCCCAGAGCTTCAAGGAAAGCATGCCAAGACCGTGGACAGAATCCAAAAGAGAAAAAAAACATAAAAGAGTGTTAAATGAAAACTACGTTTTTCTGAGTAGTTCAGACAAGCAGGATGACTGGAAAGAGATGCATGGCAGAACCTCTCAGAATGAATTCTAATACAATTCATTGTCATTTATTTTGTGCATACGGATCTTTATCAGCATGTATGTCTGTGTACTACGTGCATGATTGGCACCTGCAGAGCAGAAGAGGGCATCGGATCCTCTGGAAGTGTAGTTACAGAATCAGCTGCTTGAGGCTTCCTGTACTTGAACCCCTACTCCTCTGGAGAGCAGCCTGTACTCTTAGCTGCTGACCCATCTCTTCATCTCCATTCCTGTAAATCTTGATGTAGGAGTCCCCAAAGCCTAGAAAGATACCATTTCATACCACACCATTAGCCAAGTGAGCCAGATGTAGGCCTTCCTCTACTTCATGCAAGAGTACCTCTGCAGTCCTGGTTCTGACATGTTGTCTGAGAGGCACCTCATCTGGCGGGCTGAGGGGAAGCTGTCCGGTTCTGCCTCTCAGGGTGAGGTCACGCATGTATATCCATGGACAGTCACTGGTGACACGACGCTCACTGTCCCTAGGTCCCCACCTCTGTCTGCAGTGAAAGCTGCCTTCCGGGATTCAGCCAGGTGCCCAGGCTGGGAGCCCCCCACTGCTGTTTTGATTGCAGTCTCTGCCCCGAGGGACAGTTCACAGACCAAACAGGTAAGGCTGTGTGGAGCTGGAGTTGAGGGGTCAACAGGGCGCTGTGAACCTCTTGTATGTCTCCACAGTCTTATCTACTGTCCACTGCAGTGAAGGCAGTCTCTAAAAGCAAAGCATTTAAGGGGGGTATACCTAGAGTTTCAGAGGGTGTGTCCATGACCATCACGGGAGCATGGTGGCAGGCAGGCAGGCATGGGGCTGGAGCAGTATGTGAGAGCTTCCATGCTGACCCCCAGGCAGCAACATGCAGAGAGGGCGAGTCTGGGCCTGGCATGGTGTTTTGAACCTTCAAAGCCCACCTGCAGTGGCATTCTCCTCCAACAAAGCTACAGCTCCCAACACTTCCCAAGCAGCCCACAAACTATGACCCGTACAGTCAAATATATGAACCTATGGGAGCTATTCTAATCGAAACCTCCACACCCATCCACCGAGACATTGCATGGTCTCTGGTTCTGTGGATGGTAGGTAGAAACACCAGCAAGAATTTTACTCTTACAACCGTTCTTAATAAATGATTGACTCACATAGTCAAGTGCATGAACCATAACTGGAAAGAATAGCGAATTCTCCCCTAGCAAACACTTCCCGCCCTTAGGCCCCTTGTCAAAAACAGAGCTTAAGCTGCCTCCTCTTGTGCGCGGATAAGCACAGCCCTGAGTTCTGTCGACACCGATGAATTTCACCTGCTTTGTAACCCTCCTGTAAGTGGAACTGCGTGGTGGGTGCTCTTCTCCGACTGCTTGTTCCTCTGTATTAGTGTATTAGCTATTCCATAACTGTTTGCTCTCATTTTATTCTCTCTCTTATTCTCTCTTTCTCCCCTTCTCTCTTATTCTCTCTCTCGTTCTTATTCTCTCTGTCTCCGTCTCTCTCTTATTCTCTCTCTCTATCTCCCTCTCTCTGTCTCTGTCTCTTCCTCTCTCTGTCTCTGTCTTCTCTATCTGTGTCTCTCTCTCTCTGTCTCTCTGTCTCTCTCTCCCTCTGTGTGTGTGCACGCCATTTTTTTTCGAAACAAGGTCTTACCATGCAGCTGTGCCTTGCTGGGAACTCACTGTGTTGGCCAGGCTGACCCTGAACTGGTAATCTACCTGCCTCTGTCTCCTAAATCCTGAGATGAAAGTCATAGCAGCCGCACCCAGCTCTGGTGCCCTCTGGTATTAGGAACAGCAGCCCTGTTGGACTACAGCTCACCTGGTGGCCTCATTTAACCTGTCAGGTCATTTCCAGTCTACCGGTCACAAACTACTGTCACCTTTTGAGGTGCTGAGGGACAGGACTCGAACAATTGAATTTTAGCGTCACAAGCCAGCCTAAAACATTAGTCAAGATGATGAGTTACTGATTATACTGACTCTTGGGATAAAATGAACCATTAACAAACTCAAGTTAGAAACAGTTTGTGGTGGCACATTCCTTTAATCCCAGCACGCAGGAGGCAGAGTCGGCAGGATCTTTGGGGATCGTGGCCAGCCACTGTAGTCAACTCAGAGATGTCCAGGTTTCCTTAGAGATCCTGCCTCAAATGAAGAAGCCAGTGTCTGCAGAGGTGGCTCAGCAGTTAGGAGCCCCATATGGTGGCTCACAACCATGTGTAACTCCAGTTTCTGGGACTGTGATGCCATCTTTTGACTTCTGCAGGCACCAGGCCTGGGCACGGTCTTCAGAGGAACAAACAAAACTCTCAACCAGTTATATGCAATTGTATCAGTACTCTATTGTGGTAGCTCAGTACAGAATCGATGGAGACGTTTTCGTACATGGAAGCCCTGTCAGACCTCAGCAGAGGGAACCACTGTCCTGTCCAGTGCCGCATGAGATCGACAGTGGAACCCCGGGCATTTGAACTCAGGTGTTTTATTGATTCAGAGCTCCTCGGGTGTTCTACTGGTAGCACATGCAGATCATTAGCAATCAAACCTCCCCGGCAGAATTCCAACACCTGCAGACATTACAAAATGCCAAGGCCTCTGCGTCTCTTCTTCTAACAGTGCACAAAAATGATGATTTTAAACACAAGTAAAATGAAACTTCCACATCATAAAATAAAGAGTTAATCAGATAAGGTGGTGAGACCGGTGAAATGCTCATCGGTTAAAGCACTCAGTCTGTAGCCTTTCAGCCAGAGTTCAGCCCCTGGGACCCACGTGGTGGAACGAGAGCTCCAACTCTTCTTACCTCCCCATGCGCACCATGGCATGCCTGAGCCCGCACACACACAACACACACCCAAATAGAGCAGTAAGTTTGGTTAGAAAATAAGGAGGTGATATAACTGAGAAATGACATCAGAAGATAATCTCTGGTCTGCATTGCATGTGCATCCACCCACATACATGTATGCGTGCATACAAAAATGCACACATCGAACCTCTATATATTAGGTATGGTGGTACAGGATGATATTTAAAACACTGTCAGGCTGTGAATGGAGGTTTAGGAATTCAGCAAGTTCAAGTCCAGCCTGAGTCATATGAGACACTATCTCAAGAGAGAAAAAATGGCAAAAAAACCCTACCTCCCATAAAACAGATATAGACCATTCCAGCCCTGGGGACCGGGAGAATTGCACAAACACATTAATTGATGGCAAGGCTATCAGAGCAGTTAGTGCTTGGGACCCCGTCCTTCAGAGCTAGTGTGGTTTCTACAGTGTTGCAGAAACGGTGTGTGTGTGTCTCCATAGACATGAAGAGATGTCTCCTGTGCCCCAAGGAGCAGTACTCGAGCCAGAGCAGAGACCGTTGCCTGCCCAGGACTGAGATCTTCCTGGCCTTTGATGAGCCTCTGGGATTCATCCTGGCTTTGGTGTCACTCCTGCTGGCCGGTCTGGCTGTCCTGGTGCTGGGCGTGTTCCTGAGGCACCGGGACAGCCCCGTGGTCAGGGCCAACAACAGGACTCTCAGCTACTGCCTCCTGCTCTCTCTTTCCCTGTGTGCCCTCTGTCCCCTGCTCTTCCTGGGCAGACCCACGGTGACCACCTGCCTCCTGCGACAGACCACCTTTGCTGTGGTGTTCACTGTGGCTGTCTCCTGCGTCCTGGCCAAGACTCTCACAGTGGTCCTGGCCTTCAGGGTCACCAGGCCAGGGGCCAGGATCCAGGTGTGCCTGAGCCCTGGTGCGTCGACCTCGGTGGTCCTGATTGCGTCCTTCCTGCAGATTGTTCTCTGTGGGGCCTGGCTGGCCACCTCCCCACCATTCCCAGACAGGGATGTGGCCTCAGAGCCCAGCCACATTGTCATCCAGTGCCAGGAGGGCTCAGGCACCACCTTCTTCTGCGTGCTGGGCTACTTGGGGTTCCTGGCAGCGGGTACCTTCTCTGTGGCTTTTCTGGCCAGGGGCCTGCCCGATGTCTTCAATGAGACGAAGTTCCTCACCTTCAGCATGCTGCTCTTCTGCAGCGTCTGGACAGCCTTCCTGCCCCTGTACCACAGCGCCCGGGGCAAGGCCACTGTGGCTGTGGAGGTCTTCTCCATCCTGGCCTCCACTGCTGGGCTCCTGGGTGGCATCTTCATTCCCAAGTGCTACATCATCTTGCTGAAACCCGAGAGGAACACCCTTGCGTGGGTAAGACAAAGCCACCAGGCACAGCAGGACAGGCACAGTGAGATGCTCCAGAGAGGGCATCTCCCCAGGTCCACAGCACAAAGCCTCATGGCCTAGTCCTGGTTGGAGTCTCAGCACCAGGTAGATAATTTCGGCTCACTGTTTCTGTGTGGATCAAACGGTGTTTAAGAATCAGATCCATAGTAAAATGAGAAATCAGAAGAAAACCCTATTGACCTTTGACATGAGATGGTAGACATAAGGATAGTCACTGACTATCTCTCCTTATGTATTGCCAAAGGTTATCACAGTCAAGAAAATATGAGCGGGCAAGATGCCTCAGTGGGTAAAGACACTTGCCACGGAGCCTGACAACCTGAGTTTGAAGCCCAGGACCCACATGGTGGAAGGGAAGAGCTGATTTCATAAAGTTGTTCTGTGACCTCTGCATGCAAACCATAGGGCACACAACCTCCAGATGCGTACACACAGAAAATAAATGCAAACGTGTAAAATGATGTTCAGGTGATGATGATGATGGTGATGGTGATGTTTGTGATGTCAACATATCATGTCAAGGTGATGAGGTTTTCAGGATATTGGTGAGGTTGTGGGATTTGGCAGGCAGGTCATTGATCTCTCTCTCTCTTTTGAGAGGGGCAGTATTGGGAGTTGAGACTTCCTTTCACTGACAGATCCTTCACAGACATACCGTGTGCTTTAGCAATCCCACTCTTAGCCATATACCCAAGAGAAAGGAAACATGTCCACAGAGACTGTAAATGATCTGCAGAGAAGCACGATTCATACACTAGAAGTGGGAGCGCTCTAAATGTTTATCAGGTGAGGAATGTTTGCAATGTGTTAACCATCACCAGGACATTGCTGGACAACAGGAAAGAAGCACCAGAAGAAACAGAGCACCGTTTCATGTACAGATGAGCCTTGAGAACGTTGTACTGAGTGAAGGAATCCACACAGAGAAAACGGTGTATTTTAACATCACATTTCATGAGATATCCCGAAGCAGCAGACCATGGCGAAATGTAATAGACTAGCGGTTTCTTGAGGTTTAGGGAGGGCTGCGTGGAGATGAGGCGTGAAGACTGAAGGGTGCAGTTTTTGTTTCTGGAGTTCTTTCATTGTTCGAAGGGGCTGGAGAGACGGCTCACTGGTTCAGAGCACTCACTGCTCCTCCAGAGGACCCCAGTTTGGTTCCTGGAACCCAAGTCAGGGAGCTCACAGCTTCCTCTAACCGCAGCTCCAGAGCATCAGACACCCCTGGCCGCTGAGGGCACCTGCACTCATGTGCAAATGTAACTCCTCACAAAATTAGTTAAATCTAGTGGTTTCTGTAAGACTCTACAGCTAGATTTAAGAGCACTACTTTGTCATCGTTTTAAATTCACTTATTTGGGACAAGATCTCTCTACATCATGCAGGCTGGCTTCAAAAGTGCACCAATCCTCCTGCCTCAGCTTCCAGAGTGCTGGAATTTTCTGGTGTTCTGCCCCAGCTGGATACTTGCATACTGTACATGGATGCATTGTACATTCTATGAGCTATGTCCCAATAAAGCTAGTATTAAAAACGAAGTATCAATCAACTACGGAGCGTGAACTTTCATTATATATGAGTTTCCAGAAAAGATCAAACCACTGGAACTGAGAGTGAAATGCCTGTAGCCTGAAATATGAATAACCTAGGTGATTGCTCATTTACTTTATTTATCTTTTAAATTTTATGTTCTTATTTATGTATTGATAAGGATTTGTGTGTGTGTGTGTGTGTGTGTGTGTGTGTGTGTGTGTGTGTGTGTTATGCAGTGGCTCGCATGTGCAGGTGGAGGCCAACATTGCAGAGTTGTTTCTTTCTATGCTTATATGTGTTCTCCACATCAATGGAGGTGGTCAGGCTCATGTATCAAGTGCACTCAGCTGATGAATCATCTCCCCAGCCTTGGGATTTAATTTCCAAAGATAGAATAACATCTGAGTATCTTGGGAAGATTGACCATGACCTCTCAAAGGCAAGGACATTTGTTATCTTCTGCTGTTTGGCTTTGTGTCTGTCCAAATTCTCCACGATAGAAACCTTTCTGGAAATCCCTCGAAGAGCTGCAGAGACCCCCCAAGAACACAGATCAGTGGGTCAGCCTAGTACAGGAACATGGCGGGCCCATGCAGGGTGCAGAGTGTGAAATGTGTGTGAAAATCCTTCACTTCAGCTAAGGGCTCAACGTCAGAGCTTATGAGATGCTCACATTTTGAGGGTGGGAGATGCCTCACCCGGGAGCCTTCTCAAAGAGAACAGGGCTATGGGTAAGGTAACCCGATGTCTTGGTTCCCAATCTGTCTGGTGTTTGTAATTTTTAAGGGTGTGTGTGTGTGGTGCCTGTCCACATCTGTGTGTGTGTGTACACCTGAGTGTCCGGGGAGGCCAGAGGTTGAAGTCTGACACCCTCCTCTGTCTCTGCCTCGGTCATTATAATTGATTATTAATTTTGAGGAGATATCTCCGTAAGCATCTCTGGCCTGCCTGAAACTCACAGTGAACCCCCTGCCTCTGCCTCCCCAGTGCTGGAATTAGAGGCGTGTAACATCATACCTAGCTCCATCCCCAGCGTGAAAACCTGTCTCTTGCGCTGTGTTTCCCCCGCTGCTTCAGTTACACAGGCCTGCTTGTGAATGTTCTGTTTGTTCTTATTTTCCTCCTCTTCCCATCGCTGTAAAGTCCCTACTTGGGTGTCTCTGAATTCAGAGACCTTTTCTTTTCCTTCATACAGTTTCCTGTTAAGGTTATTTAAACTTCTGTGTTTTCATGTAATTTAGAAGGTTAATTATTTCTATAGATTTGTTAGCAAGTTTACAATAGTTACCGTAAGGGCAGTTGGTCTGTTTCTACTGAGTATTTTCTTGTTATGAGTTATATTTTCCTTATTGTTCATAATTCCGTGCTGTTTTCTGGATATTGCATATGACTCTGGGTTGGCTCTCTTCCGGTCCTAAAGGGAGCTGGTGAGCAGAAGAGACCCTGCGTGTTAACGGTGGGAATGGTCACGCAAAGGAGGACTCGCCAAAGTCAGAAGAGAAAGACACATTCAGATACAGTAGGTTGAACCTAGTTTAGCTTAGTTCAAGAGCATTGACAGCTCTTCCAGAGGTCCTGAGTTCAATTCCAAGCAAGCACATGGAGGCTCACAGCCATCTGCCATGGGACCAGATGCCCTCTTCTGGTATCCAGGTGTACCTACAGATAGAACGTTCCCATAAATACAATAAATACATCCTTAATAAAAGAAATTTTAGTTCTTAAAGGGCTAGTATCTTGCATCCTGCCACACATCCTTGCTAGTGTTTCCTGAGCAAACGCTGATAGTGCCATTTCTAACCCCACTCACCCAAGAAACCCCTACAGGTCTTTATTTTCCCACACAGGTTCAAAGAACAGAGACTGTGTACATGCACCGGAAAACAACAGATGAAATCAGGGGACTTTAGCAGCGTGGGTATAAGGAAATAAAGCAGGAGACTGTGAGTGAGATTTGGGGAGCGACCCTCAGAGGCAGCTGGGATCTGAGTGTGATGTTTGTGCTGATAACTGGAAGGAGAAAGTAAATAGCCCAGTGAGAGCCTGAGGAAGAGGATTTCAGCAGAGTGAGCAGCAAGTGTCCAGGCCCTGAGGCGGATTGGCTTCTTCCTGTTAGAGGGCCCTGGAGTCTAGGAGTAGGAGGGACACGAGATTAGCCCTGAGAATTGAGGTGGTTGGGGAAACTGAGGCCAGTGCTGTTCTCTACGGTGTGAACTGCGGCCTGGATTTTATCCTAATGGCGATGGGAAGCCAGTGAAGGACGTGCAGGGCCCTGATGGGGAGGTCTAAAGGCATCCTTGGCTGCTGGCTGGAGGAGGGCATTCAAGGATGCAGGGGAAAGACTCTCTCCTCACCTGTCACTACTCCTCAGCCTTTTGTGCCCACCTGGGGCCTCTCTGCAAAGCAGCGCCCTGAACTCTGGACACAGCTGCTGCTGGGCCTGCAGGTCCCTCAGGAGACAGTCAGGCCCTTTGTCGGCCTTCCTGTAGTCTGCAGATGATGCCCTGGGCCTCGACCTCGCTTGCAGAGAGGCTGGGCGGCCCCAGGAGAAGGGGACTCAACTTTTAATGGCTCTGGGATTTCATGGCCACCCACCTGGAGCTCAGGATCCATATTCTCCCTACAGTCTGCAAGCGTAGAGTTCCCAGTGTGGTCTTAGCCTGAGGTCCTCGATCAATTGTAGTCTCCCAGATAAAAGCCCCATGTACTGCTAGCCACTGCCCCACATGGGGCCGTCCTGACCTCGGCTGACTGGCCTCCAGCAGGCATGTGGCTGTGCACCGTCCTTCCTGCTCTCTTTGGCTGTCTTTCTGCGTCTGCCCTTTCTGGACCGAGAGCCTGGCTGTTGCCAGGGAAGCGTCCCCGCTTTGAGCGCCCTGGAGACGTCGTGGTGGAGGGCAGCTTCTCCATCTTCCGCTTCTCTAATGGTAGCCTGTCTGATTTCACTGCCCCACCCGCTGGGCTGCTGCCTTCCAGGTAAGTGCTGGGTGTGGGGCAGGGGTCTCTGAAAGCTAGAAGCAGCTTTAGAAGGTGTGTGAAGCTTTGGGTAACTTTTGACTCTCAGCATGCAGGCTAGATGGCTACCACCCTTCTCTGAGTATGGATTCAGTAGCTCTGACTCCCTTCTGGCACATCCCGTCTTCATCTTTCTTGTTTGTACGAGACTGACGTGTAGGCTGCTCATGTACTGGCTGCAACGTACGTGTTCCACAGGTCATTGGGGATTCTTGATTCTTGTGCATAGCCTTGCTTCTTAAAGTAGTGTCTGACCGTTGTGTGTTTTTGAAGGAATAAATGTGTAGTGAATCCATTTATCATCAGTTACGGTTTCCGTGATTCTTGTCTGCCTGTACGGAGACCTTGTCTCAACATACAGCTTCTTCTCTTTCTTCTAACATGTGGCATCTGGGACCTTATTCTCTATTTCATGACTTTTTATCCTTTAATTATTTTACACAAATACGCAAGCAAGCATATAATTAAGTATATAAATGCGACATGCTATGCCCATTACGTGTTGTTCGTGTTTATGACTTAAATATTTATTAGATTTGTTGTTTGTTTCTTTGCAAGTAACCATGCTATGCAATAGACTTTTCCCCCCCTCTTTCCTTGAGACAGGATCTCTCCACGTAGCACTGGCTCTCCTGGGATTAGCTATGTGGACCGGGCTGGTATACAAAAACATAGAGATCCCCCTGCCTCTTCCTGCCAGGGCTGGAGTAAAGGTGTGTGTCCCCACATCCAGCTTGTGCAACAGGTCCCTACCCCTCCTGTCTCTCTGAATCTGTCCCCTTGAGGACCGTTTCCCCACTGCTGGCCCCTGTGACTCCTCTGAGCTGTGCTCCTGTGCACGTCTGTGTAGAAGCGTTTGTGGACATGTGTTTGCACATGTGTTTACTCTTGTTCCGTGTTCTCCATAGTGAGTGATAAACGCGGCCTCTGTCTCCCTCAGCGTCTCCATGTGGGGCTACCGGGTGGCCCAGAGTTTCGTCTTCGCCATCGAGGAGATCAATAGGAGCGTCCACTTGCTGCCCAATCTGACGCTGGGCTTCTCCATCAGGAACTCCGGGGACTCGGTGCACGGAGCTGTTCATGAGACAATGAGCTTTCTCACGGGGCGGGAGGAGCCCGTCCCCAACTATGCGTGTGGGCGTGGCTCTCCTCAGGCTGCCTCGGTTGGGGACACGCGGTCATCCCTGTCTGTCTCCATGGCCAGACTTCTGGGGCTCTACAAGTTTCCCCAGGTGAGCTGCTCAGGGCCTGACTCCCTCACGAATGTGGTGAAGGCCTTTGATGGTGGTAGTGATATCCACGGTGACGGTCACAATGTTGAGAGCTCCACCGTGGAGCCAGGTTCTCTGCAAATATTCCGCTGCCCAGCATGGTTCTCCTCCATGTTTAGATAGTTCAGAGAGAACCATCATCCCCCTGAATTTATAAGGAATCCGAGGAAACTTCTCTTTTTTAATAGAATATATATTTAAAGGTTACTGATTTTTATTTCATGTGTCTGAATATTTTGCCTTCATGTATATAGAGTATCACAAGTGTCCCTTAGGCCAATGGACCTCAGAAAACGGCTTTGCATTCCCTAGAACTGTATAGTTCCAGTTGGTTTTTAGCTACCATTTTGTTTCTGAGACTTGAACTAAAGTCCTCAGTAAGAGCAGCAAGTACTGTTAAGCACGGAACCATCTCTCCAACCCTTTATTATTATTTGTGTGCATGTGTGTTTGCATATCTGGTGGTTGTGTGTGTGTGTATCATGTGTGTTTTGCATGTGTGTGTGTGTTGCATGTGTGTGTGTGTAGACAGCACAGCTCTGTGTAGCCCGGGCTGCCCTTGAACTCTTGATCCTCTTTGCTCCGATTCCTCAGTGCTGTGAACTGTCATACCTAGAACAGCAACTTCATTTTTTGAATCTATCTCATGACCTTCTTGTTTTCCAAGAGCCACCTGACGTGGGCGCTGGGAATCAAACTGGGGTTCTCTGCAGGAGCCACACGTGTTGTCAACCGCTGTGCTGTCTCGCCAACCCTTCCCATCCACATTTGATCCTCAGCATCAACCTGCACCCAAGTCCTGCCCCTCACCCACTCCCATACTGCCTGGCTCTTCCTTGACAGGTCAGTTACTCATCTACTCTACCCAGCCTGAGTGACAAGATCCAGTTCCCGTCTTTCCTGCGGACGCTACCTAGTGACCTCACGTCCTCCCGTGCGGTCACCCAGCTGATCATCCACTTCCGGTGGTCCTGGGTGATCATTCTGGCCCACGATGATGACTTTGGGCAGCAGGCCAGCTCTCTGGCCACCGAGGAGCTGAGCCCAGCTGGCGTCTGCATTGAGCACCACCTCCACGTCCCTTCCCATCAGTCCTTGGGGAAGATTGAAGAGACCGTCCAGAAGATGCAGAAATGTACAGCCAGGGTTGTTCTGGTTTTCCTAAGCAATTCGAATTTCCGGCTGATCCTGTATAGCTCACTGGGCGTCCCTGTCTCAGGCCAGGTCTGGGTCAGCAAGGGCACTCTGCACATGACACTCGCCCTGACCATTCCTGGCATCTCTCAGGTCTTGCAAGGCACATTTGGCCTCCTATACCACAGCAGCACAGCAACTGGCTTCCCAGAGTTCCTTGCTCACCTGCGCCCCAGCCAGACCCCAGAAGACAAGTTTATAAAGAAGTTCTGGGAGTCCACCTTTGACTGCCAGTGGCCTCAGCTCAACAGCTCAGTGACAGAGGGTGTGCAGTTCTGCTCAGGGAATGAGAGTCTGAGAGACAAGCCCTATCCTTTCGCAGAAGTGAGTAAGATCGATGCTGCCTACACAGCCGTCTACAGCATTGCCCATGCCCTGCAAGACATGATAGCCCGTGGGCACCGTGGTGGGAAAGGCACAGACTCCCGGGACTTCCAGCCCTGGCAGGTGAGAGGCATGTCTGTGCACTGGCTGATCCAGGGATGGATGGGGATATGACATGGGTTCCGACAAAGCTCCAGAGGAGAAGCAGACTGCATGCTCCAGCCATGCTGTCTCCTATTTGCAACGGAGAGGCGTCTCAGTAGGAGCATTGGTCAAAGAGTCCATGCTTGATGTGTGATCTCAGGTGGGTCCAGTCTCTTCGGGTTGCTTGACTTGACAAAGACGGGAAGCCTAGTAATGTTACAGTTTCAGATAACAGTAAATAATAGATTTGTTCAGTGTCCCAAATTTGTGTTTTGAGAAAGAGTGGATGAGCTTCAGTATAGGCTGCAAATCAGAATTCGATATAGATATCCAATGTGTTCATTTATTATTATTATTACTTATTTATTTATTTTTGGTATTGGTACATGTGTGTGGCTGCACTTCAGTGGGCTCATAGGCCCCTAAAGAATGTGTATGTGTGTGTATACACACGTGTTGTACATGTGGGAAGGTCTTAGGATGACATGAGGAATCTCTTCTATCTTAATTCTTTGAGGCTGGGTCTCTAACTGGAACCCAGAACTTGTTGATGTGGCTAGTCCCACTAGCCATATTGCTCTAGGCAAGTCTTGTCTCTACTTTCTGAGATTGTAATTCCAGATGGGAACAGCAGGAGAGGACATTCCTGAGAGGTGTCCTCTGAATTCCGCAATGTGAGCAAGCTGTACACACACACACACACACACACACACACACACACACACACACACCCCACAAATACTTACAGGTTTAGACATTATCTGGATTTATTATTATGGGTTATTAGTTTATGAAAGTTGGAACATCTTCGAGTCCCTGAAAATATAACAGATCCTTGAGCTCCATAGTGTCTAATGAGGCCAGTCCTTGGTTGAAGTGGCACTGGATCATTGCAGAGGCCAGTGATGTGTCCCACTTTGGACAAGACCTGGGATGGCCCTGGCCATTCTACAATGTCTCCCTCTTTCCTCAGCTTCTGCATGCTCTCAGGAAGGTGCACTTCAAGACTCCGGATGGAAGCGAGATCATGTTTGATGCCAATGGAGATTTGGTGACACAATTTGACATTATCCAAGGGCGGAAGACTCCAGAGGGTGTATTCCGCTTGGTCCGCATAGGCAAGATAGACCCTCAAGTCTTTTCTTCAGGGAACAACATGATGGTACATTTGAAGGAGGATCTCCAAGTGAGTTACCCGAATGCAGGGATTACTCTTGCCCTAGTGTGTTAAGGTCACAGGGAAATTCAAAATCCATTGTCCTCGTCTTTCCTTGTGCATGGAGTGGATGTTGCTCTGGATTGGACCTGTCAGTTATAACCATCTATGCTTGTAAGAGAGCTTTGTCTGAAGGGCTGGGCAAGTGTCTCAGTGGTTAAAGCGTTTGCTATGCAAGCACAAGGACCAGACTTTGGATCTCCAGTACACAGGGAGATGCTGAGTGGGCATGGTGTCCCAGCTTTAGTTTCAATCTTGGAAGGTGGAGACAAGGAGATGCCCAGAGGAGTGGACGAGTAACACTGCCATATCAGGAAACTGGGGGGTTGACTTTGAGCCTCTGTCTCAGTGTACACAGTGGAAGAACAATCGAGAACGATTCCCCACGTTGACGTTGTGTTTCCACATCCACTCATACCGATGTTCACATGACCCCATATAGATGTAAAAACACACATGCACATGTGTATGACACCCCACCCCACACACACACCCACACACATGAAAAATGGATAAAATCAGTACACCAGAGCCTCAACAATAGAATCAGAAACTGCAGCTGGTGCTCCCCCGAGAATATTTCAGTGTCTGTTTTCGGGGCCTGCTCTGGGAAGAGGAAGACAGTGACACACTAAGTCAAATATGTTCCCAAGGATCTTCTGGGCAGCGGATGCAACAGATGCTCTCACTGTACTGCCATTAGGTTTTTTTCTCTCCCCAAGACACAAATATCTTAGGGAAAAAATTTGCAGGGAGGAAAGGTGTATATTGTCTCTTGGGTTGAGAGGTCCAAGGTCATCTGGATCCACTGCTTTGGGCTTTGTTGTTGAGGGAGTGTGTCATAGCAGAAGGAATGCTTGGTGAAGAGGTTGCTGAATTCAAGGGGCCCAGGAAGTGGGGAGGGAGAGAGACAGGTGGATTAGACAGGAAAACAAGTTATGCCTTAGCAGTGCATAGCCCCAGGGACCCACTGCCTCCAACAAGGTCCCACCTCCTTTCCCACCATCTGCACTAATTCATCAAATTATGAACCCATTGAGAAATTAATTCATTTTTTAGATCAAAAGAATCAAGATCCAATCACTCTTCAAAACCCCACCATACGGCGATCAGTGATCCAGCACATGAGCGTATGAGAAACATTTGGGATTCCAACCCTGACATTTATTAACGGAATTAGCAACTGCTTTGAACACATAGGTGTGTCTTTGTGTTCAGTATGGTGTCTCCTACTCCCGTGTGTTGTGGCGGAGATCTCAGCATCCCACACTTCTGTCTTGATAATCCTTGAGTGGAGGTGGAGCTATGCCAAGAGAAATTGATGCACCCTTTGTAGGTCCCCTTAAATGAGAGGACCACAGAGAGTGCCGTCCAAGTGTGTGTGTGTGTGTGTGTGTGTGTGTGTGTGTGTGTGTATGGTGATTTGAATCAGTACTTAAAATTGTTCTTTTATTGAAACTTGGGGATACTTTAACATTATAGTTTGATAGGAAAAAAACCAGGGCAGACATAGTATAAATCTCAACAACTACACAAAGGAAGGAGATGGAGACGAGGAAGAGATACAGCCATGTCTTCTGAATTGGGCATGGAGGCCAGGAAGCAGCACAAGGCTGTGCGGAGCTTCAGAGAAAGAAAGAGAAAGCCCAGAGCTTCAAGGAAAGCATGCCAAGACCGTGGACAGAATCCAAAAGAGAAAAACAACATAAAAGAGTGTTAAATGAAAACTACGTTTTTCTGAGTAGTTCAGACAAGCAGGATGACTGGAAAGAGATGCATGGCAGAACCTCTCAGAATGAATTCTAATACAATTCATTGTCATTTATTTTGTGCATACGGATCTTTATCAGCATGTATGTCTGTGTACTACGTGCATGATTGGCACCTGCAGAGCAGAAGAGGGCATCGGATCCTCTGGAAGTGTAGTTACAGAATCAGCTGCTTGAGGCTTCCTGTACTTGAACCCCTACTCCTCTGGAGAGCAGCCTGTACTCTTAGCTGCTGACCCATCTCTTCATCTCCATTCCTGTAAATCTTGATGTAGGAGTCCCCAAAGCCTAGAAAGATACCATTTCATACCACACCATTAGCCAAGTAAGCCAGATGTAGGCCTTCCTCTACTTCATGCAAGAGTACCTCTCCAGTCCTGGTTCTGACACGTTGTCTGAGAGGCACCTCATCTGGCGGGCTGAGGGGAAGCTGTCCGGTTCTGCCTCTCAGGGTGAGGTCACGCATGTATATCCATGGACAGTCACTGGTGACACGACGCTCACTGTCCCTAGGTCCCCACCTCTGTCTGCAGTGAAAGCTGCCTTCCGGGATTCAGCCAGGTGCCCAGGCTGGGAGCCCCCCACTGCTGTTTTGATTGCAGTCTCTGCCCCGAGGGACAGTTCACAGACCAAACAGGTAAGGCTGTGTGGAGCTGGAGTTGAGGGGTCAACAGGGCGCTGTGAACCTCTTGTATGTCTCCACAGTCTTATCTACTGTCCACTGCAGTGAAGGCAGTCTCTAAAAGCAAAGCATTTAAGGGGGGTATACCTAGAGTTTCAGAGGGTGTGTCCATGACCATCACGGGAGCATGGTGGCAGGCAGGCAGGCATGGGGCTGGAGCAGTATATGAGAGCTTCCATGCTGACCCCCAGGCAGCAACATGCAGAGAGGGCGAGTCTGGGCCTGGCATGGTGTTTTGAACCTTCAAAGCCCACCTGCAGTGACATTCTCCTCCAACAAAGCTACAGCTCCCAACACTTCCCAAGCAGCCCACAAACTATGACCCGTACAGTCAAATATATGGACCTATGGGAGCTATTCTAATCGAAACCTCCACACCCATCCACCGAGACATTGCATGGTCTCTGGTTCTGTGGATGGTAGGTAGAAACACCAGCAAGAATTTTACTCTTACAACCGTTCTTAATAAATGATTGACTCACATAGTCAAGTGCATGAACCATAACTGGAAAGAATAGCGAATTCTCCCCTAGCAAACACTTCCCGCCCTTAGGCCCCTTGTCAAAAACAGAGCTTAAGCTGCCTCCTCTTGTGCGCGGATAAGCACAGCCCTGAGTTCTGTCGACACCGATGAATTTCACCTGCTTTGTAACCCTCCTGTAAGTGGAACTGTGTGGTGGGTGCTCTTCTCCGACTGCTTGTTCCTCTGTATTAGTGTATTAGCTATTCCATAACTGTTTGCTCTCATTTTATTCTCTCTCTTATTCTCTCTTTCTCCCCTTCTCTCTTATTCTCTCTCTCGTTCTTATTCTCTCTGTCTCTGTCTCTCTCTTATTCTCTCTCTCTATCTCCCTCTCTCTGTCTCTGTCTCTTCCTCTCTCTGTCTCTGTCTTCTCTATCTGTGTCTCTCTCTCTCTGTCTCTCTGTCTCTCTCTCCCTCTGTGTGTGTGCACGCCATTTTTTTTCGAAACAAGGTCTTACCATGCAGCTGTGCCTTGCTGGGAACTCACTGTGTTGGCCAGGCTGACCCTGAACTGGTAATCTACCTGCCTCTGTCTCCTAAATCCTGAGATGAAAGTCATAGCAGCCGCACCCAGCTCTGGTGCCCTCTGGTATTAGGAACAGCAGCTCTGTTGGACTACAGCTCACCTGGTGGCCTCATTTAACCTGTCAGGTCATTTCCAGTCTACCGGTCACAAACTACTGTCACCTTTTGAGGTGCTGAGGGACAGGACTCGAACAATTGAATTTTAGCGTCACAAGCCAGCCTAAAACATTAGTCAAGATGATGAGTTACTGATTATACTGACTCTTGGGATAAAATGAACCATTAACAAACTCAAGTTAGAAACAGTTTGTGGTGGCACATTCCTTTAATCCCAGCACGCAGGAGGCAGAGTCGGCAGGATCTTTGGGGATCGTGGCCAGCCACTGTAGTCAACTCAGAGATGTCCAGGTTTCCTTAGAGATCCTGCCTCAAATGAAGAAGCCAGTGTCTGCAGAGGTGGCTCAGCAGTTAGGAGCCCCATATGGTGGCTCACAACCATGTGTAACTCCAGTTTCTGGGACTGTGATGCCATCTTTTGACTTCTGCAGGCACCAGGCCTGGGCACGGTCTTCAGAGGAACAAACAAAACTCTCAACCAGTTATATGCAATTGTATCAGTACTCTATTGTGGTAGCTCAGTACAGAATCGATGGAGACGTTTTCGTACATGGAAGCCCTGTCAGACCTCAGTAGAGGGAACCACTGTCCTGTCCAGTGCCGCATGAGATCGACAGTGGAACCCCGGGCATTTGAACTCAGGTGTTTTATTGATTCAGAGCTCCTCGGGTGTTCTACTGGTAGCACATGCAGATCATTAGCAATCAAACCTCCCCGGCAGAATTCCAACACCTGCAGACATTACAAAATGCCAAGGCCTCTGCGTCTCTTCTTCTAACAGTGCACAAAAATGATGATTTTAAACACAAGTAAAATGAAACTTCCACATCATAAAATAAAGAGTTAATCAGATAAGGTGGTGAGACCGGTGAAATGCTCATGGGTTAAAGCACTCAGTCTGTAGCCTTTCAGCCAGAGTTCAGCCCCTGGGACCCACGTGGTGGAACGAGAGCTCCAACTCTTCTTACCTCCCCATGCGCACCATGGCATGCCTGAGCCCGCACACACACAACACACACCCAAATAGAGCAGTAAGTTTGGTTAGAAAATAAGGAGGTGATATAACTGAGAAATGACATCAGAAGATAATCTCTGGTCTGCATTGCATGTGCATCCACCCACATACATGTATGCGTGCATACAAAAATGCACACATCGAACCTCTATATATTAGGTATGGTGGTACAGGATGATATTTAAAACACTGTCAGGCTGTGAATGGAGGTTTAGGAATTCAGCAAGTTCAAGTCCAGCCTGAGTCATATGAGACACTATCTCAAGAGAGAAAAAATGGCAAAAAAACCCTACCTCCCATAAAACAGATATAGACCATTCCAGCCCTGGGGACCGGGAGAATTGCACAAACACATTAATTGATGGCAAGAGCAGTTAGTGCTTGGGACCCCGTCCTTCAGAGCTAGTGTGGTTTCTACAGTGTTGCAGAAACGGTGTGTGTGTGTCTCCATAGACATGAAGAGATGTCTCCTGTGCCCCAAGGAGCAGTACTCGAGCCAGAGCAGAGACCGTTGCCTGCCCAGGATTGAGATCTTCCTGGCCTTTGAAGAGCCTCTGGGATTCATCCTGGCTTTGGTGTCACTCCTGCTGGCCGGTCTGGCTGTCCTGGTGCTGGGCGTGTTCCTGAGGCACCGGGACAGCCCCGTGGTCAGGGCCAACAACAGGACTCTCAGCTACTGCCTCCTGCTCTCTCTTTCCCTGTGTGCCCTCTGTCCCCTGCTCTTCCTGGGCAGACCCACGGTGACCACCTGCCTCCTGCGACAGACCACCTTTGCTGTGGTGTTCACTGTGGCTGTCTCCTGCGTCCTGGCCAAGACTCTCACAGTGGTCCTGGCCTTCAGGGTCACCAGGCCAGGGGCCAGGATCCAGGTGTGCCTGAGCCCTGGTGCGTCGACCTCGGTGGTCCTGATTGCGTCCTTCCTGCAGGTTGTTCTCTGTGGGGCCTGGCTGGCCACCTCCCCACCATTCCCAGACAGGGATGTGGCCTCAGAGCCCAGCCACATTGTCATCCAGTGTCAGGAGGGTTCAGGCACCACCTTCTTCTGCGTGCTGGGCTACTTGGGGTTCCTGGCAGCGGGTACCTTCTCTGTGGATTTTCTGGCCAGGGGCCTGCCCAATGTCTTCAATGAGACAAAGTTCCTCACCTTCAGCATGCTGCTCTTCTGCAGCGTCTGGACAGCCTTCCTGCCCCTGTACCACAGCGCCCGGGGCAAGGCCACTGTGGCTGTGGAGGTCTTCTCCATCCTGGCCTCCACTGCTGGGCTCCTGGGTGGCATCTTCATTCCCAAGTGCTACATCATCTTGCTGAAACCCGAGAGGAACACCCTTGCGTGGGTAAGGCAAAGCCACCAGGCACAGCAGGACAGGCACAGTGAGATGCTCCAGAGAGGGCATCTCCCCAGGTCCACAGCACAAAGCCTCATGGCCTAGTCTTGGTTGGAGTCTCAGCACCAGGCAGATAATTTCGGCTCACTGTTTCTCTGTGGATCAAAAGGTGTTTTAGAGACATACCAAGAGTAAAGTGAGGTACTTAGAAAAAAGCACTAATGATTATTGGATTCTTATGATTTCCATAGAATGGGACTGACTATTTTCTATATATGTGTTGCTAAAATTTATCACACTTTATAAAGTTTTCAAATGGGAGCGACAACATGGTTCAATCTGTAAAGACCCTTGCCACTTGCGTGACACTCCGAATTTTAAAACCCAGGACACACATTGTAGAAGGAAAGATCTGACTTCATCAAGTTGTTTTCTGGCCTCTGCATGTAAACTGTAGCACACAGTCCCGCCTGTCCCCACTCTCCCGATCCATACTCACAAATTATACAGGCAAACACGTGAAAAGAGTGATGAAGAGATGATGATGATGATGATGGTGATGATGATGGTGGTGGTGGTGATGAGGATGATGGTGATATTGGTGATGGTGATGATGGTGATGATGGTGATGGTGATAGTGATGATGATGGTGATAGTGGTGATGATGGTGATGATGATGATAGTGATGATGGTGATGATGATGGTGATATTGGTGATGATGATGATGGTGATGATGATGGTGATGATGGTGATGATGATGGTGATGATGATGGTGATGATGATGGTGATGGTGATGATGATGGTGATGATGGTGGTGATGGTGGTGATGATGGTGATGGTGGTGATGATGGTGATGATGATGATGATAATGGTGATGATGGTTGATGATGATGGTGATGATGATGATGGTGATGATGATGATGATGATGGTGATGATGGTGATGGTGATGGTGATGATGGTGATGATGGTGATGATGATGCTGGTGGTGATGACGATGGTGATGATGATGGTGATGATGATGATGATGGTGATGATGATGATGGTGGTGATGATGATGATGATGTCAAGGCTTGGTGAGGTTGTGGGAATTTGACATGCAGGTCATCGATGTCTCTTTTTTGAGAGGGCCAGTACTGGGGGTTGAGACTTCCTTTCACTGACAGATCCTTCAGAGACATACCGTATGCTTTAGCAATCCCACTCTTAGCTGTATACCTCAGAAAAAGGAAACATGTCCACAGAGACTGTAAATGATCTCCAGAGAAGCATGACTCACACACTAGAAGTGGGAACACTCTAAATGTTTATTATTATGAGTGTTTGCAATGTCTTACCTATCACTAGGACATTGCTTGACAGCAGGAAAGAAGTACAAGAAGACAGAGAGTACTGTTTCATATACAGATGAGCCTTGAGAACGTTACATTGAGTGAAGGAAGCCAGACAAGGAAAGTGATATATTTTCATGTCCTATTTTATGAAATATCTTGAAGCAGCAAACTCATAGAGAAATGTATCAGAGTAGTGGTTTCTTGAATTTTAGGGAAGGGGAGCTTGGAGAGGCGTGAAGACCTAGGGTTGTAGTGTTTCCTTCTGGAGTGATGGAGTTCTTTCATTTGTTTGAAGGGGCTGGAGAGACGGCTCAACGGTTCAGAGCACTCACTGCTCCTCCAGAGGACCCCAGTTTGGTTCCTGGAACCCAGGTCAGGCAACTCACAGCCTCCTGTAACCCCAGCTTCAGAGCATCCAACACCCCTGGCCACTGTGGGCACCTGTACTCAAGTGCACATGTCGCTCCTCCCAACATTAGTTAAAAATATTTGGTAATTGTTGTAGGATTCTATGGATATATTAACGACTACTAAATTGTCATCTCACTTCATGTATTTGAGACAGGTTCTTTTCATGTTATGCAGGCTGGCTTCAGATTTGTAGCAATCTTCCTGCTTCAGCCTACTGAGTGTTGGGATTTTAGGTGTGCTGCCACACCTGGAAAATTGCATATTGTAAATGGACAAATTGTACACTATGTAAATTATGTCTCAATAAAGCTAGTATTGTAAAAGAATTATCAGTCACAGGGTGTGAGCTTCCATTATATTCTGATTTTTAAGGTAAGATCAGTCTTTTGAATGTGAAGGTAAAGTGATTGTAGGTTGAAATATTAATGAACTGGAGTTATTGCTGATGTATTTTATTTATCATTTAAAATTTATATATTTATTGATTGATTGCTGTGTGTGTATGTGTGTGTGCGTGTGTGTGTTTGGACATGCAACTGCCACAGCCCCTATGTGTAGTTCAGAGGGTAAGTCGCAGACATCAGTTCTCTCCTCCTATCATGTAGGACCTGGAGACTGATCAAGGGTCGTCAGACCTAGCAGCAGGGGCCTTTACTTGGTAATTTTTGAGCCATCTTGTTGGCTCTATTGGTAACTTTAATCGTGGGATTATGGTTATGTTAGAAAATTATACTTTGCTTTTGGAATAACTAAGTTTGGAATTTGTTCTCCTTCCTAAAAATTATCTACAGTGTATGTATGAAGTGTGTGTGTGTGTGTGTGTGTGTGTGTGTGTGTGTGATGCTATGGCTTGCATGTGGAGTCAGAGGACAACACTGTAGAGTCGGTTCTCTCCTTCTACCTTTAGATGTGTTTTTTTGTGGATCAAATATGGGCCATTAGGCTTGTGTATCAAGTGCATTCACCTGATGAACCATCTCCCCAGCCTTGGGATTTAATTTCCAAAGACAGAAAAACATCTGAGTATCTTGGGAAGATTGACCATGACCTCTCAAAGACAAGGACATTTATTATCTTCTGCTGTTTGGCTTTGTGTCTGTCCAAATTCTCCATGATACCAACCTTTCTGGAAATCCCTCAAAAAGCTGCAAAGATCCCTGAGAACACGGATCGGTGGGTCAGCCTAGTACAGAAACATGGCAGGCCCATGAGGGGTGCAGAGTGTGAAATGTGTGTGAAAATCCTTCACTTCAGCTAAGGGCTCAACGTCAGAGCTTATGAGATGCTCACGCTTTGAGGGTGGGAGATGCCTCACCCCAGGAGCCTTCTCAAAGAGAACTGGTCTTCAAAGAAAGGTAACTCGATGGCCTGTTTCCCAATCTGACTGATTTTTTTTCTGTGATTTTTAGGGGTGTGTATGTGTGCTGCCTGTCCACATCTGTGTGTGTGTGTGTACATGTGAGTGCACAGGGAAGCCAGAGGTTGATGTCTGACATCTTCCTCTGTCTCTGCCTCGTTCATTATAATTATTTATTTTCAGGCAGTATCTCACTATGCATCCCTCGGCTGCCTTGTTAATGTTCTGTTTTGCAATTAATTTTTTTCTATTTGTATCATTGTAAACTTTCTTTTTAGTTGTCTCTGAATGCACAAACCTTTTCCTTTCTTTGGTTTTCTGAGAAGGTCATTTAAACTACTGTATTACAATAGTTTTAGAAGGTTAATTATTTTCTTAGCATGTTTACAATAGTTATTTTGAGGTTAACTGGTCTGTTTATATTGACTTTTTTCTTGATGAGGATTTATATTTTCCCTGCGTGTGTATAATTTTGTGTTGCTTCCTGGACATCATGTGTTGTAGACACTGTGGTTGTTATGGTCCAGTCCTAAAGGGAAGGAAGTTTGAGCAGAAGAGACACTGTGTGTTTTTAGTTGAAATGGTTGTGGTCAGGGAGCACTAAAGAAACTCACAAGAGAGACCTTCACCTCTACCAGCAACAACAAGCAAACAAACAAGAAACAGCAACAGTAGCAAAAGAAGCAGAAGCAGAAGAGGAAGGAAAGAAAGAAAAAAAAAACAAAACAAGAGAAATGGATTGTTGAGAATACTATTTAGGATAAGTTATGAGAGGAGTGAACATTTTTTAGAGGGGTGGATCAGATTTCTGAGACAACTAACCATTAAAGAAGAGGGAATGGCTTGAATCTTTTCTCTTTGGGGATATCTCCCATTCCATGATCTTTTCCCCCAGAAGTGTCTTGTCTCTCTTGTTGATCATTCTTTTCATTTCCTGTTCTATAAACTTCGTTTTTTTCTTCCTGTATACTTTGTGACTTCTCTCTTCCATGTTCATTCCTCCGTTGGTTTCCTTGTTGAAATTTTACAGATATGGTCTCACTGTGTGACCCCCTTGCCAGGCTGACCTAGAATTCAGTATGTAGCCCAGGCTGGCCTTGAGCTCACTTCTTACCTCAGCCCCCTGAGTGCTGAGATTACAAATGTACCCCAGCACACCTGGCTGCTTGATTGACATTTACTCTCATCTTGCATGTTTTGTTAATTTTAATCCCATTGATAACATTGTTTCTTTTCCTAAGCACCCACTTTCCCTTTTATTCTTTCCAGAATAGAATAATGTATCTAAGAGTGGAGGATCACCATCCGTAGAGGAGATTTCTGGCATGATGTTAATTACCCAGGGGCATAATTCTGCCAAGATCATAGACAAAGAGGAACCTTAGAGTCCGGATCCTTGCAGAGGCCGCACTTGGAATGGAACGGCTCCGAAAATGACCGACTTCCGGTAGAAGCGCTAAGCCCGCCTCCTCGAAACTACAACTCCCAGTAGCCCTGGCGTCGCGCCCCGGTTGACTCCAAGGGGGGTGCGGTAGCCATTGTCCACGGCCGAGGTGAGGCCTTATTCTGGACCGCAGCGCTACCGATGCCGTCGTCCGACACGGAGAGGCTGGCGAGTCGTGGGAACGGTCACGGAGAAGCGGTCAGGGCCGGCTCGGTGTCGGGGTGCGTCGGGCGCCTTCTCGTTCCTTTCCGACTCGGTGCCCCAGTTGCCCTCGATCTCCCGCACTCTCCCGGGCTCCGGGGTCTGGGTGCTCGGCTCCTTCAGGCTAGGAAAGGCCGGCGCGGGTGGGCGGAGTAGGCCGGGGCCTGGAACGTGGTTTCGGTGCGAGACGAAAGCCAGCCAGCCAGCCGGACGCCGGGTGCAGCAGCCCGGAGCCGGCTAAGCCGCAGCGCAGGGTCGGGGCCCGGGGCCGCGAGCGAGGTGAGGCCGGGCTGCTCGCTGCAACCGGCGTCTGGAGCGACCCGGGTGGCGGAGACGAGGGAGCCGGAGTTAGCGGTCAGCGGGCTCTTGCCCTTCCCTCCCACGCTGAGATGCTTCCGCGGAGTCAGGGCTGACTTGAGGAGGGCCCCGGGGTCTTTTAAACTTGAAATGACACGGTGTGTGTGTGTGTGTGTGTGTGTGTGCACGCGTGTGCATGCGTGTGCACGGAGGGTTCTTTGCAACTTGCTTGCCGGGGCATCCGAGGCTCTGGGGGTGTGCTAGAGGTGAGCGGTGTCACACACAAAGACCCCGAATTCGTGCATTTGTGGGGTCTGCCTCTGGACTTTTGTCTCCGATGCCACTGCAGGAGGGGACGGGTGGGATTGAGCCTGCAAGGGTTTGCAGGTAGCTTTTGTTGTTGTTGCTGTTTGGCTGTAACATTTGCACCACGGTCACACTGTCTCCTAAAAGTGTGGGATTCAGTGGATTTGTTGCGTGTTCATAAAGTTGTTTCACCTCCAACCAGGACTGGTCATCATTCCGTTGTGTTCAAGTTACGCTTCGTTTCACACTCCGTTTCTGTCGTTTTTCTTTTTCTTGTGTGTGTCTGCCACGACTGTGAGGTTGGTGTTTGGTGTAGTTCTTTGCTCTCCATCTTGATTTTCGAGACAAGGTCTCTTACCGAACCCAGACCTCTCTGTTTCCATTCTGCTGACTGGCCAGGAAGTCCCCGGTATCCTCCTGCCTCAGCTTTTCCAGTGCTGGTATTACTTGCTCCCCACTTACTGCACCAGACATACATATTTAACACGTGGAACTCAGGTCCTCTTGCTTACAAGCTCATCTTCCCAACTCCTCTGTTATGTTTTGAGATGTTTGAAATTACGTTGTTTAGAAACCATGCTTCTTGGGGTTCTCTTGTTACCCTTGTCAAAGGATGGGTTCTTAGTTCTCACCGGATCTTTTGTGAGGAAGGACCAATTTTGTCTCTTTTTACTTTGTCTCTAGGTTGGCAGTTGCAGTGCTCTTGGGCAGGACCCTGGTTGATTAACCCTCAGGGATGGCAGCCATCAACCCATGGCCCTCCTGGGGTGAGTCCATGTCTCGATTTTTCTGCACCTTCCCCACAGAGAGCTCTGTAACTCTAGGTCAGGGCTGAGAAGGAGCTGCCAGCTTTGGGGGATAAAAGAAGGTGTAGTTGTCTTGGAACAAAATTAGAACTGGTTGGTGTTTAAGGGGAAATTTATGCATAAAAGACAACATGAATTCCGTGTATTTGATGGTCAGCTTCTGAAAAGGGCCTCTATGAGGGATTCCAGTAATTTACGGTTCTCTTTAGAAGACAGCCATGCAGTACATACAACGAAAACATTTCTACTTCTCCTGTGTTTTTTACCTTTATTATTATATTCCAGTTATAGAACTTTGATCTGCACTTTAAAAACAATGTTAATTGTGACTGATGTGTGATAGTTTTTAAGTTTCATCACCAGAGACATCAAGGCAATACCCTACTTACATAAAAACGTAGGTGATGTTACATTTTATCAGTCAGCTACTTGTTCAGCCAGCCAAAGGGTTCTGTTTTAATGGCCTCATTGCTGTGTCGTATTCCACAGGTGCGTTTCTGGAACCAGTCCGGGTCACGCTGGACTTCGCATACGCCCTTGGACTCCTATAGGGCTCTGTCCTGCTCCTTTTCTCTTGTGTTACCTGTAGTTGCTGGGCTTGCGTCACAGTCCTGATCCGATCCCTCTCCGCAGGTACCCTCATGGACCAGTCTTGGGGGATGGCGGCTGCCGACCCTTCTGCGTCCCGGGGTGAGTCAAGAACCTGTATCCTCAACAGTATCGGCTGCCATGTGGTGTCCTCGGCCTTCGGAGGTCTGCCCGAGATTACTGTCAGAGCCGGGGGCCCAGTGGCTCTTAGACTGGAGCTTGTAGGCTGGCTCCCACTCTACCAAGCTGCGATAAAGAGGGTCCAGAAAACCGTGTGTAGGGGTAAAGTGATGACATCTCTAGGACAGATAGCATAAAAATGAATGTCTGCACATTTAGGGCTCAGACCCTTTCAGAAAGGCTGTGGAAAGCGTTCCTCAGAGCTGGTGCCTTAGCGCGTGCATAGGCCGGCGAGGGAGCATGTTATCTTCGAGTCCCATTTCCTTCATCTCTGGGATGAGGAAGAGGCCTTCTTCCTTACCCTTGATGGGAGGCGCAGGGGCAGGGCCTAGCCCTCCTCATTTCTGTAGGGGTGTGTGAACTTCTGGCGGGAAGAGGTGCCTCCATGACTTCTTTTTCCTTTCCTAGCTCTGTGCCCTCAGGATCCAGCATGGCGCCTAGAGGGAAGCCCTGAGGAGGAGGGAAGAAGGGTAGCTGGGCTCCCGACAGCCCAGGTCCAGGTGAGATGGGGCTTCTGCTTTTCCGTGAAAGGTCCCTGTGATCCCAAAGGGTGAGTGTCCAGGTTTGCCCGGCCACCCTGATAGTTCCTCAGTTTACAGCAGCAACAACATAGGTCGAGGAGCCAGCCAGTTAACGAGTCCTGGGTGCAGGTAGGGGATTCCGGTCAGCTCTCCACGGTATAGAGCCTTGCTGTCAACCTGCCTGTCCACGGAGCCGAGACACAACTGTGTCACTGATTGTTTTGGGGAGGCGAGTGGCAGCCATTTTGGCTGGCAGCCCCTGCCCTTTTCCTCCTCCTCCACTTGTATGTTCAGAGTCAGATTCAGGCCCATGCTTATGCATATCCTCCGTACTTGCTGCGAGAGTAAGAGCAGGTGTGAGCCTTTACCCCGAGGACCCAACAGGCCATTTTCTAAGGTGCTTCGCTCAGGTAATGACTTCCCAGCTAGCCTGGGGCTTGCACACTCTCTGTAGGACACAAGAAGCCCAGGACGTGGAAGGGACGCTAAGCCCTGTTGCAGCTCAGTTCACTCATGCCTTGGGGGATGAGGTAGAGTGTGCACAGAGGTGACCAGGGGCACCTGGTCAGATGGGCGCATCCTGCTAAGCAGGGGTCTGGCCTGCTTATAGCTCTATAGTGTTCCAGGCTGGGGTGTGCTGTATGACACAAACTGATTTAAGGTAGGGGAGGCTAGGAAGAACCCAGGTGGGCCTGCTTGCCTGCCGCAGAGCTGGGAACCTCAGAACTGCTGGCAGCAGGGGGCGCCATGCTGGAATGGTGTGTAGAGTGGCCAGGCTGGGCAAGGCAGGCCGGTTTCGGAGGCTTCAGTCTGGTCCAGGCCAGAAGCTGGAGAGGAGCAGAGAGATACAGGAGAGCCCACGTGGGGGTTTTAGGGCTCTGAGAGCACCTGGGGTGCTCCTGAGGGCGGGTGGGATGGCAATAGTGTTGGCGTGGGAAAGCCTCAGCGCTGTTCTTTCTTGCCTAGGCTCTCCACAGGGGCGGCCACTTGTGGGTTTTCTTTTTGCTTTTTTGTTTTTTAATATACGAGGTTTATTAAGATGATATCTACACTAGAAAGTTGACTGGTACAGTTCATTGGTTTCTAACACAGTCACAGAATGGAGCTTCCAACCTCTAATTCCAGAACATTTTTGTCACCCCAAGAGGACATCTCGTATCCATTGGTAGTCACCCCCTTTCTCCGTCCTTTCCAGTCCCCGCAACCACTAGTCAGTTCGCCAGCTCTGTGGGTTTGCCTATTGTGGGTATTTGATTTAAGTGGAATTACAACATTTGACATTTGAATGTGGCTTCCTCCCCTTGGCATGTCTTAAGGGTTATTAAAAACGTTTTAAAAAATGACACTTATTTATTTTTGTGTGGGTGAGAGCACACACCTGTGGAGAAGTGTGGGAGTCTGAGGACAGCTTTGGGGAGTTGATTCTTTCCTTCCATCGTGTGGGTCTCCGAGATTGGATCCAGGTTGTCAGGCTTAGCAAGTGCCTTTATTCACCGAGCCATCTTGCTACCTCCTCCTTTAAAAGATTCATTTACTAATTAAAATTGTTTTTACCTATGCGTATGGGTATTTTGCTTGCCGTGTGTCTGTGTACCCTGGTCCACTGGTAGAGCAGCCCGGGCTCTTAACTGCTGAGCCCTCTCTCCAGATCCTTAAAATGTATTTAATTTCATTTGTGTGTGTGTGTACACATCTAGGTACCCAGAGAGGCCAGGAGAGGGCGTTGGGTCCATGCAGTTGGAGTTACAGGTGTCAGTGAGCTGCCCAACATGAGTGCTAGGATCAGAACATTGATCCTTATGGTAGATCAGCACGTGTGTTTAACCGCTAACCTGTCTTGCCAGCTTCCGTGGGTCAGTTCTTTTCATGCCACGGGCACAGTTGTTATTATTACTGTTGTTGCTGTTGTTGTTGTCAGTTTCCTAAACCTTGATGTTTCCAAACAGAAAAATTTTTTTTTTTTTTTTCTCGAGACAGGGTTTCTCTGTTGTAACCCTGGCTGTCCTGGAACTCACTCTGTAGACCAGGCTGGCCTCGAACTCACAGAGATCCGCCTGCCTCTGCCTCCTGAGTGCTGGGATTAAAGGCGTGAGCCACCACCGCCCCACCACCAGGCAAATGGAAATTTTTAAGTGGGAATTTTTAAAAATGTATTTTTAAAAAAAGTAACCAAATTTGCATTTATTCTGCTTACTCCCTTCTATGAAAGGTAGGAAAAAGTAGTTGAATGCTTAGGTAAGTTAAATAGTTTTACTTATAAATTAAAATAATAAAGCAATGAAGCAAGTAAATGTGAGATATTGAGATGTAAAATGTTTAAAAGTAGCATTTCTATTTAGCTTTTATACCTCCCCTCCAATTAAAGAAATACTAAAACCGACAGGTGAACTGCGTTGAACATGTGCTGTCACCACACAGCAGGGCCGCTGTCCCCGGGCAGCAGAGGGGCCTGGACGGGGTTATGCCAGGGAGGTTGTCTGGCATCAGAACCTGGGTGGCCGGGGCTCCCCGCTCTCACAGTGTGAGCATCAATTCCAGATCCATTACAAAATCATCAGCAGTGAAGACAGGCTAGGAAGGCCAGATGGGGCGCGGGCCAGTCCTGAGGGAACAGAAGTTAGCTCCAGTCAGATGCTATGACGAAGCCCGTTCATCCCTGCACTGGACTCTGTGGTGAACGTATGTGAGTAGTCATTGCCGAGAGAAATAAACCAGTTAAAACACCACCACCTTGTAATGTCTGAAGAGTTGTGATTTCTGAGAAGACGCACCTGGTCCCCTTCCCAGATCACTGCTTTGGAATTTTCCCTGTTGGATGCTTGGACTTGAATTTTGAATTGATTTTGGCTTTGTTTTGTTTTGTTTTGTTTTTTGGGACCACTATGTAGTTCTGGTTAGCCTGGGATTTGCTATGTGGATCAGGCTGAGCTTTAACTCATAAGAGATCTACTTCCCTCTGCCCCAACACATGGTGGGATTAAAGACATATGTCAGCATGACCAGCTATGACTTCCTAATTAAGCAAGATCTCGAGGAATGCAATGAGTCTCTTGTCTCCTAGTGGCTCGCTCCAAGTTAAATAATTATTGAAATAAAGCATTTACCTAGTGGGAACTTCAAAAGCTGCCATCTCGTTTGAATTCATTCTTGGAAACATGCCAGTAAAATTTCCTCCAGCAGGACCAGAGATCCTGTTGTTTCAAGGAATAGGGAAAACAGTACTAGTGGTAATATCCCAGTTGGCTTAAAAATAATCAGGGTGCCTGCCTAAATACGGACATGTTCTCTGTAATGCTCCACCAAGAATTTTTGCACGGCAGATGTTATGCCTGGCACACTTGAGCGATGTACTCACCATTTGTCACGTGTGAAGGCGACTCTGCTTTTTTTTCTGCAAAGAGCTTGTGTTGAAAAGCTAATAATAGCCAGGCATGGTGGCATGCCGTACCTGGGGGGCTGGAGCGATGGCTCTGTGCTTAAGAGCACTTACTGCTCTTTGGAGGGCATGAGTTTGGTTCCCAGCACCCATGGTAGGGGCTTCATAATTACATGTGACTCCATCTCCCGGAGGTCTGACACTCTGTTCTTAATCAGGCTGCCATCCGCACATACTGTTATTCTCTCTCACAGACACACAATACATAAATAAAAGTAAATATTAGTCTCTAAACGACAGACAGACAGACAGGACTGGCTGCTGAGGTGGCTGTGGAGTGCTTACCGCCCCACAGTTCTTGGTGGGTGGAGAGAACTGACCCACTGCTGTGCTGGGGCATCTGCCCCGACGGCACAATACTAATAAGTCAGAAATATAAAATAGCCCCCAAACGAAAAGTATTAAATGTGAAAAGTTAATAGTGGAAGGCCATCTAGGAAACCTGAATGCCACAGGTCCCGTGAAGGAGCAAGCTTGAGTTCAGATAATTAGCAGCCTTGCTAGGCAGACGGCTAAGTGGGCTAAGCTAACCTAGTTCAGCAGCCTTAGGCCCGTGGTTAAGATGTGTGGCTAGTGTGTAAACATCCCAGAAAGTGCCTTAGCACGCCCAGGGAAAGGGACAGACTGCATGATACGTGGAAGAATGTTCACGAGAATTTGGATGCGACGTCTCTGCAAGCCATCCGTCCATATGACTGGAAAATAGAAGCCGTGCTTGTGAGCGTTACCCATGCTCTGCAGTCTCAACCCCGTGCTTCTGGTAGCAGCGAGCCCTGCACCCTCCCCGCTCTTGGGACGAAGGGTCCTTCACCACAGAAACTGCCTGTTCCTCCTGCCATCTCTCACTTTCATCTGCTGGCTTTTTTTTTTTTTTTTTAATTTTCATTCGTAGTTCTAGACTGAAGATGTTTAATGGGTCTTTTTACTCATCTCTTAGGAGAGCCCTCCCGTGATTTGGTGACTCCAGCATGGCGTATTCACCTAGAGGGCTCACTGTCTTTACAGGCCTAATCCGATACTTCTTTTTTTAATTCTTGATTTTTTTCCCCCGACAAGTTCTGTAATTACAAAAGGCGTAAAGGGTAATTAAACACACAACTCCCGTCCCGAAATAAGCAGTCACTGTAGCCAAGTGTGGTGGCACATGCCTTAAATAGCGGAACTGAAGAGGCGGAGACAGGCAGATGAGTCTCTGTGAGTTTGAGGCCAGCCCAGTTTGCGTATGAAGCCCCCAGGCCAGCCAGTGCTACGTAGAGAGATCCCGGCTCAAGAAAGCTTTGTCGCATTTGCTTTATTTTTAATAAAGACTTTACATAGTCTTAAGCCTGTCAGAGCAACTGAATGTGGATGGATTCCTTGTGTACACGTAGTTCCCATTCTTAGAATATATAAGCAATACAGCCTCATAAGCAACGAATTCCACGTGCAGCTTTGAAAGATTTTAACTGTTTTATGGTGCGTACAGTGCCCGAGGATGCCAGTAGAGGGCACTAGATCCCTTAAGAGTAGAGTTAACAGCTGGTTGTGGGCCTCCACGTAGGTGTCGGTAATTGATACTGGGCACTGTGCCTTAGCAATCAGTGCTCTTAACCCCTGAACCATCTCTTCAGCTCTATAGGTAGTTTTGAAAGAGCCCACTTTGGTAAATTTTGAGGCCTGTTCTCACTGATAGACATAATCAGGTCAGCAAACTGCAGCCCGCCAAGCCTTCTATGGATGGGCTTCTAAATCCTTTCTCCCTCCGTCTTTCCCGTTTCAGCCAAAACCGCCAATGTTTCTGTTGTTTCCCCTTGTTTCTGTGTGTAACTGCTTGCTTATGTATATAACCCTGGGAGCGGAATTTTACAGGTTCTTGGTATTTAGGGTCTGTTTTTCTGTTGCTAGTGTCACCATGCTGGTCTCCAAAGGCTGAAGCCACTGCTCAGTCTCTGTATTCCAGGAGAAAATACCCATTTGCCTGCATCTTTGCTGACACTTAACATCAAGTCCTTTTTTGATTATTGTAAGGTCAAAAAGGTACATTACATTACTTTAGTTTGAATGCGTTTGATTGCTAGTAAGGCCTGGTACCTTTTACTATTCTTGTTTCCTTTTTCTTTATCTTATCCTCCTGTAGGTTTCTGGCAACCACCTTTTCCGACATGCATTCTGGGTCCTGAATATATATGAATATATACGAATATATACGTGATATGAGTTATCTTCTGTTTGTCTTAACTTGTATCCTACCAGCCAAATGGTGATTGATGTTTTGTCAGATGTGTGTCTTTATTTATGGCTGGTGGCTTTTGCATCTTTTAAGATACTCTATATTATTTTTTAAAGTAGTTCTGTCCTTTATATTCTTTCTGGAGTCTTCTGCTGGATATTGGGTTTCCTAGGTAAATCACTGTCTGATCTTTTTACCTATGTGTCATATTCTTGGTAGAGGTAGGAGCCCAGGAATCTGTTTCCACCACCACCACCACAGAACTCTTTCTGTCTACCCCTCTCTCTGAGTTGATTTCTGTCCTGTCTCTTCATAGTCTATGAACCATTTCCCCCCTTAAAAAACCTGTCCTGTAGCATTCTGTTCTGTTTTATATTGCAGCCTCTCCAGGCTGAGAGCCGGAGAGGCTGCAATGCAAACACCTTACAGGTGTTTGAAAATAGGCCGAATCTGCTATCTGGATTTGTTCTGTCCACTGTCAACCAAGGAGGGTCTGTGGGACTGCTTGAGAGTCTTGCTGGGCTGCTGTCCGACAGTTTTGACTCTTGATTGCTGCTTCCTGCGTCTCTGCCAATCTCACTGACTCCATGGGCTTGTGGGCTAGGATCAGCTACTTAGTTCTGCCTTCAGTTTCCTTAGTGTAAAGCTGACAGGTCTTCCCACCTTCTGGAGATGTTTCAGCTCATTGGTCAGCCTGAGAACCTCTGGAGCTGGAGGGCCTGTGGGAATTTTGTGTAAGTGCCCTCAGGCTGGTAGCAGGGTGGACTGGCAGGTCAGTTGTCCCAAGCACAAGCCTTTGTCCCCGTTCTTCCCAGGCCGATTTCTCCCCGAGAGAACAGTCTTTTCTGTGGTCCTCCTGCAGGTGGCTCCTGCCCTCCTGCAGCCCTGCCTACTGTTTGGGGGCAGGAGTCTGTGAAACAGGGAGGCCTGTGTACCACTGTTTGGTTGCTTAGCATTTGTGGCAGGAATGTGGGGAGTTCATGGTGTTCTGGTCCATTCTTTTCACTGGATGGGATATTTCCTTTAATTAAAAAATATTTTACGTGTGTAGGTGTTTTGCCTGCATATATGGGTATACTACATATGTGTGCCCGATGTCCTCAGGGCAGAAGAGGGCGTGGGATTCCCTAGAACTGGAATAGAAGACAGTTTCAAGCCTCATAAGCATGCTGAGAATCGAACCAGAGTCTTCTGGAAGAGCAGCAAGTGGTCTTAATCACCGAGCCATCTCTTCAGCCCCCCATTAAAACAAACAAACAAACAAACAAACAAACAAAAACAAAACAGAATCTTTAAATAGAAAAATAGAACATAAACTGAAGATTACCTTTCCGTTGCTCTGCAGATGAACATAGGAGCAATTTTATTCCCTTGTTTTGAGCCCAGAAGTCAAACATGGGCCATCACAGTTGAGGGTGCGGCCTAAGCCTGTAGTCTCGGCACCTGGGAGGTGGAGGCAGGAAGATCAAGAACTCAAGGCCAGCATCAGCTGCACGTTGAGTTCAAGGACTGAGTTTGCGGCCAGCCCAAGCTGCAGAAGATCCAGTCCGACAAAGACTGAAAAAGGACTCCACAAACCCACAGAGAACACCACCCTCACCAAGCAGGGTACAGGGCTATGTTCCTGACGGAGACTCTGGGAGAGACTCTCCCCCTTCGTTCTTTGGCTCGTATCCTTCCTTTCTTGGACAGTGAAGACAGAGCTGGGAACTTAGAGCTTTGCACATAGTAGGCTAGCACTGTACACCAGGCAGCACCCTCACCCTTGTCTTTTCTTAAGACAAATTCTCACTTCTGCTTTCATCATTACATTACATTACTTCTTCCGACCTCTGCCTTCTCACATGTATGGCCTTCTGATTGTACCGGATCCACCCGGACAATATAGGCTACTCTTGTTTCAGCATCTTTACCTAAGTGACATAGTAAGTCCTTTCATCATTACGGTAACTGATTTTGAGTATTAGGATGTGGACATCCTTCTGCTTGTATTCGACCTTCCGTTATACACTCGGGTTCACCACATTCAGTGGCATCCGACTTTCAGTTTCTGCCTCTGACTTGTTCTAACACGATGACCTTTTTTGTTAAGCTGGAACATTTTAAAAACAACTCTCAGAATTGTATGGCTTACCTATACCTCTGGGTTTTCAGAGACCATCACCTCTGGTCTTGGAGGTGAGAATCCAGGTGCAGGCTTACCCGTCTCAAAGCAGTGGGGATTCTTGGTGAGAGCTTGCTGGGAATAAGATTCATCAGCATGTGCTCATTGTCCCCTGTTGTCCCCCGATCAGGAGCAGTGATGGGCTACAGCCCTTTGATGGAAATGACCAGTAAATGGAAACTTTGTCCTGTGGTCAGGATGGCAGATTCCAGATCACCCTCGAGTGGTAGATCCACATACTGGAGCCAAGACTCCTCTGACACAAGGTCTCTGGCTCACAGACAGCCTCTATTTACTTTGGTCCAGGGTGAATTCATGTATGGAGAGAACGGCATTGTCAAGGTGGGATTCCTATTCATACTGGCCATCGTTAGCAAACTTGGTTTCTAATAAGAAATAAACTGGGAGAAATGTTGATGATCCTCTGTGTATCTCTTGATGTCTCCAGGTTTCTCTTTTTCTCACTTGACAGTTTAATGATGCGTGTGCAATGTTCCCATCCAGGCTGCAGCTTTTAGAAGTCTTAGATGAGCACATCTTTGCTGAGCTTTCTGTAGGCTCTGGTGTGTCATTCCTTCCAAGTATATCCCAAATGCAGAGCCCTGGGTAATACTCAGTTAAACTTGACACATATCAGCTAGACTCTTTTATTTTTTTAGAAAAATTTTTTTTTCTTTTGAGACATACTCTCTACATAGCTCTGGCTGTCCTGGAACTCACTCTGTAGACCATGCTGGCCTTAAACTCACAGAGATCCGCCTACCTCTGCCTCCTGAGTGCTGGGATTAAAGTGAGTGCCAGGCCTGGTTAGAATCTTGGTAAAATCTAATAAGTCCTTTATATTCTGTCTCCTGTCTTACAGAGGAGTCTCTTAAAGAGGCAGTCAGCCTCATTCTATCCCTAGAAAATCTGGGAAAGTATGCCCCAGGCTGAGAGGGATTGTATATGCTCTTTCAGGAACCAGTGACTTTCAAAGATGTGGCTGTGGCCTTCACCCAAGAAGAATGGGGGCAACTAGACCTTGTTCAGAGGACTCTGTACCGGGACGTGATGCTGGAGACCTATGGACACCTGCTCTCTGTGGGTAAGGCGGAAACTGCCCAAACAAATGAAGCTGTTTCCTCTGCAGCGCCTTCAGCTATCCTGTGACCGCTGTGTGTTGTATCACTGAAGGGCTCAGATGATTTTGAACTTTGAGATTCAGGGATGAAATTTTCAGTAAGACGTTGAGGTCACAAAACTGAAGGATGTGCAGATTCTGCTTTGTAGTCATATCACACTACTGTGGGGGCTTGGCAAGGGAGACAAGGAGGCATTTCTTATCTACAACCCTGCCAGACCTCAGCAGAGGGAACCACCATCATGGCCAGCGCCGTACTTGATCGACAGTGGAACCCATACAGCCAGTGGAACCCTGAGCATCTGAGCTCAGGTGTATTGATGATTTCAGCACTCCTCAGGTGCAGATCATAAGCAATCGAACCTCCCCCACAGAAATCCAAGACCTGCAGACAGTACAGCATGCCAAAACCTAGGATAGCCCCTCTCCCGTTGGTGCATAAAACAATTTCAACATAATTAAAAATAAACTTCCCCGACACCACTTAAGTGAGTCACAGGAGGAATGGGCAAGGGAAGATTTCTTTGGCAACTCCAAAGCTTCGTCACCAAAGTCACAGCGTGTCTTTCCTCCATGTGTAGGGAATCAGCTTGCTAAGCCTGAAGTCATCTCCCTGTTGGAACAAGGAGAGGAGCCGTGGTCAGTGGAGCAAGCATATCCTCAGAGCACTTGTCCAGGTGAGGTGGGGCCTCAGGCACAAGTGGAGAGCTTTCCTCAAAGCTCTTGTTTTTTGAGAAATGGGCTAAGGTGGAGGAGTTATCTTCTGATGCATCTGGAATTCCCTCTGGGGAGCTTTCTTCTTCTTCCTTTCCACCTGCTGCTGACAGAGAGCAGAGCCTGTCTCATGAGGTCACAGTTGTGCGCTGAGTCTCACCCCCTTCCTGTCTCCTTTGTGCTTGGTGTTTGTAGTTGTTGTACCTTCTCTGAGATAAATTCTCACTTATCGATTTAAAAATTTAGTTTTCAAATTTCCAAATTGTAGTCCGTGGTGTCAAACACTTATTTATGAAAGCAACAAACAAACAAAAACAGTTTTTGAACAGAGGCAATGTATTCACACGATTCGGAAAAGCCAAAGCTACATAAAGCATCTAAGTTGGCGGTTTTCTTATATAGTCATTGCTCTTTGCTCACGTCACTGTTCCTTCCCTGTAGCCGGATATGTATGGCCGTTCACGTGTGGATGTGTACACACCACAGTTGTAGACATTGATTCCGGGCAGAAGCTGTTTATTCTTTTGTCTAATTGAATCACTGCTTCTTGCCTGGAGCCCAGGAGCGTTTCGGCCTCCTTAAAATCTAAAACATTTAGATCTCTGAGACTCACTGCCCGCTGAGCCACTCAGACTGTTCCCCTCTGAACTCAGCGCTGGTTGAAGTCAACTGACTCTTCTGGTTCAACTCACTCGCTGCTCTAGCTCAAACTTTTCTCCAAGCTGCCAGTTCAGACTGACCTTCTCAGCTGGCTGACTGCTTCTGAACAAACTCTTATGACTCTGGAAGACTCTGGCTGATTCTCTGACTGCCTCTGACTGAACTGCTCTGCTCGGCTTCAAACTGACTCATTTTTTCTGTCTGATACTGACTTCTTTTTCCAAGATGCCTGTGTCTCCCCCAGCCTGCTTGCTTCTGTAACTCACTGTTCCATACTCCTCAGTCAGCTTCTCTGCCTTATCCTCACTCAGACCACTTCATTGTGTCTTCTCCCCTATCTGCCTGCTTCAGACTGCTAACCTCATACTGCCTGCTGTAACTGACTCTTCTGAAACTGACTGTTCTGTACCTGACTGACTCTGTAACTGACTCTTCTTCTGTAACTGACTGACTTTGTAACTGACTCTTCTATAACTGACTGACTCTTCTGTAACTGACTGACTCTGTAACTGACTGACTCTGTAACTGACTGACTCTGTAACTGACTGCTGCTTTTTGAGCTGAGAGCCTGCCTTTCTCTCCTGAGAGTTGGAGGTGTCCTCACTCTGACTCACTCTGCTAACTCTTTCTCTGATTAGTCACTTTGCCTGTCCTTCACTGACTCATCTCAGACGTCACTTCTTGGGTGACACTGACTCCTGAGTTCTGTTTCCTGTGTCTGCTTCCACACTCTGTTTCCGTCTTAGGGATTAAAGGCATGTACCACCATGCCCTCTGAATACTGGAATTAAAGGTGTGTATCAGCATTCTTTCTATCCTAGAGCAGCTATGCTGCCGGATTAAAGGATTAAACATTCCTCTACACTTCCCAGTATACAGATAATTACTTTTTCTTTTACTGTTTTTTTAAAAATTGTTTTCTTAGTGGTTTTGCTGAGAATTACAAATAACATTTCTATAGTAGTCTTATTTGGATTAATACCAATTTAGTTTTATTAGCATTCAAAAACTTTGCTTTTGTATAGCTTATTCTCTTTCACACATTTATGCATTGTGTGTTATCAGCACACATTTGTAATTAATGGCTTGTTATCTTTTATTTTTTTATTTTCAGTTCTTAGAATTCTTAAAATTTTTAATTATATTTATTTGTGTGGAGTTGGGGGTCGGGGGTAGGGGAGGGCATAGGTGGGTGAGTACCCATGTGGAGGTCAGGAGATGACTTGTGGGAGTCAGTTTTCTTATCTCATCATATGAATGTTTCTGGTTGTCAGGTTTGGTAGCAGGTATCACTGAGCCATCTTGCCAGTGCTGTCCTTACCTTTAAAATCAGAGAGAGATGTTATAAAGGAAAAAATGCAGTTTTTCTAACTCTGAGCACTCAGGAGGCAGAGGCAGGTGAATCTCTGAGTTCAAGATCAGTCTGATTTCAAGGTCTAGTGAGTTCTAGGACAGCCAGGGGTACAGAGAGAGACCCTGTCTCCTCTCAAAAAAAAAAAGGAAAAAAAAGGAATGTGATTTTGCTGTCTTGTTATTATGTTATTTCTTTATTAGTGTTCTTTGAGTTATTTCTTGTGGGTTTTTTCCATGTCAGTCCAGGGGTGTGGGGTGTGTGTGTGTGTGTGTGTACTGTCACAAGTGAGTGCAGGTGCCCAGAGTTATAGGTGGTTTTGTGCTATCTGACTTGGGTGCAGGAAACTGAACTGGGTCCTTAGAAGAGCAGTACATTTTCTTATCTGCTGAGCCATCTCCTCAGCTCCTGCTAACATTTCTTTCTTGTTTACCTAAATATATGTATATATACACACACACACACACACACACACATATATGTATGTATGTATATATGCACATGTATCTGATGTATGTGCATTGTAAGAGCCCACAGAGGTCAGAAGAGGGCCCTGGATCTTGTGGAACTGGAGTTATAGATGGTTGTGAACTGGGAATTGAACCCAGGTCTCCTGCAAGAGCAGTAAGTGCTCTCACCTGTGAACATCTCTCCAGCAGCCCCTGTTAGCATTTCTTGCGGGGCATGTTTTTAGCAACAAATTCCAAGGTTTTATCTGGGAATCATTTGACAATATTAATGGGCATAAAGTTCACGATTGACAGGATTATCCCTTTCCAAGACCCAATGCCCCTTCTGACCTGAGCTGCTTTTCCAGTCCATCTCTGATATCACTGCTCTGAGAATGTAGGTCACATGCTTCTTCAGGGGAGTCCTAAACTGTGATGATGTTTCCCTTTGAGTTGATAAGTCTAATGGGTTTAAATCTTGACTGGACTCTGGAATAACAAATATTATACTAGCAGTTTATTATAAATAAGATCTTGTCTTGAAATCTTTTGTTATTTTATTCTTCTTTCATACAATACATCCCCACTGCAGTTTTCCCTCCCTCCACTCCTCCCAGTGCACCCCCTCCCCCATCTCCCCTCTCCCCGAGGTCTACTCCCCCTCTGTTTCCCTTCAGGAAAGAGCAGGCCTCCCGGGGATATCAATAAACACTGAATAACAAGATACTATAAGACTGTGAATAAACCCTCATTTCAAGGCTGGACAAGGCAACCTGGTAGGAGAAAAAGGGTCCCAGGAGCAGGCAGAAGAGTCAGAGACACCCCCACTTCCACTGTTAGGAGTCTCACAGAGGCACCAAGCTAACAACTACAACATGCAGAGGACCTAGTGCAGACCCCTGCTGGCTGGGTGATCACTGTGTTTCCGTCTCTGTGAGCACGCGTGAGCCCTGCATAGTTGATTCTGTGGGCCGTGTTCTCCCGCTGTCCTTGACCTCCTCTGCCTCCTACAATCCTTTCTCTTCCGTGGTGCTCCCCGAGCCCCGAAGGGAGGGACTCGATGGCGATCTTCAGTTTAGGCTCTCTCTCCACTTATTGTTTGGCCCGTGGGTCTGTGCACCTCCTCCCATCAGCAGCAAGAGGAGTGGTTATAGCTGAGTCTTGAGGCAGATCAATTTCCAATTTTGTGTGGAACTGCCTTATTGATTTCCATAGTGGCTGTACAAGTTTGCACTCCCACCAGCAATGGAGGAGTGTTCCCCTTGCTCCACATCCTCACCAGCAGGAGCTGCCACTGATGTTCTTCATCTTCTGGATTGAAATCCTTTGGTGAAACTTTTCATAACCTCATCCACCACTTCCTCCCCCATACCAAGATGGGATTAGGAAGACATTATAATGGAGTAAATTGTAGCTTATTTATTAAGTCCTTCCTTTCTTCCTCCCTCCCTCCCTCCCTCCTTCCTTCCTTCCTTCCCACTAGTATTCACTGTGTCCTTTTGCCCAATGCTGCCCCGTTGACTTACAGGACTTGAAACTCCCTACAGTCAGAGTTATGGTTTATTATAGTAAAAGAATATAAAGCTGTATCAGTAGAGTCCAAAGAAAGCTGGATATAAATTCTTGCTGGTATTTCACAGTGGGGTGGTATATTTTTAGTAAGAAACTGTGATGATTTGTGCATTTGTCTACAAGGAAATATGGTTGAGCTTAGGCCAGCGTCCAGTGTGCTTATCGGAGGTTGATCATGTAGGCAGTAGTGCCCATATGACTGAGATGCCCCTGTTCTCGGATCCCTAGAGAAAAAGCACATCTTCACTGGAAATGATATTAGTTAAAAGCTGTGTAGAGAAATTGTTACAGTTTGCTTCAAGGCCTTGAGCATGAAAAGCTGTAATAACATTTACAGCATTCATAGCCTCTATTCTCAAGAGCCGGATAGGGCTGAGCCATGAAGCAAGCCATTTTGGTAATGTGCATGGCTTGAGAGCTCAGTCCTGCATAGTTAACTTCTTCTTGTAAGCCCTCCCCCTCATGTGAAAGTCCTCCCCGGCGATTGATTGATTGATTGATTGATTGATTTATTTATTATTGTGATTATACACTTCCTTTGTCGTTAGTTATTTACTTTTCACTATCTCTACTATGATATTTCTCTGACTTTCATGTCTGAGAAATAAAATACACTCTTGCCTTTTTTGTAGTGTGGATAACGAATCTCACCAGTCAGTGCTGAGATCTTTACGCATTTGTATCTTCCCTTGCTTCCCTTTCAGAATGGATGGGAACTGTTGAAAGCAAAGCATTGATTCCAGCACAGAGTGTTTTTGAGGAAGAACAATCCAACGGAATGACATTCGAAAGATACATATGGAATGACCCTTGGCTCTCCAGTCTGGGAGTTTTGGGATGTAAAGACCAATTAGAAATGTATCACATGAACCAGAGTACGGGTATGAGGCAAATGGTCTTCCTGCAAAAACAGATACTTTCTCAACGAGGTTCTGAATTCTGTGAACTTGGCACAGAGTACAGCCAAAGCTTAAACTTGATTCCATCTCAGAGAGTTTCTCAGTTACAACATTTCTACAAACCCAACACATATCTTGAAAGTTGGAGATGTAATTCAGCTTTAATGTATGCGAATCAGGCTACCTGTGAAAATAATGATTATGACAAAGCCTTCTGCCAGTCTGTTGAGCCTGTTTACACTACAAGGGTGCAAACTGGAGATAGTCTTTTCAAATACACTGATGCTGTGAAGTCCTTCAATCATATTATCCATTTTGGCAATCGTAGAGGAGTGCACACAGGAGAAAAGCTCTGTGAGTATAAGGAGTGCCATCAGATCTTTAACCAGAGCCCATCTCTTAACGAACACCCGAGACTTCCAATCGGAGGAAACCAGTATGACTACAAAGAGTACGAGAATATCTTTTACTTCTCATCCTTCATGGAACATCAAAACATTGGTAGCGTGGAAAAATCATGCACATACAACGAATGGGAGAAAGTCTTTGGGTATGATTCATTACTTGCTCAGCATACAAGCACTTATACTGCAGAGCAGCCCTGTGAATTTAACAAGTGTGGGACATCCTTCATCTGGAGCTCTTACCTTATCCAGCATAAGAAGACTCACACTGGAGAGAAACCCTATGAATGTGATAAATGTGGGAAGGTTTTTCGGAATCGTTCAGCCCTTACTAAACACGAGCGGACTCACACTGGAATTAAACCGTATGAATGTAACAAATGTGGGAAGGCCTTCAGTTGGAATTCTCACCTCATCGTACACACAAGAATCCATACAGGAGAAAAACCCTATGTCTGTAACGAATGTGGGAAATCTTTCAACTGGAACTCCCATCTCATCGGGCATCAGAGAACTCATACTGGAGAGAAACCTTTTGAGTGTACTGAGTGTGGGAAGTCTTTCAGCTGGAGTTCCCATCTGATTGCCCACATGCGAATGCACACCGGTGAGAAACCCTTTAAATGTGACGAATGTGAAAAGGCGTTTAGGGATTATTCAGCCCTTAGTAAACACGAAAGAACTCACTCGGGAGCAAAACCGTATAAATGTACCGAGTGCGGGAAGTCCTTCAGCTGGAGTTCCCATCTTATCGCTCACCAGAGAACTCATACAGGAGAGAAGCCCTATAATTGTCAAGAGTGTGGCAAAGCTTTTAGAGAACGTTCAGCCCTCACTAAGCATGAGATTATTCACTCTGGAATCAAGCCCTATGAATGTAATAAGTGTGGGAAATCCTGTAGCCAGATGGCTCATCTCGTTAGGCACCAAAGGACTCATACTGGAGAGAAGCCCTACGAATGCAACAAGTGTGGAAAGTCCTTCAGTCAGAGTTGCCACCTTGTTGCTCATCGGAGGATTCACACCGGTGAGAAACCTTACAAATGTAACCAGTGTGAGAGATCCTTTAACTGTAGCTCTCACCTCATCGCGCACCGGAGAACTCACACGGGCGAGAAGCCATACAGGTGCAACGAGTGCGGCAAGGCGTTTAACGAGAGTTCTTCCCTCATCGTGCACTTGAGAAACCACACCGGGAGAAACCCTACAAGTGCAGTCACTGCGAGAAAGCCTTCTGCAAGAATTCCTCCCTGATCATCCACCAGAGAATGCATAGCGGAGAGAAACGCTTCATATGCAGTCAGTGTGGACGGGCCTTCAGCGGCCATTCGGCCTTACTTCAACACCAGAGAAGTCACAGTGAAGAGAAACTGTAACGGAGCTGCTCAGAGACTTTTCTTTGTATGTGTGACAGCATGGGGGGTGGGGGCTCTAAGTATAACCAAGAGTGAAGCTTTTCACTAAGAGAAGACTGAGGCTGTCGTCATTGTACAGCAGGAAATCTTTTAGAAGAAGCCTTCTGAGTGACGTGAGTCCCACAATTATGTAGGCCTTACTCAGTGCCCGGAAATGATAGACAAACAGCTCTAAGCTTCTTAGATGGTTCACAGGGAATCATAGTTGAGGACTGACCGGGGGAATGGGGCCTTCTAGCAAGAGCTCTTTGTAGAACAGTGTGCGTTAATAAGGGGAAGCCTTGTGCTGAGAATAGTGATTTGACCGGAAAGACACTACCTGGAGTTTAGTTGGAAAGCTTTACACTAATGTTTTGTGCATCATTATAGCGACAGATTTTGCTATTACAAGGGAAGGGTCTAGTTGCTCTTTAAGAGATAGAATATGGAATACTAAATCTGAATTTAAGAAAAAAGCTAGTGTAGTATTGAGTGGGATATTTACTGTCGATCAAGGTTAACCTTAGAAAAGATGGATAAAGGAAATCACTAATGATAGAAGATAGAAAGGCTGTTGCCGAGAGATAGGACCTGAGTTTTGAAACGGAAAGTGATAATAATCCAGTGTGTCTGTGTCCATTGGTAATCACCACTGAGTTATTGGGAAGTTTATAACCCTGTTAGCCAATCGCTGTACAGTATAATTGTGAGCCCTCTGGCAGTATACATCACAGTAAGGAGGACACGATTGTATATAAACAGCTAAAGCGTGTTTGGATCCGTAGAGAAATTAACCTAGTTAAGTTTTTAAAATTTATTTTAGTTTTTGTTTTACAAATGCATAAGCACTTAACCATGTGCTAGGCTTCATTTTAAATTTAATATTTAATATTTTTTAAAAAAAATATCAGCTCGTTCAGTCCCTTAACTCTATTCTAGTTTTACAAACGGATAAACAGAAGCAGAGACGTTGACTTAGACCCCTAACTTACCCAAGGAAGACAACCAGTGAGGAGTGCAGTTGAGACTGTTTGGCTCCACAGTCTGTTTTTAACCACTGTGTTTTCTCACATTTGTTCAGTGTTTTCATGGTAAAGCTTTGATAATAAAATTCAAGAAAACCCTAAGTAATGAAAAATGAAGTCACCTGGTTCCTGTGCCCTAAAGGAGTCCCAGTAACCTGTGAACTGAGATCTTCTGAATATGAACAACTCTGAGGAGGACATGGGAGACCACTGAGTGTTCTGGGTCCTGGGCTCCACAGAATTCCACTGCTCACAGCTTTGAGGATTACACACAGCAGGGCAGTGTGAACTCGAGCAAGCACAGGGACTGTCCCATGCGGGTTCAGAAATGCTTCTGATAAAGCAGGCGAGGGTATCTGTTGTTTGACATGTTGCAAATTTTTAGTGCCCATTGGCACACCGGTTTTCCAGGTGCCCTCCAAGCTCATCATTAGCCTTTTTCTTCTCTATGTGAAAAGATTGCTTGGTAGGAGGGAGGAGGATTTTGGAAGAGAACTCTGAGTCTATCGCCTGCAGTGAGAAAGCTCCTTTTCAGGCAAAAAGGAGCAGAAGGAATCTAAGGACTTAGGCAAGAACCATTTCTGGGTATGCTTCAAGGGTATTGGGTAGAAATTTGGGACACATAGGGTTCGTCTAGTCCTCAAGGATCCTGGACTCCCCAGTGGCGGAAAGTGGTGGCACACTACTGTTAAGTTGCTGTGTCCACTTCTGACTCTTATGGCCTCAGGCAACTGGGGGTGTCACCTTTCGTGCCCTCCTTTGCAGGGTTTGATAGCCACTTAATAAACGTTGTGGGAAAATAGTAATTGTTGGCTTTTTATTGTGAGCTTTGCAAAGACTCTATGGTCTCTGGAAGAGTGAACAAAACGTATTCAGAATTATACTGCCAAAATGATATGGACCTTGCATTTTAATACCCCAATGAAACCTCATTTCTCAGATTTATAGGCTCCCGGGGAATTCCGTATATTGTATGCAATATTCCATAAACACTCCGGCATCTTATTTTACAGTCTTGTTAGCAAGCAATATTATCTCTTAAAAATGTTTCTAAAAGGGGCTTCCATCGTGAGTCTACACTAGGACTCCAAAGGAAGTTCCAGGGCCAAGAGTTCTAGGGAGGGGAATAAGCCGAGCAGTTTATATTAAAGATACGGCACCAGGATAGGAGAGAAGAGCCCATATGGAATAAGATAAGATTCTATAGGATGGCTGTCCAGGCCAGAAAGGAGGGGTTGGCAGAGCAGGTGAAGCAGAGGCTGGTAGCCTGCCACACAAAAGGCTGACGTCATTAACGGGGGCAGAAACTTAGGAAGGAGGGTGCTTCATGTCTTTGAGATCAAGAATCATGTGAAAAGCATTGAGTACTTTGAGGCTGAGCCTTGAACAAGCTTGACCTGTCCTCAAAGGGCTCTAAAGAGAACACTGAAGCCTGTGTATATAAAGACGTGTCCCTCAGCAAGAGGTGATGACTGGAAATGTCTCCAAGCTGGTAAAAGACAATAAGTCAACTACAGAGAACAATGACTCAATGTCAGGGCACAGACAACCTGCAAAGAACCACAGCAATTCAATCACCTTTGCAAACAGACAGCGCCAGACAGACACATCTGAGTGGCCCTATGTGGCGAGCGGGTGACTTCTGGAGGAAGGATGGCAGTCAGAAGGCAACAGAAAGATGTTAAAAGTGCTGAAAGGAGCTAAGTCTGGAATCACAGGGCCTGTAATCTCAGCTGTTTGGGAGGCTGAGGCAGGAGGATTCCAAGTTCCAGGGCTACCTAGGCGACTGAGTGAGTTCACAGCCGTGTGGGTAACCCAGTGAGACTGTCTCAAAAAATACAAGTAGGGGGACCTGCGGAGACGGCTCGGTTGGTAAAGTGCTAGCTGCATAAGTACCTGAGTTCAGATCACCAGAACCCGTGTGAAAATTCGGGTGGGAACGGAGACGAGGTTCCCTGGGGTCTGCTGGCCGTCCAGTGGAGTCAAATTTGCAACTTCCAGGTTCAGTGAGAGACCTTCTCTTACATAATAAGATGGGAGATGCAGATGATGCTATAATTGCTGTCCAGCCTGCTGCCCTGTTGCAATGGACTCAACAAACTTTTTCCTATTAAAAAAATGAAGTGGAGAGTAATTGAGGGAGATACATCCCCGGCTGAGCCGAGGCGTTCATCTGTGCTTCTCTTCCTGGCTCCCTCCACTTGGGAGGAAGGCAGCAGCCAAAGCTGCGCCCCGCACTGAGCAGAGTGCAGAAGGCTGCTGCTTTTATAGTGTCCCTGGGGGGGGGGCGCGGAGCCTCCCAGGGTGGCCTGTGATTGGTGGGATTTTTTTTGCCTTTATTTGGCTAGTCTGGAGAGGGTTGAGGGTCCCACTTCTGTGCTACTCTGTCAGGTTGGGGGACCCTGCAGCCGGCTGGAAGTGGGGTTCCCAGGTGGGAGCTTTCCTATGGGGGTTCTCGAGTTCCAGGGCTCTCCAAACTTGCAGAACCAGACTCCCACAAAGGGGAAATATGATTGCTCCCCAGTGGTCCTCGGCACCACTTGGGGTTTATGGTGGGCACGGAGTGGGGGGTAGGAGGTGGGTGGGAGGGTTGTTGGCTGGGGCTCCGGGGTTCCCAGCAGCCAGGAGCAGGCAGCCAGCAGCCCAGTCCTCACCTGGGTCTCCGTGCTGCCATGGCCACTTGCAGGGCCTATTATGAAGCAGCCCATGGCTGGTGGAGGTGGCTTGGCTGCTGGATACCTGAAGGAGGCTGGGTCTGGCAAGGGGGTGGGGCTGCAGTGTGGCTTCCTCCATACAGAGGGGTCTGCAGAGCCCAGTCAAGGGCCCCTGAGGGGCCCAGTGGCCCAAGCCATGCTCAGTACGTATAAAGAGGCTTGTGGGGGCAGAGCCTTTCACAGAGGCGGGAGCCCTGGGAGTCTGGAGACCGTGGACTCCACATACTGCGGAGCCCCTATAAGTTACAATTTTCAATAGGTGTTCAAATGGGAAAGGATTAAGTAGTCAATTCAGAGACGAGGCAAAACACCGTGACCTTGCAGACAGAGGTGATGAGCAGGCGTGAACACAGGCAGTGGTGGTGGTAGGTCGCCAGTCATACTGTCTTCAATCCAAGGGCTTAGAGAACCTTGGCTTTGGAAGATACTATTTTACCCAGGCAACTGCCCTGCCTTGTGACATCAGAGAGAAAACCCTTGTGCTGGTAGAGGAGGCAGCATTCATTAAGGATCTGTACTCAAGTGCATACTCCTGGGAGAAGACCGGAGAAAGTTTTGTGCCACAGAGGTAGGGTCTGTGCAGGATGCTTCGGATGCTCTGATATTCCATCCGAATTATTAAAGGGGCTAGAACAGCTGTTCATCACGTAATGTTCTGAGCTATGAAGGATTGCGTCATTTACTCATTAACCCTGTGAACTAGGTACCATTTTTTCCCCCTAGCATTTACACAGGAGGGAACTGATGCTGAGGAGATTTAAGTGAACTGGTAAAGCTAAAAAAAAAAAATAGCTTTAGAGTGCACTGGGGTACCTGAGGCTAGGGAGGCCCTAAGCCTTTGTGGGGAACCTGCTGCAATGGTTTTGCTAAATGGACATGTCAAAATCCCTTATATCCATGTTTCTATCCATATGTTAGTGTGCTCTCAGCCTTATCAAAGGAGCTTATCATGCAGGCAAGAGTTAATGCAGAGACTCATAACGGGTCAAAGTGTTGAGAATAAGCAGCGGTGGATGGAGGGCTTCGTCCTAGATGGAATATCTATATCATCTGATCCATGGTAGGAGCAGTCTCTATAGGGGAACAGTCTTCAGGTGGTAAACATCTGGGCAAAGAAAGCTTTGGTGGACATCTGCACACATAGTCCACATCCACACTTGGACATCCACACTTGAAGGCTTTGCCATGTCCCTGAGTCTCACCCGCCTAGGGGAAATGGGGGAGGCTTGCCATTTCTCAGTGGGTACGAAGCTCCGAGGTCCTTGAAATTTGCTGTGCTTATGTCAATGGCGTGCGTTCACCTAGGATTCGCTCAGGGCTTTCCTCTCTCCTTACAGTTGTCTCATACAAAGTGGTCAGCCCCGTCATAAACAGCAAAACAGACTCAGCAGGTTGTACATATGTTGGTCTCTCTTTCTCTCGTTGTATATATGTGTGTGTGTAACAGGTATGTATGTGTATATATATATATATATAGGTATATATGTATATGCATATATATATAGTAACAGTAATACACATATGTATGGGTAACAGTAATAAAAGAGGATATCAATTTGAGGACTACAACAGCTGTACCGCTTTCTATGTGGTGTTCTAGGTTTTACTATTATTTGTTTCTTTTGAGGCGAGGTTTCATGTAGCCCAGCCTGTCCTGGAACTGTCTAACCTGTTAACGACCTTGACCTGCTGATCCATCCACCTCTGCCCTCTACCTACCCAGGTGAGCCTCACTTGAGAACCCCCAGCTCAGTCAGTCTGTGTCCTTGGCTGCTGCCCTGGTTCTGTGAAGGAGTTCCACCGCAGTGCCGCCCTAAACTGACCTCACACTGGGGATTCTGAATCAGAACCCAAACATTTCATGGGAGGCAGAGCGGCTCACCGCCCCAGATGGGCTGTTAGATAAGTGTTGCTTTTTCGTGTATGAAAAAGACCTGACAATTTTAGAGTGATGGACAAGGTTCAGAGTCCTTTTGTGTTTGTCTTAGGATGCCTGCTTCACGTCTGCTCGCCTTATGCAGGTGAGCTTTCTTTTGTTGAGAAAACATCAGGCTTAGCAGGTAGCTTTAGCCATGGCCTTTCTCATTTCAAGGGGGACTAAAGACTTGTTTCCAGGGGAAATAAAAAAAAAAAAAGAGTTAAGTTTCACTGCTACAAAGTTTTCTTTTCAAGGGAGTAGACAATTGCAAATACCAATAGCTCCTATGGAGCTATCCAATTCAGTGATTGAACCAACAGTAGCCTCAGGACCTGCAAGTAAGTCATTGCATTACTGGTTAAGGAGAGGATCAGAGCTAGGTGTGTGTGTGTGTGTGTGTGCATGTGTTGTGTTTGTGGGTGTATGGTATGCGCGTGTATGTGTATGTATGGTATATGTGTGTGTGTATGTGTAGGGTGTGTATGTGTGTGGCATGTACGTGTATGTATGGTATATGTGTGTGTGCTTGTGTGTGTATTATGTATGTGGTGTGTGTGTATTATGTATGTGGGGTGTGTGTGTGTTGTGTTTGTGGGTGTATGGTATACATGTGTGTATGTATGTGTATGTATGGTGTGTGTGTATGTGTGTGGTGTGTGGTATGTGGTGCGTGTGTGTGTGTGTGAATATGCTTTGAGTATTTGCTAGTAATGAAATCCATAGAAGAGCTAGACAAACATTTGATAGGAATGAAATACTGTGTGCCCCAGTGTGATCTGTGCTTCTCGTTACAGGCTATTGCTTTCTTTACTTCCCTTCACTTTAATGTGCACAGAAACCTTGAGTCCCTCCTGACTCTGTTTGCCGGGCATGTTTTGGTGGTCGACTGAGCCCACAGGTGCTTTGTGATGCTGCTGCATTATTTATAATTATTTGCACTTTCTGGCCTTAGCTTTAAAGATAGACCTCCACTGTACAGCCCAGGCTGGCCTTCAGCCCTCCCCTGCGAGCCTCCTGAGTGTTAGAACTGCAGATATGTGCCCCTGTCTCCTGTTATGTGGCTTTTAATTTAAGAATAAAAACCGTGTATCTTTTTAGATTTAACTTAGATTTAAATGTTTACCGTTTGAAGATTCCATATGTGTATACAATGCATCTCGATCAACCCACCTCTCTCCGTTACTCTCTCTACTACATCCTCATTACATCTCTCTTCAAGCTTCCCTCCTTCCATTTATGATTTTAATTCATTCTTTTAACCCTTGGGTTCTGGTTAGTGCTCATCGGTGAGGGGTCATCTGTTAAGGTGTTGGGAGCCTACCAGTGGCCTACCAGTAGTAAAGGAAAGGTGATTGATTATCCACCTTATAACGAACATGGACTTCGTTGGGGTGGGGCTTGGAAGCCCTCCCCCCGCCCATGCTGGAAGTTTGAACTGGCTGGATGACCACAGCTGCTGTGAGTTTACGCATGCAACAGCCACGTCGTGGTCATGTCTCCGTTTTCCAGCTTTCTTCTCCCACTCTCCCAGTGTTCCCCAAGCTTTATGGTGTGTGTGTGTGTGTGTTGATACAGGCATACCATCTGTAGCCAAGTACCCACAGTAACGTGCCTGTGCGTTATCCACTTTCTACAGTAAGAAGCTTATTAGACCCAGGTTGGGAGCAACCCAGACACATTGATATGAATGTAAATACAGGACTGGAGAGATGGCTCCGTGGTTGAGCACTGGCTGCTCTTCAGAGGTCCCAGGTTGGATTCCCAGCATGCAATGGTGACCCATAATTGTCTGTAATGCCAGTTTCAGGGGACCTCTTCTGGACTCCTTGGGCACCGGGCATATGGTACACCTACATCTTTCTCCTGTTGTGCCAGTAGGCAGATCTTGCCTGGAAGATCAGTATTGAAAGCACTCAGGGTCCAGGGCTGGGTAGAACCACTGATGTCTTTCATCCGACATCAGTGTACATAGAACCTTCCAGCACTATGAAAGTTAGCCAGCAGGGAAAGAGTTTCCTGTTCTGTTCAACATTGATAAGAAGTCATTTGACCAGACTTTAAGTCCCAGCACTCAGGAGGCATGGGCGGGTGGATCTTTCTTTAGTTTCAGGCCCTCTAGGGCTACTTAGTGGCACTGTCTAAAAAAAAAAAAAACAAAAAACAACAACGAATTAAAAAAAACACCACAAAAAAGATTTAAACTGATTTAAAGCAATGGAACCGAGCCTGATGATCTTTGAAGCCATGCATGTGTATCTCCTCATAAGAGGAGATATGAAATTCCACTTCTATACAAGGGAAAGGCTGTTGATGATATAGTCTCAGCTGTGTCTGAGGAAAGGCCATTATTGATGGCTTCACTAGTCCTGGCTCTCTGTCTTTGTGATAAAGTACAACAGCTTTCAATTCTGTCTTTCTGTGCCCTTATCCTGAGAGGGACTTTCTCAGCTCCCATGACTACACACAAAGGTGTTATGTTTTTGAAATTGCATAGCCAGAAAATCAAGCAATGGATAGAAATAGAACACCACAATTTGGCAAGCTAACGTATATGTCTGCTAAGTGATGGGATGGATTTATTAACGTTTATCATTTTAGCTATCTGGAAACCCTGTGTTGACTTCTCTATTACCAAATTGTCTCCCCATTTTCCTAAATCTGTCTTAAACCAGTGTCTTCTCTTGGGTCCCTTTCAATGGCCTTCTAGATAGACTACCTATGGAGTCAGAAGTCAAGACAAGTACAGGTAAGTCAAGGGAACTGGGAGTACAGGTGGGATACCATGGATACCCCTATGCTGATACAATGTGGGGCTCTGGAGGATACCAGTGTGTGTGATCACTAGTCCAGACAGTACCTTGGTACAAAGTAGATGAAGCCACTCTCTTTGAATAGTTGGATTTGTGATGGTGCCACTTGGTGCTCAGTAGGGATTAGCACACAGGCCGTGGACCACGGGGCACAGGCTGAGTTAGAGCTCCAGCTCCCTTTGGGCGGTACAAAATACACAACCAGCCCCCACAAACCCTGGTATTGACTTTCTAGAAGCTCCTTTGCTCTTGACTTTCCTGTGTGAAGCTTTCCCAAGACTGCTTGTCATGGAGTCCTCTTTTAACCTTTCTGCCTTGCTGTTTTTTCTCTGCTTTAGACATTCCTTCTGGGTCTTTTCACGTCTTTTAAATGCCTGCCAGTGGTCAATTCCTCACTCAGCATTATCGTTTTATTCTCTTCTTAATTTGTGATTTTTATCTTTTGAGAACTTCATACATGAGCACTATATTTACAGCCTTTCCATCCACCCTCATCTCCAATTCCTCCCAGGTCTCCCTCCCATGCCCTATAAAATTCACTTCTCCTTTAATCATTATTGTTAAAATGTGCCTGTGTGCATAAGCGTGCACACATGCGCGTGTGCGCGCGCGCACACACACACACACACACACACACACACACACACACACATCCACCCTACTGTGTTTAGTTTTGCCATTGAAGGCTGCTGCTTAAAGGCTTGCTCCCCATGGCTTGTTCAGCCTGCTTTCTTATAGAACCCAAGACCACCAGCCCAGGAGTGGAACTGCCCACAAGCGGCTGGGCCCTCCCGTATCAATCACTAATGAAGAAAATGATCTATAGGCTGGTCCACAGCCCGATCTCATGGAGGCATTTTCTCAAATTGAAGTTTTCTCCTCTCAGGTGACTGCAGTTGGTGTCGAGTTGACATAAATCTCGTCAGCATGAAGGGTCTAAAAGAGTTTATTCTGGAGCCAAATATGAGTACCCATCATAGTAGTGGATGTAGATGTTGATGTAGGTTCACCAGATGCAGATGTTGATTCAGAGCAGAGGACGATTTATTCTTTTGTCTAATTAAACCACTGGTTCTTGCCCTAGAGTGTTTATGCCTCTTTACAGTCTAGTCCTAATCCTTGAATTGGAAGACTTCAGCCTTCGTACAACCTAGAACATTTAAACTGCTAGCCTGGACCTAGAAGGCTTCAGCCTTAGCCTTCCGAGACCTACTGCTGACTGAGCCACTCTGACTAGTTCCTTCCGAACTCTTACTCTTCTGGTTCAACTCACTCTGTTCTGGGCTTCTTCTGTATGGTGATGCTGTGTCTCTGTGTCACTTCCTGGGCTCTCACTGCTCCATCTTGCCTCTGTAACTGACTGCTTCAATTAACTGCTCTGTAACTCACGCTTCAACTTAACTCTGTTAACTGCTGCCACAACTGACTCTTCATCCTGTTTCTCAACTGAAGCGCTTCAACTGACTACTTCAACGGACTGCTGCAACTTACTCTGTCCTGACTCTTCTGTCTCCTGTGTCTCTGTCTCTGTTGACTCCTATGTAACTCTCTTTAACAGAGCTGAGAGCCTGCCTTTTCTCGTGAGAGTTGGGCATGTCCTTACTTTGCTAGCTCTTCCTCTGATTCGTCACTTTGTCTGCCATTCACTTTGACTCATCTCAGACGTCACTTCCCGTGTGACACTGACTCCTTTCAAAGTTCTGCTTCCTGTGTCTGCTTCCACTGTTCCCCCCCCCCACTAGGGATTAAAGGTATTTGCTACCATTGCTTTCTGAATACTGGATTAAAGGTGCTTCTACATTCCATCCAGACCACACAGGCCTCTGAATGTAGCCCCTGGAATGTAGCCACTAGCTTTCACACAGGGCTATTTCTCTATAACCCATTCAGAATACAGACTCAGGTTGCCTCAGATTCCATGTTCCAAGGCAGTAACAGTCTCATGAACTTTTCATAGTCACAGAACAGAGATAATCATAAATTGAGACACTTTTAAAGTGCATTTGTGGAAATATCAGGTCAATGGTTTGCAGCAAAGTGGATAAATCTCAGCTACAGGCCTCCGATGCTATCTGATGGCATTCTTTGCCTTTTGGTTGGCGGAAACTAAGGGTCTGTCTGTCTGTACATTCCAAAGGTCTTCCTAATGGTCAGAAAGATGTCAGGTCACCCCAGAGGAGGGCAAAAAGTAGTTGATGAAGTGGTGAAGATGACCCAAGATAATTTGGCTCCGGGCTTGCAGCACGCAGTCCTCTCCGCATCATGGAAGTCCTTACCCATCGATCTGCCTTTGTCGCTATGGCTTCTTTCCAGGAATACTTATTCAGACTGATGAAGGAAGATACTCACATATACCAAGCAGGAGGATCACATTAGGGAGTATGAGACATGGATCAGGAGGGAGAGAGAGCGAGGACATGTGGACAAAAGCTTTCGTTTTTCACAAGCGAAGTTGAAGCAAGATAAGAAGCCTTACGGTCGAGGGGTTGGAATGATTTCAGTTGGCTCAACGACTGTTCCTTGTTTGTCCAGTGCTAGGCCCTGGAGTGATGAGAGCAGCCGGACAGTAGTCTGCAGTCTGAGTGCATGCAGAGGAAGGTCATTTGAGGCGGGCAGCTGCTCACTGGGCTCGTGTTGGTTTGTTTGCACGCAGAAGGTGGACTCTACCACCTTTGGGAGTTAACTGGTCCTGATCTGGTAGTTTGTTCAGGATCAGGTAGGCCCCAAATGTCCAAGCATCAAAATACAGAAATGAGTACAACGAACGCTTCTGTCTATCCCAGACACACCGCTGATCTCAAAGCACAGCTGTGATTACGTCACTTGCTTGCTGGTACCAACGCCAAAGCGCGAAGCTTGGCTGAGGGCCAGGGAGGGAGAAGCCTTGTGTTCTCATCTTTACTCTGATGCTGAAAGGGCAGAAAAATCAAAGCAGCCAAACTCTAGTCAGGCTTCTAAAAGCACCACAACTGTGTAGGCCCAAGTCAGGGGCAAGGTGACTCAGAACAGAACTAGAGTAAGAAAAACAATTTCTAAGACAAACAAGATGTGGACCGTTGACTTGGGCCTTGGGCTAAGGATCTCCCCCTACCCACGTTGACTAACGACTCTTGGTTTACATTTTCTAGTGCCCGCAACCTTGCTGTATGCCAGCACCAATCAGTGTAAAGGTCAATACTCACATCACTATGCAACCAATAGAATTGTGCCTCATACCCTGCTGCTAAGCTCTGCCTTTGAAATTCCTACATAAACTAGACTTAGAGTATGTTGGTGGTCGCCTTCCGTTCCTTGTTAGAGGCATCCGTGAAGGTGGACCCCAACGCGTTGGAAATAAACCTCTTGCTTTTGCATCGATCTCGAGTCCTGGTGATTTCTCGGGGGTCTCCTTCCGTCTGCCCCTAACAATGCTACCCTGTTTTCTCTGTTAGTGTTATTGGTTTGCCGAGTCATGAGTTTCAGCACCCACTGTAGGTCCTGTCACTGGGGGCAGAAGTTGTCTAAATGGAATTGCTGGGAGTCACCAATGTTCTCCTGGAACTCTTGGCTCTCATTTCTATGGGAAGATGTGTGACTCGCTCATAATAAGAGAACTGTATTGAAATGCCACAGTGATTGTGTGTTTCAGCCATGTGGTCTAAAGTGGGCAGGATGTTTCAGAACTACACTTATGTGGGCTCCTGGGATTTGGACCTAGGGCCTCGCACGTGCTGAACCACATGCTCTACCCCTGAGCGACAGCCTCAGCCCTGTCGTTACTATTTGAAGATAATGTTAGTGACTTTCGGGGTACAGATGAAGGAGACACTGTTCCCCACTTTCCCTAGTCAGCCTGTGGAGTTCTCCTAGAGTTTTAGGGACCCTGGCTCAGTTCACGTCAGTATTTGTACCATTTCAGGGTTAGCCAGTTTATGAGAAGGTGGAGGATTTTATCAAAGGTATTTTACCATAGGTTTAGGAGAAACAGAGGAGCTCAGAAGAAAGTAAGACATACCCAAGTGAGGGGTACAGCTTCCTCAAGGGAGAGTCATACATAGGGTTGGTAGCATTGGGAATTACTGTCTTATCTCTGGGTGGTTCCTGAGGGAGACCTGACAGGATTACAGTCGAGAAGCCAAGGCAACAGGGATACAGGGAGGAAAGAAATTTTTAGTGTAAACCAAGTGTTCTGGTGTCTAGGGAAGGAATGCATTCCCTCCCAAGGTCATCTACACTCAGGCTGTAGGCTTACATCATTGGTATCTTAATGTGACATTTCCTGAAGTCGCCGTCTTGAGCTCTTTTCTCTTGTTTCTCAAACCTGCTTCAGTCACTGGCTCCCCACCAGACTACTAATGCCTCCTATCCCCTGGTCCGTTAGGTCCTTCCTTTACACCCAGGCTGGTGGCTAGTTTTCAGTTCTTGTGGTAGCCAAACTATGGGCAATCCACGTTCTTTTCTCCTCTGCAGTGTTTCGTTGTGAACAGTTGAAGGTGTACACGGCTGTAGAGTGGACCGAATACACCCCACATCCCTCATGTTGTAGTTAGCACGTTCTCTACACGACTGTTTTCATAGGCGTGGTTGACTGTTTCCTCTGCGGTCCGGACATCAGGCTGTGGTTCAGTTTTATCAGGGAAACTCTCCTTTCTGCACCAGTGGAGAAAGAGGAAGTGACAGAAAAGCAGATGTGGTACAAAGGAGAGTCACCTCGAGCTGTCCAGGCTTTATAATGGCTTGCCCGATATATGTATTTTACCAGTTGCTTTTGTTTAATCCGCACGAAATAGTTCTTTTTTTTTAATTTTTAAATTTCAGGAGCAACACAGGAAAATGATCAACACCACGATACTGAGGACATTCATTATGAGTTCATTATGCCTCACTCTGCAGCCTCCAAACACAGTTCTTGGAACGCAGGTATCTTGGGATCACACCATGAACTGCCACGGCCATACAGTTTGAGACAATTACAGCAACACTTGGATCGTCAGCCAAGGTGCCACCTGGTGGTCGCCAGTCAACAGGCGTTACTACCAATAGTTAGCATATCCATGGGCAGGGAGTCAGCTTATCTACAGATTACAGGTTGTTATTGGTCAGTAAATCTAGTGATGGATGTTGCTACAGTGACCAGTGCATCTTTAGAGTAAAGATGAAGGCTTGGGTAAGGAGGTGAGCAAAAGAAGAAAGTCTGGGGTTTGGGGAAGTAAAATGGAAAGATATTCACATTACTGCATCATCGATGAATTAGAATACATCTATGTGTCTGTGTGTGTACGCTGTCTGTGGATGGATAGACCTCAGAGGACATCTTTTATAACTTGCCTCTCTCCTTCCACTCTGTAGGTCCTGGGGATCAAACTCAGGTTGCTAAGTTTGATGGCAGGTGCTTTTACCCGCTGAGCCGTTGCTCCAGCCTCAAAATTGCTGCTGTGCATATGGGCTGTGCGGTCTCATGTGAATATATATACTTTAGGAGACAGGATCTCACTATGTAGCCTGAACTGGCTCTGAACTTACAGAGATCCCCCTTTCAAAATTAGAGATGTCATTTGTAAAAGTATTGCCAATTTTTTTTTTCTTGACAGACTTCTTCTCTTTCCGTTTTTAGCAGCAATTCCACGTCGACCTGGTCTTGTTCATGTAATTGTTGTTTCGAGTGTAGCCTTTGTAATTGCCCTGGCGTGTGGGCTTGCGATCTCCTACATGATCTAGTAAGTGCATGACCATAACCGCCCGATTCGTAACTAACAGGGCAGCGAATACACAAGGGAATCATTTAGTGTCAAAGGATGCTGAGATACTAGTGGCGATGATGGTGAGAATTCTTCTAAATACTAAACTATTATGGCCAGTATACATTTCTAGACCAGTGTTTTCCAAAATGTGGATTGTTGGTCATGCTAGCACAGAAGAAGAAGGAAAAAGAGGAGGAGGAGTAGGAGGAGGAGTAGGAGGAGGAAGAGGAGGAGGAGGAGGAGGAGGAGGAGGAGGAGGGGAAAGAAGAAGAAGGGGGAGGAGGAAGAGGAGGAGGAGGAAGAGGAGGAGGAGGAGAAGAAGAAGAAGGAGGAGAAGAAGGAGGAGGAGGAGGGGAAAGAAGAAGAAGGAGGAGGAGGAAGAGGAGGAGGAGGAGAAGGAGGGGGAGGAGGAAGAGGAGGAGGAGGAGAGAAGAAGAAGAAGGAGAAGAAGGAGGAGGAGGAGGAGAGAGGAGGAGGAGGAGAAGAAGAAGGAGAAGGAGAAGAAGGAGGAGGAGGAGGGGAAAGAAGAAGAAGGAGGAGGAGGAAGAGGAGGAGGAGGAGAGAGGAGGAGAAGAAGAAGAAGGAGAAGGAGAAGAAGGAGGAGGAGGGGAAAGAAGAAGGAGGAGGAGGAGGAAGAGGAGGAGGAGGAGGAGGAGGAGGAGGAGGAGGAGGAGGAGGAGGAGGAGAAGAAGAAGAAGAAGAAGAAGAGGAAGAAGAAGAAGAAGAAGAAAGGAAAAGCAGATTTAGTGGAACGGAACTATCAGCACTCCCCAGTGTTGGAGTCACAAGCGTGCACCAACACACCTGACGTTTCATGTGGGCCCTTGGGATTTAACTCAGGTCTTCAGGCTTGTGTGACAGTCACTTTGCTGACTATTTTTTTAGGATGTAGATATTGGGCTGAAGCTTTCTTTTTAAACAAGAATCTAAAATGTCTTTACTCGTTCTTTGAGAATTTCGTACGGCATACTTTGACCATATTGGGTGGAGCTTTTTTAAGTGACGTGGTCATTTTGAAATCATGAAGCCGGAGTGGCATCCTGCTATTTGGACAACATTCTGTGGCTCTGATTCAGTCAAGGATTCCTCTACGTACTTTAGAAACAGCCAAAGAAAGTACACTTCTTGCAACATTGATGGCCACGTGAGTGTGGCGAATGAAGACATTTATAAGAAAGAAACTTAACTAATGAGAAGGGTTTTTTTTTTTTTCTGAGACAGGGTCTCACAATTTAGCCCAGGCTAGCCTAGAACTTACATTATTCCGCCTGGGCCTTGAGCTGGGGGTATGCACCAAGATGCCGAGCACAGGTTGTTTCTGGATATTTACCTTATTATGGACTTTGTCTCCATATCTACCTTTGAAAATAGTTTTTGAAAATATTCTATTAAAACAGTTACTCTTCATTCGTGTGTAATTTTGAATCATCTTAAAGTCCACGACTGGGACCAGTGCCTCGCTCTCTCTGAATCAACCTATTTGCTACATTTAATAAGCGTTTTGTGAGAACAGTTTTTCTTTGGTTTTTGTTTTGCCATCTCACATCATGGGTCTAGAATGTTCCCCCTGATTTCCCTCTATCACCGCTCTTTAGAATACAATTAAGCTAATCACCAATGCATTGTTTATAATCGAGCGAACTTCAAGGGCATGTTAAAAAACTCACTAATCAGGATGAATAGTATTTTAATGCAGGGTTATAAAAAGTCAATACCAAAATGCCACAGTTTACAAAATAACGGCACCTTTCTCCATGTGTGTGGCTGGAGGCCAAGGTCTCCTTTGGATCTCAAACCTCAGGTGCCTTCACCTACCTCGCTTTTTGAGACAGGATCTCTCCCTGGGGTCTAGAGCTCACCAATTAGGTTAGATGGGTGGCCAATGAGCTGTGGGAACGTGCCTGTCTCTGTCTCTCTAGACTTTGTTTACAAATAGGTACCATCACACCCGACTTTTTACGTGGGTTCTAGGGATTGAACTCATGTCCTCGGGGTTGTGTGACAAGCTCTTTGCTCACCAGCCTGTCTCCTTAGTCCCAGTTAAGTACAGGATCTATGCTGGGCCAAGCCAGGGTATCAGGGGCTCTGGAAAGGGAACGATCACCAATATCCTACATTTATGTAAAATCTTGATGGTTTGTTCATTGTGGCTTTCTTGGCATCGACTTTTATTTTGTGTCATATTGCATTGATAGTGGTTTTTGTTCTCAACTCCTTGAATTTTGTATCCTGTCTAAGTAGTCACTCATGTCCAAGTCCCGCTTTAGCTATGAGGTTTGGGGATTTCAGAGTATTAGTTGACATGAATCAGCTGGGCCAGATCGGAAATCTAGAGTTCAGGTTCCCAGCATCCCGGTTGGGTAGCTCAGCAACTGCTCCTGATGGCAGACCCCGGGGAACCTGGCGTTCTCTTCCCTGGTCTCTGCAGGCACTCGCCCCGCCCCCTACGCATACGTAGAAATAAATCTTTAAAGGCCACAGTATAAAGACAGGATGATTCGCTGTACCAACCACCCTTACATCCGTCTCTGTCCTTCTCCAGCCGACTGGTGAAAGCTGAGGAGAAACAGCAGCTGGCGATGTTGTACGAGAACGTCGAGATCCCGCTTTTGGACGAGAAGGAGACCGCTGAGGACAGCCTGGAGGAGTCGTCTCAGCAGAATCCTGAGAACGAGGAGCTAGGAAAGTTCATCGGCTCAGGTGCTTTGTCTTGCCAGACCCAAGGCTGTGGACAGTGGTTTGGCTTTTCAAAAAAAAAAAAAAAAACCAAAAAACAAAAAAAAAAACCAAAACGAATGGGAACAAACAGAGTCTGAGTTAAGAAAGATGGATAGTTATGCAGAAATGAACCACGCTCTTCATACCCCGGGGCTCAGTGGGCAGCAGTGTGGTGGCTTGGCTCCCACCGTGGGGCAATTCCAAGAATCTAAGACAGGGTTCAGGAAACAAACTTGGCTTAGAGTGAAACTTTCCCTTGAACGTACTTCTCATTAGTGCCTTCTTCCTGCATTTAGAATATCTACAAGCAGACACTCCATTTACCTCAGGCTGGAGTAGGAAGGGGTTCCAGACCCACCCAACAGAGATCTCTTCTCTCAGTGGAAGGACCCTGCCTGAGACCCAGGCATACCAACGATGCCTACACACGTTTGTGAGGAGAGGACGCCGTAAACACTTTTAAGTTTGATTCTGTAAAGGCTTTCTGGTTCTTGGTCACATGTCCTAAAAGAAGCGTAAAGTTCAGTGCCTGGTCCAAAGGCAACAACACCCTCTTAATGGCTGTTCTCCCACAATTCTATACCTGTCAAACCCGAAGGAGACAGAGGCTCAGAGCAGAAGTGATGATTGAGACCCACTGAGGCTAACAGCCTTTGTAACCCACAGGATGTATTTTTCCAGTGTATTTTTATGACGTTGGATGGTTATTGGGTATTTGAAAGGCTAAGACACAGAATGTAATAGTTTTAAATTTAAAATCCCAGCTGAGAGTGGTAGCTTACACCTGAAATCACAGTGCTTCGGAAATGGTGGCAGGAGATGTTGAATTAAAGGCCGGTCTGGGATGCATGGCTCTCGTTTAAAAAAAAAAAGCAAAACCACAACAACCCCAAATAAAATAAAAACATCTCAGCATCTTTATTAGATAAATAACATTATTCCCCCCAAAACGCCTTTATTTTGTTGTGATTTTCCCCCCTCACACTGCTTTTTCTTCATTCCTATTCGTTACGTACTCCGATCTCAATAATAACATTTTTATATTTCAGTTCTTCGAATGAAAAGAAAGGAAAACATCCTCAGGAAGAAGATGAAGAGATCGCAGACTGAAGCGATGGAAAACCCATCCAGGAGCTCCCTTTGTATGGAGAGAACGGAGGGGCACACAAAACTGCAGAAGGAAGACAGAGCAGAGAATCTGTGAAAGCCTCAGAAAGAGGTAGCACGTGCTAGACAACCCGGAGACCAAGTTGCAGGGGTACTGAGAACATGAGCAGGGCTTACTTCCAGAGAACCTCGTAGAAGAACGTTCCAGAGGGGGAAAAAAAAGAAGTATTTACCAGAAAATAAATTCATACGATTAGAAACCCTCGCTTCTTGGCTGTGATTGTCCACGGATAATTATAACTTAAGTGGAATACAGAAAACGGCCCAAGTTCATTAACAACGTAAGGCGAATTGTTAGGATCTTCTTCTCTGGCTCCAGAACAGAAATACAGAGTAGTCCTTTGTGTGTGTGTGTGTGTGGGGAAGTCTGCCTGCCTGTGATAGCAGAGATTATTTTCACGAAATGAAACTAAGTGATGTTTCTATTGGATCCAGTGATTTATCTCCATTTTGCACAGGGAGACCTTGAAGATACTGGAATAAGCATAGCGTCAGATTAAGATCTGGTCATCTCTATTGGTTCTCAGCCCCGATGAGAGATTTGGCCTTTAGGGGAGGAACTGTATAGGCACTTAACATGTGCAATAAGCTGCGATTGCCCAAGAGCTGTGGGGAGACCGAAGAGGCGCGTTTTCATATAGGTCCAATATCTTGACCTTTCAAGTCAATGTCGTCATGTACGAAGTTCATGCAGGAGAATCAAGTAACGAGACAAAATATCAAAAACCCCCAAAACTTAGTGTGTAAGTACATTGACGGTTCTGTGTTAGGTCCCATTCGTTTCCATCTTGAGTGCGATTGCTTTGGAAAACAGACTGGCCATTCCTATAAAGGTGAACATGACATCACTACGGGATCCAGCGTGTCTACTCCTAGGCATGCGTGTCCATACAAAAAACTTGCACGTGTTTATAACAGCGTTATACCGCTAGGCAAGAGGGCAGATGCCTGTGGTGCCAGCACTTGGGAGATAGTCACAGGTAAGACCATGAGTTTGAGGGAAGCCTGGGCTATGTTGTGCAATGTTCCATTAACTAATAGGTGACCAAAGCGTCACTTATCCATACAATGGAACGTGTCTCAGCAGTTAAAAGAGTAAAGAACTGGTGTCTACTCCGCGTATGTGTGCTCATGATGAAAGCATTGTACCGAGTCTAAGATACCAGACTCGTGTTGTGTAGTTTTGTTTACATAGAACACCCACACATAGCAAGTTTGTGGTCACAGAGGGTGGGTTAGGCATTCTAGGGAGCTAGATGAGGGTGGGCTCTCTGGCTGTAAGCTTCAGCCAATCAGCATGGAGATTTGAAGGCTTTCAGAAGAAGAGGCATGGTTTCTCATGTGCCCCGCTCCCCCCGGTTCTGTAGACAGTCTCTTTACTGTGGTTGATTGTTCCTCTGCTATATACAAGCACGATCCCTGAAGGGTAGCTGTTCTGTTGTCAGATTTTCTCGGGACTAGACTAGCATCAGTAGAAGAGAATATCCGGCTGACAGCTGTTCCAGCAGAACAAGCTGGAGGCCCTGTTCTTCCTGTGTTGTATTCCATGGCTGTAGCTTTTAAACGCATGGGTCCCACCCATACCAACTTTATAGGTAAATTTTGCTAGGTAACCCCATCCGGAATCAGAACCCAAATCCCTGATTCTGTAACATAGTTTCATAGATTCGGGTCTTGAGTTTGTCAGTCTCACGTTTTCCTGTAGGCTTTCCTTTCCCCACCGAGTCAGACACTTAACCAGCATTTTCTTTCAGGTTATTGGCATGGGACAGAGGTGGAGGAGACCAGTGTTTATTTTTTTATTTTGGCAGAATATTTCTGTCACAGTTTGGACCTTGGTCTGTTCTTCATAGGAGGCCCACTCTTGTGTGAAATGTGGCCAAGTATGGAAAGAAATTTTGTGCTTGTCTGAGAACCAGCAGCTTGGACTGGAACTACACGTTGACGGAGCGTTTGGGAAACACTTACAGTTCGTTACGAATCTTCAACAGCACCAAAAGCAGCGCATTAGACAAAAGCACGTGGGAAGTGATGTGAGGCAAGGCTCATTGCTGAACAGCTGCAGATTCTGGGTGCCTGAGAAGCCATCATCTAGCAGAGAGGACGGGAAGAACTTCCCCCTCAGCTCAGAACTTCTCCGGCAACAGGTTATTCACACAGGGAATAATTCACACCAACGCACCTGAGAGGTCATTGGCCTTTTCAAATGTGAGAGCGTCAGTCACTACGGCTGGAGAGAGTATGAGAACTTTCAGCTGCCAACAAGCTGTTGTCCCCAGCAGGGAAAGACGCTACAAGTGCAGTATATATAAGAAATCTTTCAAGTACAAGCTGTAGCCCCAGGGGTCACCCAAGAGTTCACACTTCAGAAAAGCCACATGAATGCGGAGAATGAGTCAAAATCCAGGCAAAGGCCTTGCCCTGTTACCCACAAGGAAGTTCGTGTGGGAGTAAGACCTCGTCAGTGTGATGAATGTGGAAAACAACTCAGTAGGAAGCAGGACTTCTTTAGAGAGAGAATTCACACCGGTGAGAGGTCATGCGGGTGTAGTAAGTGTGGGAAATGTTTTCTCTACGACTGTCACTTATTAAAACACCAGACAGTTCATGCGAGAGAATGCCCTGGTGAGTGTAATGAATCTGGGAAATTCTTCACACTGAGTTCCCATTGCTTCCAACACCAGAGAATTCATAATGGTGTAAGATCTCACGAGTGTGATAAATGTGGAAAATAATCTAACAAATCTGATCCCATTATAAATGAAAGGGATCACACTGGAGAGAAGCCTTATGGGTGCACCGAAAACTGGAAGTCCTTTATCGAGTACACTAGCCTCAGTGGTCATTGGAGAAGTCGCCTGGGAGAAAGGCCTTATGAACGCAGTGAATGTAAGCTGTCCTTTAGCTGCCAGTCTAGTTTTATTAAACACGCGGGAGCTCACGCTGGAGAAAGGCTTTCTTGTGAAGTGAGGCTGGGAAGTCATTTACCTTCAGCTATAGTCGCTTAAGACGCCAGAATAATGTAAACAGAGGTCTAAGTTTGTTTAGTGACAGATAAGGTTGTTGTGAATATGTCCCTCAAAATACCCATTACCGTCAGAGGTGAGGCTAGTACCAGGTAGAGTGTTTTCCTCATGTGCGTGAAGTTCTAGGTCTGATAGAACTAGGAAATGTAAGTCCTGAAACCCTCACATGGATTTATTTATACCAGAGGCCTTTAATAAGGTAAGATTGTAGTCGAGCGTGCCACTGGGGCAGCTCAGCAGGGAAGACAAGGAGGCGTTCTCATACTTGCAAACTCTGCCAGACCTCAGCAGAGGGAACCACCAACCCGGCCAGTGCCATGCTCGATCAGCAGTGGAACCCCGAGCATCTGAGTTCAGGTGTTTTATTGATTCAGAACTCCTTAGGTGTTCTACTGATACCACGTGCAGATCATAAGCAATCAAACATCCCCCACAGAAATCCAGCACCTGCAGACAACACAAAAGCCCAAGGCCTAGGCATCCCTTTTTCCAACAGTGCACAAAAATGATTAAACATAACTAAAAAACTCCCACAACTTGAGATGTCTCAGTAGTTGAGGGTGAGCAACTGCTCTTGCAGAGAACTGGGCTTTGGTTCCTAGAACTCGCCTCAACTGCTTCAAACGTCAATTGCAGGGGGTTCTAATCCTGTCTTCCGGACACTGTGGCCACATTAACTCACCTCAGCTCACCGGAGAAAGGCCTTATGAATGCAGAGAGTAGATGCACGCAGGCTCACACTTAAAAATAAAAATAATCCTTGAAAAAAAAGAAGGTTATTAAGATTAGATGACACCATCACAGTGGAATGGGAAGGGCCAGGAACTTTTAGGAGCAGTGGGAGGGGGAATCATAATTAGGATATAATATGCGAGGAAAAATAACCTATTTCCGATAAAAAGAAAACACAAGGATAAATATCGCAAGGCGACCACATATGTCAATCGGATGTTAGTCAAGTTCCCAGCATACCTCGGGCTGAACCGGGTTCTCTCATGTAAGATTTTGTTCTCCAGTCACATCTGGTCACAACTCATGTTCCTAGGGGGCCTCCGATACATTTCTACATATTTATGTCATCTCCCTCACAACCCTAATAACTAATTCACTTACTGTACAACTGCCTTCCCGAGGCACTGTCCAGCCCTGTTGTAAATGCCTCCACTGCATCTAACTGGTGAAACCCTCACTCTCCATCAGGGAGGAGAGACCGTGGACTCCAGACTCTTGAGTGTTCATGTGGTGTGTTGGAATTCTGACGTGGCAGGAATTCTGACGTTGCAGCACTAGGCTGGCAGCCAGCGTCAATTTTATAAGTAAATATTATTCACAGAGGAACATCACCATTTTAGAATATTTCCCCTCGCCGGTGCTGGGCATCATTTCACACCTGTGCGGATTAGATTTTTAGGTTCATCTCAGGTGGAGTGCCAGCCCCTTGAGGAAGTTCAGTAAGCTCTGAGAGACCACAGATGCCAGTCCAGATTACTGTACCCAGCAAAATTAACAATCAGGATAGACAGAGAAAGAAAAAACATTTCATGATGAAAACAAAAAAAACCTTAAGAATTTCTTCCACCAGCCCAGCTCTACAGAGGGCACTAGAACGAAAACTTCAGTCCGAAGAGAAGGTTAACTACAGCTACAAGGAATAAACAATCCAAGAAGTGAATCAAAAGAGGGGGAAAAATTCTCACACCACAATAACAAAACAGGAATGAATAAACTTTGCGAACTCAAAGCTCTCGATATTAACAGCCTTGGCTCTCCCCTCAAAAGACACGAATTAGCATCTTGCGTTGGAAAACAGGAACCACCTTTCTGCTGCACCCAAGAAACACATTTCTCCGTCGACGGTAGACATCGCCTTCATTTAAAAGGATGGAAAAAGTTTATTCCAAGCAAACGGAATCAGAAAGCGAGTAGGTGTAGCTATTTTAATATCTGTCAAAGTAGACTTTTAAACCAAAACTATTCAGGAGAGATAAGGAAGCTGGAGAATCGTTAAAGGAAAAATCCACCCAAAGGATCTAAGGATCTGAACATTTACACACTGAACACAAGGGCGCCTAGTAAGAAACCCTACTACAGCTATTGACCCTCATATTGGCCCTCACACAACAACGATGGGTGACTTCAGAATCTCACTGTGCTCTTCCTGAGGGTCTGAGTTGAGTTCCCAGCATCCACCTCAGGCAGCTCACAACTACCTCTACCTCCGGCCCCAGGTGGTGCGGTGCCCTCTTCTGGCCTGAAATATCTGCTGCTCAAGAGGCTCCCCATCACTGCTAGTTTATATTGCAATATCCCCCTGTTCTCTTCCTTCCCCTCTAGCTCTGATGCCTTCATTTCCTGTAAAGTGCTTACCGCCCTACGACATTGAGCGTCCTGTGTAGTATTCGTTAATTGTCCACCTTTCCTGGCTATGCTATCCACAAGATGCGAGGCAGAACCGTTGCCAGCTATTAAAAGTTTGTTCAGTTGCTTTTTTCTTTCTTTCTTTACCGTTTATATGCGTACGCCACGGCTCAAGTGTGGGGGTCAAAGGGCAACCTGTAGGAATCTGTTCTCTCCTTTAACCCGAAGGGTGCCAGGATCAAACTCATGTTGCCAGTCTTGGAGACAGGTACGTTTACTTGTTGAACCGTCTCCCTCATCCCAGGCTTTTTATTGCTGCATCTTGTACATCCAAAGTAAAAACAGGACCTACGTTAGGTGTCTAATTATACTCATAGAAGCTATAAACGAAAATTTTGTCCACATTCGATTCTGACAGTAAGTCCATCACTTCGAGTCCCTTTGCTAAGACCAAATGTCAAACACAGCAGCTCACTCCTAGCAACCCCTCATCTCCCCTTCTAGGTACCCACAGTGTACTTTGCTCAGGATTGGGGAATAATCACACACGAGAAGCAAAGCCCTCAGGCTGGTGTGATACACACAGCCCAGCTGGGTCTCGCTTCTTAGACCCACGTGCCCTCATCTTGCTTGTCACTCCCATCTGCTGCTGTTCAGCCATCTCAGATGGCGTTCTCCTCTGCGGACCCTCTGCCCCAGCCGGACATGTCACTAGTCACTCTAATCGCTTTCAGGGATTTGAACGCGGAGCAGGTGTTCTTCTGAGGGGACTTCTAGTCTCCGTGCAGACTGTCACTGCACCGAAGGTGAGATGGTAATCACCTCCCAGCAGGATGCCCTCACAGCGTGCCAAGCCTTTATCTCAGGGAAGAAACTCCCTCCTGTGCACAAGCTCTGAGCGTGACCGAGGTGGCTCCTGCCCCAGCGGACATGGCTTGGTAAGTCATTCCATTCTTTACAGGTAGATTTTTCTTCCTCTCTGGAAATGTAATAAGAAATATGTTGTAGCAGGAATGGGTGGTGAGGCCCAGCTTCAGGTAGAACTTTGCCATGCTTGGTCTTTTCTAGTAAGGCCCAGGTCAGTGTCCGCGATCGGAGCAGCCTGCTGCCTCCCGTGACCAAGGCTATGCCGTGATCCATGGCCCTGCAACAAAATCTGGACTTAATTTTCTTTTATTGGTTTTTATTTTGCTTGCTTTTTTGTTTCTGTTTGAGGGCACAGTCGTGAGAGAAAGAACAGAGAGGAATGGGGAAAGGTATTATTATTACCACTTATCAGGATACGTTGTATGGAATTCAAGTTACCAATAAAAGTACAATAAAAAAGGAAAGAAATATGTTGTACATACAAAAAAAATTTGAAACAGGTTCTAGCAATGTTGTCCAGAATGGACCAGGAACTCACGGGCTTAAATGATCCAATTATTTCAGCCTGCATGTGTGCATGGCTAGCTAGGACAACTATAAAACATTTGTGGTAGCATGCTCTCCTTACATGGATCTGTGCACACCCCTCTGAGTGTTTGCTCTGAGAGCCACACAACCCTACCCTCTCCTGTTCTTACTGAGTCTTTGTGGCCGGATAAATCTTACTATTCCATGGATTCGATTTTCATAGAAACTTTCTAGGATCTAAGGCCCCTTTTCACAGATGTAGTAAGAATGTCCTTAACAATGGGCTGAGAGATTTCCAGGATTCTGGGGCAGGAAGGATTACAGTCCATAGAGACATCACCTGTGACTCTAACATGTCAGCAGAGTCAAGTGCCTTCCTAGCCCTGGGTCCCCTTATCCGTCTCCTGTCGCCCCACCCAGTCTCCGGGCAGTGAAGACTGAGTCTGCTCCCGAGCAGCAGGTCTGAGAAGGAGCACTGTCCTGTCTTTATTTTAGAAGTAAGATGTCTGCAGCTTATTCCTTACTTGTGTCTCCGCAGAAACCATCTTAATACAGAAAAGGAGGCGGGTGTTTGTGTGTTCACAACGGCTGCTGTTATTAAAGGGCACGGGGATCCGGGGTCTTAGCAGCTCAGAGCTGAGATATTGTCTTCTTTATTGTCATTCTAGTGCTTGGACATCTTTCCTCGGGACATAGTGGACTTTCTTTCTCGTGATTCCCTTTTATTCTGTCTTCTAAAACACTGGAAACAATTTGTTGTTTTCTTTTTAATGATGTGAAATTGTTCTTTTTGCATTGCCAGGAATTGAGCCTGGAGCCTTGTGCATGCTGGGTGAACATTCTACCACTGAGCTACCTTCTTAGCCTTTTAAGAAATTCTGTCACAGAATCAACTAAGCAGGGCTCGTAGGGGCTCACAGAGCCTGTGTGGATCTGCACTGAGTCCATCGATGTTATGGTTGTTAGCTCGGTGTTTTTCTGTGTCCCTTAACAGCGGAGTGGGTATGCCTCTGATGCTTTTGCCTGCTCTTGGGACCCTTTTCCTCCCGGTGGGTTGCTCCGTCTAGCCTTGATATGAGGGTTTGTGCTTAGACTTATTGCATCTTGTTGAGCCTTGTTTAGCTGATGTCCTCGGGAGGACTGCTTTTTTTCTCAAGGTAAGTGGAGGGGGAGCAGAAAGGGGGGAAGTGCAGTGTTGGGGGACTGGGAGGGTTGAAGGAACAGAGAACTGCAGTCTGGATGTATGGAAAGAAGGATAGACAGACAGACAGATAGATAGACAGATAGATAGATAGACAGATAGACAGACAGACAGATAGATAGACAGACAGATTTTTGAAGAGATGTTTTGTTACAAACATTTTATTTTTTTTTAGCATTTTATACTTTAATTCACCTATGCTTTATCCAGATTCTATTTTCCAAAACTTAATGACAGCTATCTGTTATTAGAGTTTAAAAACAACGCGTTTTCAACAAATGAAATTTTTTACATGTATGTCCAGTGTGTGTGCTGGGTGCCCATGGATGTCAGAAGGGCTCATTTGGATCCCCTGGAACTAGAGCTTTGAACAGGTGTGACCCACTGTTTCGTACAGGGAGTTGATCTTACTTCCTCTGCGGGGGCAACAGCTCCCTTAAATGCTGACCTATCTGCCCACCCTCTGAAGACTGTTCCTGTAGTTGTTGTTTTTGGTTTCCTTTTGAGATTAAAATTTAATTATAACATTAATCTTTTCCCTTTTCTCCTCTCCCTCCAAACATTCCCTTGTGTCCTCCCCTCTCTCTTTCAAATTCATGGCCTCTTTCAGTCTTGCTTTGATGAAGCTGAATTTGAATTTTTGGGAAAACATTACATTTCAGGTGATTTTTCTATCATCTTTTTCTTTTTTTTCGTTTGTGAGGGGTGTGTGTCGGTTTGCTTGTATATCCCATTTGAGACAGGGACTCACTGTATAACCTTGGGTAGCCGGAACTTGCTGCATAGCCCAGGCTACATCTTATCTACAGCTTCATCTCAGAGACTCCTCTACCTCTGCCTCCGTAGTGGTGGGATTAAAGGCGTTCCCTTCCATGCCTGGCTGCTTAATTTGAAGGCTTATCTCTAGGTTTATGAATTATTTCTCACATAAATTCTGGCATCATCTATGTCTAAGGAAAATCTACTTTTTACATTTTGATATACTTAGTTCTTAACTTTTTTTTTTAGTGCACATCTGTGTGTGTCTATGTGTGGATTTGTGGACCTACGGGCAGTGCCTCTGGAATCCAGAAGATTGCATTGGATCCCTAGGAGCTGGGGCTACAGGGGGTTGAGACATGGGTGCTGGGCCTACGGGAGGTTGAGGCATGCTGATGGTGGGTGCTGGACACTGAACTGGGTCCTCTGGCAGAGCATGTAGTGTTCTTAAGCCCTGAACTGCCACTCGAGCCCTCCCCTTTTACATTTTAAATGTATTAGTGTTCATGTGTGTATGTGTGGACATGTACCACTCAGAAGCAGAATTTATTCTCTTTTTATACACTATAGGGTAGGTCCCAGGGATCAAACTCAGCCCATCAGACTCAGCAGTAAATACATAACCTGCTGAGCCAGATCACCAGTCAAACAATACTTCTCCACGTAAAAGAATTCAGATAGGCTGCGGTCACCTGGCTGTGTGAGTCTCCTTTGCATTGTTTACTCGCTCGCACAAGGGCTAATTTCATTTATTTTATTTATTTATGGTGTGTATGCATGTGTATCTGCATGTATTTTTTGTGTACCATATATGCTTAGGAGCCCATGGAAGTCAGAGGAGGGCATTGGCTTCCCCAGAACTGGAGTTACAGGCAGCTGTCAGCCACTACATGAATAAGAGATCAAACCCAGGTCCCCTGGAGACTGGTGACTGCTCTTAACCTCCTAGCCAACTCTCCAGGACCCTACGAGGACTAATTTTAGAGGCTCTTTTTATAGATACGAGAATAGAGATACATGTCTGCAAGCTATCACTTGTCTGTTTTGTAAATAATGGTGTTTTGTCAAAGAGAAGCAGCCAATAGGTCTCTCTCCTCAGGAAAATGACAGTTTATACAGTCTTTTGTACAAAAGGTTTTGTAAATGATGCCAAAATTTAAATGGTATTTTTTTTTTAAAAAGAAGAACATATTTAAAATGTATCTAAAATGTAACAGTTTTTCTCTCACTGGCTACTTGACTCTGCCCCTCTGTTCCCGGCTGCTACATGTCTAACTTGTAACATTTTAAACCCCTGTTAGCTCACAGGGTAAGGGACGAAACGAAAGGATAGGAAGCAAAGAAAAACCTTTACAGCTGTTTTCTGGCTGTCGTAATCTGCCTATGTCTGGGGAATTTAACTAATTCTAATCCACTCTGGTTCAGCTTCTCCCAGCACAGCAGTTACTGAGAAGATCTGACTTGTGGCTTTTCTAAAACCCCAGTTAGTTCATTTTATCTGAGCTTTATTTCTGCCTGCTTCTCTATCATCAGCTTTTGTGCTCTCTCTTTCCCTTTCCTGCCCCAACTCTGCAGTAGCACTTAGCTCTAATTCTTAACTTCTAACTGTCAACTTCCTTCAACTGCCCCTCTTTCATACCCCCTCCAAGCTGTTCCCAGAAGTCCAAGCGGCATGCAACCACTTGTGGGGGGCGGTTTCCCTGGCAAAGCTTCACTTTGCAGTCTTTCAGTGACTGAGGTGAAGAGCTTTTGTGGCTGTAAATGATGCCATGAGAAGTCCCAGTGCATTTGCAAAGGAGTGCTCTTAACTCACGTCGAAAACATGTTTTGTGAGCAGAGGCCTTTCTGCTTGTACTGAGACAGGATATCAGTCGCTTCTCTGTCGCTGTGATAAAACACCATGACTAGATACAATTTAGAGGAGAAAAGGGTTCAATTTGGCTCCTATATTTAGAGGGATGGAGTCTGCCATGGGGTGGAGTCAGGGCATTGCTCAGGGAGAGGTTGGAGGTGGGAGCAGGAAAATGGCTGATCATGTGTTCATCACACACAGGAAGAAGAGAGAGACCCGTGCAAGTGGGGCCAGGTTATCCACACTCAGAGTTGGTCCTCTCCCTCCCAGTGATGGACTTCCTCCTGTAAGACTCCACCTGACGAAGGTTCCATAAGCTTTCCAAACAGCACCACCAGTCGAGGAGGAACTGTTTAAATACCATGAGCTGGGAGGGGAGGCCTTTCTCACTGAAACCACCACAAGTAACAACCCATCTCCGCATTTCTCTGATTCAAATGAGCAGAGCTCCCAGCCCCTCCCATACATGGATGCATTGTTTTCCATTAACTTAAACTGGGCGACGATGTTCCTCATTCAGACCACGGCTGGGATCCTTGCTAATTCCTCCCTCTTTCATCTGTATAACTCTCCATCGTTCACTGCACAAGCGGTCAGACCCACCAACTTGATTCTCAATCAGCTGATCATATCGAACAGTCTGGTTCTTTTCTCCAAGGGGATCCCTCAGACAGTGGCCACTTTTGGGTTGATGTCTCTCCTGGGGGAGGCTGGATGCAAAATTATCCTCTACTTGTACAGAGTAGCCAGAGGGGTCTCCCTCAGCACCACCTCCCTCCTCAGTGGCTTTCAGGCCATTAAGCTTCACCCCACTACTTCTGGGTGGCTGAGCCTCAGAATCAGATCCTCAAGGTGTGTTGGCACCTGCTGTCTCCTTTGCTGGATCCTGTACAGCCTGCTCAACATCCCTGTTCCCATGATTGCAGGTAGCCCAAAGAATAGCAAAAACCTGAGTGCTAAAGGAACACACAGATACTGTTCCTCGATCCTGTCAGGGAGTTTGGGTTTCTTTCGAATAGCAGTGGTTTTGTCCCTAAGTGATATTATGTGCCTGGGCCTCATGGCCTGGGCCAGTGGCTCCATGGTCCTCGTCCTGCACAAGCACAAGCAGCGAGTCCAACACATCCGCAGCCTCTCCCAGAGGTCGTCCCACGAGGACAGAGCGACCCGCACCATCCTGATCCTGGTGACCATGTTCCTCTCCTTTTACTCTCTGGCTTCCATCTTATCGATTTGGATAACCCAGACTGTGAACCCGAGCCATTGGCTGCTGAACACCTCTGTGTTGATGTCATTGGGCTTCCCAACACTCAGTCCCTTTGTGCTCAGTTTCGGCCATACGTGTGCCCCTCAGATCTGCCCTGTGTTTTGTGCAAAAAAACCCTAACAGTCCAACTCAGGTCTCTGAGTTTTGAGTTCCCTCTGGGACATGCCAACTTAATGTAATTTCTCTTTCCAAATATTTGTAGGCTTATATACATGCTACTCTCCTTGTTTCTCTGTAAAAACTTTGGGATTGGGTATTAATAAAAATAAAAACAATTAGTTGTTATTAATAAAAATAGTTAAAAATGATAATTATTGCTTCATACTTCTTGTATGTCAAAAAAAATGGACATGGTATAAAACTTAAACAAATGGCTATTCATTCAAAAAAAAATTCCGTATCCTCTAATGTTCATGTGGGGGTCCCTAGTAAATAAAAAGATAGAAAAAGCAGCTAAGCAGCCAAACTTTAGTCAGGCTTCTAAGAGCACCAAAATTGTGTAGGCCCAAGCCAGGAGCACCGTGACCCAGAACAGTTCCCAGAGTTAAAGAAAAACACTTTCTAAGACAAACAAGACGGCCTTGGGCTAAAAGAGTTTCCCCACGTAGACAGCCCATGGCCTCGGGCTAAGGGTCTTCCCCCCACCCGCATTGACTAAGACCCTGAAGTTTACATTTTCTAGGAGCCCACAACCTTGCTATATGCCAGCACCAATCAGTTTAAAGGTTAACTGGCCCCTACCTATCAAAGTGGGAAAACAATCTGGGGACCAATCGACTTGTCCCAACTTGGTTTGTGCCTAGCAACCGCTTGAACAGTAAATAAAAAGGCTTGCTTTTTGCTCCCCGGGGCCGCTTCTATCCTGCGTGTTAGAACGGCCCCAGTGTACTGGAATAAATCCTCTTGCTATTTGCATCGATATCCCGTCTGTGAGTCTCTGTGGGGGTGCGGCGTTCCGGTTTGGGCCCCTGGGGTCCAACATTCACATTCTGGAGGCAAAAGACACTGGTCTTGGAGATCAAGGACATCCTCAGGTACTTAGCCAGTTAGATCTCAGCTCAGGCCACACGAGACACTGTATTTTAAAACTTTACTATTCAATTCAGTAGTTCTTGCTGCAATGGCATGCATTGGTAACTCCAGCTCTCAAGAGAGAGAGAGAGCTTGTGTTTGCTTGTTCTGTGACCTGTTGCCGTGTATCCTAGCCTGCTCACAAACTCACTAAAGTCGATGAGGATGACCTTTCACCCAATCCTATGGATTCTTCCTCAACGGTGCTGGGGCTCCAGTATTCCCCACTACTTCAAGCAACCCGTTTGATTGTTTGTTTGTCTGTTTTGTTTTGTTTGTTTTCTGAGACAGTGTCTCACTGTGTAGCCCCAGCTGTCCTAGATCTGGCTATGCAGACGAGACTGACCTTGAACTCACCGAGATCTACTTTCTTTTGTCACATGGGAGCTGGGATTAAAAGCTACTGCATTTCTCCAAGCATTGCCCTAGGTTGAACTGTGACCCCTGAAATTCACATGCAGGAAGAAAATAGTGACACGGGGCATGATACGTGTTTTTTCTGTTTTCATGTGAGTGCCTTTTCTGACCAGCGTTGTTTTACTCCATTAAAATCCAGAATTTCATCAACAAGAATGCATATCAGTTTAAGTCAATCACGAACTTTGCCACTTTAATATTCGATCGTTGTCATAATTTGTGGCTAATCCATTCCCAGAATTTGACTTTCTATTCCTATCTGGCTGCATTTTTTAAAAAAATTCTCTCAGGAGAACTGCAGCTTGAGGATTCAACCATCAAAATTTTCAGTGCTGTGGTTTTAGAGTACTTTAGACTTCAGAGTTTTTTTTTTTTTTTTTTTGAGACAGGGTTTGTCTGTTGTAACTCTGTCCTGGAACTCACTCTGTAAACCAGGTTATCCTGGAACTCACAGAGATCCGCCTGCCTCTGCCTCCTGAGTCCTGGGATTATAAGTGTGTACCACCACTGCCTGGATTAGACTTCAGAAGTTTTAATCACTGAGCTTCCAGCCTCCTTTAGGATGGTGACATATAGGATGTAACTTTGTGCAGTAGTTGAGCGCATTTTTGAAATAAGACCCAGTCTTTTGGGGTTAGGATCCCAACATTAGAATTTCAGGGGACATTTCAACCTAACCATTAAAATGCTTACAGAAAGCCAGTCCAGGTGGCACACGCCTTTAATCCCCTGCACTCAGGAGACAGAGTCAAGAGGATCTCTGTGAGTTCAAGGCCGACCTTGTTTACATACTGAGTTCCAGGACAACCAGAGCTACATATAGAAAAACTATCTCAAAACAAAACAACACAAAACCAACCAATCAAAGAGACAAAAAGGATTCTTGAGTAAAGAGGCGGCTCTGGAAACCCTTCTCTGGGGAGATGAAGCCACAGAATTGGACTGCATGGTTATCCTCAACTGCTTAGGGAGCAGACTAGGCTACAGGACATCCTTTTCCAAAACAAACAAACATCAAAAACTAGAAAAGGAAATACAAAGAAGAGACAACATAATACTCCTGACATTGTTGGGCACACCATATGAATTCCTGCCAGGATTGGAGTTCTCATAGCATAGTTCCGTCTAACGTCATGTTTTTCCCAAATAAATGACATGTCCCGCTTCTGCTGACAGAGACGAGCTCTGTTCAGAAGTATCTTTTCTTTCTTGTGCTTCAAACACTTCCCGGGGTCGGGGGGGGGGTTGGCGCCTCTTGCCCAATGTCTCATTCCACTGACAAAGGTTTGACTTTGTTCAATGCAACAATACAACAATACAGAGATGTAAAACTCTGAAATCAGGAAATTTTAACAAGTTTGGAATGAGCCATATGTGAGATCACAGGGCCAGAATTCATGGGCAACGAATGCCGGTTTTGATATTTCTTCTCCGTGTGGTCCTTTCTGTTTCATTTCAGCGACTTCCTGTGCTTCCTCGGGATGTGGTCTCCTTCTGGAGAAGCGTCACAGGCTGCATTTACAGATACGGAGCTCATTAGCTTCCATCTGTGATTCAATCGGCAGGAAACGTTTCTTTCCCCAGTTTGGCTCGCATGCTTGTGTTTGCTGCTGTGGTTAGCTACTATCTGTTCACATAGGCCAGGCTGGCCTTGGTCTTCCCAGGCTAATAGGCTGTGCTGGGGGCTGCGGATCCTCCCGCTTCTACTGGAAGGATATAGGAAAACAGGTGTGAGCTGCCACGCCCACCACAGGAGGAGGGACTATAAAAGGAGGACTTCTTAGAGGGAGGGTCAGATGAAGCAGCGCAGAGCCCCAGACACACACCAGCTCTTGGTGCTTGCTAGAATCATCCTTTAAATCCACCCAAGAAAGAGGTAAGGCTGGAGAGACGAAGGAGTTCCATTCCTTGTATGCTCGAGTATGTAAGTGTGTGTGCGTTTTATTAGCCGGTATAGGAGATTCTGCATCACAACTATGGGGAAATCTCAACAGTGGAGTGAGGTCTTTTGGACAACCACTGGATCAAGTGCTTTGCATTTTAAACTATGAAGGTTACTCATGGATGGGAACATGCTATGTGTGCCTATGTAGGTCTCAATATCTTTGATGCCCTGTGAATTTAGTGTTGCTGGTCATTCAGCTTTGGCCTCTGTCAGTGGCTCTTTAAAATGGGAGACGAGGGTGAAACTTAAAATTTGAGGATCAGCCACCATAACCTCACATTTTGCAAGTGGGGAACAGTTATCCCTGAGCTACCGCACACCTTGCTATGTTTTTACTGCAGGTCTTACCATCCTTAACACAGGGTTTTTCTCCCTGTTGAGTCAAGTACACTTTACATCTCTTTTGGTCTGTTTACTAAAAGCATTTATGTAATACTGGGACGAAGTATTTACTGTCACAAAATGATGCCATCTGTGATAGAACTCTTGATTGATTTTTGACTACAATCATGTATGTGTCTCTTCTCTTTCTAATTTAGAGCTTTGACACGTCCACCAATAGTTGAAACAGATCTTCAAAGTCACAACAGAGATACGGAGCTGCTGTAGTTGACTCTTTCAGAGAATGGCTTCCCAGCTCAGAGGATCCTTTAAGCACAAGTCACCAGCAAACGATCTCGAATTAGACAGTGCAGAAGTTCTTCTAACCCAGGAATCTGCTGTGAGTTCAGGAGAAGAGATCTCTAACTACCCTGGTGCACTGCTGAACCTTCCCCCAAACGAGAGTGGCTCCTGTGCTAAGCAGGAGCTGCAAAGACTCTGGGAGATGTTTACCCGGTGGTTGCAGCCGGAAAGGCAGAGCAAGGAGCAGATGATAGCTCAACTGGTCTTGGGACAGTTTCTCCTCACTGGACGCTGCAAGGACAAGTTTGCCTTGAAAGAGCAGTGGGAGTCAAGCGGCAGAGACATGGGGAGATTCATGGAGGGTCTGACTGACGAGTGCTTGCAGACCCCTCCAATGGTGAGTACAGGGAGTTATATGAGGTCAGAGATTTCATTTTGGGAAGAAAGTCCTTCCTCTGGATTTGGGAAAAGGTAGCCAGAGGTGTTGTAGGTTTTGTTATTAGTGAGATTATACTCACCTCACCAACATCTATACACGGGAGGAAACCCACTGCTCTAAATTATTATGAATAAAAGAGAAAGAAGCTCATTGCTTGTTTGATTGACCCAGTTAATTTTAGTTTATATACATGGTGGCAGAGTGACTGGGGAATTTGACATTTGAGCAGAGACTTGAAGGGTTCAGAGGAGACCCCTTGGTTCTGGGGGATGGATCAGACAGGGAGGTGCTTACACGGCCACCATGAGGACCCTCAGCACACACTTAAAAATCCTGCTCACAGTAAAAGCCTGTGATCCCAGTACCCGGGAAGCAGAAACTGGGGACTGTTGTGGCTACCTGGCTTTCCAAATAGACTACTACTTGTCAGGAAGATACCCTGTCTAGAGAACTGAGGCGGCAGAATGGTATGGGAAGGTGTCGGATGTTGAATAAGGCTCTCACAGGCGTGCAGCACCCAACACAGCCGTACTGGTGCTTCCATGCAAAGTTTCAAATCATAGCAGACGTAATGCAGATGTGATTCCATTGGATCCTCTGAATTTCTGGGCATGGAACTGCATAGTTGTCAGTCATTGAAAGAAATGTCCAGGGTGGGGAGAGTTTTCAAACACCCATACACACATTCCTAGGCATCATTGTAGAAACCATTTCTTCCTTTTTGCTTTGGATTTTGGTGTTTGTTCCTCAGTTTGATACTCTTTTTTTTTTCTTTTTTTCATTTGAGACACGGTTTAATTGTATAGCTCTCGGCTGGTCTGGAACTCAGGGAAACTACACTCCCTCTGCTTCTCAAATAGTGGGATTAAAGGCGGGGACGACCACACCCTGATGTTTGTTCTTTTACTCTTATAAACAGCTTTCCATTTCACAGTTACATTTATCTGACATTTCACACCTAGCTTTGTTTTAAATTGAGAATGTTGTGATTGGAAGTGAATTCCAAGCCTGGCGTTCTTTGTGCATTTCTTTAATCCCAGCACTTGGGAGGCAGAGAGGCAGAGAGGCAGAGGCAGGTGAATCTCTGTGAGTTTGAGGCCAGCCTTGTATACAGAGTGAGGTCCAGGACAGCCAGAGCTACACAGAGAAACCCTGTTACATAAATAAATAAATAAATAAATAAATAAATAAATAAATAAATAAATAAAGTGAATCCCAAGAAGTCTGCTGCCATAATGTCCAGTCATGCTTCTAATAGCAGACACAGTGTGCATCTGTGGAGATAATGTATGTGTTGGTTTTGTTTCAGCAATGTGTGCGTTCTGTTAAGTCCTCAATAATAGTTAAACAAAACTCATCAAATTAAAGCGAGGTTGTGAGGGGCATCTTCGCTCGAGTGTTGTTGCCTAGGGCTAGTATTGTGGACAAACATTAGAGAAATAAAGTCCACTCGCACAGCAAAGTGAAGTCACGGTTGGACAGGGAGGGGCCACTGACAGCCTAATGGCTGGAGTTTAAGATGAGGTTACAAGAGACGCCAGAAAAGGGAGAACGCCAGGGATTCTGGGTCAGACATTTTATAGGCTCCTGAGGGAGGCCTTCCCCATCTCTAGACTCTCTCTCTTTCTGCTTGTCCTGCCCAGACCCCTCTCTTTTCCACAAGCCAGCCATTTTTTAAAACAGTTGTTGTATCTTGGATGGGGTGGGGTGGGGCGTGGACAATCCCTGGAACTGTGAGCCACCTTTCTTTTCATTTTTAAGAAGAAAAAAATTAATAGAAAAAAATTACAAAAAAAGCTAATCCCTGAGCCTTTGTGTGCTCCAGACTCTGTTCCTTTCTTCTCCATGAGTAGCCAGTTTCTGAGGTGCACTGGGAGGCTGGGCTTCCTTCTGTTCTGGATTGGATGGCTTTCTCTTTGGGGCTGGGCTTTGCTATTCCTCCAGAGCTGGTCCTTTGGTGTTGTCACCCATCCGATCTGTAGGCCACTGAGAAGACAGGGAAATAGTGAACTCTCCCAGGGTCTTCTAGCGATTTCTACATCTCTCCTCCTTCTCTTGTCTTTTACTCTGCCTTTGCAGAGGACCCAGGGTCTGGCTCCCATTCCTATGACAGGCAGTTCATAGCCAACCAAAACACCAGCTCTGGGGAGGGAAGCCCATCTTCTGGCCTCCGTGGCCATCTGCAATGACAAACACAGCCCACTCTCAGCTGCAGCTAGTTTGCAAATCATGACGTAAACGTCTGTCAGCTGCACACACCCGTTCATGCTCTCTCTCCTTTTAAATCCATTGTGTAAATGTACCATGTTTTCTTTTTCCATTCTTTGGTTGAGGGACATCTAGGCTTTTTTCCTGTATCTGGCTATAATGAATAAAGCAATATGAACATAGTTGAGCAAGTGTCCTTGTGGTTCCACGAGCCATCCTTTGGGTGTATGCCCAGGAGTGGTATAGCTTGGTCTTGAGGTAGATCGATTTCTAGTTTCCTGAGAAACTGCCGCACTGATGTCCATAGTGACTGTAAAAGTTTGCACCATCCACCAGCAATGGAGGAGTGTTCCCCTTGCTCCCCATCCTCGTCAGCATGAGCTGTCACTTGTGTTATTGATCTTAGCCATTTTGACGTGTGTAAGATGGAATCTCAGAGTCATTTTGATGTGCAGTTCCCTGGTGGCTGAGGATGCTGAACCTTTCTTTAAGTGTTTCTCAGCCATTTGAGAGTCCTCTATTGAGAATTCTCTGTTTAGGTCTGTATGTCATTTTTTTTTTAATTGGCTATTTTGGTTTGTTAAAACCTGTTTCCTCTCTGGATTTTCAGAGAATGTTGGCTGTGTGTTGTCTGTACTGGCCTGTTCAGCCGGTGTGCTCAAGAGGAATACTTGCTGCTGTTGGAGGGTGGAGGAGAGGAAGGAGAGGTGTGGAGAGAGGGTGGGGGGTTGAGGCTGGTGTTCTGTTGCAGTGCTAAGGAAGACCATTGGGATTGGGTCGGAGGAGGGGGAAGACACAGTTGGGAGGTTTCCAGGCAGGCTGCCTAGCTAGTCTTCTGGCAGGTGTGGCCTGTGGTTTAGAGGGGGTGTCTGTACAAGTAGGGGGCTGGCACAAGTAGGGGGTTATGCCTAGACAGGCACAACATCTAGGAGAAGAAAAATTGAGGATTGGCTCTGGGGAAACTGAAAGAGTCTGAGAGGTCCATAAGCAGGCTGCCTATCTGTTCTTCTGGCCTGAATGTCCTATGATTGAGCAAGTGATGGCCACCTGATTTGTGGGACAGAGTGACCAAGAGAAAGGGAGGGACAACCAAGGATTCAACCAATGAGAACCCAGTGAGAAAGTGTGGAGAGTTCATGGCCTGGTGGCCTACCTGTTCTTCTGGGATGATTGGCCTGTGGTTGAGCAAGAGCCAGTCCCTGTTTTCCAGAGTGGCCCAACTCCATCTGATCCTTCTTCAATGTATTGACTATGAGAAGGCAATATTGTGACCAGAGCTCACCGGAACCTAACCCTATGCTTTTCTAAGAGCAATTAATTCGACCAGGGCAAACACAGTGTGAGGAGTGACTTCAGAGAACAGGACCAGTGAACGCAAAGAAAGCACCAGTAGAGACGAGGGCCAGACAGATGAGCTCACTCACAACCCAGGGTCCCTGCGCAGCATGTCCTGGACACATTTCTGTCATCCACAGGTTCGTTTACAGTCATCATCTGGCTTTGTTGACAGGTCCATGTCTCCATGCAGGGGCAGGAAGCCCTCTTTGCTGAAAACATGTCATTAAAGGAAGTTATCTCGACTTTGAAGCAACAGCAATCAGGAACAACTCCAACACAAGAGAATGCGAGGACACCCTTGCAGATGCCCCGTGACCTGCTCTTGGTGACAGGTGAGTCAGGAACCCAGACAGCAGAGGGGTGCTGTGTGGGGATCCCCTCTTGGGCACAGTTTCATAGACTGGCTTATTTCCACAGGGCATGGAAACAGAGGACAGGGCCACAACTCTCACCGGAATTATGCTGGAGGCAATGGTGGTGTTAGCAGCCTAGGAAACGAGGTGTACTCCCTTCGCATCACCCAGAGACAGCAGTGTCCTAAACCTGAAGAGGGAGGTGTTGCTTTTAGAAACCCTCGGCATGTAAGAAGAGCAAGTCAAGGTTCCCCAAAGTACCAAGATCAGGTCAGGAGGGCACCTGTTACCAGTGGCGCCCCTATGGCGGTCCAGCCGGGGTTTCTCTCAAGGCCAGAGCAGTCTGAATACACTAAAGGTTGCGGCTCCACGTTCATGAAAGCTACTGAAGTAAACGGTGGTAGAAGTATCAATAATGCTATGGACTCCTTTCTGGGTGTCCAGAGACAGCAGTATCCTGAGCCTCAGGAGGGGCACGTTTCTTATAGAATCCTTCAGGCTTCCAGAAGAGCAAATAGAGGCACCCCCAGGTCCCTGGATAGGTCCCCGAGGGCATCTTCTTCTGACGTTGTCCCTATGGAGGTAGCAGGGTTGCTCTCTAGGCCAGAGCAGCCTACCTGTGAAACTGTCCCTGTCTGCCAGAATCCTGAGTCAAACTCCACATGTGAGGGTCATCAAGAGAGACTGCAAGGAGACCCCAAACCATACAAATGTGAGCAGTGTCCCATGGCCTTCAAATGTCCTTATAACCTTGCAGTCCACTGTAGAAAGCACTGGATGGAGAGGTCATTTTTCTGTACCAAGTGTCTGAAAGGCTTCAATCAAGCCTCAGACCTCAGAGTTCATGAGCTCATCCACAATCCAGAGAAGCCTTTCACCTGCAGCACTTGCAAAAGGTCCTTCAGCCACAAGACCAACCTGCAGGTTCACGAGAGGTTTCACACAGGGGAGAAGCCATACACCTGCCCCCTGTGCAGCAGAAGCTTCTGCCAATCATCCACCTACCACCGTCACCTGCGGAATCACAAATCAGACTAAACTGTGCTCCTTCCTGAGCAGAGTGTGGCAGGGCTTCAGCCTCAGCGTGTCATCTGCACACAGAAGCAAGCCGTTTCTAAATAGCACGAAGCCACTAACTTCCGGGCCGCTCCTTCCATCTGTTGTCCTACCTCATTGGCATTTGAGGGTCAAGATGAATCATTTGTCATTTGCTCACCGAAGTTTTCCAAATGCCCAAGATTTGACTTGTATCTTATTTCCCTTAGTAAATAAATGCTGATGTTTCTGTGCTGATCATTTGTGTTGTATGTCACCGTGTTGTGTTTGGTATGTGATAGTAGGCGCCTCAGTGTAGGGGTGTTGGGACTCACCTTCTGCATTTTTGGACAGGGTCTCCCTTGTTCATCAATTTGTACCCTGGGCCAGGTGCCCTGAAGTTTCTAATGACCCTCTTGTCTTCAATGCCCACAACTCTTAGGAAGCTGATATGACAGATGTCTGCTGCTTCATGTGCCTTTCAAAAACATTCATCTTATTTTACTTCATGTGTGTACCTGTGTATAGATTCCCTCTTTGTGTGAAGGAGCCCTAGTATGTCAAAGGGGGATCTGATAACTTGGATCTTGAATTCATGCAGTTGTGAGATGCCACGTAGGTGCTGGCAACTGTACCTGGGTGATCTGCAAAAGCAGTGAAGGCTCTTAACCACCGAGACTTCTCTCCAGCCCTTGAATCCGAGTTCCCCAGTGCTCTTTAGATCCAAACTCAGATCGTTGAATTTCAACATCAGGCACTTTTATCCACTGGAATATCTTCCATTCTGTGGATGCTTCTGGGTCTTCAAGAACGTAGCTCATGTGAGAAGGCAATGAGTTCCAGTTGTAAGAAACAGACCAGGAGCTCACAGTGGTCCATGGAGGCTTTCCCTTCCCTACTCCACTGTGTGGGAATTGGTTTTCTCCTTTCACCCAGTGGCTCCCTCAGATGGGACTCAGATCCTCCATGGTGGGTGAGGGCTGCTACACACTTTTCTTTAGCTTTTTCACTATGCACCTTTGCACTATGAAACATACTCCAAGCAGTAGCAAATAGATAGGAGGTAGACATGGCTGGAGATGGAAGCTGGACGATGCATTCTGATCCAAAGATAGATGCCCAGAGGGCAAAATGTTTCCAGTAATCGATTGCAGGATGACAGTCGGAAGGGAAGGAAGCTAACTTCCAGAACCAGCTAGAGCAGGCCAGGGAGAAGGCATTCTGTGCTCAGGACGGTGGACTCAGATACACTTGCCAGTTCATTCTACTAGTCATGTGGCGCTAAACAGCCCAGGAGGAGGGGTCCATGTAAAAGGGCTTAAAGGGGGAAATCGTGTTGTCCCTCTGATGACTCCCTCATAAACTAAAACTAATTGTGTAGTTACGGTGTGTGCGGTCCTAGCTGACAGGAGAAGGTTCTTATTCTAGACTCTCACTGCAGGAAATGTTTTTTTTTGGGAAACCTGAGGTTATTGAGGTTTTTTTTTGTTGATTTTTTTTATTGGAAATGCTTCCGGTTTTGTTTTTCCTATAGCAAAGTGTAAATATTTTGCCCACATGTATTTTGTTTGCAATGTGTCGGTTGCTTGGATTCATTCATTACGCCACCATTGCCAACAAAGTCTTGAGTGTCCAAATCTTTTCAGTACTGGCTAGGGTATTGCTTAACATCTAAACTTTGTCACCTCGCCCTTGCCGGGATCCTGAATGCAATTGCTGATTGAACTCAAATGAAGTAAGCTGTCCAGTGACTATTTAATAATCATTTAAAATATATTTAATTCTATACGTATTAATATTTTGTCTGTATGTACGTCTGTGTGCCCTGTGCATGCCTGGTACCTGTGGAGCTGAGAAGAAGTCATTGAGTTGTGGGGGTCCCACCTTAAGATTCAGGTCCCTAGTATAGAAAAAGACCAAAGCAGCCAACTTTAGTCAGGCTTCTAAGAGCACCAAAATTGTGTAGGCCCAAGCCAGGAGCACCGTGACCCAAAACAGTTCCCAGAGTTAAAGAAAAACACTTTCTAAGACAAACAAGACGGCCTTGGGCTAAAAGAGTTTCCCCATGTAGACAGCCTCGGGCTAAGGGTCTTCCCCCCACCCACATTGACTAAGACCCTAAAGTTTACATTTTCTAGGGGCCCCCAACCTTGCTATATGCCAGCACCAATCAGTTTAAAGGTTAACTGGCCCCTACCTATCAAAATGGGAAAACAATCTGGGGACCAATCAACTTGTCCCAACTCGGTTTGTGCCTAGCAACCGTTTCAACTGTATAAAAAGCTTCACCATTTGCTCCTGGTGGTCGCTTCTATCCTGCCTGTTAGCCCCAGTATACTGGAATAAATCCTCTTGCTATTTGCATCGATATCCAGTCTGTCAGTCTCTGTGGGGATGCAGCGTTCTGGTTTGGGCCCTGGGGGTCCCAGTTTGGATTTCTGAAGTCCAACAGAGTCACCCAGCATGGCTGAGAACCACCATCTGGTTCCTCTGCAAAAGCAACAGGTGCTCTTGAACCCTGGACTCACCAGTCCTAGGGTAACTATTTTTTTAAGAGAAATGTTGTTCATGGTCAAAGACCATAAAGAATAACTTCAATTTCATCGTATTTCAGGAGCATACATTTAAAAATAAAATTTTGTTAATTTTCGGAAACAAATAATTGAAAACAATGTAAATTTCTGCCATCTTCAAGTGTCAACAAAGACAGATCAAAGGACAGCCCTCTGGCACTGCTACAGGAAGTATTGCTGCTGCTGTAACCCTTTCGTAAATCTACTGGCATTATGTCGAGAAGGGCGCATCCGAATAGAGTATACAGTGGCACTTAATGAAAGCCGTTCCTTTGGAATGCAGGCCTGTGTGCACCTGGATCCAATCACAGCAGCGGCGAGAGCAGCCTCGGGATCTTGGCTAACGCTTCGAGGGTCTACTCGTCCACTGTCAACATAAATCGTGTCGTAGACAAACAATAGAGCTCTCTACAGGACGGAAGTCAATAAACGGTGACACCCAACGTGGGTGAGTCAGTTCTAAAACCTAACCTGGAGGATGTGATGCACACACATCCATGAACATTCCCTCTTCCCATACCCCTTAACACTTGGTCATGTTAAGATGTTCAAACTCCCTAGGAAAGCTCCTCAGGGGCAAGTTCATACACCTTGCTTGTTTCTTAATAGCATCAGATCCCTGTTCCTTCTGTAGACCTATTGGCCAAACCCTTAGTGCTCCAGGGACTGAATGAAAGTTCCCATCCTGATGTCGGATTGACTCCTTGCAGGGACTCATGTAATTTGCACCTTTCTGACCAGGATCAAGTTGTTTGGAAGTTTCTTTTAGACCCTTGTGAATACGCTGTCATCATGGGTCTAGAGTTGAGTTCAACATCACCTGGGAAAGATCTCCTGGAAAAGAATACTAGAGATCACGAACCTTTAAACCAACTCCTCCTGGTTGGTAGCTTCTTCGGTTTGTTCATTGAGTTTCTTATTTCTTCTCCAAGATAACAAAGGGCAATGTCATTTTAAAGTTCTCCATGCTTCAGGTGGATGGTGTTATGGACACACTGTTGCTGTGAAAATGACTACTGGTTTCGTAGGAAAGAGACCATGGAATAACTTTAAGAAGGGTATCGAGAGTCTGACCACAATCCCGGGAGTGCTGTCACAGGGCACACGGGTAGAGTATCTTTCCTTTCATGTCAAGATGCTGGAAACAACAGACTGGAGAAAATGATGGGGTAGGGAACATTGCTTCTGACCTAGTTTTTGAAGAGACACCCTAAAAAGATGCTCGTGTGTAATAGGAGCTACTTCCTATTAGTGGAGGCTACTTCCTTCTTCACGGAGGCTACATGCTGGCCCCGGAAGCTGCATCCTGCTCATGGTGGGAACTTCCTGCAGGTGGAGGCTGCCTCTTGTGAGGTGGAGTACCCGCAATCTCTATACCCTGTGCAAATGGAATTCCTCGTGTAGTCACAGCTTCCACCTGATAGGGCCCATTTTTAAGACAGTAATAGCTTTTCTGTTTCTTCTCCCCCGCCACCCCCCAATAGTCATTAAACATCCCTAGGCTTTAAGTGCTATATACATAACTAGACATCTCCACAATTCTCTAGATAGTTTAAATAATTCAATAAGAACCTTATTGAAAGGAAGTTTGATGGTTTATATACAAACATTTTTGTAGCTGGGCCATGGTGGAGCACGCCTTTAATCCCAGCACTTGGGAGGCAGAGGCAGGTGGATCTCTGTGAGTTCAAGGCCAGCCTGGTCTACAGAGTGAGTTCCAGGACAGCCAGGGCTACAACAGAGAAACCCTGTCTTGAAAAACCAAAAAAAAAAAAAAAGGTTTTGGTGAGAGAAATCGACATTTAAAACAATTCTTTTTTAATTCTGCAGGAGAATCGATGCGAAGTGTTCTTAAATGGGGGGTGTGTGGGGGAGAGAGAGGATTTAGTTCAGCAGGTGGCACAATAAAGTGTTTGACACAATCAGCTTCCTTCTCCCTGAGCCAATGAGCCAATGGCAGATCAAGGAGCAGTTGCTGTGAGGATAAAGCACCTCACACCTGTCAGGATCCTGAATGGAACTGCTGACTGAACTCAAATGGAGTAAGCTGCCCAGTGACTAGTTAGTTTTCTTGTTTATAGAAATATATTTATTTTTATGTGTATGAATATTTTGACCATATGAATGTCTGTGAGCCGCATGTATGCCCGGTGCCCGTGAAGGTCAGAGGGAGCCGTTGGATCACCTGGAGTGACTGAGAACCATCACGTGGTTGCTGAGAACTCAGCCAGGTCCTCCACAAAAGCAATATGTGCTCCGGACTCCTGAGCTAACTCTGCAGCCCCAGGTGGGATATTTTTTTTAGGAAAAAAACACATTTTTTCATGGACAAAACCATAAAGAAAAATTTCAATTTCATCACGTTTGGGGAGAATGCATATAATACTTATAGAATCTCATTACATTCCCAAACATATAGTTAAAAACAATCTAGCATTATATTATTATAAAGAGGCAAGAAAGACAATCAAAGAACAGCCCTCTGGTACTGCTATTGGAAGTTTTGCTGCTATTGTCATAGTTTTAAAAATATTCTGTCTTTACACTGAGAAAAGTGAATCTCAGTCTATAGTGGTACTTACAGAAAGCTATTCCTTCAGAATGCATACCTACATGTTCCTGGACCCAATTACAGCAAAGCTCACAGTAGCCTCTTTCATTACGGCTCATGCTACAAGGATCTACCCATCAACTGTCTATATTGTATTTCTGTGCCTATTCAACGGGATTCTCTGCATCGTGAAAGTCAGCAAACAGTGATGTGTAATATGGGTGAATGATTTAAAAAACTTGACCTGAAAGATGCAACACCCATAGGCCCCTGACTTCTCTTTCCCCATACCCCTTAATACTTACTAATTTAAAGATGTTTAAACAGTCTAGAAGGCTGGGTGACAGGGAATGGCCTCCGGGGATGAGACCATGGAACTTGCTTGTACTTTAACAGCACTGGAGCCCTGTTCCGTCTGCACCCATCGCTGCCATACCCTTTGTGCTCCAAGGACTGACAGACTGACAGGAAAGCTCCCATCCTGACTCCTAATTGCTTCCTTGGGGTTGCTCGCGCAATTTGCACTTGTTGTACATTTGCTGACAGGAAGCAGGACCAAGTTGTTAAAAAGTTACCTTCAGACCCTGGTGGAGGTGATGTCAACATGGTGTAGGGTTGGGTTGAAAATCACCCATCCGCTGGGAAAGAGCACCAGGAGATGACGAACCCTTAAGTCAGGGCGAGTGTCTCCTCACACTTTTAGCAGAGACTCGACTTCTCAGGGCAGCACTCCCCATCACGGTGTCATGGAGCACAAAGGTGAGTGAGCAGAGCATGGGAGTGACAAAAAACAGACATTAGGAATCGCTCCTGGAAGATGCACTATGCATGCTCTCGGGCGCATCTTACTGTCTTCCCCAGCACCTCTTCAAGCTTAGCTGGACTTAAATCTGTTTTAAGACATTGTCTCAACAGCTCTGCTGGAAGGAAGGAAGGAAAGAGGAAAGGAAGGCAGGCACAGAGAGATATAGATAGATAGATGATAAAGAAATAGATAGATAGATAGATAGATAGATAGATAGATAGATAGATAGGGAGACTCAAGGCATAGATGGGGTAGGGAAAGGTGACTCTGGTGTTGGTTTAGGAAGTGGTACTTGAAAGAGGCTTTTGATCGGAACTGGGACCATTTCCAACTCAGGGCAGAGTAGACTGTCTCCAGTCGTCCCTGGGCTGTGAGAACCCTGTTCCTCCCATAAGCTGCTACCGAGTCTCCCCTATGACTGCGATCACCTCGTTTCCTTCTTTCCTTCTTCACTTAGTCTGCCCTTCTCTGTCTCTTCTCTCTGTCCCTGTCTCCACTCCTTCTCCCCAATGTCTCTGTATCTCTTTCTGCATGTCACTTTCTAGTGTTAAGTTTTTAAAGGTAGATTCATTCAGATTCTTCATTTTTGTGGACGGATGAGTCTGGGGATCACACCCAGGTCCCCACCCGGGCTGGACAAGCCATGAGCTAGCTCCCCAGCTTCTAAATGGCATGACGTGTTGTTATGCTTTTTACTCCTCCTACTCATCAAGTTATATACTTCTGGAAAATGTTAGATTCTAGCTCTGTGTCTGAGTATTTAGACTATAGGAACAAATGGATTAGAATACAGGGACTAGTAAATTAAATTGTTTTATCAGTGATGGAGTTATAGGCTAAATTTTCCTACTAGGAAAAATGAATTTTAGGGAAGCTTAAGGATTAAGAGTTATAAAAGGTATGAATTACAGTAAAGAATTCAATGCATATTGGAAGTAAGATTTATTGGTACTTGGGTTTCTTTTAAACGTGACATGTTTTCCTGATTCTATTTCTGTATTTCACTAAATATCCCCCTAGATAGGTTGCTCTAAGGTCTCCAATTGTCATCTGCGAGAACATACAGATACAGCGGTCTTGGTGTGTGAAGAGTTAGGCCCGTCCACTACAGGAAAATACACACAGGTACGTCTGGCTTTCTCTATTCCTATTCATAGTCACTGTCTCGAGTTTCAAAGCTATCACATGATTGCCTGATGTCAGGAATTGCTGTAAATATGTGACACCCAGACCTAAACAACAAATCTGTACCATATTATGCTCCTACCTTATGCCTTCTGTTGTTGTTGTTGGTTTCTCTGTTGGGACTCTGGCTGTCCTGGAACTCAGGCTGTCCTGGCTGTGGCTGGCCTCCAGCTCACAGAGATCTGCCTGCCCCTTCCTCCCAAGTGCTGGGATTAATGGCGAGCACCAGCACCGCCTGGCTCGCGTACACTTCTCTTTCTTCCAGGCAAAAATGCAAGTTCAGCATTGTGACCCTAAGTTCTGTATCACTAATGTGTGATCCCAAGTCAGTGTTACCGTTCGTGGATGGTCATCTCTGTGGCTCTGTGATTCCACAGAGCCAGGACTTCTCACTTATTAACTACAGGGTCCTTACTTTGTAGTTAGAGCCTCCATCATCTACAAACATTTGTCATGATAGCCATTGTAAGCTTACAGTTCCTTCCTGTGAAAAGCGATCCTATTGCTCTGCAGCTAATCTATAGAATATTTCCTGACAAGCTCAGAACTCTGTGCCCACAAAGCAAACGTCCGTCACCTTCTCCTTGCAGCCTAGTCAGTAATCATTCTAATGTCTTTTACATTTTCATTACATTATTCACTTATTTGGCGTGGGTGTGACTTCCACGGCACACACGTGTGCAGGATAGAGGGCATGTTTTGGGGGCTGGCTCTCGTCTTCCAGCATTGGGACACAGAATTGGACTGTGGTCATCGTGCTTGGCGGAAAAGCACCTTTACCTGCTGTGCAGTCTTGCCAGCCCTCATCATTTTAGTTTCTGTGCATAGGTAGTTGACTACTGTAGTTACAAGTGCTAACCAGAGTCATTCAGTAGTATCTCTGCGCATAGCCCTCATCAGAGGGTCTGTTGTGGTTATCTTGGGGCTGCTATACCTTTGTATGTATGGACCAGGTTGTCCTCATGCATTTGTTTGTTGATGGACATGAGGAATGACTGACTATGTCAGCTGTTTAGAGTGATTCTCCTACAGAAATGACTAAGGAGGTGTCTCTTCAATGTGCTGATTCTAATTCTTTTGAACTGATACTTAACAATAGAACTGGTGGATGACAGCAATTCTTGTTTCATGGAAGATAGTATTTTATATGCACAGGACAAAGGTACTTAGTGACCTTCTTCCAGAAATGTATTTATAAGAACAGAATTAATAAGGTATAAAAATAAGTATTAGAACCAGGTGATAGTGGCTCACACCTTTAATCCCAGCACTTGGGAGGCTGAGGCAGGTGGATCTTTATGAGTTTGAGGCCAGCCTGATCTAAGAGTGAGTTCCAGGACAGCCAGAATTATCACATTGTTGTTTTACACTGCTGTGTGGGCTCACCAAGGAATCCAAGGAGATATTTTCATAGGTGGAAGCCCTGCCAGACCTCAGCAGAGGGAACCACCATCAAGGCCAGTGCCGTACTCAACAGTGGAAAGCTGAGCTCTGAGCTCAGGTGTTTTTACTGATTGAGAACTCTTCAGGTGCAGATCATAAGCAATCAAACGTCCCCCCCACAGAGTTCAACACCTGCAGACGATACAAAAGGCCAAGTCCTGTGCATCCCCTTTTCCAACAGTGCACAAAACCCGTTATTTTAAACACAACTAAAAATAAACTTCCACAGCACCACAGTGAAACCCTGTCTCAGAAAACAAGCAAAAACAAAACAAATAAAACAACAGCAAAAGTCTTAGAAAACGCATTGCTTTCAGGAGTAAAATAATAATTTAAAATAAATTCTGTAAAGCACAGAAAATGTACATCCATACCCTTTCTCTAAGGAAAATTTCAGGGACACAAACAAGATTGCTTTCCTCAAATCACTCCCTGAACAAAATGACAATACAGCCACCGTATCACGAAGAAACAAGGATTAAAATTTTTGATTTTCTGCCACTTGACATGCTGATGTTCATATTCATACAAACAGAGGAAGACATCAGCTCAGTGGTTGAATGGTCACCTCTCATGTAAGAGATGCTGGGTTCAGTCCCCAGTCCTTCCAATAAAATAAAATTCCTGTGGAAGAGAAACATGAATGACCATGGCAATTTTTTAAAGAGGACGCTAGGATTTTATACTCACTCTTAGAAATTATGTCTGTCTGTCTGTATGTATGTACGTATGTATTAAATGTATGAGTGATCTACCTGCATGTACTCACGCATGCCAGAAGAGGGCACCAGATCTCATTAGAGATGGTTGTGATCCACTCTGTGTTTGCTGGGAATTGAACTCAGGGGCTCTGGAAGAGCAGCCAGTATTCTTAACCACTGAGCCCAGCATAAGAACTGTCATTATTAAATAGCGAAATTTACTATGAAGTCATAATCTTTGTAGTTTGGTTTGCTCATGTTAAACTTTTAATGAGCATGCATACTATTGGATTTGATTATGACATTTTCAGATAAATTCTTTGTTGGTTTTCCTCTTCCACTTCCTTCCCCATCCACCTGACACCCCCTCACGCCTCTCCACACATCTCCTTTATAGCCATCCTCTGCACTTTAATACCACAATAGTCCTCTTACCTTCCCTGTGATTCATTACCACCCCTTTCCACAGCTTTGGAGCTCCTTGTGGTGTGACGGCTCATAATCTCTCTGTCTCCACCCTCACAGGCATGGACTCGCATCCATGATCCATGGCCCTGATGAGAAAGAACATATGAGTTTTGTTTTCCTGAGCTGTTGTCATCTTGCTTAATTCTGTGCAAGTTCATCTTTTTCCTGCAAACTTCATGGTTTCATTTTCCTCATAGATGAGCAAAGTCCACTGTGTGTAGACACCGCATTTGTGTTATCTCCGATTCATAGCGGGGATGGACAGCATTTTCTTGCTGTCGTGAATAAGGCAGCAGCTTACATGGACATGCATGGATCTCAGTGGTGGGATGTAGAGTATGGTATGTCCCCAGCAACTGTATGCCTGGCTTCTATGGCAATTCTGTTTTCTGTTTCTTGAGAAAACTTTGTATTTATTTCAACAATGAACGCAGCACCTGACAGCCCGACCAGTACAGAATGAAGATTCCTTTCCCACCGCCACCAGCGTTGGCTGTTGTCTCTTCTCCCTGTGTCAATCATTCTAAGGGGTGCCATGGAGTCTCAAAGTACTTGTAGTTTGCACTTCCCTGAAGCTAAATATGTTGAACGCTTTTCAAAAGGATTTACTGCCCATTTGTGTTTCCTGTTTAAATAACTCTCTGCTCACGTCATCGACCTGTTTGTTGACTGGAACAATTGTGAAGAGACAGTTTAACCCTTTCTGTATGCATTTTTAGGTATCAATCTCCTGGGTGAGGTGCAGAAGTCAGTGATTTTCTCCCATTCTGTAGGTTACTGCTCCATTGTGCTGGTAGTCAGTTTCCTTTGATGTGTGGAAGCTTTGAATTTCATGGAGTCCCACTTGTTAATTCTGGAGCCCTTTCCCGTGTTTCTGAGAGTTGTTGCCAGTACACATCTCATATTACTGACGTTTTCCTCTGAGAGTCTTAGCATTTCAGCCTTTCAATAATGTAGCGTTGACGTTTGTGCAACACGAGGGCATGTGGACACATCCCGTTCTTCTCCGGGTGGATATCCACTTTACACAAAGTCACTCGGGATCAGAAGGTCTGTCCACGGACTCGCACCAAACACTCAAGAAAGAAAGGGCTAGCACCTTTGCATATTCTTCCTGAGCTCTGCTGAGAGTCAGCAGACGAGGGCAGCAAAGGACGGGCTCCTCGTTTGCCCTGCCTACTCAACCGTGGTCATCCCTGTGTGCCTTCGTATCCTCTCGTGTCTCCAGATCCTTGGACGGCATTTGCCATCACTGATGACCAGAGTTGATGATGCGGCCTGTGGGAGAGGCGGTAACTCTGCAATTGGAACTTGGTGTTTGTTATTGCTGAAGAAAACAATACTAATTGTAGCGTTTCTCCCATAGCTCCTTTCCCAGAGCCTCTGTACGAGGATTCCTTTCCTCATATACTCAGCAGCATCTCTTTCTGCTTTTATTTATTTTTAATTTGTTTTGATAACATCTGTTATATGGCGTCTGATGATCTGCCATTGCAAGTTTGGTTCGCATCCCCTCATTATTTTACCTTAATTATTGGTGATGTTGAGCCTCATTTTGTACCTATTTTGGACATTCCTGTGTTGGTTATAGAATGTTTATCCAAGTCACAAACCTACCTTCCATTTGTTTTGTATTTTACAATTTTTCAAATTCAGCAATAGTGTTGTTTGGTTTTTATTTTGAGATAGGAATCCTTGTTGTTACTCTGGCTGTCCAGGAATCACTCTGTAGACCAGGCTAGGCTTGAATTCACAGAGATCCAGCCACCTCTTCCTCCTGAGGGTTGGGATTAAAGGCGTGTGCCACTGTTGCTGGGCTTCAAATTTAGTTTAAATATTTTTAGGGTTAGAGAGATGAGCCAGTGCTTAAGAGTTTATACTGCTCTTACCTTTGGTCTCAGTTCAGTTCCTAGCTCCTACTGGTGGCTCACAAACATCTACAAACCTAGCTATAAACTCTCTCTGGCCTGTTTTGGCACTCCCGCTTACATGCAACCTTTCCCCACACACATAATTTAGAACAAAATAAAAATTAAAATATTTTTATGTATTCTGAATATTTAGTCACTCATTGACAATATGATTTTTAAATATATTCAGCTTTTTTTTCTTGAAGACATTTGATGTTTGGTGATGTGAATTTCAGAAATAATAGCATGTTCTAAAACCCTTTATTTGAAATTGATTTGAAATCATTGTGTTTACTCAAAAGCAATGAGAACATTAAACTTTCTTTTTTGAGAGAGGGTTTCCTTTTGTGAATCACCGTGTATCTAGTAATTAAGTCTGTAAATGAGTTTAGTCTTAAATTCAAAAAGAGGAGGAAGAAGACGGAGAAGGAGAAGGAGGAGGAGAAGGAGACTAAGAACAACAAGACGAAGAAAAAGAAGAACAACTAGAAGAAAATTTTACACATTCTGCTGGGAGTCGGCTATATAAATACAATAAAGTGATGGGTGTTCTATTTAAGCTAACTTGATGAGGTTATCACACTCATAATTCATTTCTAGGGACTCCTGATATTATTAACTTTATTTACTTTTTAAAAAGGAATGAAAATGGCTTCTGGCAACTCGGCAATGGGCATTTTCCTCTTCGGCCAGATTACTATAGGAGTGCTTGGTAATTCCTCAATTCTGTTCCATCACGTCATTTTGATGTTCACGGGAAAGCATCTGATGCCCAAAGACCTGATCGCAGAGCACTTGACATTTGCCAACCTCCTATCTGTCATGTCAAGAGGCATTCCACGGACAATGTCAGATTTTGGATTCAAGTATTCCCTGGATGACACAGGATGTAAACTGATAGTGTACATTTACCGAATAGCCAGGGGCGTGTCCCTGTATGCCATGTGCCTGTTGAGCTGCTTCCAAGCAATCACTGTCAGCCCCGGCAACTCCAGGTGGATGAGGCTTAAACACAGGGCCACCAAGTTCATCGGTCCCTCCTGCTCACTCAGCTGGCTAGTGCACATGATTCTAAACATCGTGAGCGCAGCGAGAGTGTCAGGCCCCGGGTACAGCAGAAATGTGACAGACAAGATGAGTCATGCTTACTGCTCGTGGCTTTCTTCCGGCAATGTGGCAACCGCACTGTACGTGTTCTTACTGTGCTTCTCTGACGGCCTGTGTCTGGGTCTCATGGCCTGCTCAAGTGTGTCCATGGTGAGTATCCTCTACAGACATAAGAGACGAGTCAGGTATGTTCACAGTGCTCAGAACTCTCCAAGAGTCTCCCCTGAGGACAGAGCCACCCAAACTATCCTCATCCTGGTGTGCACGTTTGTCATCTCTTATTCAATCTCTTCCATTCTGGTCATCTTTGTGGTCTACTCCAAAGATTCTGTTCTATGGGTAGTAGGTGTAGTTTTTTTCCCTGGAAATTTGCTTTCCTATATTGTGCCCATTTGTTCTCTTCAGCAATATCAAATATTCTTCAAGCCTGTTTTTTCCTTGCTGCATTAAGAAATAAATCTTCACACATATAGAATGAACACTTGTTGTCTGTCTTTTCTTACGTATTGGCTCACTCTTTAATCTGTTGTACAATGCTGACAGTATAGTTTGAAAGTATTAAATCAACCTAGAACTCACTCCATTGTCAGGTGCTATGATCTTTAGTCATCCTGTCATGGCATTTTTCTTATAGATTTTACTACCCAATAATGAACATGTTTCAAATATGTAGAATCACCATATTATGTAAATCATTATATAATAAAGGGGAAGTATGGTTGAATATGAGAAAATACACCTCGGAGACCCAATATTATCTGAAGGGTCAGGAAAAGATTTCCTGCTCTTTTGTATGCATGGCAGAGTATTTTTATTTTATATGTATGGGTATTTTTCCTGCATGTATTCCTGTGGTCCACATGCATAAAATATCTGCAGAGATCAGAAGAGGACGTTGGACATCTTAGGTCTAGAGCTACAGATGGTGGTTTACCACCATGGAATGCTGGAAATAAAACCTTGAACCTATGAAAGAGCAACCAGTACTCTTAACTACCAAGCCGTTTCTCCCATCATGAGATGTATTGATCATATTTTGGCATTTTTATTCTGTGCATTTGTGTTTCCCTCAGCAATTGTTTGTGTAACCACATACATACCTGCAGCCGAGAGAAGCAGGAAGAGCATCTTGGATCTACTGGAAATGGAGTTACAGGTGGTTGTGAGCCACCGGATGTGGTTTCAGGAGACTGAATCGGTTCCTCTGAAGTCCACTACATGCTCTGAACCACCGAGTCAGCTCTCCAGCTCCAAGCTACTGCGTGTTGCTTCTCATATGGAGACGTCACTAGTTCCAAAATGCTGTAGAAAAATGGATTGAAACTGAGGTCACCTTTAGAAAACTGGTCAACCTCAGAAAGACTAATATTACATTTCTTTCATGTGAAATCAAGGATCAAAAAGGAATCAGGTAAAATAAGAACTACCGAGAAGAGGAAAAGTACCAGAAAGGTCGAAATGGGGACATGGGTGCTGTAAACAGTGCTAGGTATGGATCCTAGGGGGCACTGCATTTCTCAGGCAAGTATTCAGCCTCTGGAATATCCCCATACCCAGGGAACAGTCTTACTAGTATGGGAATCTGAGTAAAGTTGGATAGAAAAACATTTTCATCTTTTTATTACCTTTTGAAAATTTTCTATGAGCTTCAAATTGTCACACACCATAACATTTTTAAAAATTCAAACTGCCCCAAAGCCCCCTCAGAAGCTCCATCTTCCCACCGCCCTACCTTAACACCCCTACTTGTGAATCCCAGAGACCAACTAAGGCAGTCAGCCTCTGCCCTGCACAGACACAGCAAGCCAGACCTAGTAGAACAGGTAGGAAGTTTGCTCACTGACCTCTCACACCACACCTGCCCAACTCAACCCTAGAGCCCCTGTTCCCAAACCTTCCATCTTCCCACCTTCCAGTCCTTCCTGCCTCCGCTCCAGAGAAGGCCACTCAAGCCAGCCAGAAGAACACTTTCCAAGACCCAGCCCTTAACTCAGATGGAGACTCCCCACTGGACCAGATGGTAAGCTAGTCACCTGAGCTCCAGCACCCACCATGGGCAGAGATCCCCTGCTCAACAAGAGGCCAAAGAACAGAAGAACAGAGAGGATACAGAAAGAAAGGAACACTCATCCATTAAAGACAAACCCAGGAATTCAGCACCTAAACCTATAATCACTCCAAGGCCAGATGCATAAATGACAGGTTAAGAACACAACCAACAGCAACCAGGGCGACATGTCACCTTCAGAGCCCACCTACCCTGCTAGGACAAGCCCTGGACACCCAGACACACATGAAGCGCAAGAAAAAGTTCTTAAAAGCCAACATATAAAGATAATAGAGGCCCTTAAAGAGGAAATGAACAAATCCCTCAAAGAAAAGGACAAACAACAGTGGGAGGAATCGAGTAAGTTCATTACAGAAACCCAGGAAAACACAAGAAAACAGTGAGAAGACATAAATTAATCATTTAAAGAAAGCCAAGAAAGAAACAAGCAAGCGATTGAAGGAATTGAACAGAAACGTTCAGGAGTTAGAAATGGAAATAGAAGCCATAAAGAAAATATACACTGAGGGAATTTTGGAAATGAAAACCCTAGAGATGCGAACAGAGACGACAGAGCAAAGTGTAGCCATAGAACACAAGAGGTGGAAGAGAGATTCTCAGCGGTTGAGGACACTACGGAAGAAACAGATACATCAGTAAAAGAAAATAGCAAAGGCAAAAATTTCTTAACACACAACATCCGGGGAATCTGAGATAGTACAAAAAGCCAGAACCTGAAGATAACAGGAATAGAGTAAGGAGAAGAATCCCAGCTCGAAAGCCCAGAATTTTTTTTTTTTTTTTAGTAAACTCACAAAAGAAAATTTTCCAAAATTTCCAAGCCTAACAAAGGAGATGTCTATCAAGGTACAAGGAGCAGGCAGAACACCAACTAGAATAGACCTGAAAAAAAATCCCTTCACCACGTTATAATCAAAACAAAGAATACTAACAACCGTAAAAGAAAAGATCAAGTAACATATAAAGGTAAGCCAATTAGAATAGTACTGGACTGCTCCGTGGAGACTTTAAACCTGATAGAAAGTGGGAGTAGCCTTGAATGCATTTAATATAGTCCTTGAAGTCGTAGTTGGAACAATAAGACAACTGAAGGAGTTCAATGGGATATAAATTGGAAATAAAGAAGTCGAAGTATGTTTATTTGCAGATGATATGATAATATACAAGCATGACCCTCAAAATTCCACCTGGAAAGAGCTGCAGCCGATAAGTACGTTCAGCAAAGACGCTGGGTACAAAATTAACTCCCCCAAATCAGTAGCCCTCCTATATATAAATGACAACCGGACTGACAAAGATAGAAACAGCATTGTTCACAATAGACTCAAGTAATACAAAATATCTCGTGTTGACTCTAACCAAGCAAGTGAAAGACTTGTACGATAAGAACGTCAAGTCACTGAACAAAGAAATTGAAGAAGATATTAGTAGGTGGAAAGATTTCCAATACTCTATAGACCCTGCTGGCCTTGAACTCACGGAGATCCTCCAGCTTCTACCTCCCGAGTGCTGGGAATAAAGGCTTGTACCTACAATCCCCCGATTATTCTTTTAATTGGATGTATCTGATATATCAAGTAAGAGTCGTTAAATGGTTAAAAATGTGACTCAAGGAATTAGATGAAACAGGCTTAGGAAGCCAGAAGAGGTGTGTCCTATGGGAGCCAGTGAGATCTACTACTGGAGACAGATCTACCTTTCTGCTTTGAGGATGGCCCAAGATTTTCCTTTATCTTTCAGAAAAACTATTATGTCATTGTTTGGGATAGTTTGTTATTGGTTTGTTTGTTTGTGTGTTTGGTTTTTTTTCTTCTTCTTGGCAAAAACAAAGACAAACTAAATTAATATGCTTCGAGGCTCACACATCTTAATTTCAATATAATCATGATTTTTTTACTGGTCTTCCTTCGGATACACACGTTTTGTCTGAACGGCTCTGTAAACCAATACTGTGTTTGGATGTGTAGCCCTGAGAGTCATCTGAAATGAAATATTTCGCCTCTGGGGAATGGAGTCCCAAGCATTTGACAGACTATTCTATGATACTTGTCCAACACTCCTCCACACATTTTAGAACCCTTTCTCCCAACTTTGAAATTGTTTTAACTTACTTCACGGAGCATAGCCCGACCCGAGTTCAAGGGAATGCAGTTAGGTGGGAAAACGTGGGCGCAAAGAGAAAAAAAACTACATTATCCACAATGCCGCGCGCTCGAGGAGGCTGGGATTTTCCGTTAACGCCTGCTTTGCGCCATTTTGGCATTTCTAGTCTCCCTGCTGGCTGACCTGCGATGCTGAAGGACCTGTCGGAGAGCGAGAACAGCCGCAAAGGTTTCCTTTCCTTCACACAGGAGGGCCTGTCTCCTGATGGTTGCGTTCTTGTAATCCCCCCCAAACCGGAGTGTTCACAGAAACGAGGTCTGCCTGCACTAGTGGGAACCCTGAAAGGCTAGCGTAAGTTACAGGGCAAGGGTTAAAATGTTTTTGGTGCTGTGATTATCTGGTGAATTGAGACGGTATCCGATGCCCTCAATGGGGTTTCCTCCGCTTTTCTGTTGATCATGTCTCGCAGTAGACAACCCTGTTCATCGAGGGGACCAGGCGTACTGTCTGCGTATCCTTCTAGAGCACATTTAGCATCCAGCCCGTTGCATGGAGTTGTCCAGTCGGGATTACGTCACCCTTGTGAACGTACAACCCTCGCATCCCCCGGCCCCTGGCTGTTGAGTTGTTTTTCTGAACTGTTTCTCCATGTGGTCCTGTGCTGTGTGCCTTGTCGGTTTCCGCCAGGTTCTGTGTAGTTGTCATTAGTAAGCTGCTGTAGTTAACCTAGCTAGATAGGTCAGGTGTTAGGTGATTGCCCTTATTCATAACCGTAGGGTGTGATGACCACCCTACCCATGATGTAAAGAGGAAGCGACTAAAACAAGACCATGTGTTGGAATTCAAGACATGTTTGTAGTATGGCAGTAGCCATGGGGCTATAGTATCTGATAAAGGCGCCTCCCCTCAATACACACACACACACACACACACACACACACACACACACACACAGGAAAGCATCCCAAGTACAGCAAGTCTGGAGAATCTTGGATCACTGTCATTGGCACGGTCAACACATACATAGGCCTGAACTCTTGCAAGACCTACTTCTGAAATGTTCACTGTTTATGGTTTTCTTCCTCTGGGATGTCCCGTGCTGAGTTTTTGTAGTCAGTGTGACTTAATTTTCTACCAAGTCTCCTATGCATGCCCCATCTAAGACTTTACATCACCAAAGTACATGAACATGAAGCAGATATCTCCCAATGGTTCACAAGAGGATTGTTAATCCAGCAACAGCAGGGCGGCCCGAGGGAGCCTGATCTTGGAAAAGAGAATGACCCGAGGGCTGGGATTGAAGGATACTAGGTAACATAGTAGTTCGCAGCTCGTTACTGCTTCTCCTCTTATCGCTCTTGACACTTTCGTAGAAGGCAGACTCTATTTTCTGGCCTAGAGCTAATCCCCGGCCTTTAGACTGCATATCTCTCCAACTTTTCTAGCACGCTAATTTACAGAGCTCTCCAATACATTTTGTCATCAGGTATGTAGTTAAATGCTCTTTCTGAAGGCCAGCTGCTCTGTAAAAAATCCCGTGTTTCTTGGTTCTGGACACATCGGTAGACGCACAGATATGTCACCAACAGACAAGGTTTTCCTGCAATTTGGGTCAGAACATTTGAGTTTTCTTTGTCATGTGCATGTCTCTTTGTGAGCGCTCCTCATGTTATCGCCTTTATAGCTACTGCTGAGTAGGCAGGCCATCTGGGCTCAGTTCTGACTCCATCTTGCAGGCAGTATCAGGATTTCGTGTTAAAAAAATTGATTTACCTTTACAACACAATTTAATACTACACCGGCAGAGGTATTTACGAGAGAATCAATCACGAAGGTTGTTAATGCACAGGACCAAATGAAACCAAACATCTATCAAGCTTTTCACAATGTCTTTGGATCTTCTGGGCTCCTCCAAAGGGCTTGGATCTCTTCCCTGGCTCTGCCCTCTGCAGCACACACAGCTTGTCATCCAGGTTTTGGCCAGAGTTACAACAGAGAAAACCTCTCTCCAAAAACAAACAAAACAAAACAAACAAAAAAGGGAAAGAATGAGAAAAAAAAAGAAAAAAGGATTAAAAATATTTAACTTCAGTTTGGTGTGTGTGCGTGCTAGTGTGTCCTTATGTGCACATGTGAATTTATGTAATCTTGGAGCCCAGAATAGGGTATCTGATCCTTGGAGTGATTGTTACTAGTGGTTGTGAACTGCATTCTGTTGGGCCTCGGTATTTAATCAAGTCTTCTGCAATAGCAACGTATGACCTCAACTGCTGAGATATCAAGGTTCTGTAGTATTCTTTCTGATTATCAAATGTCACTCTACGTCCTAAGTTCTATTCTGCTAACTTTGAGGGTGCGTCAGGATTCTTTCTCCTCCAATAGGGGAAACATTGTTTTACCTTCTACTGCTAACAGGAGCTCACTCACTCAAAGGCTTCCTGGGTTTTTCTTTCAGCACTCAACTGCAATCAGTGTAATCCATTCACAAACATTAAAAAGAGAACTCTGAGTTTGTTTTGAACGTTAAAAAAATTTTTTTTTGAGCAGAAAAGGACAGTTCACTCTGCAGTGTGGTAGCTAGGTCTTGTGAGTGGCTGAGTGAAGATTATAGGTGGTAACTGTAGACAGTAATCAGAGACATCACACTCCTAGGCAGCATCACTAGACGAAACAACAAGAATAATTCTGAAAACAGATCTTGCACTGTAACACAATATTTGGTGGTTATATAACAGCTTTACATTTAAAGTTACAATTCAAGAAATATGAGCTCAGGAAGGTGCTTTCTCCCTGATCTTTTGAGGAGAATTTCTGTCTGGTCTGAACAAAATGATGTAGCACTTGGGGACAAAGATGCACCCCAGCAGGGTTGCACTGGAAGCCAAGATGGAGAAGACCTCCACAGCCACCATCATCTTGCCCTTGGTGCTGTGGTAGACCGGAAGATATGTAACCCAGGCACTACAAAACACCAGCATGCTGAACGTAAGGAGCTTGGCTTCATTGAATGTGTCAGGCAGGTTCCTGGCCAAGAAAGCCACAGTGAAGCTGCCCAGGGCCAGGGAGCCCAGGTATCCCAGCACACAGTAGAAGGCAGTGATTGAGCCCTTGTTGTACAGAATGATGATGTGGTCATGTTCAGAGCGTACATCAATGTCGAGAAAGGGAGGAGAAACCCCCAGCCACATGGCACAGAAAATCACTTGAATGAGAGTGAAGAAGGGGATGATGTAGTTAGGGGCCCCTGATACCAGAAGCCACCTCAACCTTCTTCCAGGGGCTGTGACTTTGAAAGCCAGAACCACAGTGATGGTTTTGGCCAAGACAGTGGAAACAGCCACAGTGAATGCAACTCCAAATGTAGTTTGTTGCAGGATGCAGAAGGCTGAGTTGGGCTGCCCTATGAAGAGCAAGGAGCAGAGGAAGCAGAATTTGAGGAGATGACCAGGATGTAGCTGAGAGTGCGGTTATTTGCCTTCACAATGGGGGTGTCATGGTGCTTCACAAAGACCACTAGGACTAGGGCAGTGAATGCAGACAAACTCAGGAATACACAGGCCAGAGCCATTCCCAGGGGGTCTTCATATGCCAGAAAGATCACGTCTTTGTGGAGGCAGAGGTTCTGCTCTGCATTGGCATACTGGTCCACAGGACACTTCACACACTGATCTGCATCTGATGGGGGAAGGAAAGTATAGTCAGTGCAGTGTCTGCATTTCTTATTGACTGACCATTCCCAGTATGTGTTTTGGAGAAGTTGGGCGATATCCAAGTTTGTGGTTGAAGATAAAATTAAAGAACAGTTGTGAACTGTACTGCTTCCAGTTCATAACATTATCATTCTAAAAATTAAATTTATAATTCTTTCTCTCTCATAGACTACAGTCTGACCTCATACAGCCTTCCCTCGATTTATCTCTTTTCCCCTCCTATCTCACCTCTAACACAGATTTACACCCACAAGCTTGTTTTCCATGAGAACAATGCAAGCCTCCCAGGATTATGACTGGGACTGGGCATATCAAAAGGGTACAAGTCTCTGCCTCAGCCCTACCTCAAGGCTGGAAAGGGAGTTCAGAAGGAGGAAGGATTCCCAAGAGCAGGAAAAGGAGGCTAAAACCCTCCCCAATCCATCTTTTAGGTGTAATGCAAGAATCCAAAGCTAGATAATAAGACATATATAGGAGCAGGCTCCATGTGTGCTGCTTCAGCCTCTATGAGCACCTAGGAGTCCCAGTCAGTTGCTACATAGTGGTTTGATCTCATGAACACACATTCACCCAGCAGGAAACACTAATTGTTTCAGTGCATATTTAATTTTCTGGCAGAGGGTACAAAGAAATGAACATGCTGTCAATTCTTCCTGCAGGCATTTTCTTCAGCCAAAACCAAAATCAACACTGCACACAGAAGAGCACATTTGAGCAATATTAAGCATATGTTGACATCACAGGTTTTGTTCATTTCTTCAATAGTTATAGTGTCTTGGCAAGCTGGTTAAATAAAAAATTTACTTTCTTATACACGAAGTGAGAAAACCCATTCATCTGTGTACATTGTTTACTGACACACATACATGGGGACAAGTTGCTGCAGGTTGAGTTGCTTCCATATGACTTCCAATTCTAGAGGAAGAGCTGAGAGTAATGGGTGTGCAGTTACTGCAGAGCCTGCATCCCCATTAGCTACTCATTGTTAACAAGCCTGACACACAGTGAACTCACATGGTAGACAGAGACTTTAATTGAGGAATTGTCTCCATCAAACTGGCCCGTGTGAGGCATCTTCTTAATAGTTTATTGTTTTCAGTAAAAATCACCATCTCTGTCCTCACTTCTGATTCCAGTGGACGGAAACGCTTTGAGTTTCTCTCCATGTAGGACAATGTTGTCTACAGGTTTCCCACAGAGAACATCATTTTGTACAGATATATTCCTTCTCTTCTTCTCTTGTGTTTGTTGCTTTTGCTATTTTTAGCTATTAAGGGATGTTGAAGTTTTTTAAAGACCTCTTCTTTTTCATTTTATATGATCATATATTTACTATGATATGGTATATTTACGTGGAATTGTACTTTTGATTGATCTTCAGATGCTGAACTATCTCTGGGTCCTTGGGATGAACTCAAATTGGGCACAGAGATCAATCTTTCTCATATGCTACTGAGTTCCATTTCTTGCTGTTTAGTTGACAATTTTACCATTAATGTTTATCAGATAATGGGATGTAATTTTCTTCTTTTTTTTCATTTGCCTGAAATGGCCTTTTCCCATCTTTGTTGATGGGGCTTTGCTCGTCTTTATGAGAATAGTGTTTTTGGCAGGAGGTGGACAATAAACAACGTTCTTTTGAACCTATGTCTTAGTGTGTTTTTTCAAATCATGTAACTATCAGGTTTTAGAGTTATGGTTGAAAGTTATTTGTCCATTAGTGACAGTTGGTTGTTTTTATAAGATGGTATATTTGTATGTTTTTTATGCGGTGATCTAGTGTGGAAGTCATATTCCTGTGCTGTCTTCTGTTCATCATTTTTAGTGTAGAAGGTTTCTCCAAGCATCTTACTTTGCATTAATATAATGACTATGCCTTTCTGCAATGTGTGTTCATCACTATCTGTTTTTAGTCTCCTTAAAGGATGAAGGAAATTCTGTTGCTATAGTAATTGACTTGGCAGATATTGTCTCGACCTGATTGAAATACATCATTGATATTCTCACCTGTAGAGTGTTTATGGAGAAGCTTACTCTTTTTATGATTGAGGCTTGCTCTATGGAATAGGAATATCTCTTAAAATTGTCAATTTCTTCTTTGTTCTGTATACCTCTTATTTTAAGTAAAATACAACATGGGTAGCTTCTTTTCAAATATTGCCCGCTTAGCATTCTAACTGCCTCCTGTCTCTCAATGGCCACATTTCCCTTGCATTTTGTACCCTTTCTGTGATTCTTTGAATCTACAGTTTTTTAAAGCCTGAGGAACACCTGACTTCACCACATTTCCTCCTCTTTGTTAATTTGGTGTTTATTTGAATCTTCTTTGTCTCTATTTTTTTCTTCATCCTTTACTCTTGGGTCGTCTTTCTTATAGATTGAATTTGAAATTATCTGGTTTGTTTTCAAGACTTAATTTCCCATCTTCTACTTGAAAATTATTTTTATTAAGATGCTTTACTGAGGTTTTATTTAAATTGTTGTGTCTTTCATTTTCAAAATATTAGTTTGATTTTACAACCATTATTGTGTCTTTACTTAATTCATCTGTTGAACCCTCAATCCTGTCCTGATTGTGTGCAAGTGTTTGCGGTCTCGTTGAATTTACCTCAAAGCGGCTTAGCATCTTGTTGAGTCTTTTGGAAGAGCCTAGTAATGTTTGCTTGATTGATTTCAGTGTTATGCCATTGACTTCACTGCAACTGAAGAAGACACTGTATCATTTGTATTCCTGTTGCCTACTTGGTTTCCTATTTTGTTGTTGTTATTATTACTATTACTATTATTATTAGTATTATTAATATTGCAATCAGATTTATATCTTGGATCCGTGCACATGTAGGGTAGTTTTAGTTCTCAGAATTCATCTAGTTGCCATTTGTAATAAATGAATTGCGGCACGCTTGAAGCAGGCTTGAGATTTCATCATTGTCCTCTGAACCGTAGAATTAGCTCAGTGGCTAATCCTTCGGTCCATTTGTTAGTTTCCTGAGTTTTATTATTCTCCTCATTCTGAGAATAGAATATTATCAGCTGATTCAACTCTCTGAGCAACCTGAGACACCACTTCAGATTAAATCTAAAGGCTTTCTAGACGTTATTTCCTTTCAAATATTCAATACACAATTTTATAGTCTGTCAGTATAGATCAGATATTTTAATACAGAAACATCAGAATAAAAACCTTTAACATATCCACAGACACACCATGGAGTATATTGAATTGCTAATTTCCTCAAAACTAAATTATGACTGTTATTGCCTGCCCGCTTAAACAAGAAAACTAGAGACATTCCTTTTTGATGAAATGAGTTATGGCAGAAAGAATAGTGCAAAAGCAATGCTCTTCATGTGAGGGATTCTTCAGAAGCAAGGATTCAAGTGTGGAAAATGGGTTCAGCTGTTATTGGGTGCAGAATCGGGGTCTAGTTCTCTGAATCCGTGCCAGAGAAAACTGTATCCCTGGTTGCTCCAGGGTGAGTATATCAGATGCCTGAGGGGCCTTCATGTGGACCTGTCCTCATTTGTAGTCTCCCCACAAACTCATAATTAAATTACTGACGAAAATAAAAGGTTTTATTTAACTTTTGATTGGTGTTTATTGTTGTAAGTGCCCTTTACTTATATTTTCAAAAATTTTTATTACATGCTAGCTATCCTTATTTATTTGTGGGCATGTTGTATTTCAAGATGAAGAAGGTCAGAAAACATCTTGTTTGCGTTGGCTTCCTCCTACTGCAATGTCAGCCTTGGGGAAGGGTTATGTCATCATTCTTAGTGGCCAAAGGTATAACCACTGAACCATCTCATAGGCCATTAATGTCCTTTAAAATATTATTTCCTTTATGTACAACATCTGGAAATGAATGTCAAAAATATTTTGTCTGTTACATTTGCATTTAGCCGGGTCAGTGTGAAGGACTTCTCCATGCTGTAAACACTTACCTGATGCATTGGAAATCTCATTATCTGGGCAGGGGATGCACTCAAAACAGCAGGCCACCCAACCTTCCTTACGGAATTTCCTGAATCCAGGATGACAATCAGCACTGCACACAGAGGAGGGCATCTGAGGAAGAGCAGATATATGCTGGTGTTAGATGTTTTACTTAATCCTTCAATAGGTTTATTGTCTTAGCCCGTTAGGTATTAACATATTTAATCTCTGTAAACCAGCTGAGTGGTCACATTTTATTTAGTGCATTGTACAATGTCACATGTATGAATAAATGAAAAAGTTGATTAAAAAGTTAGGTGCTCCCCAAATACTACAACCTTATCTCAGCTGTTGTTGTAAGACAATAGTTTTCTCTTCAACCTGAGAAGGGAATACTAAGTTTTGACATACATTTATCTGAAAAAATAGAAGTATCAGTTCAGATCCTGTTGGCAGATTTTCCGGAAGCTAACATCTTTCTAAATCAACATCCCTTTTTGTTTGGGCAGGGTGTAACACCTATGTTATAACCAGACACCTCAGAACCAATTCTGTAAAGTACCCAGGGAGGCATAATGGAATATTTTCTATGCGAATTTTGAAACCTATTTTGCATTATTTTAAGTGGCTGCCACTCAAACACAGAACTAGTCAAATCCATGTTTTTAGAAGTTAGGAATCAGAAAAAGATGAAAAAAATGCTCCTCTACTGAGGAATTCCTTTACTCAAGACATGGCTCTTTGGTAATTAGCACTTGCTGTTTTGGAGATCACTGTATTTCAATTAACCACACCTAATGAATGGCTCAACAGTGTGTTCAGTTCCATGGAATCTGAATATTTGTCATTCACAGCTACTAGGCCCTCACAGGGTGCAAACATACACAAATTAAAAGAATTCATCCCAAATTAAAAAAGTAACGGAAAGTAACAAAAAAGCTCATAGTAAAATACATAGGTTTGCCCGTGCAGTTGTTGTTGTATGGGGAGATATGGTGGAAATTTCAAAACTCTTGATCAAAAGTTTGAATACAACTTTATTAAAGAAATTATTGAGATGTATATTTTCTTGTTACTCCAACTCATTCCTGACTGTTAGCCTGAGTCATGTCAGCATCTGATACTGAGGTTCAGCAGAAGAAAGAAAAATCAATTTGCACTAATCAGAATGTGAACTCCAGAATATCACTCACTTTTCTGTAAGGAATGGCAAGAGCCATAACCAGTTTTGTGTCCATTAAAAAAAAAGAACAAGTACAGGTTTTGATATGATCCAAATATGCAGGATATATGCTTGGAATCCTTATTTAAATAATATAAACATACCAGATACTGAATGATAAGAAACAAAAGAAAATATATTTCTCTATGTAAGAAAATATAAGGACTAAATGTAAGAAAATAAGTATAAGAAAGAAATATAAGAAAAACAGGAACAAAATCTAGAAACTTAATCTGTAAACGATGATGTGTTCCAGTTCAGTAAGTCACAAGGAAGGACAATTGCACAATTGAGAGTGGTTTATACAGTGCTGTGTGAATCAGTTCTGCATGGTCAGACCTACCTGTCTGCTCCCTGTGGCCCACTCTACCATGTCTTCAGATATATAGAGCTGTTGACCTTGTGGAAAAGACGGGTTAAAGTTTCCTATTTTCACCTTAAGCCTAAGAGCCTGTCGGAATTTGATAGTGTAGAAAATGTCATACTCTGCTTGTGTTTCATCTTTCTGATTCATATTCACTGTGTCTCCAAGAGGATTAGTGAAGCGTGTCTTCTTCAGGAAGGAGTTCAGCTGAAAGACAGACAGAATTCTATAATGCAGTGTGACCCTTTAATTTAGAAAAAAAAGATCGGGTTTCAGCTTTTTGTCTTTCAACCCTCCTTCAGAGCATAATTTCATTTATGTTCCCCGGTGAGAATAATCAACGAAAGCGTATTGATAACTAAACTTGTCATCATGTTACTAGAAATATAGTTTCCTCAGAGGAAAATCCCAATCACACGTAAAGACAGCCATATATACATATGTATTTATATATGCATATATAGGCATATACTCAGATACATAAAAAGAGATACTATTAAGGACTCTCACACATACAAATAAACCCAGACACAGACATGAATACATACAGCCTTTCACTCAAATGCTCATATAGATATATGCACAGAGAAATACACACTCATTTATGTAAAGACACAAACATACAGATAGTCATGTTCATAGAAACAGCTGCACACAAAACCACATACACATAGACACACTGACACATACAGCTCATATGCATATGTATTAACACACAGAGATTTACACACCCATGTAAACATACCACCATTCTGACATACACACGTGTAAACAAACACAATAATACACAACACACTGGTACTCATAAAGAAAAAACAGACATTCATGCAGATTCAGATAGACACAAATATATAAATATATGCATCATCCACACACATGTGCACACACAGAGAAGGGTGGACTGGTACCTCCCAGATCTGAACACCATTGCCTATATATCTATTCTCAGAGAACATAATAATTATGCTCTCAGTGCCTACGGTTGGGCATAATCCTTTGAGAACACTTATGGACATGATTCCCTATGTATATGATGATTAAAGAGAAAGATCTCATCTTGTTATGGAATTAATTCATGACAAAAGACTAATTGTGTTTTCAATATAAGAACAGGAGTGATGATATTCATAGAAAACTAATTGCACTACATTGCCTTATGCTTAAAAATGATTACTGATTCCAAGAGTTGCCTCCTAAACAGTAAATATATTTAGACATTTTGTTTTAGGATTGTTTTCCTAGGCTGTTTTGTTTAATCATCTGAGAGAGTCAAATATATATTATAGCAGTGATCAGAAATACCATCCAGTAAAAGATTCAGTACCTCTGGGCAGTGGTACACTGGTCCATTCCAATTGCCCATTGGCTTATTATGCACTTGCTGAAGCAGCATCTTATGGAGAGCATGGGCTACCCCATACACACCATTGTATATGTCATAGCTGCCTTCATCCAGGGCCATGCCAAAACTCTGTAGCATAAGCCAATCCAATGAGTCATTGGCTGAGCAGTTACTCAGTGTCTTACATTTAGATGCTGAGACTTCACAGTTAAAGTACATCCACCCCAACCTGGCCAGAAAATCATCTGTGTGTTCGGAACGGTTCAGTGTCTTGACAAAATTTTGGAATCCAGAAGTCTCATCATGGTGGTGTGCAAAAGAGAGAGTTCCATGGAGTGAATCAAGGGAGAAATCTCCCCTCTTTGTCATGATATCCCACTGTGATGTGGTGACCCAGATTCTCTGGATTCCCAGAGAATCCCACCTTCTAAAGCTCACAGCTAATGTCTCTGTGTCACCATAAATGGTGACAACATTAGCTGAGGAAGTGATAATTTGGGAGTCATAAGTTTCAGCTCTTGTCATGTATAACTGCATGTTGACTGGGACAATGTTGACAAAGGCCAAACAGACACTATTTTCTCCATCTCTCCTCTCAGATCTGATAAAAATTGGATACCTTGGTCATCATCTGAGATGGCAAGACCCACCCAGATCCAGCTGAAGTGAGACACCAAAGAGACCATGGCCAGGGCCAGAGATGTGTCCTTAGGTGACATCTGATACACATAGGGAAATTGTTCAGGGTCATTCAGACTAGGACGGAAAGGTCCAAAGGTAAGCTGAAGGACACAGGACACAGAAAACAGTGTGAGCTAGAGCATTTCCAGGAACCTTACTGCAAGACCTGAAGTGTCTTAAGTACTAGATCATATTCACAGGAAGGACAACTCCACCACATTATACAGTTATACTACACTTCTTAGTAGTTGTAAGAATCACTTTTCTACAAACAGTTCAAAGAAATTCCCTTTTCTGTATACACTTGCTCTCATCTTTGTGTCAAACAATACATTGTGGATGTACCATTGAGTCTCTGATGGATTGTCCTTGAACTACAGAAACATGATGTCAATATTCTCAGGACACTCTTCTTATAATCAGTGTCTGCCAGTGTAGGAGAAAATACAAAGCATTCCTACCCTATACAACCGCACCTGTGGCAGTTGTTCTTGCTGAAATAATGGCCCGAGAGGCAGAGAGGAGGGCCATGTAGGTCCTGTCATAATTATCATGCATATGTCTTCACCTCCACATAGGTAATTAAGGAGAAATACATTATTTTTTGCCAAGATGTTCAAGCGACTAAACATCTGTAACTCTCCCAGAAACATATAGTCAAATGAAAAATCTAGAGACATATTTGGCAGAAGATTCGGATTCCTGTTGATTTCTTCCACAGCAAAAAGCAAGGACAACACAAACTTCCAATGTTGAAAATATGATCTGAAAATAAGGTAACAGGGTCATTTTGGGACAAGTCTCTATAGAGGAAGATTTGGTAGTTAATACAAGCACTATATGAACTTAACGTAATGTTCACCCAGAGCTTGTAGTAATTTTTTGTTGTTGTTAGGGTAAGAAAACATGAGAAGTGTGGGAACTCATCAGAGCCTAAAACGTTGATGGGAATTGATCTTACGTAGACCAGATGTGATCATTGTCAACATGTTAACAGAACGCCTTTCTCCTCTGCTTTATGTGTAATGGATGGACATTAGGTAAAGGATGTTTCTGTGTATGTGTGTATGGGAAATTACGAGTGCACCATCATCTCGAGGCCAGAAGAGAGCATCAGGTCCCCTGAGCTGGAGTGCTAGGAGGGAGGGAGGTTCCTGACAAAATGGGTGGTGGAAAATCAACTCAGGACCACTGAAAGGCTGCATCAGTGCTCTTAAATGGTGAGCTGTAGCTGCATTCCTGGTGTGCTACTTCTAGATATAACTCAGTCTAGCATAGCCAACAGATGACTTTTCTCTCTGTGTAGACTGCTTCTTATTTGTTCATTATTCACGCCCAGAGAAGGTTAATTAGGTGCAATCAGATGTATTAATTTTTGTTATTTCCTGAGTCATACTGATGTATTGAAATATTTCCCATATGCTTTCCTTTACATGTTTCATAATTCTGGTCTTCAGTTAAAGAATTTGATCCATTAGGATTTGGTTATGGAATAGAATAAGATGGAGACACATGTTTTGCCCACCACTGGATGTCCATATTGTCTGTCAGCCTCTGTTGAGCACGCTGTCTCTAATCCTTTGTATTTGAGTTTCCCTAGTTTTTATTGAAAAATATTTTAATGTCGTCCATATTTTATATTTTTGACTCAATTTTTCAAGATCCTCCCTACTTCTCTACCCACCTGTCTTCATTTTTCTTTGTATCTTTCTCTTCAAACTAAACAACAAAGAGAAAAAATGAAACACTCACACACGAACAGAAACACAAATCTAAACAAGAATCAAAACAAACATGGAAAGACCAATGAGGCCAGATTGCCCCAGCCAACCAAAATGGGGTGAAAATCTATAAAGTATTATTGAGTTCGCTTTGTGTTGACCAACTATACTTAGACAAAACAATTGTATGAAAGTATGTTTACTACACTCACTGAGAATCTATTGGAGGAAACAGAGTTTTCCTTTGTGAATAGGTGTGACTTATCAATAGGTTCCTGTGAAGGGTGTGAGCAGGTCCCTATTCCCCATCCACAATCATGGAACATGGTCTAGCTTGAATCAGTGTCAGACTTCTGGTGCTCAACCAGTCTCTATGAGTAGCTATAGACATCAGAGCTCTTGTGTCTGGGAGACACTGTTTTTGGGGAATTATTCATCATGTCTTACAGTTCTTACAAAATCTTTCTCCCTTCTCTTCTACATAGATCATTAGTCATGAGGGGAAGGCTTTGAGGGTGAAACCTCTCGTAGTCAAGCATGCTCCAATATTTCCTACTGTCTTCACACTTGCCAGTTGTGGGTCTCTGGGTTAGTGTTTAACTACCGCAAGAAGCAGCTTCTCTCATGAAGGCTAAGTGAAGCCCTGAACAAGGTTATATAGCAGTATGCCTGTAGGATTCACTGTATTTCTGTGATCCCTTAGCAGAATGATGCTATCATGGTTCCCCCTTTGTTTGACCTATATTTCTGTCCACACTAGCACAGTCAGCATAGGTTCCATCTCATGGAGTGGGCCTTAAATAAAATCTGAGAGTGCTTGGTTTCTATCATAATATTTCTATGACTATTACACAGTTACTAATGGACGGCAGGTCACTGTTGTAGATCGAACTGATTGTAGCTGACTTGGGAATAACCTTTCTCCTTTGCTCGTATGCTGAGTGGCACAGTAGGTGGGAACCCTTGAGGTTTAAGCTAAAGTTATTTTTTTTCAGTGAAATACGTATATGTTGTTTTCTGAAATGCTATTTTACCGTCAGATAATGGAGAATAACTGATGTCCTATTTTAGTGATATGCCTACAGTGTGGGCTCAGCAAAGAGCATATACATATGAGGAAGGGGGCATATTCTTAAGTGGAAGCCTGGTGAGATGTCAGCAGAGGTAACCACCGTCCTAGGCAGCATCATACGAGACAGTGGAACCTCGAACATCTGATCTCAGGTGTTTTAATTCTTTCAGAACACGTTAGGTATTCTGATACCATGTGAAGATCATAAGAACTTAACCAACACCCACAGACAACAAATAAATAAATCCAACACCTGCAGACAATTCAATACACCAATACTTGGGGAGGCCCTCACTCAATATTTCACAAAATGATATTTTATACAGAACTAAAACTAAACTTCTACAACAGCCTGTGAAATTTGGGGTTTCCATGTGGCTCTTTGCTCCAGTGATTCGGTAGGGTGTAATCCATTCCTAGCCCTTGATTGTGGCAGAAGATGTCTAGATGTGAATACACACACACACACACACACGCATATGCATATGCATATGTGTGTGTGTGTGTGTGTGTATATATATATATATATATATATATATATGTTTTCAATACATGTAATCAAGATAAACCTTTTCCTTCACCATTAGCTTTCAATGAATGCTTTATAACAGCCACAGATACCAAGCTATGACATCTAACCACATTATAATGAGTATTTATGACAATCTGTTCCCAACATGGAGTTTACTGGAAAAAACTGACATTCCTTACAGAAACAAGACAGTCAAAATACAGTGCTCCACATTTTCAGTTTTTTAGGGTGAGGGGCATAATGAGTGTCACTCTGTATTCCATGGTGACCTACATCATAGTATATAGACCATGCGACCTCTCAGAATCTCCCCCTTATGTTCTCATATAAAAGCACAAACCACCACACCCAACCATTTTCTCCACACAGTTCTCTCTTCCTCAGATTCCTGAGTGTTTCCACTAACATAGTTTACCACCAAGCCTATACTATGTCCTCATGTGCGGTGGTTGATGTCTGAGCCATAGAAAAAGGACAACAGAGGAAGTAAAAGAGATACAAATAGGAAAGGAAGAAGTCAACGTTTCCTCATTTGAGAAAGACATCATTCCATGTTTTAGATACTAACGACAATCCAGGAATTATTTAGATGTGAGTAACACTCATCTCCACATAAAAAAGCAAATCAACACAAAATTGAGTCACTTTCTGTACAAACAACAAATATTCTGAGAAGGAAATTAGGAAAAAGTCTCATTCACAATTGCCACAGAGACATGCTGCATGGACTTGAAAAAGTGACTGACAGCAGTAAGAAAAGTTTATCTCATTGTGTCATTTGAAGGTATGGGATTCTCCCAGGCATGTAGACTGGAAAACCCAATATTGTGAAAATGATGGCTTTGAAAATGTAACCTAGAGCTTCAGCGTTAACTCCAACAGAGCATTAATGTCATTTCCTGTACAAGGAGAGAAAAAAGCAATCTTAAAACTCATGAGGTAGCATCAAATACCCTGTAAAAGCAAAGCAACACAAGATAAAAAGAAAACTTTTTGGCATATCACACTATCTGATTCCAGGTATACTACCGAGGGATAGTGAAGAAAAACACAAGCAAGCCCAGTTAATACTGAAACAGAAGAGACTTTGCATCCATGGATGAAAATAGAATTGTGCAACTGAAAGTCTAAATTCTGCACAGAAAAATTCACTATTAGTGATCATCTAGTTTATCTCAGAATACACACACACACACATCCTGTGAAGCCCAGACATTTCTTTCTGACTGTGAAGATGAGAAACACCTGGCATTTGTAAAATCTAAAATCTAAATACCTGTGGCAATTCATGTGTCCACATGAATGACAGAAAACTGGAACACATCGGAACCTCAATGTTAACAGATTCTGTATGCTGATCTCTTACAGCTTCAGAGGTGTGGATGATCACATGATCTGAGCGCTTTACTAAAGGGCTACATGTATTCTCTTCCCAAGGAAGTATGGCACAAACATCAGGACCCTGCATATCCACCAGGAGCTACACACTGAAGGAAGTAACATTAGCACACTCTGGCAGAAAGGCTTGGATGCTTGTTGTCAGTACTGAAATCAAGTTAGTTTCATTTTAATTTTCTTAGCACAACACTCGATACCTTTAATGTTACCTGCCTACAGAAGGTTAGTCTACGTTGGATGAAGTTAGAAGGTTCTCTCTTCTTGCAGCATTCAGTCTTTTAAGTGGGGAGGCAAAGTAGCAGAAAAATTTCCCATACTATCTGGATTGTTCGAATGTTGAAAACTAATAATCACGAATGCCAAATATATTTTGATGAGTTTCTTAAGAGTGACGTTGGGATAACAAGGCAGAAGACACACAGCATTGTTCTGCCTGTCCTCAGTCCTTTTATACATTATTCCTGATGATATTTACATGGAAAATACAAATTTACTTACATTGTATCCAGAAGTACGTTGACATACACTTTGTTTGGAGGACTCCGCCATGGAAACAGTCGAAAAAAATATACTGGTGATCTGTCAGCAACCCTGTGTTCAGTCTGCTTCATTCTCCAAAAGCACCTGGGTTGAGTGAAAGTATGTATGAGGAGGGGAAATTTTAGAAGCAAGAAGAACAAAATCAAAGTGAACATCTCTGTCCTTCCTCTAAAGCTCTCAGCCAGGCAGTGTGGACTGTGGTGAGCCAAGAGGATAATACATGAAATGGACACCTGTCTACACACACTACTCTTTTATGAGGGTTGGTCAGTGGAGAGGTCACTCAAGTTCCAGTGATTAATCTCTCTCCAGCTGGCTCTGCTCCCCTGGAGGAATGTCAGAAAGTCTCTGCCCTGGGGCTCTACATCTGAGGTCCAGGCTAGAGGTGATAACATGGATTGGAAAATATATCTGAGGTCATCTGAACCTCGGGTTCAATAACATCAATCACATCTATGGATATTTCACCCATGGGAGAATGTGACTTTCGGCAGATTTGCTGCCAGGCCAGTGTCAATCAGCTATTGTGTGAACACTATTAGAAACACTATTAGAAATGACGTCTGAGGTTCATCAGTTTCCACACTGTGAGAAGCACAATTAGGTTTTGGAGGAACCCATTAGAATCAGAACTTATGTGGATTGTTTTACACCTAAATACAAATTAGAGAGAGGTAGCGTCTTGTGTACAGCATCCAGCATTCACACAGCATGTGTCGTGTGTCTCATGCTACAGCGCTCACAGATACAGAATTCTGTCACCTCCATCTGTAGGCCAAACACTACTGATTCCTTTCTTCACTCTAATTAGTCATACTCCATTCATGCCAGCTGTTGTGTGTGTGTGTGTGTGTGTGTGTTGTGTATGTTTCATATATGAGAAAAATCTGGCATTTTCCTATTTTACTTTTCTTCTCTTTGGCTTCCCATCCTCTTATACCAATTCCACCAGACTGGTTAAACCCTCTAAAATCTCTCTCTCGATTTCTTGAGTTACATGCAGACACACACACACACACACACACACACACACACACACACTTATCATATGCATGGTTACACAACATAGAGTTAAAAGTTTTTATTTTCAGAAATAAAAAAATGATTTCCTCTTTTGTTCTAATTCTTTCAAATGGCATAATTTAATTTTCACAAGTTTATTGCAAGACCTCTTATGTATATAAACTCACTATGCCTTTTATTTGAATTCTAATATGTCTAAGGAAAAATATGGTTTAGAATGTTTAATTTTAGTAATGATTTTTATCAATTATGATTTTTAGGAATTTTTATTTCAACTTTATAAATTGCAGTGTATAAACTTTTTAAATAAATCTGTGTACCATCGTGGACTATGACTTAGTTGTTAAGGACATTGACTGCTCTTCTAGATGACTAGAGTTTGACTCCAAGAACCACATGGGAACTTACACCTTTTTGTACCTCCGTTCATAATATATATGATGACTTCTGTTCTCAAGGAGTACTGTATGCATGATGGGCACACACACACACACACACATACACACACACACACACACACACACACACTAACACATGAAAAATACCCATAAACATGAATACCAAAATCTTTACTTTAAGGAGGTTACAGGTAAAAAGAACAATACAAGTTTTAAGAATGACTTCCCCATAGCAATCATGACTCTGACCATAAAAGAAATAAAATCACCCAGTTTCAGTTGGTATTTTTCTTTCTTTATTCATTTATTGGCAGACATTTAGCCTGCTTCCATATCATGACTATTCTGAATACTTCTTTGATATACAAGTATGAGCAAGTGTCTCTAATCTATTGTGCCTTGTAAAATAGAAAAATGGAAAAAATGATAAAAATGTGGAGGTGCTGGGAGATCATGCACAAGTTTTTTGTGTGTTTTGTTTAATTGTTTGTTTAGTTTCTGTTTTTTTTGCTTTTCCTTCTTTTTCTGGTTTTTCTGGAAAGGATTCCTATGTGGATTGTATCTCTGGCTGTCCTGGAAATCACAATGTAGACTAAGCTGGATGTAAACTCCCAGAGATCTCCCTGTCTCTGCCTTCTGGGAGCTGGGATTAGAGGGTATGGCCAACACAGCCTGGTTTTGTGCATGGTGTTAATATAAGAGAAGTAAGGCAGGTGGAATGGAAGCCAGTATATATGGGAATAACTCACTAAAATGGGACAATATTGGGGCTCACCTTCACTGCTTCTGGAGTGTTCTGCAGATAAAGAGGTGATAATAGCTCATAGCCATTTGCCTGTCCAGGATAGTGAAGCATTATTCCGAATATCCAAAATATGTAATTATCTTAGGTGCCCATAAACTGATAGATAAATACAGAAAGTACATCATCAACTTTTTTGTGATTTTATTTCTTATATGCTCAGCATTGTGAGTACTATTTTCAATTTATTTATTGACAATTTAAAGGTACATTCAACAAGTTATCTCAATTAAATATGTTCACAGACATTTGTCAGTAATTTGTGTACACCACTTTTATAGAAGTTTAAGTCAATTGCTTCTGTCAGATTAATAAATCATTGATTGATTGCTGTGGGTCACAGGTGTCATAGAAGAGAGAAACTCGCCAAGAGGCTAAGCCTTCAAACCATGGAGCAGAGGGGACAGCACTTTGCAGATTGTTCGTGACTGGGTTCCTCCAATATTTTTATTCAGTAATTACACAGAGGAAATTCGGGCTGGGAACAGTTCCAACTACCAAAATTTATGTTACACTTACTGCCTGATAGAGTAAACAAACCATCAGATCTCATTTCCCGTGACCCATGTCTAGCCGTAATCAAAAGTAAGAACTCCAGGTTTGCCAGGAGCGTCTTAGCACCAAGGTCTGTGAACTACAAACTCTGCTGTAATACCAAGTGCAAATATTCCAGATAGTCAACAATTGATCAAGGTTCAAGCAATATCAAACAATTCCTCAGCCTCTACAGAGTAAGCCAGATACAGCAAAGGCTGTGCTAAAACATTTTACTACAATGCCAGACAAAGGCTTTACTATACATTTTAGTATAAAAGGAGATATGAAGGCTGTAATATACAAATCACTACACTGTTTTTCAAGGGAATTTGTTAAGCATTATACTTATGTTGGAGGCTATGAAGTTGTACACAGTGAATATGTCTTTTTGTCTATCTAGTTGTCCATCAGTTTCAGGAAAATAAATCGGTATATTTTGCAAAGCCAGTAAAACTCTTACCACAAGGAGAATTATAAAAATCACCAGAGCATGGAACTTCTCTAAATGATTCATGGGATTAAATGCAGCTCCAGCGTCTGAAGGTGTTCCAGGACATCCTCCCCTTCCCTGTCACATCGGGGAGCTTCTTTGAAAAGGTTTCCATTATGTCTTGCTTCAAATCATAAATCATCTGTGAAGAGTTAGGATGACCCAATAAAATCATTTCCTAATCGTATTCACAGACACTGACTCTTATAGGTGTAAAATAATAAGAAGTAACTTTCTGTCACATTCGTGCTATTCATGCTGTTCACATCAGCAGCCAAGGCTTTCAGGAGACCTCTCTTGCTCATGTAGAATTTAATTAATTACTAAGGAAGCCATAGTTTTCCTTCTCCTGTAGAAACAGAAGCAAAGCTTCTCAAGCCCATTGTAAATCCTTTGCCTTTGTTTACTTTCCCATGAGGCTGAAGATTGTGTGTATCATCCCTCACAATTGTGTCAAATGCCTTGCCATGGACTTGTAAGCCAGACTTCGGTAACTTTGCTAGCTTCCCGCAGAATTATTATTGAATGTCTGACTATTCTGGTGGTGCTGGGGATGGAAACTAGGATCCCAAGAATGCGAGGATGCGATCTATCAATGGTTTCCCCTCTAGTCATGTGACTGATTCTTACCAAAAGATTTCATCAATAATATAGTTACTGGCATGTTGGAGGCAGTGCATGCCTTTAATCCCAGCACTCGGGGCCAGAGTTAGGGGGAATCTCTGTGAGTTAGAGGTACAGAGTGAGTTTTAGGTCTGCCACAGTCAGAAGAGAGAAACATCACACCCCCTCTCTCTATATATACTCACGCAAATATATATGCATATATGTATGTATACACACAAATATATGTATATATACACATATGTATGTAAGGGTATAAATAAAAATACATGTTTATATAATACATAAAACAATATATTAAAACAATTACAAAAATCAATTCATATGTTTATATTATATATCTGTACACATATATAATAAATACATGTGGTTTTTCCTGGAATTCCATTCTGGATGGATAACAATCCACATAATATTGAAGAGACATTCAGTGTCACCTTCAGAAAGGTCAGTGACATTCATATAATAATACAAGTAATGCTGAGACTCAATTTGAATTCCTAAGGATGCTGATATTTAATTTCTAGACTCAGCTCTGCCTCTAGAGCTCCCCCTAGTGCCTGGTGTTCTTTCAAATGGACAATTACCAATATGACCAATTTCTCCTTCAATTTTAATGCACTCTTTGATTTTTACTTTTCTATCTAACAGAAGTGACTTAAACAACTTCATCCAGTTTCAAGGTTCAGGTCCAAAACTCCATTCTCATGTGCATGGCTAATCTACTTTGTGAAATCATGGCTAATCAATTAAGCAATAAAAATTATACAGATACATTAAATATTTGCTGGTGCTGATGTATGTGTAATCAACAGCAGGGTCTTGGAAAATACATGGACCATTAGAAGGATAATAGGAGACAATACAGAGAATTGTAGAAGTCTCTATAGTGCTAGGCAGCATCATAAGGACAGACAGAGCGATTAGAACATGCAGACTAATCTTGCATTCAACACAAGAGTGATAGTTAGGTACCAGATTGATATTGTTAGGAGAAATTTATGAAATGCGAATTCAGGAAGAAGCTTGACCCCGGAATTTTTGAAGGGAATTTCTGTCTGTTCTAAATAAAATGATGTAGCACTTGGGGACAAAGATACATCCCAGCAGGCTTGCACTGGAAGCCAAGATGGAGAAGACCTCCACAGCCACCATGATCTTGCCCTTGGTGCTGTGGTAGACAGGAAGAAATGTAACCCAGACACTGCAGAACACCAGCATGCTGAACGTAAGGAGCTTGGCTTCATTGAATGTGTCAGGCAGGTTCCTGGCCAAGAAAGCCACAGTGAAGCTGCCCAGGGCCAGGGAGCCCAGGTATCCCAGCACACAGTAGAAGGCAGTGATTGAGCCCTTGTTGCACAGAATAATGATGTGGCCATGTTCAGAGTGTGCATCAATGTCGATAAAGGGAGGAGAAACCCCCAGCCACATGGCACAGAAAATCACTTGAATGAGAGTGAAGAAGGGGATGATGTAGTTTGGTGCCCCTGATACCAGAAGCCACCTCATCCTTCTTCCAGGGGCTGTGACTTTGAAAGCCAGAACCACAGTGATGGTTTTGGCCAAGACAGTGGAAACAGCCACAGTGAATGCAACTCCAAATGTCGTTTGTTGCAGGATGCAGAAGGCTGAGTTGGGCTGCCCTATGAAGAGCAAGGAGCAGAGGAAGCAGAAGATGAGGGAGATGAGCAGGATGTAGCTGAGAGTGCGGTTATTTGCCTTCACAATGGGGGTGTCATGGTGCTTCACAAAGACTCCAAGAACTAGAGCAGTGAATGCAGACAAACCCAGGGTTACACAGGCCAGAGCCATGCCCAGGGGGTCTTCATATGCCAGAAAGATCACATCTTTCTGGAGGCAGAGGTTCTGCTCTGCATTGGCATACTGGTCCACAGGACATTTCACACACTGATCTGCATCTGATGGAGGAAGGAAAGTATAGTCAGTGCAGTCTCTGCATTTATTTTTGACTGACCGTTTCCGGTATGTGTTTTCGATAAGCATGGCAACATCCAATTTTGTTTCTGAATGTAAAGTCAAAGAATACTTGTGAAGTGCCCTTCCTCCAGATCATAACATCCATCATCATTCTAAAAATTAAATTTGTAATTCTCTCTCTCTCATAGACTACATTCTGACCTCATACAGCCTTCCCTCCATTTCTCTCTTTTTCCCTCCTATCTCACCTATAACACAGATTTACATCCACAAGCTTGTTTTCCATGAGAACAATGCAAGCCTCCCAGGATTATGACTGGGACTGGACCTATCCAAAGGGTACAAGTCTCTGCCTCATCCCTAGATCAGGGCTGGAAAGGAGTCCAGATGGAGGAAGGATTACCAAGAGCAAGAAAAGGAGGCTAAAACCCTCCCCAAATCCAACTTTTAGGTGTAATGTAAGAATCCAAAGACAGATGATAACAAGTCATATGAAGGGACTCTGAAGGCTCCGTGTCTGCTGCTTCAGCCTCTATGAGCACCTAGGAGTCCCAGTCAGTTGACATTTAGCTGCTTGATCTCATGAAGACTCATTCACCCAGAAGGAAACACTAATTGTTTCAGTGCATATTTAGGTTTCTGGCAGAGGGTACAAAGGAATGAGCAGGCTGCCGTTTCCTCCAGAAGGCATTTTCTACAGCCAAAACCAAGTCAACACTGCAGACAGAAGAACACATCTGAGGAATATTAGACACATGTTGACTCACAGGTTTCGTTTATTTCTTCAATAGTTATAATGTCTTGGCAAGCTGGTTAAATAAAAAATTTAGTTTCTTATATATGAAGTGAGAAAACCCATTCATCTGTGTACATTGTTTACTGACACACATACATGGGGAAAGTTGCTGAAAGTTGAGTTGCTTCCATATGACTTCCAATTCTAGAAGAAGAGCTAAGGGTAATGGGTGTGCAGTTACTGCAGAGCCTGCATCCCCATTAGCTACTCATTGTTAACAAGCCTGACACACAGTGGACTCACATGGTAGACAGGAACTTTAATTGAGGAATTGCCTCCATCAAACTGGCCCGTGTGAGGCATCTTCTTAATAGTTTATTATTTTCAGTAAAAATCACATCTCTGTCCTCATTTCTGATTCCAGTGGACGGAAACGCTTTGAGTTTCTCTCCATGGAGGACAATGTTGTCTACAGGTTTCCCACAGAGAGCATCATTTTGTACAGATATATTCCCTCTCTTCTCTTTTGTTTGTTTAGTTTGCGATTTTTAGCTATTAAGGGATGCTGAAGTTTGTTAAAGACCTTTTCTTTTTTGTTTTATATGATCATATATTTTCTATGATATGGTATAGTTACGTGACATTGTACTCGTGATTGATCTTCAGATGCTGAACTATCTCTGGATATTTGGGTGAACTCATCTTGGGCACAGAGATCAATCTTTCTCATATGCTACTGAGGTCCATTTCTTGCTGGTTAGTTGAAAATTTTTTCATTAATGCTCATGTGATAATGGGATGTAATTTTCTTCGTTTTGGTTTCATTTGCCTGTAATGGCCTTTTCCCATCTTTGTTGATGGGGTTTGCTCGTCTTTATGAGAATAGTGTTTTTGGCAGGAGGTGGACAATAAACAACATTCTCTTGAACCTATGTCTTAGTGTGTTTTTTCAAATAGTGTAACTATCAGTTTCTAGAGTTATTGTTGAGAATTATTTGTCCATTATTGCCAATTGGTTGTTTTTGTAAGATGGTATATTTCATCTTTTTTATTCAGTGATCTAGTGTGGAAGTCATATTCCTGTGCTGTCTTGTGTTCATCACTTTTAGTGTGGAAGCTTTCTCCAAGCATCTTACTTAGCATTAATATAATGACTATGCCTTTCTGCAATGTGTGTTCATCACTATCTGTTCTTGTCTCCTTAAAGGATGAAGGAAAATTCTGTAGCTTTAGTAATTGACTTGGCAGATATTGTCTCGACCTGATTGAAATACATCATTGATATTCTCACCTATAGAGTGTTTATGGACAATCTTATTCTTTTTATGATTGGGACTTGCTCTATGGAATAGAAATATCTCTTAAAATTGTCAATTTCTTCTTTGTTCTGTATACCTCTTATTTTAAGTAAAATACAACATGGGTAGCTTCTTTTCAAATATTGCCCACTTAGCATTTTAACTGCCTCATGTCTCTCAATGGCCACATTTACCTTTCATTTTGTACAGTTTCTGTGAGACTTTGAACCTAAATTCTTTTAAACCTGTGGAACACCTGACTTCTCCACATTCCCTCCTCTTTGTTAATTTGGTGTTTATTTAAAATCCTTTTGGTCTCTAGTATTTTCTTCATCCTTCACTCTTGGATCGTCTTTCTTATAGATTGAATTTGAATTTTTCTTGTTTGGTTTCAAGTCTTAATGTCCTGTTTCTACTTGAAAATTATTTTTATTAAGATGCTTTACTGAGGTTTTATTTAAATTGTTATGTCTTTCATTTCCAAAATATTAGTTTAATTTTACAATCATTATTGTGTCTTTACTTAATTCATCTGTTGAAGCCTCAATCCTGTCCTGATTGTGTGCAAGTGTTTGCGGTCTCGTTGAATTTACCTAAAAGGGTCTTAGCATCTTGTTGAGTCTTTTGGAAGAGCCCAGTAATCTTTGCTTGATTGATTTCAGTGTTATGCCATTGACTTCACTGCAACTGAAGAAGACACTGTATCATTTGTATTCCTGTTGCCTACTTGGTTTCCTATTTTGTTGTTGTTATTATTACTATTACTATTATTATTAGTATTATTAATATTGCAATCAGATTTATATCTTGGATCTGTGCACATGTAGGGTAGGTTTAGTTCTCAGAATTCATCTAGTTGCCATTTGTAATAAATGAATTGCGGCACGCTTGAAGCAGGCTTGAGATTTCATTACTATCCTCTGAACCGTAGAATTAGCTCAGTGGCTAATCCTTCGGTCCATTTGTTAGTTTCCTGAGTTTTATTATTCTTCTCATTCTGAGAATAGAATATTATCAGCTGATTCAACTCTCTGAGCAACCTGAGACACCACTTCAGATTAAATCTAAAGGTTTTCTTGATGTTATTTCCTTCTAATTTAATACACAATTTTGTAGACTGCCATTATAGATCAGATATTTTAATACAGACACATCAGGATAAAAACTTTTAATATATCCACAGACACTCAATGGAATATATTCAATTGCAAATTTCCTCACAACTAAATTTTCATGACTGTTATTGCCTGCCCGCCTAAGCAAGAAAACTAGAGACATTCTTTTTTGATTAAATGAGTTATGGCAGAAAGAATAGTGCAAAAGAAATGCTCCTCCTGTGAGTGATTCCTTCACAAGTATGCATTCAAGTTCTGGAATGTGGGTTCAGCTCTTATTGCGCACAGAATAGGAGTCTAATTGTCTGAATCCATGTCAGAGAAAGCTCTATCAATGACTACTCCAGCGTGAGTACACCAGATGCCTGAGGGGCCTTCACGTGGACCTGACTCATGTGCAGCCCCCCCACAAACTCATAATTAAAATGCTGATGAAAATAAAGGGTTTTATTTAACTTTTGGTTGGTGTTTATCATTGTAATTGCCGTTTACATATATTGCATTTTCAAAATATTTTATTACATGCTATCTATCCTTATTTATTTGTGGAATGATGTTTCTGAAGCCGAAAAATGTCAGAGAACACTATGTTTGAGTTGGCTTCCTCCTACTGCAATGTGGGCGTTGGGGAAAGATTATGTCACCATTTTTATTGGCCAAAGGTGTAACCACTGAACCATCTCATAGGCCGTTAATGTCTTTCAAAAATATTATTTCCTTTATGTACAACATCTGGAAATAAATGTCAAAAATATTTTGTTAGTTACATTTGCATTTGGCTGGGTCAATGTGAGGGATTTCTCCATGCTGTAAACACTTACCTGATGCATTGGAAATCTCGTTATCTGGGCAGGGGATGCACTCAAAACAGCAGGCCACCCTTCCTTCATGATGGATTTTCCTGAATCCAGGATGACAATCAGCACTGCACACAGAGGAGGGCATCTGAGGAAGATCAGATATATGCTGGTGTTAGATGTTTTACTTAATCCTTCAATAGATATAGTGTCTTAGGTTGTTAGGTATTAATAAATTTATTCTCTGTATACCAGCTGAGTGGTCACACTTTATTCAGGGAATTGTACAATGTCACATGTATGAATAATTGGAAGAAGTTGATGAAAAGGTGAGCTGCTCCCCAAATACTACAACCTTTATCTCAGCTGTTCTTTTAAGAGAATGGCTTTCTGTTCAAGCTAAGAATGGAATATTAAGCTTTGACATACATTCATCTGTAAAAACAGAGATATCAGTTTAAATCCTGTTTGCAGATTTACATGAAGCTAACATCTTTCTAAATCAACACCCTTTGTGGTTGAGCAGGGTGTAACACATATGCTAAAACCAGACACCTCAGAACCAATACTGTCAGTTATCCAGTGAGACATGATGGAATATTTTCTATGCAAATTTCCTCAAAACTATTTTTTCTTATTATAAGTGGCTGCCACTCAAATGAGGAACTAGTGACATCGATGATTTTAGAAATTAGAAATCAAAAGAAGATGAAGAAATGCTTCCCTACTGAGGAATTCCTTTACTCATGACCTGGATCATTGGTAAGTAGCACTTGCTGTTTTGGAAATCACCCTGGTTCAATCAACCACACCTAGTGTATGGCTGAACACTGTGTTTAGTTCCATGCAATCTGACTATCTGTCATTCAAAGCTATTAGGCCCTTACAGGGTGCAAAGATATACACAAGTTAAAAGAGTTCATCTAAATTTAAAAAATAACAGAAAGTAAGAAAAAATGGTCTCCATCAAATGTGTAAGTTTGGCCATGCAGTTGTTAACGTATGGGTAGATAAGATATATTGGAAATTTCAGAAGTTTGGTCATAATTTCTGAATATATATATATATATATATATATATATATATATATATATATATATATATAAATAATTTTACTTTATAAATTATTTACATGTACATTTTCTCTCTACTCTGACTCATTACTGACAATTAGCCTCAGTCATGTCAGCATCTGAGACTGAGGTACAGCAGATGAAAGAAAAATCAGTTTGCACTAATCACAATGTTAGCTCCAGAATATCGCTGACTTTACTGCAAGGAATGTCAAGAGCTATTACCAGTTTCGTGTCCATTATAAAAAGGGCTAGTACAGGTTCTGACATGATCCAAATATGCTGTATATATGCCTGGAATCCTTATTTAAATAATATAAAATCCCAAACAATGAAAGACAAGAAATATTAGAAAATATATTTCTCTAAGTCAGAAAATATAAGGACTAAATATAAGAAATAAATATAAGAAAAACAGGAACAAATTCTAGAAACTTAATCTGTAAATGATGATTTGTTCCAGTTCAGTAAGTCACAAGGAAGGACAAATTGCCCAATTGAGAGTGGTTTATACAGTGTTGTGTAAATCAGTTCTGCATGGTCAGACCTACCTGTCTGCTCCCTGTGGCCCACTCTACCATGTCTTCAGATATATAGAGCTGTTGACCTTGTGGAAAAGACGGGTTAAAGTTTCCTATTTTCACCTTAAGCCTAAGAGTCTGTTGGAATTTGATAGTGTAGAAAATGTCATACTCTGCTTGTGTTTCATCTTTCTGATTCATATTCACTGTGTCTCCAAGAGGGTTAGTGAAGCGTGTCTTCTTCAGGAAGGAGTTCAGCTGAAAGAGACAGAATTCTATAATGCAGTTTGACCCCATATATTTCAGAAAAAACGGTGTTCCGGTCTCAGCCTTTTATCTTTAATCCCTCCTTCAAAATATAATTTCATTTATGTTCTCAGGTGAGAATAATCAACGAAAGCATATTGATAACTAAACTTGTCATCACGTTACTAGAAAATAGTTTCCTCATAGGAAATTCCCAGTCACACATAAAAACATATGTATATATATTTATATATGCATATATATGCATTTATTCAGATACATAAAAACAGATACTACTAAAAACTCTCACACATGCAAATAAACCCAGACACTGACATGAATACATACAGCCTGTCACTCAAAAGCTCATGTACATATGTATACACAGAAATACACACTCATTTATGTATAGACACAAAATGCAGATAGATAGTCATGTTCATAGAAACAGCTGCACACTAAAACACATACGCATAGACACACTGACACACACAACTCATATGCCTACAAATTCACAAACAAAGTTTTACACACTAATATAAACATAACGCCACATTGGCATACACATGTGTAAACAAACACAGTAATACAAAACACACACAGGTATTCATAAAGAAAAAACACACAGACATTCATGCAGATTCAGATAGACACAAATATATAAATGTAAGCATGGTCCATACACTTGAGCACAAACCGAGAGGGGTGGACTGCTACCTAGCCAGATCTGAACACCACTGCCTGCCTGTCTATTCTCAGCTAAGTATAAGAATTATGCTGTCAGTGGTTACAGTTGGGCATGATCCTTTGAGAAGACCCATGGACAAGATCCTCTATGGTTACCACCACATATATGACCACTAAAAAAAGGACCTCATCTTTTTATTATGGAATGAATTCACGACAAAGGACTAATTATATTTCCAATATTAGAACAGGAGCAATGATGTTCATAGAATACGTATTGCACCACACTGCCTGCTTCTTAAGAATGATTACTGATAGCAAGATTTACCTCATAAGCAGTAAACACATTTTGCTTTGGGAATTCTTTTCCTAGGCTGCATGTTTAAACATCAGATTGAGTCATAAATACATTATATCAATGATCAGAAGTACCATCTTGTAAGAGATACAGTACCTCTAAGCAGTCATTTCCTGGTCCCTCCTCATTGTGCATTGGCTGATTATGCACTTGCTGAAGAAGCATCTCATGGAGAGCATGGGCTGCACCGTAAGCACCATTGTATATGTGATAGGCATCTTCATCCAGGGCCATGCCAGAACTCTGTAGCATAAGCCAATCCAATGAGTCATTGGCTGAGCAGTTATTCAGTGTCTTACATTTAGATGCTGAGACTTCACAGTTAAAGTACATCCACCCGAATCTGGCCAGAAAATCATCTGTGTGCTCTGAACGGTTCAGTCCCTGGACAAAATTTTTAAAAGCAGAAGTCTCATCATGGTGGTGTTCGAAAGTAAGAGAACCAAGGAGTGAATTTAGGGAGAAATCTTCCACACTTGTGATGATATCCCACTGTGATGTGGTGACCCAGATTTTCCGGAATCCCAGAGAATCCCACCTTCTAAAGCTGACAGCTAGCGTTGTGTTTGTGTCACCATAAATGATGACAACGTTTGCTGAGGAGGTCATAATTTGGGAGTCATAAGTTTCAGCTCTCGTCATGTATAACTGCATGTTGACTGGGACAATGTTGACAAAGGCCAAGCAGACACTATGTTTTTCCATCTCTCCTCTCAGATCTGATAGAAATTGCATACCCTGGTCATCATCTGAGATGGCAAGACCCACCCAGATCCAGCTGAAGTGAGACATCAAAGAGACCATGGCCAGGGCCAGAGATGTGTCCTTAGGTGCCATCTGATACACATAGGGAAATTGTTCAGGGTCATTCAGACTAGGACGGAAAGGTCCATAGGTAAGCTGAAGGACACGGGACACAGAAAACAGTGTGAGAGAGAGCATTTCTAGGAATTTCACTGCAAGACCTGAAATGTCTTAAGTAGTAGATCATATTCATAGGAAGCACAACTTCACCACATTATAAAGTCATATTATACTCCTAAGAAGTTGTAAAAATCACAAATTTCTACAAACTATTCAAAGAAATTCCCTTTTCTGTATATTCTTGCTCTCATCTTTATGTCTAACAATACATTGCGGATGAACCGTTGAGTCTCTGATGGATTGTCCTTGAACTACATAAACACAATGTCAACATTCTCAGGACACTCTTCTTATAATCTGTCTCTGCCAGTGTAGGAGAAAATTCAATGAATTCCTACCCTATACAACCGCACCTGTGGCAAGTGTTCTTGGTGAAGCATTGGCCCTATAAACAGATGGGAGGGCCATGTAGGTCCTGTCATCAGTATCGTGCATCTCTCTTGAAAGTCACATAAATAGTTAAGGGAAAAATAACTGCATGTCTGTAATTCTTGAGGCACAAAAGTATAAAAGAAAAAACGTAGAGACACATTTGGTAGAAGATTCGGATTCTTGTTGATTTCTTCCAGAGCAAAAATCAAGGACAACACAAACTTCCAATGTTGAAACTGTAATCTGAAAATAGGGTAACAAGGTTATTCATGGATAAGACTCTATAGAGGAAGATTTTGTAGTTAATGCAAGCAGTAATATTAACTTAATGTAATCTTCACCCAGAGCTTGTAGTAATTTTTCATTGTTGTTAGGGTGAGCAAACATGAGAAATGTAGGAGCTCATAAGAGCCTCAAACATTGATGGGAGTTCATCTTACATAGACCAGATGAGATCCTTGTCAGCATCAAAACAGAACTTTTTTCTCCTGTGCTTTATGTGTAATGGATGCACATTAGGTAAAGGATGTACCTGCGTATGTGTGTATGGGAAATTATGAGTGCACCATCGCCTCCAGGCCAGATGAAAGCGTCAAGTCCCCTGAGCTAGAGTGTGGAAGGGTTGGAGGTTCCTGACAAAATGGGTGGTGGAAAATCAACTCTGCACCATTGAAAGACTACATCAGTGCTCTTAAATGCTGACCTATATCTACGCTCCCAGTGTGCTACTTCTAGATATGACTCAGTCTAGTATAGCCAACAGATAACTTTTCTCTCTCTGTAGACTGCTTCTTAATTGTTCAGTATTTAACTCCCGGGAAGGTTGATTGGTTACAAAGAGATCTATTAATTTTTGTTACTTTCTGAGTTATACTGATATGTTGACATGTTTCCATTATGTTTTCCTTTACATGTTTCATGTTTCTGGTCCTCAATTAAAGAATTTGATCCATATTGACTTGGTTATGCAATTGAATAAGATGAAGAAATGTTTTTTTGTCTAACACTGGATGTGCATATTGTCTACCAGCATCTGTGGAGCAGATTGTTTCTTATCCTGTGTATTTGAATTTCCCTAGTTTTTCTTGAGAAATATTTTAATATCATACAAATTTTATATTTTAAGCTCAATTTCTCCAAGATCTTCACCCCCTTCTCTACCCAACGGTGTTTATTATTCTTTTTATCTTAAGCTTCAAACTGAACAACAAAGAGAAACAATGAAACATTCACACACAAACAGAAAAACAAAAATCAAAACAATCATGGAAAGACCAGTAAGACCTAGATTGCTCTAGCTAATCCAATGGGATGAAAAGTCTGTAAAATATTATTCAGTTTGTTTTGTGTCGACCAAATATACTTAGACAAAATAATTGCATGAAAGTATGTTTACTACACTCACTGAGATCTATTGTAGGAAACAGAATTTTCCTTTGTGAACAGGTGTCTCTTGCTCATAGTTTCTTGTGAAGGGTGATAGCAGGTCCCTATTCCCCATCCACAGTCATGGAACATGGACTAGCTTGAATCAGTGTCTGTCTTCTGGTGCTCCACCAGTCTCTATGAGCAGATAGAGACATCAGTGCTCTTGTGTCTGGAAGATATTGATTTGGGGAATTATTCATCTCCTTTGGCCCTCTCTCATCTGGTCATGGTGGGGAGGCTGTGAGGATGAGACCTCTCTTAGGCAAGCTGTTCCAATATTTCCTACTCTCTTGACATTGGCCAGTTGTGGGTGTCTGTGTTAGTTTTTATCTACTACAAGAAGAAGCTTCTCTGATGAGGGTTAAGTGAAGCACTCAACTTAGCAGTCTGCCATTAGGATTCTCTGTATTTCTGTGATCCCTTAGCAGAATAATGCTATCAGGGTTCCCCGTTTGTTTAGACCTGTATTTCTGTCCACACCAGCAGGATCAGTATAGAATCCATCTCATGGAATGGGCATTAAATCCATCTGAGAGTGGTTAGTTTCTATCATAATATTTCTATGACTATTAGACAGTTTATAATGTACAGGCATGTCAATATTGTAGATAGAACTGATTGTAGCTGACTTGGGAATAACATTTCTCCTTTGCCAGCATGCAGAGTGCTCAGTAGTTGTGAATCTACTGAGATTTCAGCTAAACCCTTTTTTCAGTAAAATATGTATATGGTGACTTCTGCAATATTATTTTACCATCAGATCATCGAGAGTAATTGATAACCTATTTTAGTTGTATGCCTACAGTGTGGGCTAAGCAAAGAGCATATTCATATGAGGAAGGGGCATATTGATAGGTGGAAGCCCTGGGCGATGTCAGGAGAGGGAACCACTGTCCTAGGCAGCATCATACTAGACAGTGGAACCTCGAGCATCTGAGCTCAGGTGTTTTTATTGTTTCAAAACTCATTAGATTTTCTGATACCACATGCATGTTATAAGAAATTATCCAAAACCCACATGTATCCAACACTTGCAGATATTCAATACACCAATAGTTAGGAAGACCCTCACTTATCATTTCAAAAAAACAATATTTTATATGCAAGTAAAAATGAACTTCTACAACAGCCTGTTGAATTTGGGGTTTCCATGTGGCTCTTTTGTCCAAAGATTCAGTAGGGTATAACCCATTCCTGACTCTCGATGGTGGCAGAAGTTATATATACATATATGTTTGTGTTTTCAATACATGTAGTCCAGATAAACCTTTTCGTTCACCATTTGCTTTTGATGAGTGTTTTATAACAGCCACAGATACCAAGCTATGACATATAACCACAGTATAATGTGTATTTCTGATAATCTTATCCCGACATGGAGTTAACTGGGAAAAACTGACATTCTTTACATTAAGAAGACTGCCAAAATATATACCACACCAAGCCACTTTCTCCACATAGTACTCTCTCCCTCAGATTCCTGAGTGTTTCCATTATAAGGGTTTACCACCATGCCTATCCTCTCTCTTCATACATCTTCTGTGCAGTGGTTGATATCTGAGCCCTAGCAAAAGGACAACAGAGGATATAAAAGAGATACAAATAAGAAAGCAAGACTTCAACATTTCTTAAATTTATGAAGATATAATCCTATTTTTAGATACTAATGACAATCTGGAAAATATTTAGATGTGATAAACACTCATCTCCAAATAAAAATGCAAAATGAATATACAATTGAGTCACTTTCTCTACAAACAACAAACATTCTGAGAAGCAATTTAGGAAAAATTCTCATTCACAACTGCCCCAACACATGCTGCCATGGAGATTAAAATGTGAGTGGCAGCAGTAAGAAAAGGTTAACTCATCAGTCATTACAGCGTATGGGAATCTGCAACGCTAATAGAATGCAAAACTCCATACTATGAAGATGATGGCTTTGATAAAGTAACCTAGAGCTTCAGTGTGAACTCCAAGAGAGCATTAATGTCATTCCCTTTTACACGGACAGAAAAAGTCAATCTTAAACTCATGAGATAACATCAAATACCCTGGAAAAGCAAAGCAATACAAGAAAAAAAGAATGCTGTTGGGCGGATCACCATCACTGATTCCAGGTGTGCTTCCCAAAAAGGTATGGCACAAACATCAGGACCCTGCACAAACACTAGGAGCTACACACTGAAGCAAGCAACATTAGCACACTCTGGCAGAAAGGCTTGGATGCTTGTCAGTACTGAACTTATCACCTTAATTTCATGTTAGTTTTAATAAGACACTACCGAATGCCTGTAGTGCTACCTGACTACAGAAGGCTAATCTACGTGGGATGAAGGTAGAGCATTCCCTTGTCTTGCAGTTTTCAGCCCTGTCAGTGGGAGGCAAAGTAGCAGAAAAAAGCCACACTATCTGGACTGTGTGAATGTTGAAAAATAATAATCATGAAAGTCAAAATGTATTGTGTGAGTTTCTTGGGCGTGAGCTTGGGATTACAGGGCAGAGACACACACATTGTTCTGCCTGTCCTCAGCCCTTTATGCACTATTTCCTGATGGTATTTACATGGAAAATACAAATGTACTTACATTGCATGCAGCGATGTTTTGAAATACTCTTCTCCAATAGGACTCTGCTCTAGATGTAGCCAAAAGAAATATATTACTGATTTCTCCTCATCTGAGTATTCAGTCTGCTTCATTCTCCAAAAGCACCTGGGTTGAGTGAAAGTATGTATGAGGAGGGGAAATTTCAGAAGCAAGAAGAACAAAATCAAAGTGAACATCTCTGTCCTTCCTCTAAAGCTGTAAGCCTGGCACTGTGTACTGTGGTGAGCCAAGAGGATAATACATGAAATGGACACCTGTCTATACACACTCTCTTTTATGAGTGTTTTATGGTCAGTGGAGAGGTCACTCAAGTTCCAGTGATTAATCTCTCTCCAGCTGGCTCTGCTCCCCTGGAGGGATGTCAGAAAATCTATGCCTGGAGCTCTACATCTGTGGTCCAGGCTAAAGGTGATAATCATGGGTTGGAAAATATATGTGAGGTCATCTGAACCTCAGGTTCAATAACATCAATCACATCTATGGATATTTCACCCCTGGGAGAATGTGACTTTTGGCAGATTTGCTGCCAGCCAAGTGTCAACCAGCTATTGTGTGAACACTATTAGAAACTCTATTAGAAATGATGTCTGAGGTTCATCAGTTTCCACACTGTGAGAAGCGCATTCAGGTTTTGGAGGAACCCTTTAGAATCAGAACTTATGTGGACTCACTGCTTGTTTTACCACTAAATACAAATTAGAGAGAGGTAGCATCATGTGTACAGCATCCAGCATTCACACAGCATGTGTAGTGTGTCTCATGCTACAGCACTCACAGATACAGAATTCCATCACCTACATCTGTAGAGCAAACACTACTGATTTCTTTCTTCATTCTAATTAGTCATACTCCATTCATGCCCGCTCTGTGTGTGTGTGTTGTGTGTGTTGTTTGTTCCAGGTATGAGAAAAATATGGTGTTTTCCTCTTGTGTGTTTCTACTCACTGTCTTCCCATTCCCTTATCACCAATTTGACCAGATTGTTTAAACTTTCTTCAAATCTCTCTCCTGATTGCTTGAGGTGTGTGTGCGTGCACACACACACACGCACACAGGCACACACACACAGGCACACACACACACACACACACACACACACACACACACACTTATCATGTACATGCTAAGACAACATACAGTTAAATTTTTTATTTTCAGGTATGAGACAAATGATCATTTTCTTTTGTGCCCTAATTCTTGAAAATGGCATGATTTAATTTCCCAAGAAATTTTAAGACCTCTGTATGTATTTAAACTCACTATGCCTTTTATTTGATTTCTAATATGTCTAAGGAAAAATATGGTTTAGAATCTTTAATTTTAGCAATGATTTCTAGCAATTATGATTTTTAGGAACTATTTATTTCAACTTTATACGTTTGCAGTGTATGGATTTTTAAATAAATCTGTGTATCATCATGGGAGACGACTTAGTCGTTAATGACATTGGCTGTTTTTAGAGATGACTGGAGTTTGATTACAGGAACCACATGGCAACTTACATCTTTTTGTACCTCCGTTCACAATATATATGATGTCCTGTGGCCGCCAAGGGTACTGTATACATGATGGGCGCCCCCCCAACACGAAAAATATCCATAAATACCAAATCTTTACTCATCTTTCAGGAGATAAGTGGTAGAAAGCACACTTCAAATTTTAAGAATGACTTCTACATAGCTATATCATGGCCCTGAGCATACAAGAAATAAATTACCCTGTTTTAGTAAGTCTCTTTCTTTCTTTCTTCATGTATTGGCAGGCATGTAGCCTGCTTCCATATCATGACTATTCTGAACACTTCTCTGATACACATGTATGAGCAAGTGTCTCCATGCTATTTTGCCTCATAAGTTAGCAAATTTTCAAGAGGTGGTAGAAATTGACCTTGTAGCTTTTCTGATTTCAGTGACAGCCACAGCTGCATTTGGAATTCACTGTGGCTTTATTTTCAGTTTAGTTGAGTTTTAGTTTACACTCACACAGAAATGTGCCTGGGATCTCTCATCTCTCAGTGCAAACTCATTATTTTTTATCCATTTTTGATGATAACTCTTCTCATTGGGATAATGGGATCACAATGAAGGTGTGATGTCCTTTTTTCTTTCTTTCTTTTTATTTTGCCCAAACAGCTATTGCTAGTGAATATATTTCCATTCTTGTTTAAGTTCAGAATAATTATATAATTAAAGATGTTAATAATCATTTTACATTTTTAAAACCTACATATTGCTATTTTCAAAACCCTTATGAACTACGGAGCTTGAGACCTGGCTCCCTGATTTACAGCCCTGGCTGCTCCAGCAGGGTCCTGGTTGGATTCCCAGCACACACAAGGTGATTCACAGCCATCTGTAAGTCCAGTTCTAGAAAACCCAGGGTTATCTTTCTTCTTCCATTGTCACCAGGCGTGCAAGTGTGGCAGAGACATACATGCTGGATAACACTCATATATATTGCAATAAAATATACAATAAAACATTACCAACTATTCATCACCAGCTCTTCTTTCAGGTTCTTATTATGCTTTCTTGGACTGTTGTCTAGGTCATGTCATGCTGTGCATACAAAGCAAGTCCTTTACTACAGGGGTGTTCACACTGAGTGTAGCTGTTAAGTAAACTTCCTATCAAGCCAACATTGAAATTTTATTTTATTTTAGAACAAGTAATTGAGCTTCTTCCAAGTATGTCACAGATGAGACACAAGTTAGTCCACTGGGTTACGTATATATCAATATTATTGATCTTTGCACACAGATTTCATTCCAAATGATAGTTTACATGATTTTATTCTGACTATACAAGGATTGGCCAATCATTGCAAGCAAACTGAATGTACTGAAGGAAGACCTAGCGCATTTATTTCAGAATATGATTCATAGATAGACAATATGGTAACTTATTCATCAGTTAGAATTTTCAGGGACTTTCAAGTTTCATGCTCAGCTCTGACTCTAGTGCCACTTCTTGAATCTGGAAGTCTTCCAGATTAACCAGAACCTGTACTTTCAGTACCACCATGGATTTCACCTGCAGTCCACCTTCAGGCTTCACTGTTCTATCCAACACCAGGTGATAGGGAACAGAGGAAAGAGAACGGAAAGGACATGAGCAGATTGGAGCAGAGAGTGCAGTGTTTGGTCTTCACAATGGAGGGACTTACTGTTGAAAAAGACCCCTAGCTTTAGAACTGAAAATGTAGAGAAACTCACGGTCTGACAGGCCAGGGTCATGATTCTTACAACACATAATCACAATGCAGAATTCATACAGTACTTAGTTCTTACAACACATTTGACTTTCAACTTTCTGTATTTCATAGAATCCTAAATTTTGTTAATCTTAAGATATACTCAATGACTTTAGGCATCGCAGAAATGGAAATCCCAGCCACATTGAGCACCCATCATCAGCATAAAAATGGACATTATGAACAAGATGGAAAGGATTGGTAAAAATGTGGAGGATCTGGGAGGTCATGCACAAGTTGTTTGTGTGTTTGTTTAATTTGTTTTTATGATTTTGCTTTTTGGATTTTCTTTTGTTCTTTGTTTTGGTTTTTCAGGAATGGCTTTCTCTGTTGAATTTAACTCTGGATGTTCTGACACTCTCTAAACCAAGGTGGATTAGAACTCACAGATATCTGCTTGTCTGTGCCTACTGAGTGCTGGGATTAAAGGGCGTTGGCCACCACTACCTGACTTATGCACATGTTTTAAATGTCAGTGAAGTAAGGCAGGTGGTGTGGAAGCCAGTATATACGTGATTAACTCACTAAAATAGGACAATCTTGTGGCTCATCTTTACCATGTCTGGAATGTTCTGAAAATACATAAGTCATAACGATACATAGCCATGTGCCTGACCAGGTTTATTGAAGTATCATGCAGATCCTCCAAATATGAAAGTACCCTGGTGCTGCAAACATTTTTTTTAGTTGTGCTTATAATATTGTTTTATGCACTGATATAAGTGAGTCTGCCTTGTCTTGGTGTTTTGTCTTGGCTGCAGGTATTCTATGTCTGAGAGGGATGTTTGATTGCTTATGATCTGCACCCGAGGTGTTCTGAATCAATAAGAACACCTGAGCCTGATGCTCCCGGTTCCACTGCTGATAATGGCATTGGCCGTGTTGGTGGTTCCTTTTGCTGAGGTTCGTTTTGCAGTTATGAAAGCACCTCCATGTCTCCCTTGCTAAGCTGCCACATCAGCAATGGCCTACAACAAGCACGGTACCAACATGAGGCTTGACATCATGCCAGCTAATCCAAGGTGCAGAGAAGGAACAACAAGACAGCAACTCCAGACATCACAGAGTCTGGGAAAATATGCTCAGGAAGCTACCAGAGGATAGAGATTAAGGTATTAATTGAAGGCTCCTGAAGGAGGAGGAGGAGGAGAGAGAAAGGAAATAGGCCTCTATGAAAAGAAAATTGTGAAGATTAATCGAGACACAGAGAGCTCAAAAGAAAGCTACAGAATCAAGGCATTTAGAGGAAGACATTTTAATGTCAATAAAATCAGATGGAAACAGCTGGAAGCTCTCACAACCAGGAGAAATCAAAATTCACAGAGGAAGGAACTAATCTAAATGATTCACGGGATTAAATGCAATCCAGCCTCTGAAGGTGTTCTGTGGCATGCACCCCTTCCCTGTCATCCACGACTTCCCTGTCAGGGAGTTTCTTTGAAAAGGTTTCCATAATTTCTTGCTGCAAATCATAAATCAATTGTGAAGAATATGGGCGACTCAATAAACCTTTGTAACCATTTCCAGTCAATTATGTATTTTCTGGCTGTATGGTGAGGGCACACACCTATAATCCACACACTTTGGAATCAGAGTCACCAGGATCTCTGAAAGGTAAGAGGCAGTCCTGGTCTAGAGAATGAAATCCAGGACAGCCACAGTTTGAACAGAGAATCACTGTCTTAATATGTATACAGGTTCATTTTCTGAAATCCATTGCGGACAGATAACCACTCACATATTATTGGAGAGACTCAGGGTCACGCTCAGGAAGTGCGGTGGCATTCGCCAAATAGTAAAGGAAATGCTGATCCTCACTGTGACTCTGTAATGATGTGGATATATAATGTCTAGAGTCAGCTCTGCATCTAGAGCTCCCCCTAGTGTCTGGAGTTCTTTCAAATGGACAGTTATGACCCATTTCTCCATAATAGTATATACTAACTGTGTCCTTTGATGTTTCCTCTAACAGAAGGTGACTTAGAACAACTCCACACTGTTTCAAGATTCAGGTCTGGAACTCCATTCTCATGTGCATGACTAATCTACTTTGTGAAACTATGGCTACTAAATTGAGAGAAAAATTATATTTATTTATTTTATGCACAAGAACAATTTGCTTGCTCTCATCTGCCTGTAACCATGTGCATGCAGTGACAGGTGAGCAGAAGGAGGCATGAGATGACCTGAAAATAGAGATACAGGCACATTTGATCATCTTGTGCATAATGGGAACCAACTCAGAGCGCTCTGTGGTAGCAATAATTGCCTTAAGTGCAGAACCATCTCTCCAGGCACAGAGGTCATATTCAACAGCAGGCTCTTGGAAAATAAATGGAGCAGTGGAAGGATAATAGTAGACACACAGAGAACTGTAGAAGTCTCTATAGAGCTAGTGAGCATCATTAGAGGAAAGACTGAGAGTGATTAGAACATATGGACTGTTCTTTCATTCAAAACAATAATGGTGGTCATTTACCAGGTTGATATTGTCAGGTAAAATTTGTGAAATGTGAATTCAGGAAGAGGCTTTACCCCGGAACTTTTGAAGGGAATTCTTCTCTGGTCTAAACAAACTGGTGTAGCACTTGGGGACAAAGATGCATCCCAGCAAGCTTGCACTAGACGCCAAGATGGAGAAGACCTCCACAGCCACCATGATCTTGCCCTTGGTGCTGTGGTAAACAGGGAGGAATGTAACCCAGACACTGCAGACCACCAGCATGCTGAATGTAAGGAGCTTGGCTTCATTGAATGTGTCAGGCAGGTTCCTGGCCAAGAAAGCCACAGTGAAGCTGCCCAGGGCCAGGGAGCCCAGGTATCCCAGCACACAGTAGAAGGCAGTGATTGAGCCCTTGTTGCACAGAATGATGATGTGGCCATGTTCAGAGTGTGCATCAATGTCGATAAAGGGAGGAGAAACCCCCAGCCACATGGCACAGAAAATCACTTGAATGATAGTGAAGGAGGGGATGATGTAGTTAGGGGCCCCTGATACCAGAAGCCACCTCATCCTTCTTCCAGGGGCTGTGAGTTTGAAAGCCAGAACCACAGTGATGGTTTTGGCCAAGACAGTGGAAACAGCCACAGTGAATGCAACTCCAAATACAGTCTGCTGCAGGATGCAGAAGGCTGAGTTGGGCTGCCCTATGAAGAGCAAGGAGCAGAGGAAGCAGAAGATGAGGGAGACGAGCAGGATGTAGCTGAGAGTACGGTTATTTGCCTTCACAATGTGAGTGTCATGGTGCTTCAGAAAGACTCCAAGAACTAGAGCAGTGAATGCAGACAAATCCAGGGTTACACAGGCCAGAACCATGCCCAAAGGAGCTTCAAATGCCAGAAAGATCACATCTTTCTGGAGGCAGAGATTCTGCTCTGCATTGGCATACTGGTCCACGGGACACTTCACACACTGATCTGCATCTGATGGAGGAAGGAAAATATAGTCAGTGCCGTCTCAGCATTTCTTATTGACTGACCATTCCCCGTATGTGTTTTGGAGAAGCTTGGCAATATCCAATTGTGTGATTGAAGATAAAGGTAAAGAGCATTAATGAACTGCATAGCCTCCAGGTCATAACATCCATCATCTTTCTAATAGTTAAGTTTATAATTCTCCCTCTCTCATAGAATATACATCCTGAGTCCATACTGCCTTCCCTCCACTTCTCTCTTTTTCACTGCAAATCGCCTCTAACCCAGTTTTACATGGAAACTTGTTTCCATGAGCACAATGCAGACCTCCCAGGATTATGACTGGAATGTTCATATCATAAGAGTCCAAGTCTCTGCTTCAACCCTAGATCAAGGCTGGAAAGGGAGTCCAGAAGGAGGAAGGTTTCCCAAAAGCAGAAAAAGGGTGCTGAAATCCTCCCAAAATCCAACTTTAGGTGTAATGCAAGAATCCAAAGCCAGATAATAATAAGTCATATGCAGGGACTCTGCAGGCTCCATGTCTGCTGCTTCAGCCTCTCTGAGCACCTAAGAGTCCCAGTCAGTTGATACGGAGTGGCTTGATCTCATGAAGACTCATTAACCCTGCAGTAAACACTAATTGTTTTTTTGCATATTTAATTTTCTGTCAGAGGGAACAAAGACATGAGCAGGCTGCCTTTTCCTCCAGAAGACATTTTCTTCAGCCAAAACAAAAATCAAATTTCACACAGAAGAGCACATCTCAGGAATATTAGACATTAGTTGATATGACAGGTTTTGTTTACTTTCTATGGTTATAGTGTCTTGGCAAGTCGGTTAAATAAAAAATTTAGTTTCTTATACACGAAGTGAGAAAACCCATTCATCTTTGTACATTGTTTACTGACACACATACATGGGGACAACTTACTGAAAGTTGCGTTCTTTCCATATGACTTCCAATTCTAGAAGAAGAGCTGAGAGTAATGGGTGTGCAGTTACTGCAGAGCCTGCATCCCCATTACTTACTCATTGTTAACAAGCCTGACACACACTGGACTCAGATGGTAGACAGAGACTTTAATTGAGAAAGTGCCTCCATCAAAACTGGCCTATGGGAGGCATTTTCTTAATAGTTTATTGTTTTCAGTAAAAGTCACCATCTCTGTCCTCATTTCTGATTCCAATGGACGGAAACGCTTTGAGTTTCTCTCCATGTGGGACAATGTTGTCTACAGGTTTCCCACAGAGAACATTATTTTATACAGATATATTCCTTCTCTTCTCCTTTGTTTGTTTTTCATTTTTTGGCTGTTAAGGGATGCTGAAGTCTGTTAAAGACCTCTTCTTTTTCATTTTACACGATCATGTAATTACTATGATAGGATTTAGTTATGTGACATTGTACTCTTGATTGATCTTCTGATGGTGAACTATCTCTGGGTTCCTGCAGTGAACTCATCTTGGGCACAGACATCAGTCTTTCTGATATGCTACTGAGTTCTGGTACTGGTGTTTACTTGAAAATTTTTCAATTAATGTCTATCAGATAATGGGATGTAATTTTCTTCTTTTTTTTGTTTTGCCTGTAATGGCCTTTTCCCATCTTTGTTGATGGGGCTTTGCTCGTCTGTTTGAGAATAGTGTTTTTTGCAGGAGGTGGACAATAAACAACATTCTTTTGAACCTATGCCTTAGTGTGTTTTTTCAAATAGTGTAACCATCATGTTTTAGAGTTATGGTTGAAAATTAATTGCCCATTAGTGTCAATTGGTTGTTTTTGTAAGATGATATATTTCAAGCATTCTATACGGTGATCTAGTGTGGAAGTCATATTCCTGTGCTGTCTTCTGTTCATCATTTTTAGTGTGGAAGCTTTCTCCAAGTGTCTTGCTTAGCAATAATATAATGACTATGCCTTTCTGCAATGTGTGCTCATCACTATCTGTTTTTAGTCTCCTTAAAGGATGAAGGAAAATTCTGTGGCTTCAGTAATTGACTTGGCAGATACTGTCTCGACCTGATTGAAATATATCATTGATATTCTCACCTATAAGAGTGTTTATAGAGAAGCTTACTCTTTTCATGATTGAGGCTTGCTCTACGGAACAGGAATATCTCTTAAAGTTGTGAATTTCTTCTTTGTTCTGTATACCTCATATTTTAAGTAAAATACAACATGGGTAGCTTCTTTTCAAATATTGCCTGCTTAGCATTTTAACTGCCTCCTGTCTCTCAATGGCCACATTTCCCTTGCATTTTGTACACTTTCTGTGAGACTTTGATCTTACTATCATTTAAACCTATGGAACACCTGACTTCTCTCATCCCCTCCTCTTTGTTAATTTGGTGTTTACTTGAATCTTCTTGGTCTGTATTATTTTCTTCATCCTTCACTCTTGGATCATCTTTCTTATAGATTGAATTTGAAATTTTCTGCTTTGGTTCTAAGTCTTAATGTCCTGCCTTCTACTTGAAAATTATTTTTATTAAGATGCTTTACTGAGGTTTTATTTGAATTGTTGTGTCTTTCATTTCCAAAATGTTAGTTTGATTTTACAGCCATTATTGTGTCGTTATTTAATTCGCCTCTTAAAACCTCAACCATGTCCTGATTGTATGCAAGTGTTTGTAATGTCATTGAATTTACCTAAAAGGGTCTTAGCATCTTGTTTAGTCTTTTGGAGGAACCTAGATAAAAGCACAAAACACCATGCCCAGCCGCTTTGTCCACATAGTTCTCTCTCCCTCAGATTCCTGAGTGTTTCCATTAAAAGGGTTTTCCACCATGCCTATCCTCTCTCTTCATACTCATGCTGTGCAGTGGTTGATGTCTGAGCCCTAGCAAAAGGACAACAGGGGATATAAAAGAGCTACACATAAGAAAGCAAGATGTCAACGTTTCTTAAATTTATGAAGATATAATTCCATTTTATAGATACTAATGACAATATGGGAATTATTTAGATGTGATAAACACTTATCTCCACAAAAAAATGCAAAAACAACACACATTTGAGTCACTTTCTCTACAAACAGCAAACGTTCTGAGAAGCAAATTAGGAAAACTTCTCATTCACAATTTCCCCAACACATGCTGGAATGGACTTTAAGAATGTGAGTGGCAGCAGTAAGAAAAGGTTAACTCATCAGTCATTACAACGTATGGGAATCTCCAACGCTAACAGAATGCAAAACTCCATACTATGAAGATGATGGCTTTCAGAAAGTAATCTACAGCTTCAATGTGAACCCCAAGAGAGCATTAATGTCACTCCCTTTTACAAGGACAGAAAAAGTCAATCTTAAACTCATGAGATAACATCAAATACCCTGGAAAAGCAAAGCAATACAAGAAAAAAATAATACTGTTGGGCGTATCACCATCACTGATTCCAGGTATGCTACAGAGGGATAGTGATGAAGAACACTACCAACCCAGTCAATACTGAAACAGAAGAGACTCTTGCATCCGTGGAGGAACATAGAATTGTGAAACCAAATGTCTAAATTCTGCCCATTCTACTTTAAGGAAAAAATCATTTTCTTGAATAGTTAGGATGATATCGTGATCTAAGATGATTTGTATGAGAAACAACTGCCAAAACTTCTTAGAAACCAGTGTACATAGTGCCCACAGTGGTAAAATGTGCAGCAATGTGTAGAAACATTACTGAAATAGAGGAATACAGGTAAATGTAATATAGCCACAAGAGAATACAGCATTTAGTCTTAAAAGTAATAGACACATACATAGTGGCTGGGATGACCTAGTATGCTACCCCTCCACACATGTCTTCATAGTTGGCAACAACCACAGACAGCACCTGCTACTCTAGCAAGTGACAAGGGAGATAGGGAGTCATCACTGTTACTGATAGTCTAGTTTTTCTCAGGATAAACACACACATCCTGTGAAGTCCAGATATTTCTTTTTGATTGTGAAGATGAGGAACACCTGGCATTTGTAAGATCTAAATACTTGTGGCCATTCAAGTGGGCACACGAAAGACAGGAAAACTGGAACACATAGGAACCTCAATGTTAACAGATTTTGTATATGTTCTCATAACAGCCTCAGAGGTGTGGACGAACACATGATTTGAGCACTTTACTAAAGGGCTACATGTGCTCTCTTCCCAAAAAGGTATGGCACAAACATTAGGACCCTGCACAAACACTACGAGTTATACACTGAAGCAAGTAATATTAGGACACTCTGGCAGAAAGGCTTGGATGCTTGTGATTACTGAACTTATCACGTTAATTTCATTTTAGGTTTAATAAGACATCACTGAATGCCTGTAGTGCTTCCTGACTACAGAAGGCTAATTTATCTGGGATGAAGGTAGAGCATTCCCTTGTCTTGCAGTTTTCAGCCCTGTAAGTGGGAAGCAAAGTAGCAGAAAAAAGCCACACTATCTGGACTGTTTGAATGTTGAAAAATAATAATCTTTAAGGTCAAAATGTATTGTGGTGAGTTTCTTGGGGGTGAGCTTAGAATAACAGGGCAGAAGACACACACATTGTTCTGCCTGTCCTCAGCCCTTTTATGCACTATTTCCTGATGGTATTTACATGGAAAATACAAATGTACTTACATTGCATCCAGCAATTTGTTGAAATACTCTTCTCCAATAGGATTCTGCTTTAGATATAGCAAAAAGTAATATAATGCTGATTTGTCCTTATCTGAGTATTCAGTCTGCTTCATTCTCCAAAAGCACCTGGGTTGAGTGAAAGTATGTATGAGGAGGGGAAATTTCAGAAGCAAAAAGAACAAAATCAAAGTGAACATCTCCGTCCTTCCTCTAAAGCTCTCAGCCAGGCAGTGTGGACAGTGATGAGCCAAGAGGATAATACATGAAATGGACACCTGTCTATACACACTCTCTTTTATGAGTTTTGGTCAGTGGAGAGGTCACTCAATTTCCAGTGATTAATCTCTCTCCAGCTGGCTCTGCACCCCTGGAGGGATGTCAGAAAGTCTCTGCCCTGTGGCGCTACATCTGTGGACCAGGCTAGAGGTGATAAACATGGGTTGGAAAATACATCTGAGGTCATCTGAACCTCGGGTTCAATAACATCAATCACATCTATGGATAATTCACCCCTGGGAGAATGTGACTTTCGGCAGATTTGCCGCCAGGCCAGTGTCAATCAGCTATTGTGTGAACAATATTAGAAACACTATTAGAAATGATGTCTTAGGTTCATCAGTTTATACGCCCTGAGAAATGCATTCAACATTTGGAGGAACCCTTTAGAATCAGAACTTATGTGGACCCACTGCTTGTTTTACCACTAAAGGCAAATTAGAGAGAGGTAGCGTCATGTGTACAGCATCCAGCATTCACACAGCATGTGTAGTGTGTCTCATGTTACAGCACTCACAGATACAGAATTCTATCACCTCCATCTGTAAGCCAAACACTACTGATTCCTTTCTTCAATCTAATTTGTCATACTCCATTCTGCCAGCTGTGTGTGTGTGTGTGTGTGTGTGTGTGTGTGTGCTATATGTTCCAGGTATGAGAAATATATAGTGTTTTCCTTTTTTGTTTTTCTCTCATTGGCTTCCCATTCCCTTTTCACCAATTTGACCAGATTGGTTAAACTTCTTCAAATCTTTCTCTTGATTGTGTCAGGTGTGTGTGTGCGTACACACACACACACACTTATTATGTACATGCTTACACAACATAAATTTTTAAATTTTAAATTTTTATTTTCAGGTATGAGAAGAATGATGATTTCCTCTTGTGCTCTAATTCTTGAAAATGCAATGATTTAATTTCCCAAGAAATTATAAGACCTCTGTATGTATTTAAACTCACTATGACTTTTATATGAATTCTAATATGTCTAAGGAAAAATATGGTTTAGAATGTTTAATTTTAGCAATGATTTCTATCAATTATGATTTTTAGGGTCTATTTATTTCAACTTTATAAGTTTGCAGTGCATGGATTCTTAAATAAATTTTTGTACCATCATGGGAGATGACTTAGTAGTTAATGACATTGGCTGTTTTTAGAGATGATTGGAGTTTGATTACAGGAACCAAATGGCAACTTACATCTTTTTGTACCTCCTTTCACAATATATATGATGTCCTGTGGCCTCCCAGGGTACTGTATGCATGATGGGCACACCCCCCCACACACATGAAAAATAACCATGAATGCCAAATCTTTACTCATCTTTAAGGAGATAACTGGTAGAAAGCACACTTCAAATTTTAAGAATGACTTCTACAAAGCTACATCATGGCCCTGAGCAGACAAGGAAGAAATTACCCAGTTTTAGTTAGTCTTCTTTCTTTATTCATTGATTGGCAAGCATGTAGCCTGTTTCCATATCATGACTATTCTGAATACTTCTTTGATACACGTGTATGAGCAAGCGTCTCCATACTATTTTGCCTTATAAAGGAGCAAATGTTTAAGAGGTGGTATAAATGGACCATGTATCCTTTCTGATTTCAGTGATAGCACCAGCTGCATTTGGAATTCACTGTGGCTTTAATTATAGTTTAGTTAAGGTTAAGTTTACACTCACACAGAAATGTGTTTGGGATCTCTCATCTCTCAGTGCAAACTCATTATTTTGTATCCTTTTTTGGTGGTAAATCCTCTAATTGGGAAATTGGTATCGCAATGCAGTTGTGATTTTATTCCCAGACAGCTAAGGCTAGGAACATATTTCCATTCTTGCCTATGTTCAGCATAATTAAATAATTAAAGTGTTAATAACCTTTTTACATTTTAAAAATCTATGTATTGCTATTTTCAAAACCCTTATGAACTACAGAGCTTAAGATTTGGCTCACTGATTTACAGCCCTGGCTGCTCCAGCAGGGTCCTGGTTGGATTCCCAGCACCCACAAGGTGACTCACAGCCATCTGTAAGTCCAGTTCTAGAAAACCCAGGGTTATCTTTCGTCTTCCATTGGCACCAGGCATGCAAGTGTGGCAGAAGCATACGTGCTGGATAACACTCGTATACATTAAAATAAAATATATAATAAAACATTTACCAACTACTCATCAGCAGCTCTTTTATCAGTTACTTATTAGGGTTTCTAGGACTGTGCTTAGGACATGTCATGCCATGCATGCAAAGCGTGTCTTTTCCCACAGAGGTATTCACACTGAGTGCAGTGGCTAAATAAACTTCCTGTCAAGCCAACATTGAAATTTTATCTCATTTTATTTTAGAACAGGTAATTGAATGAGACCCAAGTAGCACAATAACGAGACACATGCTAGACCACTGAGTTAAATCTCTATCAATATTATTGATCCTTGCACGCAGATTTCATTCCAAATGATAGTTTACATGAATTGATTCTGGCTGTACAAGGATTGACCAATCATTGCAACATTTGACTTGCAACTCACCGTATTTCATAGAACACTAAACTATGTTACTTTTAACATAAACTCAATGGCTTTTGCCATCAGGGAAATGAAGATCCCAAGCACAATGAGGGTCCGTCATCTCAGTAAAAATGGACATTATGAACAAAATGGGAAGCCATGGTAAAAATGTGGAGGTGCTGGGAGATCATGCTCAAATTTTCTGTGTGTTTGGTTTATTTGTTTGTTTTTTTGTATTTTGGAATCTTTCCTTCTTTCTTTTGGGTTTTCAGGAAAGGCTTTCTCCATTGATTGTGACTGTGGCTGTCCTGAAATTCACTCTATAAACCAAGCTGTACATGAACTAACAGAGATCTGCCTGTCTGTGCCTGCTGAGTGTTGAGATTAAAGGGCATTGGCCACCACCAGCTGGCTTACACACATGTTTTTAATATCAGTGAAGTAAGGCAGGTGGTGCGGAAGCCAGTATATACGTGATTAACTCACTGAAATAGGACAGTCTTGTGGCTCATCTTTACCACTTCTGGAATGTTCTGAAAATAAATAAGTCATAATGACACATAGCCATTTGCCTGTCCAGGTTTATTGAAGTATTATTTAGATCATCCAAAATATGGAACAAACCTAGTGTTGTAGACATTTGCTTTTGGTTGTGCTTAAAATATTGTTTTATGCACTGATAGCAGTGGGTCTGCCTAGGTCTTGGTGTTTTGTCTTGTCTGCAGGTGTTCTATGTCTGTGAGGGATGTTTGATTGCTTATGATCTGCTCCTGAGGTGTTCTGAATCAATAGAAACACCTGAGCCTGATGCTCCCGGTTCCACTGTTGATAATGGCATTGGCCGTGTTGGTGGTCCTTCTGTGGAGGTCTGGAAGAATCTGCATTTATGAAAGCACCTCCATGTCTCTCTTGCTAAGCTGCCACGTCAGCAGCGGCCTACTACAAGTAAGGTACCAACATGAGGCTTGACATCATGCCAGCTAATCCAAGGTGGAGACAAGGAAGAACAAGAGAGCCACTCCAGACATCACGGAGTCTGGTAAAATACACTCAGGAAGCTACCAGAGGATAGAGATTAAGGTATTAAGTGAAGGCTCCTGAAGGAGGGGAGGGAGAGAAAGGAAATAAGCCTCTATGAGAGGAAAATAGTGGAAATTAAGTGAGACAGAGGCTCAAAGTGAAAGCCACAGAATCAAGGCCTTTAGAGAAAGACATTTTCATGTCAAAAAAATCAGCTGGAAACAAGAAAGAAGCAAAGCTTTTCAAAGACTTCCCTGATCTGGACACGATGCTTCCTGCTGCTGCTGTCAGTACCCAGAGCCCAGGAAACAGAAACCAGAGAGGACTGCTGCTCTGTAAACTGAGTTTGTTTATGTCTTTGTGTGTGTGAGTCCCAAGTGGGTCTTCTGTTTGAGATCTATGGAAGGGGTTACATGTTTCCTGATAGCAGTGCTGACAAAGAATGCCAAATGGCCAGAATGTTTCATTCAGGTATGCTTCCCACTGACCCAGGACCCCTTGCTGTTGTAGACTTGGGGCTGAGATTGGGGCTGGGGCTGAAAAGCCACTAAAACAGAGAATAATTTTCTGCAAACCTAAGAGAAAGACAAGCTGTCCAGATGCTGGTTATGAGATCTCCACCCACGAGGGATGTGTACTGCAGGCAAAGTGACCAGTTAGTTTTCCAGCAAACCAGACTCTATCCAAAAACCTGGAAAGTGTTTCTTAAGGGTCAGCACACATGAACTGTCCTCCCTGATTGTCCAAGGATGTATCTCTTGCTGGATGCCGGATTTGGTACTGTAAGAGTTACCTAGGAAGTGCTGATTTTGAAGGCATGAAGGAGTCATGGAGACCTGCTGAGGCTTGGACCTATGAGAAGCCAGGAGAGGCCATTGGTGAAGATGCAGCCTTGGTAGTAGTTGAAGGCCAGATGAAGGTGTCATGTAAAGAAGTTCAGGATTGGCACCATTAAGAAAGCCCATGAGAGGCTATTGGTGAAACTACAGACAAGATTCAGCAAGGAACCTCAGCATTCTGAAGATGCCAGTAACATAGGACAAGGACCAAGAACAGCAGCAGCAGTGGAATGGAGCCACCCAGAGCCTGGAGGACAAGCTATGTGTGCTGTAAAGGACAGAGCCAGAGAAGTAATCCAAGCCCTTTGGAGGAGACCAGAAGTTCATGAGTGAATTCCGAATAATTGCACATCGATAAGGTTTTTCAGTGTTCCAAGGACGTTGTGAAAACTTGATAGATGTTTGGTTTCATTAGGTCTTGTGCATTAGCAATCTTGTGAGAGTTCCTATTATAGATAGTTTGTCTGCTGTAGTGTTAAATTGTGTTTTAAGTGGAAGCCATTTCTTTCACCTTATATAGAAAAGGGGAATTTTTGTAGACATTTGTGTTTAGTTGTGCTTAGAATATTGTTTTATGCACTGATTGGGGGGTGGGCATAGGTCTTGGTGTTTTGTATTGTCTGCAGGTTAGATTTCTGTGGGGGAATGTGTGATTGCTTTTGATCTGCACATGAGGAGTTAAGAATCAATAAAATACCGGAGCTCAGATGCTCAAAGTTCCACTGTTGAGTATGGCATTGAGCATGACTGGGGTTCTCTCTGCGGAGGTCTGGCAGGGCTTGCACCAGGGATAAATGCCTCCATGTCTACTTTGGTGAGCAGCCACAGTAGGCTACCACTACACCGTAGCTCCACATGAACAGATGAATAAATACACAGACTGTGTCATCAAACTGTTTAGTGGTTTTATTTCTCATTTTCTCAGAGTCATGAGTACTATTTTCAATCCAATCACAGACATGTTAAAAGTTCATTCATCATATTACCTAAATTAAATATGTTCACAAAATTTTTTAATGTACTTATTATACACTTTTATAGAAGTTTAAGAAAATACCTTCTATCTACTTAATAAATTATTGGTTGACGTGGCTCACAGGTGTCATACGAGAGAAAATCTCACTGAGATGCTACGCCTTGAAATCAAGGAGGAGAGGGGACAGCTGTTTGCAGTCTGTTCCTGCCTGGCTGCTCCAAGTATTTTTATTCAGTAAATATTACACAGAGTCAATTAGGGCTGCGAAAAGCTCCAACTACCAAAATTTTTGTTGTATTTACTGCCTGACAGAGCAAACGAGCCATACAAATCTCATTTCCTGTGGTCATGTCTAGCCATAATCAAAAGTAAAATTCCATGTTTGCTAGGCGTGTCTTAGGCCAAGGTCTGCAAAGCTCCCAACTCTCAAGTAATACTAAGTGCAAATATTCCAGAGAATCCACAATTCATCAAGGTTCATGCAATCTCAAAACAATTCCCCAGCCTTTACAGAATAAAACGAATAGAGCAAAGGCTTTGCTGAAACATTTCACTACAATGCCAGGCACAGAGGCATTTACTCTACGAGATATGAAGGGTGTAAGATACATACCACTATATTTTTCCCCATTTGTTTTTCAAGGGAATTTGTTAAGCATTATACTTATGTTGGAGACTATGAAGTTGTGCAGAGAATATGTCTTTTTATTTTTCTAGTTGTCTAACAGTCCCAGGTAAATAAATCAGTATACTTTGCAAAGCCAGTAAAGCATTCACAAGAAGAATTATAAAAATCACCAGAGCATGGAGCTTCTCTAAACGATTTGTGGGAATAAATGCAACTACAGTGTCTCCAGGTGTTCCAGGACATCCATTCCTTCCCTGTTACATCGGGGAGCTATTTTGAAAAGGTTTCCATACTTCCTTGCTTCAATCATAAATAATCTATAAAGAATTAGAATGACCCAATAAAGTTTTAATCATTTTTCAATTGTATTCACAGTCAATGACTCTTATAGGTGTCATATAATAAGAAGCATCTCTGCATCCCATTTGTGCTATTCATGCTGTTCATATCAGCAGCCAAGGCTTTCAGGAGAACTCCCTTGCTCATGGAGAATGTAACCAATTACTATGGACACCACAGTTTTCCCTCTCCCATAGAAACAAAAGCAAAGCTTCTCATCCCCATCGTAAAGCCATTGCCTTTTATTAATTTCTCATGAGGCTGAAGACTGTGTATATCATCCCTTACACTCATGTCAAATATTTTGCCATTGACTTGTCAGCCAAACATCGGTAACTTTATTAGCTTCCCGCAAAGCTATTGTTGAATGCTTCATTTGATTATTCTGGTGGTTTGGGGGTTGAAACTCAGATCCAAGGGATGCAAGGATATGATCTATTAATGATTTTCATCTGTAGTCAATACGAATGATACATGTCAAAAGACTTCATCAATAATATATTTTCTGGCAGTACGGTGATGGCACACACCTTTAATCCCAGTACTCAGCCATCAGATTCAGGCGAATCTCCGTGAGTTAAAGGCCATCCTGGTGTGCAGAGTGAACCCCAGGTCAGCCACAGTTAGAACAGAGAAACACGGCCTCAAAATGTATATAGGTTTATTTTCTGAAACTCCATTCTCGATGGATAACACTTCTCATATTACTGGAGAGACATCCAGGGTCACCCTCAGAAAGTTTGCTGACGTTCATCTAATAATAGAAATGCTGATCCTCACTGTGACTCTGTATGATGCTGATATTTAATGTCCAGACTCAGCTCTGCATCTAGAGCTCTGCCTAGCGTCTGGAATTCCTTCAAATGGACAACTATGACCAATTTCTCCCTAATTGTATATACTGACTTTGTCCTTTGATGTTTCCTCTAACAAGAGGCGACTTACAACAATTCCACACTGTTTCAAGATTCAGGTTTGTAGCTCCATTGTCATGTGCATGACTACTCTACTTTGTGAAACAATGGCTATTGAATTAAGAGAGAAAATTATATTTATTTATTTTATGCACATGAATATTTTGCTTGCTCTCATGTGCCTATAACTAGGTGCACATAGTGACAGGAGGGTACATGGAGGCATGAGATAACATTAAAGTAGAGTTACAGGCAGTTTTGATCATCCTGTGCACAATGGGAACCAAGCCAGGATGTCCTACAGTAGCAACTAGTGCCCTTAAGTGCAGAAACATCTCTCCAGTCACAGCTGTCATATTCAATAGCAGAGCCTTGAAAAATAAATAGACAAGTCGATGGACAATAGGAGACAGCACGTGGAACTTTAGACATCTCTATAGAGCTAGGGAACATGTTTTCAGGACACACTGAGGGGTATTAGAACAAGCAGATTGTTCTTTCATTCAACGCAATAGTGGTGGTTATATACCAGGTTGATATTTTCAGGGAAAATTTGTGAAATGTGATTTCAGGAAGAAAGTTAACCCCGGAACTTTTGAAGAGAATTCCTCTCTGGTCTAAACAAAATGATGTAGCACTTGGGGACAAAGATGCATCCCAGCAGGCTTGCACTGGAAGCCAAGATGGAGAAGACCTCCACAGCCACCATGATCTTGCCCTTGGTGCTGTGGTAGACAGGAAGAAATGTAACCCAGACACTGCAGAACACCAGCATGCTGAACGTAAGGAGCTTGGCCTCATTGAATGTGTCAGGCAGGTTCCTGGCCAAGAAAGCCACAGTGAAGCTGCCCAGGGCCAGGGAGCCCAGGTATCCCAGCACACAGTAGAAGGCAGTGATTGAGCCCTTGTTGCACAGAATGATGATGTGGCCATGTTCAGAGTGTGCATCAGTGTCGATAAAGGGAGGAGAAACCCCCAGCCACATGGCACAGAAAATCACTTGAACGAGAGTGAAGAAGGGGATGATGTAGTTAGGGGCCCCTGATACCAGAAGCCACCTCATCCTTCTTCCAGGGGCTGTGACTTTGAAAGCCAGGACCACAGTGATGGTTTTGGCCAAGACAGTGGAAACAGCCACAGTGAATGCAACTCCAAATACAGTCTGCTGCAGGATGCAGAAGGCTGAGTTGGGCTGCCCTATGAAGAGCAAGGAGCAGAGGAAGCAGAAGATGAGGGAGACGAGCAGGATGTAGCTGAGAGTGCGGTTATTTGCCTTCACAATGGGGGTGTCATGGTGCTTCACAAAGACTCCAAGAACTAGAGCAGTGAATGCAGACAAACCCAGGGTTACACAGGCCAGAGCCATGCCCAGGGGGTCTTCATATGCCAGAAAGATCACATCTTTCTGGAGGCAGAGGTTCTGCTCTGCATTGGCATACTGGTCCACAGGACACTTCACACACTGATCTGCATCTGATGGAAGAAGGAGAGTATAGTCAGTGCAGTCTCAGCATTTCTTATTGACTGACCATTCCCAATATTTCTTTTGGAGAGGCTTGGCAATATCCAATTTTGTGGTTGAAGATAAAGTTAAAGAGCGTTAGTGGACTGCATAGCCTCCAGGTCATAACATCCATCATCTTTCTAATAGTTAAATTTATAATTCTCCCTCTCTCATAGAATACATCCTGAGTCCATCCAGCCTTCCCTCCACTTCTCTCTTTTTCAGTGCAAATCACCTCTAACCCAGTTGTAAACCCACAAGATTGTTTTCCATGAGCACAATGCAAGCCTCCCAGGATTATGACTGGGACTGGTCAGATCATGAGAGCCCAAGTCTCTGCTTCAGCCCTAGATCAAGGCTGGAAAGGGAGTCCAGAAGGAGGAAGGATTCCCAAAATCAGGAAAAGGGTGCTGAAACCCTCTCCAAATCCAACTTTAGGTGTAATGCAGGAATCCAAAGCCAGATAATAAGTCATATGCAGGGACTCTGCAGGCTCCATGTCTGCTGCTTCAGCCTCTATGAGCACCTAAGAGTCCCAGTCAGTTGATACGGAGCGGCTTGATCTCATGAAGACTCATTTACCCTGCAGTAAACACTAATTGTTTCATTGCATATTTAATTTTCTGTCAGAGGGAACAAAGAAATGAGCAGGCTGCCGTTTCTTCCAGAAGGCATTTTCTTCAGCCAAAACCAAAATAAAACTTCACACAGAAGAGCACATCTGATTAATATTAGATACCTTTTGACATCACAGTTTTTGTTCATTTCTTCAATTGTTGTAGTGTCTCAGCAAGTTGGTCAAATTAAAAAAATACTTTCTTATACACGAAGTGAGAAAACCCATTCATCTTTGTACATTGTTTACTGACACACATATATGGGGACAAGTTGCTGAAAGTTGAGTTGCTTCCATATTACTTCCAATTCTATAAGAAGAGCTGAGAGTAATGGGTGTGCAGTTACTGCAGAGCCTGCATCCCCATTAGCTACTCATTGTTAACAAGCCTGACACACAGTAGAATCACATGGCAGACAGGAACTTTAATTGAGGAAAGTGCCTCCATCAAACTGGCCTATGGGAGGCATTTTCTTAATAGTTTATTGTTTTCAGTAAAAATCACCGTCTCTGTCCTCATTTCTGATTCCAATGGACGGAAACGCTTTGAGTTTCTCTCCATGTAGGACAATGTTGTCTACAGGTTTCCCACAGAGAACTTACTTTGTACAGATATATTCCTTCTCTCTTCTTTTGTGTTTGTTTTTCTATTTTTGGCTGTTAAGGGATGCTGAAGTTTGTTAAAGTCCTCCTCTTTTTCATTTTACACAATCATATAATTACTATGATAGGATTTACTTATGTGACATTGTACCCTTGATTGGTGTTCTGATGCTGAAGTATCTCTGGGTCCTTGGGATGAACTCATCTTGGGCACAGAGATCAATCTTTCTGATATGCTACTGAGTTTCATTTCTTGGTGTTTAGTTGAAAAACTTTTCATTAATGCTCATCTGATAATGGAATATAATTGTCTGCTTTTTGGTTTCATTTGCCTTTAATGGTCTTTTCCCATCTTTGTTCATGGGGCTTTGCTTGTCTTAATGAGAATAGTGTTTTTGGAAGGAGGTGGACGATAAACAGCATTCTTTTGAACGTATGTCTTAGTGTGTTTTTTCAAATAGTGTAGCTACAAATTTTTATAGGTATTATTGAAAATATTTGCCCATTATTGTCAATTTGTTGCTTTTGTAAGATGGTATATTGGTATGTTTTTTATACGGTGATGTAGTGTAGCAGTCATATTCCTGTGCTGTCTTCTGTTCATCATTTTTAGTGTGAAAGTTTCTTCAAGCATCTTACTTAGCATTAATGTAATGACTATGCCTTTCTGCAATGTGTGTTCATCACTATCTGTTTTTAGTCTCTTTAAAGGATGAAGGAAAACTATGTTGCTACAGTAATTGACTTGGCAGATATTGTCTCGACCTGATTGAAATACATCATTTATATTCTCACCTATAAGAGTGTTTATGGAGAAGCTTACTCTTTTTATGATTGGGGCCTGCTCTATGGAATAGGAATATCTCTTAAATTTGTGAATTTCTTCTTTGTTCTCTATAACTCTTATTTTAAGTAAATTAGAACATGAGTAGCTTCTTTTCAAATATTGCCAGCTTAGCATTCTAACTGCCTCCTGTCTCTCAATGGCCACATTTCCCTTGCATTTTGTACACTTCCTGTGAGACTTTGATCCTACATTCTTTTAAACCTGTGGAACACCTGACTTCTCCACATTCCCTCCTCTTTGTTAATTTGGTGTTTATTTAGAATCCTCTTGGTCTCTAATATTTTCTTCATCCTTCACTATTGGATCATCTTTCTTATAAATTGAATTAGAATTTTTATGGTTTGTTATAAAGTCTTAATGTCCTGCCTTCTACTTGAAAATTATTTTTATTAAGATGCTTTACTGAGGTTTTATTTGAATTGTTGTGTCTTTCATTTCCAAAATGTTAGTTTGATTTTACAACCATTATTGTCTTTATATAATTCATCTCTTAAAACCTCAATTATGTCCTGATTGCATGCAAGTGTTTGTGATCTCGTTGAATTTACCTCAAAGGGTCTTAGCATCTTGTTTAGTCTTTGGAAGAACCTAGTAATCTTTGCTTGATTGATTTCATTTTTATGCCACTGACTTCACTGTAATTGTAGAAGACAACTATATCATTTGGATTCCTGTTGCCTACTTGGTTTCCTATTTCCTTCTCCTTCTTCTCTTTCTCCTCTCTCCTGTCTCCTTCTCCTTCTCCATCCTCTCCTTCTCCTCCTTCTCCTCCTTCTTCTCTTCTTCTTTGTCTTCTTCTTATTTCTTCTCTAGTTCCTCCCCCTCCTTCCTCTTCCTCTTCTTCTTCCTGCTCCTATTAATATTATTATTAAAATAGATTTTATATCTTATATCCGTGTGCATGTACGATAAATGTAGTCATAAGAATTCATCCAGCTGACGTTTATAGTAAGTGTAATTGCAGCATGCTTGAAGAAGACTTGAGATTTCTTTATTATCCTCTAATCTATAGGATTAGCTCAGTGGATAATCCTTCAGTCCATTTCTTAGTTTCCCGGATATTATTATTCTCCTCTTCCTGAGTACAGAATATTGGCAGCTGATTCAACTGTATCGGAGCAATCTGAGACATCACTTCAGATTATATCTAAAGGTTTTCTTGAAGTTATTTCCTTTCACATTCAATACAGAAGTTTGTAGTCTGTCCATATAGAACAGATATTCTAAAATAGACTCATCAGAATAAGAACCTTTAATGTATCCACAGTCACACCATGGAATATGTTGAATTGCAAATTTCCTCAAAACTAAACTTTTATGACTGTTACTTCCTGCCCGCCTAAACAAGAGATGTAAAGAAATTATTTTTGATTAAATGAGTTATGTCCTAAAGAATAGTACAAAAGAAATGCTCCTCATTTGAGGGATACTTCACAAGTGAGGATTCAAGTTTGTGAATGTGGGTTCAGCTGTTATTGGGTACAGAATCGGGGTCTAGTTCTCTGAATCCATCAGATAAAACTCTATCACTGGTTACTCCAGCGTGAGTATATAAGATGTCTGAGGGTTCTTCACATGGACCTGTCCTCATAAGCAGTCTCCCTCCAACATACTCATAATTAAAATATTGATGAAGAAAAGGGGTTGTATTTAACTTTTTGTTGGTATTTATTGGTGTAAGTGCCCTTCATTATATTATCTTTTAAAAATATTTTTTACAAGATATCTATCTTTTCCTTTATTTATTTGTAGGCATGTTGTTTCTGAAGCTGAAGAAGGTCAGCAAAGCCCATGTTTGAGTTGGATTCCTCCTGGTGCAATGTGATCCTTGGGAAAAGGTTATGTCATCATTCTTAGTGGCCAAGCTATAACCACTGAACCATCTCATAGGCCGTTAATGTCCTTTAGAAATACTATTTCCATTATGTACACATCTGGAAATGAATGTCAAAAATATTTTGTCTGTTTCATTTGCATTTAGCTCGGTCAGTGTGAAGGATACCTCCATGCTGTAAACACATACCTGATGCATTGGAAATCTCGTTATCTGGGCAGGGGATGCACTCAAAACAGCAGGCCACCCATCCTTCCTTGTGGAATTTCCTGAATCCAGGATGACAATCAGCACTGCACACAGAGGAGGGCATCTGAGGAAGAGCAGATATATGCTGGTGTTAGATGTTCTACTTAATCCTTCAATAGCTATAGTGTCTTGGCCCGTTAGGTATTAACAAATTTAATCTCTGTATACCAGCTGAGTGGTCACATTTTATTCAGTGCATTGTACAATATCACATGTATGAATAATTGGAAGAAGCAGATGAAAAGATGAGCTGCTCCCCAAATACTACAACATTTCTCTCAGCTGTTCTTTTAAGAGAATGGTTTTCGGTTCAAGCTAAGAATGGAATATTAAGCTTTGACATACTTATCTGTAAAAACAGAGATAATAGTTTCAATCCTCTTTGCAGATTTTCCTGAAGCTAACATCTTCCTAAATTAATACCCTTTGTGGTTGAGCAGGGTGTAACACATATGCTAAAACCAGACACCTCAGAACCAGTAATGTAAGTTATCCAGCAAGACATGGTAAAATATTTTCTATGCAAATTTCCTCAAAACTATTTTTTCTTGTTAAAATTGGCTGCCACTCAAACGAGGAACTAGTGAAATCCAGGTTTTTAGAAATTAGAAATCAATAGAAGATGAAAAAATGCTTCCCTACTGAGGAAATCCTTTGCTGATGACCTGCATCATTGTTAAGCAGCAGTTCTGCAAGGTCAGACCTACCTGTCTGCTCCCTGTGGCCCACTCTACCATATCTTCAGATATATAGAGCTGTTGACCTTGTGGAAAAGATGGGTTAAAGTTTCCTATTTTCACCTTCAGCATAAGAGTCTGTTGGAATTTGATAGTGTAGAAAATGTCATACTCTGCTTGTGTTTTATCTTTCTGATTCATATTCACTGTGTCTCCAAGAGGGTTAGTGAAGTGTGTCTTCTTCAGGAAGGAGTTCAGCTGAAAGACAGACAGAATTCTATAATGCGGTTTGACCCCCTATATTTCAGAAAAAACGGTGTTCCGGTCTCAGCCTTTTATCTTTAATCCCTCCTTCAATATATAATTACGTTTATGTTCTCAGGTGAGAATAATCAACGAAAGCGTATTGATAACTAAACTTGTCATCACGGTACTAGAAAATAGTTTCCTCATAGGAAATTCCCAGTCACACATAAAAACATATGTATATATATTTATATATGCATATATATGCATTTACTCAGATACATAAAAACAGATAGTACTAAAAACTCTCACACATGCAAATAAACCCAGACGCTGACATGAATACATACAGCCTGTCACTCAAAAGCTCATGTACATATATACACACAGAAATACACACTCATTTATGTATAGACACAAAATGCAGATAGTCATGTTCATAGAAACAGCTGCACACTAAAACACATACGCATAGACACACTGACACACACAACTCATATGCCTACGAATTCACACACAGAGATTTACACACTAATATAAACATAACGCCACATTGGCATACACATGTGTACACAAACACAGTAATACAATACACACACAGGTATTCATAAAGAAAAAACAGACATACATTCATGCAGACTCAGATAGACACAAATATATAAATGTATGTATGATCCACACACTTGAGCACAAACTGAGAGGGGTGGACTGCTACCTAGCCAGATCTGAACACCACTGCCTGCATGTCTATTCTCAGAGACAAATAAAAATTATGCTGTTAGTGGTTACAGTTGGGCATGATCCTTTGAGAACACCTATGGACAAGATCCTCTATTGTTACCACCACATATATGACCGCTAAAAAAAGGACCTCATCTTTTATTATGGATTGAATTCACGACAAAGGACTAATTACATTTCCAATATTAGAACAGGAGCAATGATGTTCATAGAATACGTATTGCACCACACTGCCTGCTTCTTAAGAATGATTACTGATAGCAAGATTTACCTCATAAACAGTAAACACATTTGATTTGGGAATTCTTTTCCTAGGCTGCATTTCTAAACATCAGATTGAGTCGTCAATACATTATATCAATGATCAGAAATACCATCTTGTACGAGATACAGTACCTCTAAGCAGTCATTTCCTGGTCCCGTCTCATTGTGCATTGGCTGATTATGCACTTGCTGAAGAAGCATCTCATGGAGAGCATGGGCTGCACCGTAAGCACCATTGTATATGTGATAGCCGTCTTCATCCAGGGCCATGCCAGAACTCTGTAGCATAAGCCAATCCAATGAGTCATTGGCTGAGCAGTTATTCAGTGTCTTACATTTAGATGCTGAGACTTCACAGTTAAAGTACATCCACCCGAATCTGGCCAGAAAATCATCTGTGTGCTCTGAACGGTTCAGTCCTCTGAACAAAATTTTTAAAAGCAGAAGTCTCATCATGCTGGTGTTCGAAAGTAAGAGAACCAAGGAGTGAATTTAGGGAGAAATCTTCCACACTTGTGATGACATCCCACTGTGATGTGGTGACCCAGATTCTCCGGAATCCCAGAGAATCCCACCTTCTAAAGCTGACAGCTAGCGTTGTGTTTGTGTCACCATAAATGATGACAACATTTGCTGAGGAGGTCATAATTTGGGAGTCATAAGTTTCAGCTCTCGTCATGTATAACTGCATGTTGACTGGGACAATGTTGACAAAGGCCAAGCAGACACTATGTTTTTCCATCTCTCCTCTCAGATCTGATAGAAATTGGATACCCTGGTCATCATCTGAGATGGCAAGACCCACCCAGATCCAGCTGAAGTGAGACATCAAAGAGACCATGGCCAGGGCCAGAGATGTGTCCTTAGGTGCCATCTGATACACATAGGGAAATTGTTCAGGGTCATCCAGACTAGGACGGAAAGGTCCATAGGTAAGCTGAAGGACACGGGACACAGAAAACAGTGTGAGAGAGAGCATTTCTAGGAATTTCACTGCAAGACCTGAAATGTCTTAAGTACTAGATCATATACATAGGAAGGACAACTTCACCACATTATAAAGTCATATTATACTCCTAAGAAGTTGTAAAAATCACAAATTTCTACAAACAATTCAAAGAAATTCCCTTTTCTTTATATTCTTGCTCTCATCTTTATGTCTAACAATACATTGCGGATGAACCGTTGAGTCTCTGATGGATTGTCCTTGAACTACATAAACACAATGTCAACATTTTCAGGACACTCTTCTTATAATCTGTCTCTGCTGGTGTAGGAGAAAATTCAATGAATTCCTACCCTATACAACCGCACCTGTGGCAAGTGTTCTTGGTGAACCATTGGCCCTATAAACAGATGGGAGGGCCATGTAGGTCCTGTCATCAGTATCTTGCATCTCTCTTGAGATCCACATAAATAGTTAAGGGAAAAACAACTGCATGTCTGTAATTCTTGAGGCACAAAAATATAAAAGAAAAAATCTAGAGACACATTTGGTAGAAGATTCGAGTTCCTGTTGATTTCTTCCAGAGCAAAAAGCAAGGGCAACACAAACTTCCAATGTTGAAACAGTAATCTGAAAATAGGGTAACAAGGTTATTCATGGATAAGACTCTATAGAGGAAGATTTTGTAGTTAATACAAGCACTACTATGAACTTAATGTAATCTTCACCCAGAGCTTGTAATAATTTTTCATTGTTGTTAGGGTGAGCAAACATGAGAAATGTAGGAGCTCATAAGAGCCTCAAACATTGATGGGAGTTCATCTTACATAGACCAGATGAGAACCTTGTCAGCATCAAAACAGAACGTCTTTCTCCTCTGCTTTGTGTGTAATGGATGCACATTAGGTAAAGGATGTATCTGTGTATGTGTGTATGGGAAATTATGAGTGCACCATCGCCTCCAGGCCAGATGAGAGCGTCAAGTCCCCTGAGCTAGAGTGTGGAAGGATTGGAGGTTCCTGACAAAATGGGTGGTGGAAAATCAACTCCGCACCATTGAAAGACTACATCAGTGCTCTTAAATGCTGACCTGTATCTACGCTCCCAGTGCACTACTTCTAGATATAACTCAGTCTAGTATAGCCAACAGATAACTTTTCTCTCTCTGTAGACTGCTTCTTATTTGTTCAGTATTTAACTCCAGGGAAGGTTGATTGGTGACAATCAGATCTATTAATTTTTGTTACTTTCTGAGTTATACTGATACATTGACATGTTTCCATTATGTTTTCCTTTACATGTTTCATGTTTCTGGTCCTCAATTAAAGAATTTGATCCACATTGACTTGGTTATGCAATTGAATAAGATGAAGAAATGTTTTTTGCCTACCACTGGACGTGCATCTTGTCTACCAGCATCTGTGGAGCAGGCTGTTTCTTATCCTGTGTATTTGAATTTCCCTAGTTTTTCTTGAGAAATATTTTAATATCATACAAATTTTATATTTTTAGCTCAATTTCTCCAAGATCCTCCCCCCTTTCTCTACCCAATGGTGTTTATTATTCTTTTTATCTTAAGCTTCAAACTGAACAACAAAGAGAAAAAATGAAACATTCACACACAAACAGAAAAACAAAAATCAAAACAATCATGGAAAGACCAGTAAGACCTAGATTGCTCTAGCTAATCCAATGGGATGAAAAGTCTGTAAAATATTATTCAGTTTGTTTTGTGTCGACCAAATATACTTAGACAAAATAATTGCATGAAAGTATGTTTACAACACTCACTGAGAATCTATTGGAGGAAACAGAATTTTCCTTTGTGAACAGGTGTCTCTTGTTAATATGTTCCTGTGAAGGGTGTTAGCAGGTCCCTATTCCCCATCCACAGTCATGGAACATGGACTAGCTTGAATCAGTGTCTGTCTTCTGGTGCTCCACCAGTCTCTATGAGCAGATAGAGACATCAGTGCTCTTGTGTCTGGAAGATATTGATTTGGGGAATTATTTATCTCCTTTGGCCCTCTCTCATCTGGTCATGGTGGGGAGGCTTTGATGATGAGACCTCTCTTAGGCAAGCTGTTCCAATATTTCCTACTCTCTTGCCATTGGCCAGTTGTGGGTGTCTGTGTTAGTTTTTATCTACTACAAGAAGAAGCTTCTCTGATGAGGGCTAAGTGAAGCACTCAACTTAGCAGTCTGCCATTAGGATTCTCTGTATTTCTGTGGTCCCTTAGCAGAATAATGCTATCAGGATTCCCCGTTTGTTTTGACCTGTATTTCTGTCCACACCAGCAGGATCAGTAGAGGTTCTGTCTCATGGAGTGGACCTTAAATCCATCTGAGATTGTTTGGTTTCTATCATAATATTTCTATGACTATTAGCCAGTTTATAACGGACAGGCTCGTCACTGCTGTAGATAGAACTGATTGTAGCTGACTTGGGAATCACATTTCTACTTTGCTAGCATGCAGAGTGCTCATAGTTGTGAATCTACTGAGATTTCTGCTAAACCATTTTTTTCAGTAAAATATGTATATGGTGACTTCTGCAATATTATTTTACCATCAGATCATCGAGAGTAATTGATAGCCTATTTTCGTTGTATCCCTACAGTGTGGGCTAAGCAAAGAGCATATTCATATGAGGAAGGGGCATATTGATAGGTGGAAGCCCTGGGCGATGTCAGGAGAGGGAACCACTGTCCTAGGCAGCATCATACTAGACAGTGGAACCTCGAGCATCTGAGCTCAGGTGTTTTTATTGTTTCAAAACTCATTAGATTTTCTGATACCACATGCATGTTATAAGAAATTATCCAAAACCCACAGGTATCCAACACTTGCAGATATTCAATTTACTAATACTTAGGAAGATCCTCACTTATCATTTCAAAAAAACAGTATTTTATACACAAGTAAAAATGAACTTCTACAACAACCTGTGAAATTTGGTGTTTCCATGTGGCTCTTTTGTCCAAAGATTCAGTAGGGTATAATCCATTCCTGGCTCTCGATGGTGGCAGAAGTTATATATACATTTATGTTTGTGTTTTCAATACATGCAGTCCAGATAAACATTTTCGTTCACCATTTGCTTTTGATGAGTGTTTTATAACAGCCACAGATACCAAGCTATGACATATAACCACATTATAATGTCTATTTCTGATAATCTTATACCGACATGGAGTTAACTGGGAAAAACTGACATTCTTTACATTAAGAAGACTGTCAAAATATGGGGCTCAATACTTTAAATTTTTGTTGGGGCATAGTGAGTGTTACTCTGTATTCCATGTTGATCTGCATCATAGCATATAGACCATGCTGGTCTCAAACTCAAAAGTGACCTCTCAGACTCTTCCACCTGTGTTCTCAGATAAATGCACAAAACACCACACCCAGCAACTTTCTCCACATAGTAATCCCTCCCTCAGATTCCTGAGTGTTTCCATTAAACGGGTTTACCACCCTGCCTATCCTCTCTCTTCATACTTACTCTGGGCAGTGGTTGATGTCTGAGCCCTAGCAAAAGGACAACAGAGGATATAAAAGAGATACATATAAGAAAGCAAGATGTCAACGTTTCTTAAATTTATGAAGATATAATCCCATTTTTAGATACTAATGACAATCTGGGAAATATTTCGATGTGATAAACACTCATCTCCAAATAAAAAATGCAAAATCAATGTACAATTGAGTCACTTTCTCTACAAACAACAAACATTCTGAGAAGCAATTTAGGAAAACTTCTCATTCCCAGCTGCCCCAACACATGCTGCAATGGAGTTTAAAATGTGAGTGGCAGCAGTAAGAAAAGGTTAACTCATCAGTCATTACAACGTATGGGAATCTGCAATGCTAACAGAATGCAAAACTCCATACTATGAAGATGATGGCTTTGATAAAGTAACCAGAGCTTCAGTGTGAACCTCAAGAGATCATTAATGTCATTCCCTTTTACAAGGACAGAAAAAATCAATCTTAAACTCATGAGATAACATCAAATACCCTGGAAAAGCAAAGCAATACAAGAAAAAAAGAATACTGTTGGGCGTATCACCATCACTGATTCCAGGTATGCTACAGAGGGATAGTGATAAAGAACACTACCAACCCAGTCAATACTGAAACAGAAGATAGTTTTGCATCCGTGGAGGAACATAGAATTGTGAAACTGAAAGTCTAAATTCTGCCCATTCTACTTTAAGGAAAAAATCATTTTCTTGAATAGTTAGGATGATATCGTGATCTAAGATGTTTTGTATGAGAAACAACTGCCACAACTTCTTAGAAACCAG